>CM061068.1:144158282-144758282 GCA_030762895.1 Sophora flavescens | reverse complement strand
TGGATTTTGTGTCTGGTCTACCTAGGACTCCAGCTGGTTTTGAGGCTATATGGCTTGTGGTGGATAGATTGACTAAGTCTGCCCATTTCATCCCTATGAACATGGAGTATCCTTTAAAGAAGTTAGCCAAGCTGTACATCAAGGAGATAGTTAGGCTTTATGGTGTATCATCTAGCATAGTATCAGATAGAGACCCGAGGTTTACCTCTAGGTTTTGGAAGGGCTTGCAGCATGCTTTAGGGACAAAGCTTAGGCTTAGTTCAGCTTACCACCGGCAGACTGATGGGCAGTCTGAGAGGACCATACAGTCCTTAGAGGATTTGTTGAGGGCTTGTGTGTTAGAGCAGTCTGGTAGTTAGGACAAGTTTCTGCCCCTGATAGAGTTCACCTATAACAATAGTTTCCATTCCAATATCGGGATGTCACCTTATGAGGCTCTTTATAGGAGGAGATGTAGGACACCTTTGTGTTGGAGTGAACCTAGTGACAGTGTGGTGCTAGGGCCAGAGATAGTCCAGGAAACAACAGAAAAGATCATGATGGTTCAGGAAAAGATGAGAGTTGCACAGAGTAGGCAGAAGAGCTACCATGACAAAAGGAGGAAGGCGCTCGAAGTCTAGGAAGGCGATCATGTATTCTAGAGAGTTACCCCGACGACTGGGGTTTGTAGAGTGATGACGGTGAGGAAACTTATTCCGCGGTTCATTGGTCCTTACCAAATCCTTAAAAGAGTCAGCGAATTCGCCTATCAGATAGCCTCACCACCATTCTTGTCCAATCTCATTAGTGTTTTTCATGTGTCTCAACTCAGAAGTATGTCCATGACCCTAGTCACGTGATAGTCCCCGATGCAATACAGTTGAAAGAGAACTTGACTTTTGAGGTCTTACCCCTTCGAGTCGAGGATAAGAGGGTGAAGTAGCTAAGAGGAAAGGAGATTCCTTTGGTCAAAGTCATTTCGAGTGAGGCTACTGAGGAAAGTGCTACATGGGAGCTAGAAAGCAATATGATGAAAGCGTATCCGCATCTGTTTGTTTGAGGTGAGTAGAAATTTCGAGGACGCAATTTTTATAAGGGGGTGGAATTGTAACACCCCGTTTTTCGTTAAGCGCTTCTATGTTATATATATATATATATATATATATATATATATATATATATATATATATATATATATATATATATATATATGTTGTTATATGTTTGATCTTTAGGCGTATGTGTATGTTAGAGGTAATTAAGTCTTTGGGATGGTCTTAATAGTGAATTCTGGTTTTCTGGGATCTGTCTGACCTAAGTTTTCTGAGCCTGGCTTAAGTCTGAGCCCGGCCTAACTTTGCTAAGCCCGGCCTAAATTGCAGAAAAAACTCACATTCTGGTTTTCTGCAGAATCCACCCGGCCTAGGTTTCCCGAGCCCGACCTAAGCGTCTACGCCTGGCCTAAATTTTCTGAGCCCTGTCTAACGACGTTGACATCATTTTGGGGCTTCTGTTTCGGCCTAGTTGCACCCTAATTCGTTTTAAACCTCTATGTCACGTCCTAAACCCTAGTTTACACAACTCTAACACTTAGAAACTGCCTCCCGCCTTTATTTTTGAGGTATCATCTATTTTCTCTAAAAACTATCTCTCTAGGGACCATTATGTTCATCGTCTTCCACCGTTCTTCAATTGGGGAACATCGTTGCGAACACGTGCTCATTGTGTTTGCTGTTTGGATCTCTAAACCAGGTAAAATTCGTGCACCTTGTCATCCCTTTTTGTTAATCTCCTTTCTTCTCCTTGAATTGGGGATTAATGGTTAACCTTTTGTTTGACCAAGGCTTGGAAAGCTAGTCAAGCCGCTTGAGGTAAGCGCGTTGGTTCTTCGTTTGGGAAGCTTGTTTGATCTATTTTAGTTTAGAGGTTGAGTTTTTGTTGAGCCGCTTTGGCAACCGAGGGCAGTTTGTTGTTAGGAGCTTACATTGGAGCGACCTTCAATCCAGGTATGGGGAGAAGGATAGTGTACTCATAGGCGTGGGGTTAGAGTAAAGTAAAAGGGTTCCCATAGCTCCGGTTTGTTTGTATGAGTATATGATTTATATGTTGATTTGTTAGTTATTTTGATAACATGATTTTGGTTGTTAAGGATATGATGTGTATGCCTATGTTCATAATAGTTTATTTATGTTTATGTTGTTATTGTTGTTATTGTTGTTATGACCATGATGATGAGTATGATTGCTAAATGATGTCGTTGATCCTGTTGTTGATTGGTTGATGTCATGACTGTGATAATAATGTTGAGTTGGTGATGATGAGTATAATCTGGGATTATGTGTTAAAGTTGACTTAGGATTGATGAACTTAATCCCTAGGATAATTGGCTAAAAACCTGAATTAGAATTCGGCCCAAAACAGTACTGTCGTGCATTGAGCAAGACTGTGATGAACAGGGAGCATGACCGTGCTTTCAGTTTGAATTCTGAAAATGGCCGTGCAGTAAGCACGCCATGCAGCAGAGGAGCACACCCGTACAGCTGAGCACGACCGTACTCAAAAGGAAGCATGACCGTGCTCCACTTAAGTGGCAGCACTCCTGTGCTGGGGTTAAGCACGACCGTGCTCACCCCTCTGGACAGAAACCGAGATTAAGGACTTGAACGGGGGTTTTTAACCCCAATCTTCCCCAACGACAATGATGACTTAGTTAATTAATGATGAAGACTGGATAACTTAATTAAAGATTAATTAAGATGGTTAAGCCGGTAACCTTTGGATTACCGCACGTTGTTTGAGCTGTACCTTGGTGCCTTATGGTCAAGGGGGCCTTGACCTCTCGGTTTGGGTTTAAGGTGTTGCGGTAGATTCCGCTGTGGTAGATTCCACTGGGTAAAGGTTTGCGGTAGATTCCACTACGGTCAATTCCGTTGGTTTTCGGTTGATTCAGTTGAATCAAAGGAGGTGGCGGTTGCCGTTATTTGTTGTATGTTGCATGCATCATCAGAGATGTTGTTGTTGATGGATGTTCGACATAGAGGAGGTCATCCTAGAGTACGGCGATCTGGCCATCCACGGTTGGAGTAGATTCTCCGTGCACCCACGTGACGAGGCATCCGTTGGTTTGATGCGTTGGCTATCCAAGGAGTATATTCTCCGGCGTTGAGTAGATTCTCAATGTGGATATGTAACTCCGAAGTCATTCATCCTGAGTTAGTGTGGATCCACATGCATGTTGGAATAGTGGAGTAGTGTTGCATTGCACTGTATAGCATACTTGGTTGATATGATGTTGATTGGATGTTGATATATATATCTATGTTGATGTATGTTATGATGATGCTATGCTGTATGTTTTACCTTACTTCCTATCTCCATGCCGTATATGTTTACATGATTCTTACTCCCCGTTGTTTGTTTGTTTGTTTGGCCTGATCGACACCTTGTAGAGAATAGTGAGCAGTCAGGAGATGAGTGACTCTGAGGAACCACCACTTATAGTTAGGGTTTTTCCCTTTCAGTTACTTTGTTAGTTTCATTTGTATTCCGTGGATGTTTTCCGGAACGGTTATACCAGCTCTGAGTCGTGATGAGACACCCCGTTGTGCCCCATTGTATTATTACATTAAAACCTTAATATTTATTTACTTAATCGCGCGTTTACTGTTGAAAATGCGTAAAAATTTAAAACTTAATTAATAATTATATAACTTCTACAAATATAAAACACACCAAAGTTGTAATATATAAATACACACATGTTTATTTATTACATTACCAAAAGCACTGTTAAGGGTACCCTCTCAGTAGGATACCTCACAGGCATAATCTTCACTACCGACATACTTAGCGGAAATATAAATACTCTTTAGACACACTGGCCATAATGTCTATACTCTAATCGCCTTGAATCACAGCTCGACCTCCAGCATCTGGTTCGTAAGGAGTTCCATCTAACTCCTCAGCAATTGGTTCCTCCATCGGGTCTTCTCGTACGATCACATCAGAAATAAAATACAACACACAGAAAGATACAGGGAATAAGAAACAGTTATATCATCAAAAAGAGGAAAAGAGTAATAGTAAATTATACAGTAATTGTCACAGACACACATCACTCAAAATCAACAATCATCCTCAATTCACTATATCATCCTCTACCCTCAGCCCATGCAACTAAAACTTAATACTGATGTGGCCATCTTCACTCCTGTCACATTAGTTAGTAGTCCAGAATTATTTAGGGTCAAAACTCAATGCGCCACTATTCCCTAATCTCTCATAGGAAATAGTGTATCAGCACAATATGCATCACTATTGCCCCCATTGGAAATAGCACATAAGCACATAATAAAAAAGAACTCGGTGCTCCCCTATTCCCTTACCTCTCATAGGAAATAGTGCATAAGCACGATATGCGTCACTATTTCCCCCATTTGAAATAGCACATAAGCATATAATAAATAATAACTCGGTGCGCCCCTATTCCCTAATCTCTCATAGGAAATAGTGCATCAGCACAATATGCGTCACTATTGCCCCCATTGGAAATAGCACATAATAAATAATAACTCGGTGCGCCCCTATTCCCTAATATCTCATAGGAAATAGTGCATCAGCACAATATGCGTCACTATTTCCCCCATTTGAAATAGCACATAAGTATAAAAGACCTTATAATTCGGTGCGCCACTATTCCCTAATCTCTCATAGGAAATAGTGCATAAGCACGGTATGATTCTCACTGACTTTTATCAACAGCAACCTAGTACCTCAAGCTTTTCCTCACAACCTCCACTTACATTCTATATCACATCACTTCTGTAAAATAATAGCGAGTCACCTCTAATTCATATTCAAAACTCTCACCCAAAACTTATCTCCCGAACAACATATATCTTTGCTTAAAATCATCTAAGCATAGGATTAAAAACCAGGCAGATCATGCATAACACATTAATCAACAGAATATTCAAATATCTCAATATCATATATAGCAATTTATCACAACCAACTCATAATAATCAAACCAAATAAATAACAAAGTCAGACTCTATCACGGCCGTGACAGACAACGAAGGCAAGTCAGATTCTGTCACGGCCGTGACAGACATCAAAGGCAAGAATTCTACAAAACAGAACCTGTCGCGGCCTGGCCATGACAACCATCACGGCCGTGACAGACAATAAACATCCTTATAATTATTCAAACACGGAAACAATACGTCGCATGCAGATGGAATACCTCAACCAGCGTGTCACAGTAAATTTGATAACATAAAATCAAACATCCTCAAATACTTAAAATCAACTTAATGTCTATAAACCTACAATCCCCGAATCACCATTGGTTTTACAGAAAAGGTTTCCAATGGGATTTTGGTCTTGTCGATTACTCGACTACTAGTAGGGTTTAGGTCGCCCTACACAATTATCATATAATATACTACTTATCGATTCCGACGATAGGTTGATTCTTTTCCCCACCTGAGCTAGCACCGGAAATATGTACACGACGATCCTCGTTATCCCGCCACGAGTTAACACAACCACCTTCATCCAAACAACATAACTATAATTAATCAAATAACAACCATCTATGACACTTTAGGGCTAGGTTCGGTCAAGACTTAGAAAATAGGTTTAGGGTTATCTTCTTAATGCCATCTTTTGGATCCTAGTTACTAGAGTCTTAACTAACATAGATTACTTATTACAATACTAAAATTTGAAACAAAATCCTCTAACCTTTAGGGTTAGGGTTTCGGCCAAGGGCTGACTTTTAGGGTTCAAAATCCTTAAAATTTCTAATCATGATTAAGTCATAGATTAATGGTCCTTGATTAACCTAAATCATGGATTAGTGACTAAACAACTAAAGTTGAAACTCAAAACTTCCTAACTCTTTTATACAAGGATTCGGCCTCAACATGTTCATAGGGTTAGGGTTCTTAATTTAATAAACCAACTTGGATTTATTGAGCATACATACTAATAGCTTGATTAACAAGATCATTAATGAAAACCATGAACAAAAACTCTACCAAACCTACTTTGATAGATTCGGCCAAGGCTAGGTTTTTAGGAAAGAAATTTTTTATTACATCATGCTCTTAGATTTAGATAATATGCATGATATCAAGAAGATAGAAAGTAGTTTCATCATCATGAGATTTTTCTAGAATTTATTATGACTTTTCAAAGTTCAAGGCTTAGAAACTTGAAAATGATGAACACATATAAAACAAACTTTGAATCAAGAAACTTATTGAAGAACATAGACATGATTAAAGAAGAAGAATAGGATTCACCTCTTGAAGATCAAAAGCAAGTGAAGATTCAAGAACTTGCTTCACAAATTTGCCACTAAAAGACTTGTGAACTTTAGGGTTTTCAACAAAAAGGCAATATAAACTAAGTGAAAAGTGAGAGAAGGTATTTATAGAGATGGGTGGCGCCATCTTGGAAGGATCTAGAGAGGATGAGTTGTCTTGTGTAAAGGATTGAAATGCAAATAATTCCTAGGGACCATTTTGCAAAGATTCCAAAAGTATAAGGACTAGTTTGCAAATTGCCAATAAATTGTCATGATGACTATTTGACACATTTAATGTGAACTTATCTTGACTATTTTGGGCTGATTTTGTCATAGATATTTTAAGAAAAATCATGAACATCGGAGAAGAATCAAGAATGTTAAAGAAGATTAAAGAATGATGTAGAATAACGTGGAAGATTGTTGAACATTCTAGAAAATCTTGGTTCATCCAACAACAAATGAGGGCAGCCTTCAATCCCTCATGGGCTTAGTAACTTTGGGCTTGAATTCATTTTTGTGGGGCCCACTTAAAGATTTAAGCATTAAGCTTGACTTAGGAAACTTGTATAGTTTCAAATGGGCTTTATGGAATCAATCCATGAACTAGGAAATTTTGGGGTTCATAACCACGTCCATTAGAGATTGGTAACAAGGGTTCTAGCCCAATTCACTTGAAAAAATCTTAGAAACTAACTTAGGGACAAAAGGGTAATTTAACAGAAAGTTCAGGGACTTAAGCGTAAAATTCCTAAATTTTCACTTTAACCCTGTAGAACCTTCTAGACTTAAAAATATGATTCATCCCCTTGAATCATCTCAAAATCCTAAGATAAACCCTCTATCGGCTCTTAGAAACTCCAAAATCCCTTCCGTCGTCTACCCGATTACGCGTTTCGCCCGAAAAAACATAAATTATTTTATTTTTTTCCAAAATAATTCTAAAAATACAGAATTGTAGGAAATAAAATAATAATCTTAAGTCTTTCGTTCACGAATTAAAATTAGGTCTTTTGAGCAGTATAAATATACTGTCAGTGAAAATAGTGGGCCGGGATTCGCCCGTTGTTTCAACCTAAATTTTAATCGTAGTTTCCTACATTCAAGTAGGATTGAGTGATGAGCTCCATTTATTTAAAATAATTTTCTAATACTCATATAAATATATACAAATAATCGTTCGCATTTCGATTATTTTGAAACAATGAAAATCGGGGTGTTACATTACTACCCCTCTTAGAAAAAATTCCATCCTCGGAATTTCTTAACTCAACATTAGACATCATCTTGTAATCTTATCTTAATCTAAAGCTCCAACTGTTAGGAATATAGATAATTCTGTTAATAGTTTGTTATAAGTTGTTAATAGTTTGTTAGAGAGTTAATTGTGTTAGTTAGTTAACTAGCTCTATAAATAGAGCCTCATGTATCATTTTTCATCTATCTTTTATCAATCAATCAATATGTTACCACATGAGTATACATATGCTCTCTATCTCTCCCATGAGTATGATCTCTATCCCTCACATCCATGGATTCTTCACATGGTATCAGAGCGATATCGTGAGGCTTCCACTGATGATAGTGATAAGGATGAGGCTTCCGTTCCTGATTCAGACAACAATGAAGATGATTATTCAGACAGTGATGAAGATCCTTCCAATGTTCTTGAATCTGCAACAACGGAGGAGAATGGACACTACGAGTTCGTCTTCGGCAGCTTCGGAAACTCAAGGAACTCAGATCTTGAGAGCATTCCTTTGGCTCTGGTAATTCCAACCAAGCCAGAAATCCATGGATCCACCATCAAGATTGGGGAAATCACCTGCATCCTCGTCGATTCACATTCCAACATCTCCGATCTGGCATCTGAATCTGACGTTTCTGAAGCAGCCAAGAAACCAACGGAGTTCACAGATCGCATCATCTCCACCTTCGTCAACTGCAATCTGGATCCTGAATCAGGTACTGATTCTTCCATCGTCATCGATCTGATCTCTGAAGCCGCTGAGAAATCGAAGAAGGAGAAGGTAGATTTGGTAGCTCCTAAACCGGTGAATCTGGCACCAGATTCATATTCATCAGCCTTCGACAGCCGTCGCGCCGATCTCGGCATCGTCTCCTTCGTCAACCTCTTATGCGAGCATCTGATTGTCTTCGATCCTGGGGGAATCCTCCTCAACTTTCGCGAGCCAGCGGCTAGCTCCGTCGCATTCCGATCCGCCATTTACAACTCCACCGCGACGGCGCCATCTCCGCCATCACTTTGCTATGAGTTAGTGTTTGATCCCCGTGAAGCAGCTTCTGGGATTTCGCCACCGCTTCCACGACGTTCTGTTTTCGTCTTTGATCCCGGTGGAGATCTCGCCGCCGTCTACAACTCATCCGTGTACCACCTTCACCACCATCAAACATTCCAGAAGTATCACCTTCCGCCTTCAATCTCGAGTTTTCGGTCACCATTCCAAGTCCCTACATCGATTCCATCCTCCTTGTTGCTGAGGTTGCAAAAGCTTCTGAGGCACGACGCGTTTGATACGAAGCTGGCGCTGTTGACGCTGATCGGAAATGTCGCCGAGAGTGGTGGTGCACTCGGCCATGCCGCCTTGAGGAACTTAGTTCGACAGAGAATGGGAGACGAGAAAGGAAAACGCCGCCTAGAAAGTTCCAGAAGCTTCGCACGATTGTCTCAGGAGGCACACTCTGGAGTGTTGCCCTTGCTGCCTAACACAGCATATGGGCTGGCCCGTTTTAAGCTTGGATGGGGCCTTGTCATTTTTTTTTTGTTTTTCTGCTGATGGGCTTTTATTTTGGATTCTTGTATGTCAATTTATAATTTTCTTTCCATGTTATGTCTTGATTTTAATTCAAGCTGATTGTGGTGATACCACTTATCAGCTTGAGGGGGGCTGTTAGGAATATAGATAATTCTGTTAATAGTTTGTTATAAGTTGTTAATAGTTTGTTAGAGATTTAATTGTGTTAGTTAGTTAACTAGCTCTATAAATAGAGCCTCATGTATCATTTTTCATCTATCTTTTATCAATCAATCAATATGTTACCACATGAGTATACATATGCTCTCTATCTCTCCCATGAGTATGATCTCTATCCCTCACATCCATGGATTCTTCACACCAACAATATATTTCTCATCGTTGTTTTCCCCCTAGGTGACAGCGGTAACTTCATAACAGAATTCATGCCTATATCATTCTATTTATCCTCGAACTTATCCATCACTATATTCTATTCATTGTCCTTAACCTTTCCAACTTGATCTAACATCCTTAAAGGACATAATCAAAACTTAATCCCTTCCTCTTCTTACTACTGATCCACTAGAGAACCTTATTTCAACATCTAACTCCCGCAATTAACACGACAATCAATTCCAACATCTAACTTCTGCCATTACCCGCAATCAATACTACCCTAACTTCCTACTTACTGTATCCATTCACAGTCCTAGATCCTTGTAGCGTATTCCACTATTCTAGATTATATCAAAATCACACTTCTTAATCCTCAAAAGAACATAATTGCACCTCTTAATGCAATTAAAACCAAAAGAAGTCATCTTTCTTGCTCATATTCATCTTAGGTAAAACTACTATAGGTACTTTTCCTTTAATTTTCTAAATTCATACCATCCATACTAACTACGAGTATTTGATCATTACCTTAGATACTCTTGGTAATACTATTCCTCGATCAACATTTGACGTATAGTAATTGTCTCAACCACTGATATTGATCTTAAGGGTTCACATCCTACCAGTCACAACTATACCTCAACAAAACTCTCATCACTTTCTTGTTTATCATACTACTTAGACAAACAAACAAAGTCTACCAGATATCAAATACATACCTTGTATAAGATCCTAGATTGAGAATTCATCTCCCCTCACGGTAAGCACTCTTTCAGTGGCCTGAGGTCTGACCATCTATTGTCCTGCTGCTGGAACTCATTTTCCAGCTCCACCTCTCTGTACACTGGTATACGACATATAATGCTACATAAAACTGGTATATATATGCCATATAACTATTAACTATCACTCTGGGACTCACTACCCAACTTCTAAGTATAGTCAATATCTGATGCGGATTCAACTAGACACGGCCAGTAACAACATCCTAGACCTCACAGTCCGATTAGAATCGAACTGCTCTGATACCACCAAATGAGACACCCCGTTGTGCCCCATTGTCTTATTACATTAAAACCTTAATATTTATTTACTTAATCGCGCGCTTACTGTTGAAAATGCGTAAAAATTTAAAACTTAATTAATAATTATATAACTTCTACAAATGTAAAACACACCAAAGTTGTAATATATAAATACACACATGTTTATTTATTACATTACCAAAAGCACTGTTAAGGGTACCCTCTCAGTAGGATCCCTCACAGGCATAAACTTCACTACAGACATACTTAGCGGAAATATAAATACTCTTTAGACACACTGGCCATAATGTCTATACTCTAATCGCCTTGAATCACAGCTCGACCTCCAGCATCTGGTTCGTAAGGAGTTCCATCTAACTCCTCAGCAATTGGTTCCTCCATCGGGTCTTCTCGTACGATCACATCAGAAATAAAATACAACACACAGAAAGATACAGGGAATAAGAAACAGTTATATCATCAAAAGGCGGAAAAGAGTAATAGTAAATTATACAGTAATTGTCACAGACACACATCACTCAAAATCAACAATCATCCTCAATTCACAATATCATCCTCTACCCTCAGCCCATGCAACTAAAACTTAATACTGATGTGGCCATCTTCACTCCTGTCACATTAGTCAGTAGTCCAGAATTATTTAGGGTCAAAACTCAGTGCGCCACTATTCCCTAATCTCTCATAGGAAATAGTGCATCAGCACAATATGTGTCACTATTGCCCCCATTGGAAATAGCACATAAGCACATAATAAATAAGAACTCGGTGCGCCCCTATTCCCTTACCTCTGATAGGAAATAGTGCATAAGCACGATATGCGTCACTATTGTTCGCATTTGAAATAGCACATAAGCATATAATAAATAATAACTCGGTGCGCCCCTATTCCCTAATCTCTCATAGGAAATAGTGCATCAGCACAATATGCGTCACTATTGCCCCCATTGGAAATAGTACATAAGCACATAATAAATAATAACTCAGTGCGCCACTATTCCCGAATCTCTCATAGGAAATAGTGCATCAGCACAATATGCGTCACTATTGCCCCCATTGGAAATAGCACATAAGCACATAATAAATAAGAACTCGGTGCACCCCTATTCCCTTACCTCTCATAGGAAATAGTGCATAAGCATGATATGCGTCACTATTTCCCCCATTTGAAATAGCACATAAGCATATAATAAATAATAACTCGGTGCGCCCATATTCCCTAATCTCTCATAGGAAATAGTGCATCAGCACAATATACGTCACTATTGCCCCCATTGGAAATAGCACATAAGCACATAATAAATAATAACTCGGTGTGCCCCTATTCCCTAATATCTCATAGGAAATAGTGCATCAGCACAATATGCGTCACTATTTCCCCCATTTGAAATAGCACATAAGCATAAAAGACCTTATAATTCGGTGCGCCACTATTCCCTAATCTCTCATAGGAAATAGTGCATAAGCACGGTATGATTCTCACTGACTTTTATCAATAGCAACCTAGTACCTCAAGCTTTTCCTCACAACCTCCACTTACATTCTATATCACATCACTTCTGTAAAATAATAGCGAGTCACCTCTAATTCATATTCAAAACTCTCACCCAAAACTTATCTCCCGAACAACATATATCTTTGCTTAAAATCATCTAAGCATAGGATTAAAAACCAGGCAGATCATGCATAACACATTAATCAAATGAATATTCAAATATCTCAATATCATATAAAGCAATTTATCACAACCAACCCATAATAATCAAACCAAATAAATAACAAAGTCGGACTCTATCACTGGCCGTGATGCACAACGAAGGCAAGTCGGATTTCGTCACTACTGCGTGATGTACATCAAAGGCAAGAATTCTACAAAACAGAACCTGTCACGGCCTGGCCATGACAACCATCACGGCCGTGACAGACAATAAACATCCTTATAATTATTCAAACACGGAAACAATACGTCGCATGCAGATGGAATACCTCAACCAGCGTGTCACAGTAAATTTGATAACATAAAATCAAACATCCTCAAATACTTAAAATCAACTTAATGTCTATAAACCTACAATCCCCGAATCACCATTGGTTTTACAGAAAAGGTTTCCAATGGGATTTTGGTCTTGTCGATTACTCGACTACTAGTAGGGTTTAGGTCGCCCTACACAATTATCATATAATATACTACTTATCGATTTCGACGATAGGTTGATTCTTTTCCCCACCTGAGCTAGCACCGGAAATATGTACACGACGATCCTCGTTATCCCGCCACGAGTTAACACAACCACCTTCATCCAAACAACATAACTATAATTAATCAAATAACAACCATCTATGACACTTTAGGGCTAGGTTCGGTCAAGACTTAGAAAATAGGTTTAGGGTTATCTTCTTAATGCCATCTTTTGGATCCTAGTTACTAGAGTCTTAACTAACATAGATTACTTATTACAATACTAAAATTTGAAACAAAATCCTCTAACCTTTAGGGTTAGGGTTTCGGCCAAGGGCTGACTTTTAGGGTTCAAAATCCTTAAAATTTCTAATCATGATTAAGTCATAGATTAATGGTCCTTGATTAACCTAAATCATGGATTAGTGACTAAGCAACTAAAGTTGAAACTCAAAACTTCCTAACTCTTTTATACAAGGATTCGGCCTCAACATGTTCATAGGGTTAGGGTTCTTAATTTAATAAACCAACTTGGATTTATTGAGCATACATACTAATAGCTTGATTAACAAGATCATTAATGAAAACCATGAACAAAAACTCTACCAAACCTACTTTGATAGATTCGGCCAAGGCTAGGTTTTTAGGAAAGAAATTTTTGATTACATCATGCTCTTAGATTTAGATAATATGCATGATATCAAGAAGACAGAAAGTAGTTTCATCATCATGAGATTTTTCTAGAATTTATTACGACTTTTCAAAGTTCAAGGCTTAGAAACTTGAAAATGATGAACACATATAAAACAAACTTTGAATCAAGAAACTTATTGAAGAACATAGACATGATTAAGGAAGAAGAATAGGATTCACCTCTTGAAGATCAAAAGCAAGTGAAGATTCAAGAACTTGCTTCACAAATTTGCCACTAAAAGACTTATGAACTTTAGGGTTTTCAACAAAAAGGCAATATAAACTAAGTGAAAAGTGAGAGAAGGTATTTATAGAGATGGGTGGCGCCATCTTGGAAGGATCTAGAGAGGATGAGTTGTCTTGTGTAAAGGATTGAAATGCAAATAATTCCTAGGGACCATTTTGCAAAGATTCCAAAAGTATAAGGACTAGTTTGCAAATTGCCAATAAATTGTCATGATGACTATTTGCCACATTTAATGTGAACTTATCTTGACTATTTTGGGCTGATTTTGTCATAGATATTTTAAGAAAAATCATGAACATTGGAGAAGAATCAAGAATGTTAAAGAAGATTAAAGAATGATTTAGAATAATGTGGAAGATTGTTGAACATTCTAGAAAATCTTGGTTCATCCAACAACAAATGAGGGCAGCCTTCAATCCCTCATGGGCTTGCGCATGGGCTTAGTAACTTTGGGCTTGAATTCATTTTTGTGGGGCCCACTTAAAGATTTAAGCATTAAGCTTGACTTAGGAAACTTGTATAGTTTCAAATGGGCTTTATGGAATCGATCCATGAACTAGGAAATTTTGGGGTTCATAACCACGTCCATTAGAGATTGGTAACATGGGTTCTAGCCCAATTCACTTGAAAAATCTTAGAAACTAACTTAGGGACAAAAGGGTAATTTAACAGAAAGTTCAGGGACTTAAGCGTAAAATTCCTAAATTTTCACTTTAACCCTGTAGAACCTTCTAGACTTAAAAATATGATTCATCCCCTTGAATCATCTCAAAATCCTAAGATAAACCCTCTATCGGCTCTTAGAAACTCCAAAATCCCTTCCGTCGTCTACCCGATTACGCGTTTCGCCCGAAAAACATAAATTATTTTATTTTTTTCCAAAATAATTCTAAAAATACAAAATTGTAGGAAATAAAATAATAATCGTAAGTCTTTCATTCACGAATTAAAATTAGGTCATTTGAGCAGTATAAATATACTGTCAGTGAAAATAGTGGGCCGGGATTCGCCCGTCATTTCAACCTAAATTTTAATCGTAGTTTTCTACATTCAAGTAGGATTGAGTGATGAGCTCCATTTATTTAAAATAATTTTCTAATACGCATATAAATATATACAAATAATCGTTCGCATTTCGATTATTTTGAAACAGTGAAAATCGGGGTGTTACATTACTACCCCTCTTAGAAAAAAATTCCATCCTCGGAATTTCTTAACTCAACATTAGACATCATCTTGTAATCTTATCTTAATCTAAAGCTCCAACTGTTAGGAATATAGATAATTCTGTTAATAGTTTGTTATAAGTTGTTAATAGTTTGTTAGAGAGTTAATTGTGTTAGTTAGTTAACTAGCTCTATAAATAGAGCCTCGTGTATCATTTTTCACCTATCTTTTATCAATCAATATGTTACCACATGAGTATACATATGCTCTCTATCTCTCCCATGAGTATGATCTCTATCCCTCACATCCATGGATTCTTCACATGGTATCAGAGCGATATCGTGAGGCTTCCGCTGATGATAGTGATAAGGATGAGGCTTCCGTTCCTGATTCAGACAACAATGAAGATGATTATTCAGTTCTATAAAAGTTGGTTTGGTGTGATTTGAATTTATACACAAAAAATTATAAGGTTTTAAGTAAATAAGGACCTTTTGTAATTAATGAAAGTTTAGGGACTAAACTGCAATTTTTGAAAATAAATGTAATTGGACAGTTAGAGATTGTTTTTCATTCCTATCTAACTCTTCTAAAACTCCAAAATGATTTTTGGACTATTAGAGTTTAAATCGTTGAAAAAGGATTTACACGATTTACAAACTTAACAACATTCTGTCAAATTTTTAGGAATTTCGTATACATGGAAAAGAAACTGTAAAAGCAGCGTTTCAACATCTTAATATCAGTATTATAGCCTAGGTGAGTAATAGATTTGAGGTGAAAAACCATATTTTCAAAAGTATGACTTTTGGGCCTAAAACTAGTAAAAAGCGGCGAAACAGTCGTCAAACGTTTTTAAAGATTTTTTAGAAAACCATGATGTGAAGTTTGAAATCAGTATTTTAACATAAGTATGGTAACTTAGGAAAGTGAAGGAATTGAGAAAAAATGATTATATTTGTGAAAATATGGAATTTAAGTTGAAATACAGTAAGAAAACAGTAAGAGTTTTAAAGTTTTTCAAACTATTTTGAAGAATTTAGTACTTATGTACTTTGACGGAATCTGATTTCAAAATGATTTGGTTTTAACCAAAGGTTTTAATTTCAAGACAAGAGAGAATTTTAGTCTTGAAAGACTAGTATCTATATATACTATATAATCAGTGGATCCCATTTTTGCTGTGGACAAGCCACTGCTTGACATGTGTCAAAATTTGCAGGTCCCACTGTTTTTGAAATTGCAAATCCCCTCTCTTTTCTCGTCCAGAAATGATAAACTGACACGGTTTTTCGGACAACATACGATAGATCAGTATGAACCAGATCGCACATGCAAGATCAGAGCATCAGATCTGTCTTGATCAGTAGCACAATTTTTTTTTTTAAAATTTAATTTTTTTTTGTAAATACATTTTTTGATTAAGTATGTGTCAATATCTGGTGAACCGGGTACAAATATCTGGTGAATTCAGTTCATTATCTGGTGAATGAGTTTTTTTGAGAAATAATTTTTTTGATTAAGTATGTGCAAATATCTGGTGAATCCGGTATAAATATCTGGTGAATTCAGTTCATTATCTGGTGAATAGGTTTTTTTGAGAAATAAATTTTTTGGTTAAGTATGTGCAAATATATGGTGAATCGGGTATAAATATTTGGTGAATTCAGTTCATTATTTGGTGAATGGTTTTTTTTTATAAATAAATTTTTTGATTAAGTATGTGTAAATATCTGGTGAATCGGGTACAAATATCTGGTGAATTCGGTTCATTATCCGGTGAATGGGTTTTTTTGAGAAATAATTTTTTTGGTTAATTATGTGCAAATATCTGGTGAATCCGGTATAAATATCTGGTGAATTCAGTTCATTATCTGGTGAATATGTTTTTTTGAGAAAATTTTTTTTTGGTTAAGTATGTGTAAATATCTGGTGAATCATGTACAAATATCTGGTGAATTCAGTTCATTATCTGGTGAATGGGTTTTTTTGAGAAATAAATTTTTTGTTTAAGTATGTGCAAACATCTGATGAATCATGTACACATATCTGGTGAATTCAGTTCATTATCTGGTTAATGGGTTTTTTTGAGAAATAAATTTTGATTAAGTATGTGCAAATATATGGTGAATCAGATATAAATATCTGATGAATTCAGTTAATTATCTGATGAATGTGTTTTTTTAAAAATAATTTTTTTTTAAAAAAAGTCAAAATTAAAAAAAAAAAAATTACCGCTACAATAACACCACTGTAACCAGTGTCCCGAATGCTGTCATTTTTCCTTGTGTATTTAGCACGGCTGTTCTCGTCCCTCTTCTCTCTTTTCTTTCTGTTTCTTCTTCCCTGATCCCTTACCTTACCACTTCTTTACTTACAAGGGCGGAGCAACGGCTGGCACGGCCGTGACGGCTTCCCTTGCGTGCGACTGGGTTGGAATCAATGGTGTGGGCGGCGTGAGTATTCATCTATCGTACAAAATTAAAAGAAGAAAAAGAAAACCCATCTTTGGGATATTTGTTTATTGATGTTTAGATCCTTTTTTGGAGGGACATTTTTTTCTTTACATTGAAAATCTGCATACATAGAGTGTGGTTTGTTCTTTCTCCTGCTTCTATTAGATACTTTCATAGTTTCATTTCCCTTTAAACTTCACCTAGCTCCATATTACAGCCTTAACATTTTTTGGTAGTCAATGGTTACCCTTTGATAAGTTACTGTTATGTGTTTAAATATTCTTTATGTTACAGCTTACTGGGATTCTCTTATCTTTTCCATCAGTGACTACAAACCTTAGTTTTTGGGTTTATTGTACATGGTGAGAACTCTTTTAAATTACTAAAAGTGCATTTTTCTAAATTTCAAAGCATTTTTTGTTGGATTTGTTTTTTTTTTTGGATGTTGGTTGAAACAGAAAGGTAGAGTGGTGAGAGGAAAGACTCAGGTGAGGCGTATAGAGAACGCCGCAAGCAGGCAGGTCACCTTCTCAAGCTGTGGTAGCTCTTATCATTTTCTCTCCAAGAGGAAAGATTTATGAATTTGCAAGCTCCAGGTATGGATCCTCTCATAAAGGGGAAGCCAATGGAGGATGGGGCTTATCAGATTTTTCAAGCGCAAGACAAAATCTAACATTTGCATTATTGTAAAGTTGGTTTCTGGATGATGCCTAGCAAGGTGTGAGATATCAATTTATATGTTTGGTTTAAATTTTATTTAATTATTTAATCCAGATGTAAATCATTAAGTTTTGCCTCTTAATTTGTTTTCTTTAATTTCTTCTCTTTATTGTCTTAATTTTTTCTTCCAATGGAGCAAAGATGTAGTTATTGCTTAACCCTGTGCTAGGTTGAAGTATTGTGCATGCTCTTCAAATTACTTGGTCTTGATCGCTAATTTCTATAATTTATAGATTTATTTTTGTTGATTATGTGGTGACCAACTCAAGTGCTGCTAACACTGACCAACTGCTCTTCCATTTGAGAAAATGAGAATAAAGCTTAACCATATAACCCTTTTGTAAGTTTTTAATCTTTTGTTTGTTCTGGGATTCTTTACCTTAATTGGGATATTTTACAACCTTTTGGTGGCTACCATGGTAGGACAACGAATATGGCAACGTCATTATCACATACTTGCAAAGAGGATGTTAACAAAGGTGCGATTGATTTACTTTCTCATATTTTGTGCATTTGGTGCGTTGCAGCTATGAATTGTTAATAATTGCTGCAACGCAGCTGTTGAGTCGAGCTAAATACCTAACTCATATATGCAACTAGACCTATTAGCTATCACTTGGTTTATTTGTTTAGGATTTTAATTCTATATAATATATCAGATTTTGCCTCCATAGAGAACTGAAAGTGATTGTAATCAGTGGTGCCAAGCGGTGATTCGAATAGCTGTTAAACATGAAGCTGGTTCATGGAAAGCTTTAAAGGCTTTAGTCCTTCCTTTTATATCTTAACACGAGACATGTTATCAGGTTTGAAAAAAGTATATAGGACATATTGAGAGTAAGTGCATAATTGGAGGCATAAAATTTCAATTTATAATACAACTTAGAAGCTGCAACCAATTTCTCGAGTGTGTTGCATCTTTTAAAGTTCTCATTAGAAGAATCAGGTGCCACCGTACTAGAATATGCTTCTTATTTGCTTAGTCATGGATGACTAACTATTGAGTTGTTCATTCATTTTTATAACGAGAAAAGGCATAAAAATCTTGAAGTTGCTGGCTGCAGGTGGAAGACATTGAAAAAGAAATCTTGGAGTTTGAATGCCAAGATAATTTGTTTATGGAGCATTCCAAGCTTCAACAACGCAAAACTTCCATTTTCTCTATAAATGGTTCTACCATGATGCTTCTGTAAGTTTATAGATTTCATATTTACAATTTTTCAAAGGTTCAGTTTTTTTAATTTTTATTCTAATTGGGATTGTACATTTTGTTTATGGGTTTCTGTTCTTTTTTAAATAGTTCTTTGTGTTTATAGGTTTCTGACCCTTTGTTATTTTAAATTACAGGGAGTTAAAAAATATGAATTACATTCATCCTTAAGGTGCATTGCACATGTCAAATCTTACCTCCTTGGTTAATGGTGGCATTTAGACATCTAAATGTTTGGTGCAAATAACTTTCTTCTTCTGTACTTACCTTCAAGAATATATGCACTGCACTGCAACAAATTCAGAGTGTGTTACTTTTAACATCTTCAAAAAAATTCACCTACATGTTTTTCAGATGAAGAGCACCCAAAAATATTTTTTTGTAGCTAAGATATATGAGTTAAGTTCACATTCTTTTATGTTCTTCGTCGGTTCTATGAGTGACCAACCAAACAATTACTGAATTGTTATGAAGAATCAGAATGTAAGAGATGCATCAAAACCCAAAAAATGAAGAATCCAATAACTACGGGTCGATTGAATGTCTCTTTTAAGCAGACTGTTTTTCATTTCCCTTGCAAAATCAAATGCTACTAATTCAAGGGGTATGTAGACCTGCGACTAGGTGCATGCTTTATTTATGATGTAGATTTTGTTATTATTGATGTAACTAAAGTGGGTCCATCTTTGGTGTTTATACTTTACTGACTACAGGGTCACTTCCTATGCTTCACCCAAAAACACATGGTTCTGAGACTTCTTTTGCAACTGCTACATTTCCTACAACCACTGTATGCTTCAATGCCAACACTGTTGATAACTGAAAATCCAGCTTCTTTGAGTTTAAACCAGACAGTAGATCGGATATGGTAATGAATTACTCGATGTTAGTACAACTCATTAATTGATGAATATACACTTTCGAGAAAGGTCCACATGGACTTGATTTTGGTGTTTGTTTCTCCTCTGATTTTGCCTGTTTGTAACCTGTGCACCTCTCTCCCTCTCTCTCTTTCTCTCTACCCAAAGAAAAGGAATAAATTATGACTATGAATTATGAAATTGTTGACGAGTGGTTCAAGGTGCACTGTTTGTCATGATGTTGTAGTTACTAATTATTAAATCTATGAATAGTGAATATATGCTTTGTGGGTTTGTCTCTTGTGCTAACATGACACCCATTTTTGCTAGAAAATAAAATACCACTATGTCGTTATTGGCTCAGATTTTGCTATATTAAGGGTTATATATTTACATTATGTAACTATTTAACACTAAAAGTTAGTGATCAAACTTGTGTAAGACATGATTAGGAAAGGAGAAGACAGCCTTGAAATATATATTTAAATTATAAATTATCAATTACATATGTTTAACATTGAAAATATGTATTTAAATTATCCTCATCCAGAATGCTTCCAATAACATAGAAACAAAGCACCACATAAATCAATGGGATTGGAGAAGAAATAATGCAACACATGCATCGGCGGATGAGTAAAACCTGGTCACCGAGCTTGGATATCCGATCCAATAAAGATGAGAAGGATAAGATATCGATATTATCTTTAATAATCTTGATATTATCTCAAATAACTTTATCCGGTTAGAAGAGATAAATCCCTCAAATTAAGGAGATCATATCTATCTTTAATAATCCTGATATTATCTCAAATAACCTTATCCGGTTAGAAGAGATAAATCCCTCAAATTAAGGAGATCATATCTCAAAGAAGATTTAAGAGATAAAAGGAGATAAATCCAGATCTCTTAAAGATATGGGGATCCTATTATAAAAAGAGGAGAACCCAAGAGAGAGACTCACTTTTCACTAACTCAGGTGACACTCCCTTAAGCGTATTAGAGAAACTAGCTCGACCAAGAGACTATTGAAGAGTCATTGCTCGCTGGTATTCAGCAGATACAAGATTAGGGGATTGAGATCATTATATGACTAAGGGTTGAACCAAGAACTACGTCTGGCTTTGATTCCCATTGGGATACGTAGGACCGGAATACAATATTTTGTCAAGCCATAATCTAAAGCAACCCATGCGTTCACTCTTGGTTTGATGTTTTACGGCGAAATTCCGGCAAGTCGGATCTCGGCAGGAACATTTGGCGCCCATCGTGGGGCCAGGTAAAAATTTTCCCTGGCCACGCTCTAAAAGACCATCAGCCGCCGTGTTGTTTCCCTGAATCTTTTCACATTTTTTCCTTTGATCTGGACCTTCTTCTTGGCGAGGTAGCGCTTGAGTTGGTTGGAGTTCTATTCCGGAGATGTGAAGCTCCCCGAATTACACCTAATCGTCGAGTTGCACAAGACCAGGTTGCGCTTCGGACCCGTACTGGGAGGATTATCAACATCGTCTTGTACACAGCCATCACAACACTCTGTAAAGATTGTCAACCGTGGTGATATTCCACCGAGACTCCCTGGCTCGGTTTGAGGAAAAAAGGTTCCAGACACTAATCGCTTGAAAAAGTGTTCTCAGATATCAAAATGGCTAGTTAAAGCCGTGATACACAAGTGAAGTCCTTCACTTTAAAAACAAAGTCCTAAAGAGGTTGACCGCGCTAAAATCGACCGATGCTAAAGTCGAAATGCCAAGCCTAAAAAGGTAAACAAAGAACCTAAAAAGGTTGATCGAGCTAAAATCGATCGAATTGAGGTCAAAATGTCGAACCTAAAAAGGTAAACAAATAGCCTAAAAAGGTAGCCGAGCTAAAATCGACCAAGCTGTGGTCGAAACGCCGAACCTAAAAAGGCAAAAGCCTAAAAAGGTTGACTGAGCTGAAATCGACCGAGCTAAAAGTCGAAATACCGGACCTAAAAAGGTGAAACTAATACCTAAAGAGGTTGATCGAGCTAATATCGACCAAGTTGAGGTCGAAATGCTGAACCTAAAAAGGCAAAAACGAAAGACCTAAAAAGGTTGACCGAGCTAAAATCGACCGTGTTGAGGTCGAAATGCCGAACCAAAAAAGGTAAAAACTAAAGAGCCTAAAAAAGTTGACCTAGCTAAAATCGACCGAGTTGAGGTCGAAATGCCGAACCTAAAGAGGTAAACAATGACAAAAGGCAACGTCTCTTTTCATCTCGAGAACCGAGAAACTTTGATCACAGTGCAAAACTAAGATGACTATCTCTGTCTCCGCTAGGCTCGGCCCCTTGATAGAAGCTTCCACGCATTCAAAAAAGCTCCAAGCTTGGGGGGGACTTGTATATGGGCCGAGGTATAAAGCTCGGCCACTTACCTCGCCGACTTGAAAGGCTAAAAGAAGAGACTAAGTTTCTAAGCTCGGTCACCGAGGTTGAACGATTGATGAGGTACAAGATCGGTCATTAAGACTATGGTAAAAAGGGGAAGAGAACCTACGCCATAAACCTTAGATTCTCCAAATAAGGTTTTTAAAGGCCAAGCTCGGCTACTGTCATGAAAACTTTTACGCTTCTACTAGCTCAATGTTTGGGGGGCTTGTGTACTGGCCGAGGAGTAAAACCCGACCACTGAGTTTGGATACCCGATCCAATAAAGGTGGGAAGGATAAGATATCGATATCTATCTTTAATAATCCTGATATTATCTCAAATAACCTTATCCGGTTAGAAGAGATAAATCCCTCAAATTAAGGAGATCATATCTCAAAGAAGATTTAAGAGATACAAGGAGATAAATCCAGATCTCTTAAAGATATGGGAATCCTATTATAAAAAAAGGAGAACCCAAGAGAGAGACTCACTTTTTCACCAACCCAGGTGACTCTCCCTTAGGCGTATTAGAGAAACTATCTTGACCAAGAGACTATTGAAGAGTCCTTGCTCGCTGGTATTCATCAGATACAAGATTAGGGGATTGAGATCACCTATGGCCAAGGGTTGAACCTAGAACTACGTCTGGCTTTGATTCCCATTGGGATACGTAGGACTGGAATACAATATTCTGTCAAGCCATAATCTAAAACAACCCCTGTGTTCACTCTTGGTTTGACGTTCTACGGCGAGATTCCAGCAAGTCGGATCTCGGCAGGAACATTTGGCGCCCACCGTGGGGCCAGGTAAAACTTTTCCCTAGCCACGCTCGAAAAGACCATCAGTAGCCGTGCTGTTTCCCTGAGTCTTTCCACATTTTTTCCTTCGATCTGGACCTTCTTCTTGGCAAGGAAGCGCTTGAGTTGGTTGGAGTTCTATTCCAGAGATGTGAAGCTCCCTGAATTACAGGTAATCGCCGAGCTGCACAAGACTAGATTGCGCTTCGGACCCGCACTGGGAGGATTATCAGCATCGTCATGCACACAACCATCACTGCACGCTGAAAAGAAGGTCGACCGTGATGATATTCCACCGAGACTCCCTGGCTCGGTTTGAGGAAAAAAGGTTCCAGACACTAACCGCTTGAAAAAAGTGTTCTCAGATATCAAAATGACTAGCTAAAGCCGTGATACACAAGTGAAGTCTTTCACTTTAAAAACAACAACAACAACAACAACAACCAAGCCTTATCCCACTAGGTGGGGTCGGCTACATGGATCATACGGCGCCATAATGTTCTATCATGAATCATGTTAATAGGTAAATCATTGGCCTCCAAATCTTTCTTAATAGTTTCTCCTATAGTTTTTCTTGGCCTACCTCTGCCTCTAGCTATTGGATTGCCCTCCACTTGGTCCACTCTCCTTACTACAGAATCTAAAGGTCTCCTCCATACATGCCCAAACCACCTAAGTCGAGATTCAACCATCTTTTCTACAATATGTGCTACCCCAACTCACTCTCTAATGCTATCATTCCTAATCCTATCACGTCTAGTTTTTCCGCTCATCCAGCGCAACATTCTCATCTCTGCTACATTGATTTTACTCTCATGTTGATTTTTTACCGCCCAACACTCCGTCCCATACAACATCGTCAGTCTAATAGCTGTACGGTAAAATTTTCCCTTTAGCTTAATAGGTACCTTTTTATCACACAAAAAACTCAAAGCCTTCCTCCATTTCGACCACCCTGATTGAATCCGATGGTTTACATTTCCCTCAATTTCTCCGTCATTTTGTATAATAGACCCAAGATATTTAAACCGTGTGACTTGCGGTATGTTGTGGTCTCCAATTTCACCTCTAAGTTAGAGGTGTTTCGCCTTTTGCTAAACTTACATTCCATATACTCCGTCTTGCTTCTACTCAAGCGGAAGCCATGTGCTTCTAAAGCTTGTCTCCAAGTCTCCAGCCTTCCATTTATATCATCTCTCGACCCTCCAACTAGAACTATATCGTCTGCGAAAAGCATGCATCGCGGTGTTGGCTCTTGAATGTGCTCGGTAAGTACATCCAAGACCAAGGTAAAAAGATAGGGGCTTAAAGCTGACCCTTGGTGTAGACCTATGGTTATTGGGAAATCTTTTGTGGCTCCATCCTGCGATCTCACACTAGTCGTGGCCCCCTCATACATATCCTTGATAGCTCGAATATAGGCAATCCGAACACCTTTCTTTTCTAGGGCTTTCCACAAAACCTCTCTTGGCACCCTATCACACGCTTTCTCCAAATCAATGAAGGCCATGTGTAAATCTTTTTGATCCCTTCGATATTGTTCCATCACTCGTCGTAGCAAGTAAATTGCTTCCATGGTCGACTTCCCGGGCATAAAACCAAATTGGTTGTCGGTGATTTTGGTTTCTTTTATTAGTCTTCGTTCAAGCACCCTTTCCCATAGCTTCATAATATGACTCATAAACTTAATCCCCCTATAATTTGCGCAATTTTGTATATCTCCCTTGTTCTTGTAAATCGGGACTAAAGTGCTTCTCCTCGATTCGTCCGGCATTTTCTTTGACCTCATAATCTCGTGAAAAAACTTTGTGAGCCAACTAATGCCTCTATTTCCTAGACTCTTCCATACCTCCACTGGTATATTGTCCGGTCCAACTGCCTTGCCATTATCCATCCTTCTCAAAGCTTCTTTTACCTCATGCTCTTGGATTCTACGATAAAAACTGTAATTTTGGTCCTCCTCTCTATGTCAAGCACCCGTGAGCATGATAAAACTTCAAATCCTACATTAAATAACTTGTGGAAATAATTCTTCCATCTATCTTTAATATCTTGTTCCTTAACCAAAACTCTACCTTCTTCATCCTTAATACACTTCACTTGGTCCAAGTCTCTTGTCTTTCTTTCCCTATTTTTAGCAAGCCTATAAATAGATTTCTCACCATCTTTGGTGCCTAAGGATTGGTACAACCCGTCAAAAGCTTTAGTTCTAGCTTCGCTCACTGCCTTCTTGGTCTCTTTTTTGGCCACCTTATAATTTTCCCAATTTTCAGCATTTCTACATAAAGACCAAGCTTTAAAACATTCCCTTTTAACCCGAACCTTAGCTTGCAGACTTTCATCCCACCACCAGGATTCTTTACCCCTAGGTCCGAATCCTCTTGATTCACCAAGCGTCTCTATAGCTACCTTCCTAATCCCCTTGGCCATCTTGTCCCACATATCATTTGCACTTCCGTTTGCCTCCCAAAACCCTCCCTCCAAAACCTTGTGTTGGAAGATACTTTGTTTTTCACCCTTCAGTTGCCACCACTTGATCCTTGAAACTTTTTCGTGGCCACTTCTCTTCACACTCCTCTTAACTCTTACATCCATGACCAAGACTCTATGTTGGGTAGTCAAGCTCTCTCCAGGTATGACTTTGCAGTCCAAGTAAATCTTTCTATCCGGTCTCCTAATAAGAAAGAAATCTATTTGTGAGCTTGTCACCCCACTTTTGTACGTGATAAGATGCTCCTCACGTTTCCTAAAACACGTATTGGCTATAGTAAGATCGAAAGCAGATGAAAAGTCCAAAATAGACTTACCCTCACCATTTACCTCCCCTAGGCCATATTCCCCATGCAAAGCCTCATAACCTCTAGATGCCTTTCCTACATGCCCATTTAGATCCCTTCCTAAGAAAATCTTTTCACCTAGCGGTATTTCCTGAATTAGGCCTTCTAAATCCTCCGAAAATTTTACCTTGAAGTGTTCTTCTAACCCTACCTGAGGTGCGTAAGCACTAATCACATTAAAGGTGTCTTGTTCCACTACAAATTTTAGGGCAAGGATCCTATCTCCAACCCTTTTTACATCCACAATATCATTCTTCCAATATTTATTCACAATTATGCCCACCCCATTTCTCGATTTTACCTTGCCAGTGTACCAAAGCTTAAAACCCGAAGAGTCTAATTCCTTTGCCTTTTCTCCCACCCACTTAGTTTCTTGTAGGCACATGAAATTGATCCTCCTCCTAATCTAGTGTTAATTATTTCTATTGATTTACCTGTAAGTGTGCCTATATTCCAAGTTCCAAAGTGAATCCTACTCTCGTGAACTAGTCGAATCTCTATGACATGGATCAACGACGTAATAATGTTAATGCTAGGTCGTTGCCTAGAAGCAACGCTGTATAGTATAGCTCGAGTACAAAGTGTCAAATGAGCAAGGGCATTGCATCGCCGCCTGGATGTAGTGAAAAATAAGCAAGGGTTCCCACATTTTTGTTAACGAGTGTGGGTAAAGAAGCTAGCTCGACTAAGTTTTACGTTGGCTAAAAACCTTTTTAGGACTTTGTTTTTAAGTCGAAATGCCGGACCTAAAAAGGTGAAACTAATACCTAAAGAGGTTGGCCGAGCTAAAATCGACCGAGTTGAGGTCGAAATGCTGGACCTAAAAAGGTAAACAAAGAACCTAAAGAGGTTGACCGAGTTGAGGTCGAAATACCGAACCTAAAAAGGTAAAAGCCTAAAAAGGTTGACTGAGCTGAAATCGGTCGAGCTAAAAGTCGAAATGCCGGACCTAAAAAAGTGAAACTAATATCTAAAGAGGTTGACCGAGCTAAAATCGACCGAGTTGAGGTCGAAATGCCGGACCTAAAAAGGTAAACAAAGAACATAAAGAGGTTGACCGAGCTAAAATCGATCGAGTTGAGGTCGAAATGTAAAGGTAAAAGCCTAAAAAGGTTGACCGAGCTGAAATCGACCGAGCTAAAAGTCGAAATGCCGGACCTAAAAAGGTGAAACTAATACCTAAAGAGGTTGACCGAGCTAAAATCGACCGAGTTGAGGTGGAAATGTCGGACCTAAAAAGGTAAAAAATGAACCTAAAGAGGTTGACCGAGCTAAAATCGACCGAGTTGAGGTCGAAATGCCGAACCTAAAAAGGCAAAAGCCTAAAAAGGTTGACTGAGCTGAAATCGACCGAGCTAAAAGTCGAAATGCCGGACCTAAAAAGGCGAAACTAATACCTAAAGAGGTTGACCGTGCTAAAATCGACCGAGTTGAGGTCGAAATGCCGGACCTAAAAAGGTAAACAAAGAATCAAAAAAGGCAAAAACTAAAGGCCTAAAAAGGTTGACCGAGCTAAAATCGAATAAGTTGAGGTCGAAATGCCGAACCTAAAAAGGTAAAAACTATAGACCTAAAAAGGTTGACCGAGCTAAAATCGACCGAGTTGAGGTCGAAATGCCGAACCTAAAGAGGTAAACAATGACAAAAGGCAACGTCTCTTTTCATATCGGGAACCGAGAAACATTGGTCACAGTGCAAAACTAAGATGACTACCTCCGTCTCGGCTAAGCTCGGCCCCTTGATAGAAGCTTCCACGCATTCAAAAAAGCTCCAAGCTTGGGGGGACTTGTATATGGGCCGAGGTATAAAGCTCGGCCACTTACCTCGCCGACTTGAAAGGCTAAAAGAAGAGACTAAGTTTCTAAGCTCGGTCACCGAGGTTGAACGATTGGCCGAGGTACATGATTGGTCATTAAGACTATGGTAAAAAGGGGAAGAGAACCTACGCCATAAACCTTAGATTCTCCAAATAAGGTTTTTAAAGGCCAAGCTCGGCTATTGTCATGAAAACTTTTACGCTTCTACTAGCTCAAAGCTTGGGGGGCTTATGTACTAGCCGATGAGTAAAACCCGGTCACCGAGCTTGGATACCCGAGCTAATAAAGGTGGGAAGGATAAGATATCGATATTATCTTTAATAATCCTGATATTATCTCAAATAACCTTATCCGGTTAGAAGAGATAAATCCCTAAAATTAAGGAGATCATATCTCAAATAAGATTTAAGAGATAAAATGAGATAAATCCAGATCTCTTAAAGATATGGGGATCCTATTATAAAAAGAGGAGAACCCAAGAGAGAGACTCACTTTTCACTAACCCAGGTGACTCTCCCTTAAACGTATTAGAGAAACTAGCTCGACCAAGTGACTATTGAAGAGTCCTTACTCGCTGGTATTCATCAAATACAAGATTAGGGGATTGAGATCACTATATGACCAAGGTTTGAACCAAGAACTACGTCTGGCTTTGATTCTCATTAAGATAAGTAGGACCAGAATACAATATTCTGTCAAGCCATAATCTAAAACAACCCCTGTGTTCACTCTTGGTTTAACGTTCTATGTAATGCCCTTCGTTACATTAGTAACCCAAAACAAATTGTATAAAAAACCCCTTAATACATTTAATTAAAATATGTTAATCATAAAAATTTTATCAAATATATAAGTCTGGAAAATGTCTCATATTAAATAAAATAGTAATAATGTATCAAAGTAATAAATAACAAATCCATACGTCCAAATAAAAACCCCAAGCCTCAAAACCGGGCGTCTACTAATAAACCCAACGATAAATAAATAAAAACGTCTAGCCACATACGACTCCTTATTTAAGAAAACACTAATCAAGCTAGGAATAATAACTAAGAAAATTCGCTAGGTCTTCAATCCTCTCCAGTCCCAGTGATGTCGTCCTCGTGCTCTGAAAACAATACTTTTAATGAGATATAATCCAATGAATAAAAATAATCGTTTGATAAAAATGTTCGCAAATAGTGTTGTTTTCAGCCGGCGCGGTAACCTGAAAAACATTCATGGTACCCGCTAATTTTTAAAATAATAGATATAGTAAACCTCCAAAATAATAAATATATATAAATAAAATTAAAGTCAAGCATTTAAAGTACAAACTCATAAGCTCAGCAACGGTCACATCTCATTGCATTTAATCACATTCACCATGCAAACTCAACACAATGCAATACAACTCCATGAACATGACTCGGTGATTCCTAGAATCACTTGACTTGACTCTTTGGTTCCCAGAACCGGTGTAAATCCCAGATCCACTAAGGTCTATGAGCTCATATCCATGCAATGGCGTTTCACTGCCTTCCCCATCCGAGATGGAGGTATCTAATATTCCATCCCAGATGTGAATATTTTAATAAATTGATATCCCATCCCGGATGGTGATATCTCTCATCCTATTCCCGGAATAGAATGTACAACCGTCACCCCTTCCCGAAAGGTGATGACCAACTCATATGTACCATACAATATGT
Source organism: Sophora flavescens (assembly GCA_030762895.1). Taxonomy (NCBI): domain Eukaryota; kingdom Viridiplantae; phylum Streptophyta; class Magnoliopsida; order Fabales; family Fabaceae; genus Sophora; species Sophora flavescens. Next base: position 144,728,723 of record CM061068.1, on the reverse strand, counting down.
CATCCCAGATGACTACCAAATATTTTCTCAAACCCCATGCATCAATCACCATATCAGATTTCAAGATATAAATACCATAACACAATACTATTTAAGTAATATAATATATGTTTGTTATAGATTAACATCATTACGTACATGCAACATTTCACGTATATATATTTATTTATATATTTATATAGTTAGAAGGAATTGGGATATAGGTGCAGCGGCAACAAAAAGGACCGAGGAGCCAACATTACGCCAATGTAGCGAGATCGCTCAGTCTCCAAGCAGGAAATAAAACTGCCATGAACAATGGGAAAAAAATTCGGTACAGGGGATCTCACATAACAATTATTATTCTTTTATAACATCGTCTTATTCAATACATGATACATATATAACATCGTTTTAATCTAAAAATATTCTTTTATAAATAATCAATCATTAAGGGGAGATATTTTAAGAGTCTCAAATCATGAATCAAGAACCCTAAAATATTTTACTATTTCCAGAAGATAAAGTTAGAAGCATCAAATTATCTGTACCATGAAAGTGTGAGAAAAGTTATTTTTACTCACCTTTTGCAGACCCCCAATGTGCTCTAAAAATTACGTATGATAAGAATTTACGCTTCCCTAAAGATTCCCCTCCCGTTTGGTGGCGTTCTTGGATCCATGTTGTTACAATTGTACTGATAAGGAATAGAAATAAAGAAAATAAATAGACATAGAAATACCCTTCACGTCTCCTGTGCGGCGGCTATATGACTCCATGAATTAGGTTCAAAAGTACCATATTTATAAGAAACTCATTTTGATTTTTTATTCTCTTTTTTTTTTCTTTTAAAAGAACAAGGAAACAAGCAATCTGACTTGCCAAATTTCCTAAACTGATGGCAATAGTATCCTATACTAGCGCCATTCACGTAGCTTTCTCATATTTAATTTTGTATTTTTTTTTTGTCAACCATATATTATTCTTTTGTAATTATTAAAGAAAATTCTGATACATTTTCATACTACCAATTTCTACACTAAACCTCATAATAGCTTAATGTTTCTATTTAAAAATTATATTTAAAATTTAGGATGTTACATTTTCTCCCCTCCTTAATGAATTTCGTCCCCGAAATTCTCACGTCTCACCCAAACTACACAACGTTAAGGGTAATGCAATACTAAGTTATATACCTGTGCCGAAAAGATCTGGATGGTGTTGTCTAACATCTCCCTCAAGTTCCCAGGTAGCTTCCTCTAGAGTCAACCCTTCACAAATCACTTTCACCAATGGGATCATCTTGCTCCTCAGAGTTTTTGTGCTCTTGTCAATGATCTGAATAGGTCTGGGCTTAAATATTAAATTATCCTTCAATTGTATTGACTCGGGAGCTATCACTTGCGAAATATCTGGTACGTACTTCCGGAGTTGAGACACATGGAAGACGTTATGGAGATTCGACAACTGTGGTGGAAGAGCCAATTGGTAAGCAACATGCCCGACTCTTTTTAGGATTTGAAACGGACCCATAAAACGAGGGTTGAGCTTTTTGACTTTCATTGACCTCCCCACCCCAGTCTTAGGAGTGACTCTCAAGAATACATGTTCCTCTTCCTGAAATTCTAAAGGCTTCCTTCTCTTGTCGGCATAACTCTTTTTCCTACTCTGTGCAGTGCGCATCCTTTCCCTAATGACTTTAATCCTCACTGTGGTCTCCTAGACTAACTCTGGTCCTAACAGGGTCTTCTCACCCACCTCACACCAACATAAGGGGGACCTACACTTCCTCCCATAAAGAGCTTCATAGGGTGCCATGCCGATGCTAGCGTGATAACTGTTGTTATAAGCAAACTCTATAAGAGGTAAAAATCTATCCCAACCCCCACCTTCATCTAAAACACATGCTCTAAGCATGTCCTCAAGGGTCTGAATGGTCCTTTCCGACTGACCGTCCGTTTGGGGATAATAGGCTGTACTAAAACCCAACTTAGAACCAAAAAGCCTGTTGGAAAGCCCTCCAGAATCTAGAGGTAAACCGTGGGTCCCCATCTGACACTATAGAGGTAGGTATGCCATGAAGCCTCACTATCTCCTTAATGTATAAGTCTGCTAACTTACTCAAACTATAGGTTGCCTTAATTGGCAAGAAGTGAGCAGACTTAGTCAACCTATCCACAATTACCCATATGGCATCTAAACCCAAACGAGTCCTAGGTAACCCCATCACAAAATCCATAGAAATCCTCTCCCATTTCCATTGAGGAATTTCTAAAGACTGCAACAAACCGAAGGTCTCTCGATGTTCTATCTTAACCTTTTGACATACTAGACACTTGGCTACAAAGCTAGCCACATCCCGTTTCATTCCTGGCCACCAATACATCTTCTTTAGATCTTGGTACATCTTGGTTATCCCTGGATGTATGGTGAACTTCCCCTTATGCGCTTCCTCTAAAACTTTCTCTCTAAGGCTCCCCTCCTTAGGAACAACGATTTTATTCTTAAACAACACTAGACCATCAGTAGACAACACATAATTCTCTTGGTCTAAAAGAGATTGTAACTCCTGGTCTAAAAGTTGTTCTCGCCTAATCATTTCCCTGAGGTCACTGCAAATTTCCAGCCTATTCAACTTCAAGCTTAGAGCACTAAGGGATACATTTAGATTCAGGTCTCTGAACTCCTCTAACATATTCATCTCTCGGACCATCAAACTAGACACATGCAAGGTCTTCCTACTGAGTGCATCAGCCACCACATTGGCTTTTCCCGGATGGTACTTCAACTCAAAATCATAGTCCTTAAGAAATTCCATCCACCTCCTTTGCCTCATATTCAATTCTTTCTGGTCAAACAAATACTTAAGGATCTTATGATCACTAAAAACCTCAAACTTTGCACCATACAAATAGTGCCTCCAGATCTTAAGAGCAAAGACTACAGCTGCTAACTCAAGGTCATGAGTAGGATAATTCACCTCATGTGTCCTAAGCTGTCTAGATGCATAAGCCACTACCTTGCCTTCCTGCATCAACACACAACCTAAACCATTCTTAGAAGCGTCACAATATACCACAAAACTCACTGAGGGATCTGGAATGGTTAAGACCGGTGATGACACCAATCTCCTCTTAAGCTCCTCAAAATTCTCTTCGCTTTCCTTATCCCACTCGAAAGATTTTCCTTTCCTAGTCAACTTGGTAAGAGGTAAAGCTAGCCTAGAGAACCCTTCTATGAATTTCCTATAGTAACCTGCCAGTCCTAGGAAACTCCTCACTTCCGTCACTGACTTAGGTTGCTCCCATCCAAGCACTGCATCAACCTTACCAGAGTCGACCGCTACACCACTCCTAGATATGGTATGTCCTAAACACTTCACCTCGTCAAGCCAAAATTCACACTTTTCTGGCTTTGCATACAGTTGTTCTTCCTTTAGAATCTGCAACACTAACCTCAAATGCTCCTCATGATCCTCTGGTGTCCTAGAGTATATCAAAATATCATCTATGAACACCACCACAAAGATGTCCAAGAATGGCCTAAAGATCCGATTCATGTAGTCCATGAAAACGGCTGGGGCATTGGTCACACCAAAGGGCATCACTACATACTCATGTGCCCACACCTTGTCCTAAAGGCTGTCTTAGGAATGTCCTCATTCTTAACTCTAATTTGATGGTATCCCGACCTTAGGTCTATTTTAGAAAACACCGACGTGTTGGGAATTTGCGTATAAAAAAAATAACGCAGCGGAAAAATTCCCATCGAAGGATCCTTGCGAATGGTCACGATTCATGGTTAGAAGATTTACCTCTTGAAGCGATGACAGTTGATTAAAAATCGTCTATCACGAACACCGCACAAACGATGTCTCTAAGGTATCCACACGAGCAGATTCCGTGAACGTCCAACGTCACGAACCCGAAGCGTCTCTGTCTCACAGTGCTAGCTTCGAAAACCGAGACCTGCTGCTCACTATCACTCTCTATGTGCGGCTAGGGTAAAACAAAAATGTGTATGCACAATAGCTTAAGTGGTCTACTTATAGCAGGACCTCCTTAAGTGAGTTAGTGAGCAGCGTTTGACCTAAGCCCCATGTACTATGCGCTAGGCCCAATAGAAAAGTCCAACTCTCCTTTTAATGCTTCTTTTAATCCGCTCTTATGTGTGTTACCCTATAGGTTCCCAAAACGTTAGTAGTAATATTAAATCCCATTTAATATTACAAACAGTGAGCGGTATCTAGCAATACATCACTGCTACCTAAGTAGTGAGAAAGTCAGTGATTTGACGAAACCTTTCTGTAACAAATATTCATGTGCATTATTATCCCTTTGTCCATATATCTATTTTGAACACAAGACATGGAATGTGTCACCTTTGTATGGTTCAATATCATGTTCCCTGATACCCGAGTAGACTTAACAACAAATGAGGTCAATATCTCATATTGACTCATTTCAGCACGACCATGCATTTTACAGTCTCACTCTATCAGGGGGCCCACAGATATTACTCCTGTTATGTAGGAGGGACAAATTCCATCTAGGTCACTCACATCCCTCTGCATGGCTCGTGGTGTGCCCAATGACCGTCTTTATAATCATCCTATTACAGATGACGTTTGACGATATTAAAGCACACGACTCCTCATGTAGGGATCGTAGCGATTTCAGGTCGAAGGATTGCATACACCATTGTCACTATAAGAACTACTTATGACACTCACACAACGCTCCATGTAGTGTTCTCATGGTGGGTCAATCCAGTACATCATTACTCTAATGTGTACCTATGTGGCGACTCGATATCTCATGTCCATGACCCGTGAGATATGGTCATCAGTCTGCACACATAATAGTCTCAATGTATTATTATTGTCCTTATTAATAAAATACTTGACTACGGATATTTAAGAATAGGATTTCATTGTTCAATAGTGTCTCACGATCAAGCCATATACTTGATATTCTATTAAACTGAAATTTCTATTCTAAGGACTTTATTATGTTTTAACAAGTAACACAGTAAACTGGAATGCCTCACATATATATATAAAATAGCAAGATACAAATGTAAGTCTAAGAAATACACTGGCCTCTAGGGCTTACACCAACACGACGCTCCCCTCAGCTGGTCTAAGAGGTCATCTATCCTAGGCAAAGGGTATTTATTCTTGATGGTCACTTTGTTCAACTGCCTATAGTCAACACATAGCCTTATGCTCCCATCCTTCTTTTTCACCAGTAGGACAGGTGCTCCCCAAGGTGACACACTAGGCCTAATAAACCCCTTCCCTAGCATCTCCTCTAATTGTTTCTTAAGCTCGCTCAACTCTAAAGGTGCTATTCTATAAGGCGCTACCGACACTGGTCCACTCCCTGGCACTAGATCTATGTTAAACTCAACTTCCCTATTCGGAGGCAAGCTAGAGACATCCTTAGGGAAACATCCTGGAATTCACACACCACAGGTATAGCCGTCACATCACTGTCAGCCTCTATCTCAGTAGAGAATAAGAGTATATATCCTTGAGCTCCCTCAACTAAGCATTTATGACAAGCAACAACAGAAACAATAGAACTGGGTACGAGAAAATCATTAGAAATTGGTTGTATAGGAATGGAGATAGTTTTATCAGAGCAATTTATGACAGCATGATTTGCAGACAACCAATCTATACCAAGAATGACATCTAACCCAGACATGGGTAAGCATATAAGATCAACAAAATAAGGTACACCTTGGTACACTAAGGGACATCTCAAGCAAGCAATAGAGGTAACAACTTTATCATTTGCAGGAGTAGCGACACTCGAATCATATGGCAACTTAGAAACAGACAAAGATAGATTTTTCACACACTCTAAAGATATAAATGAATGAGTTGCTCCTGAATCAAACAATAGAGTAACTTTTCCCCTGTATGAGTTGAAGAAACTCAGCCTCCGTCGGATCTAAGCTGCCTCATAATGATGGCGGGTTGTTCTTCTTGAATTCGGAAAGCCCCACGTGTTAAGGGTCCTAGGTTGCCACCACTTCATTAGTGACTGGCCTCCATTCCCTTTCAGTTGACGGCGAGTCTCCGTCTGCCCTTGCATAACCTTGGCCATACAATCCAAAGCTGCTGCAAGTGCAACATTCGCCCTCGCCTATTAGTCGCCATAAATCTGCTCACTACCAATGAAATACTGGGTTGATCAGGTCCAATATCCCAAAGAATAGCATGTAGCATCTATAACTCTAACAAGCATCCTATGCGCCCAAGTTTTATTTTAGAAAAGCCCCATTACCACAGTCCGATTTAGAATCGAACTGCTCTGATACCATAAATGTAACGCCCTTCGTTACATTAGTAACCCAAAACAAATTGTATAAAAACCCCCTTAATACATTTAATTAAAATATGTTAATCATAAAAATTTTATCAATTATATAAGTCTGGAAAATATCTCATATTAAATAAAATAGTAATAATGTATCAAAGTAATAAATAATAAATCCATACGTCCAAATAAAAACCCCAAGCCTCAAAACCGGGCGTCTACTAATAAACCCAACGATAAATAAATAAAAACGTCTACGGCTCCTTATTTAAGAAAACACTAACCAAGCTAGGAATAATAACTAAGAAAATTCGCTAGGTCTTCAATCCTCTCCAGTCCCAGTGATGTCGTCCTTGTGCTCTGAAAACAACACTTTTAATGAGATATAATGCCAATGAATAAAAATAATCATTTGATAAAAATGTTCGCAAATAGTGTTGTTTTCAGCCGGCGCGGTAACCGGAAAAACATTTATGGTACTCGCTAATTTTTAAAATAATAGATATAGTAAACCTCCAAAATAATAAATATATATAAATAAAATTAAAGTCAAGCATTTAAAGTACAAACTCATAAGCTCAGCAACGGCCACATCTCATTTGCATTTAATCACATTCACCATACAAACTCAACACAATGCAATACAACTCCATGAACATGACTCGATGATTCCCAGAATCACTTGACTTGACTCTTTGTTTCCCAGAACCGGTGTGAATCCCAGATCCACTAAGGTCTATGAGCTCATATCCATGCAATGGCGTCCCACTGCCTTCCCCATCCGAGATGGAGGTATCTAATATTCCATCCCAGATGTGAATATTTTAATAAATTGATATCCCATCCCGGATGGTGATATCTCTCATCCTATTCCCGGAATAGAATGTACAACCGTCACCCCTTCCCGGAAGGTGATGACCAACTCATATGTACCATACAATATGTCATCTCAGATGACTACCAAATATTTTCTCAAACCCCATGCATCAATCACCATATCAGATTTCAAGATACGAATACCATAACACAATACTATTTAAGTAATATAATATATGTTTGTTATAGATTAACACGTATAGGCAACATTTCACGTGTGTGTATATATATATATATATATATATATATATATATATATATATTCATATATTTATATAGTTAGAAGGAATTGGGATATAGGTGCAGGAGCAACAAAAAGGACCGAGGAGCCAATATTACGCCACTGTAGCGAGATCGCTCAGTGTCCAAACAGGAAATAAAACTGACATGAACAATGGGAAAAAAATTGGTACAGGGGATCACACATAACAATTATTATTCTTTTATAAGATCGTCTTATTTAATACATGATACATATATAACATCATTTTAATCTAAAAATATTGTTTTATAAATAATCAATCATTAAGGGGAGATATTTTAAGAGTCTCAAATCATGAATCAAGAATCCTAAAATATTTTACAATTTCCAGAAAATAAAGTTATATGTAGAAACATCAAATTATCTGTACCATGAAAGTGTGAGAAAAGTTATTTTTACTCACATTTTACAGACCCCAATATGCTCTAAAAATTACGTATGATAAGGATTTGCGCTTTCCTAAAAATTCCCTTTCCGTTTGGCGCTCTCCTGTGTGACGGCTATATGACTCCATGAATTAGGTTCAAAAGTACCATATTTATAAGAAACTCATTTTGATTTTTTATTCTCTTTTGTTTTTCTTTTAAAAGAACAAGGAAACAAGCAATCTGACTTGCCAAATTTCCTAAACTGATGGCAATAGTATCCTATACTAGCGCCATTCATGTAGCTTTCTCATATATATATATATATATATATATATATATATATATATATATATTTGTCAACCATATATTATTCTTTTGTAATTATTAAAGAAAATTTTGATACATTCTCATACTACCAATTTCTACACTTAACCTCATAATAGCTTAATGTTTCTATTTAAAAATTATATTTAAAATTTAGGATGTTATATTCTACGATGAGATTCCGACAAGTCGGATCTCGACAGGAACAAAACATAATCCCCAAAAAGTCATATCTGGGAAGGCAAGTAAGGAACAATGAATGTAGTGGGGAAAGCCATCAAAAGAACCCTTGTCCATGGCGGGAGTGAGGGAGGGACAGCTTGGCAACATTCGCTTTTTTTATTAACCAAATGTTTCTTCATCCAATTGTAAATGCTCATGCTTTTTCAATTAACCACATGTGTTCGATGGCTAATTTATGGAATTTTAATAGGCTAATTTGTTGCTTTTGAGTTTTGACACATATTGTGTATTTTTATATTGTCTATTTTTATATGTTCTGTTGAGTCAAAAAAAAAATTTAAAATTTATATGTCCTGATTGTTGGTCTAGGAGGGTGGTGTATTCTATGTGCATTAAAGTAACTGGAGACTGCAATACTAGCATCCTACCTATACTTTAAAACTGTTATATGATTTTCTAGTCATTTACACATCTTTTTTTTTACTTCTTTTATATTTTAAGTGTGGTTGCTTTGGATTATTTACATGTTTATTTTTAGCAATCATTATGTAGTAGGTAGAAGTGAATATTCTGTAACTTTATTTTATAATGTAGGTCAGCAAAGGATGAAAGCAAAGGCTGTTTAATTGCTGGCCAATATTTCAAGATAATTGAACCTGTGACAGCCCATACTATAGTCAGTGGCTTTGTATGATTTTTTATACAAATTCATTCAGTCTTGATCTTAGGAAGGAATAATAGGTATCATTACATCAATAAAATTGCAAAAGGGATGGATTTCAATATTTCTTTGGTTGATGACTACTTCTAAATGAGTCATACTTATAAAAAAAACAAAGTTCCAAACTTGAGATACAGCTTTAATTTTCTCTCTCACTTCAAATGTTTTTCTCTCTCAGATTTCTTGAATCCAATAAAGGTAGAAACTTGTGCAGTGACCAAGGCAGAGAATCCTCACACTCAGTTTTTTTCTTTTTTCATTTTAATTATATTGGGTTTCTTGTGTGTCCGTGTCTCTAATTTGTCGTCTTGGATGTAACACCCCCTTGGACATTACTTTATAACAGATGCGAAAATAAATAATAAAATAATTCGCTGGTTGCTTTCGAAAAATAATATTTTCTTAATTTAAAATCATTTCTCAAAATGGTGATAAATTTTTTTTTATCTACTGTTTTGCTTTTCGACAACCACAACAGCAACGTAAATATAACCGTATATATATATATATATAACATCATACAACTATATTGCATCATATTTTTCCACACCTAGGCCTATATAAGTATAGGTCCCCTTATTGAAAAAAACAACAACATACCATAAACACAACCTAAGCTGGTCACACCTATAATACAGACATAATAGTATTAAGTAAACGTTGGCATGCTCTGAACTACGAGAACTTCTTCTTGTAGTCATCAAGTCCCTTGAGTGGCTCATCTGGACTCGGATATAAATATATGCACAAGTAGAGAAACCAACAATAAAACATGTAAGAGTGAGAAACCAATATATGGATTTAACTCGACAACTACATGCACGACACAACAGAAACATATACATATATGCATTTCCATAAGTAAACAAGTACTCTATCACTGGGTTGCATACCCGATCACAATCTTTTGAAAAACAATGCATGAACACTTCAACTTTCAACGTCTAACTTTTCACTTAATCACCGGAGATCCCAACACCGTGTAAATGAGTTGATCACGCTCAATTGCCAGGTATATTAGGCACAACGTGGCATGGAATACCATTCGGCACCATACATAACAACGCAGCCCGAATACCCTATTAAGGTATCAGACATAGGACGTGGCATGAATACCCTATCATTAAGGCATCATACATAACAACGTAGCCCGAATACCCTATCATTAAGGTATCAGACATAAGACATAACAACGTAGCCCGAATACCCTATCGTTAAGGTATCAGACATAGGATGTGGGCACGTCTGCCAATGCATGCATATAAAACATTTTGTTATCGTTATTTTTCTTTGTGTTCATTCTTCTTTTACCGAAGCTCAAAATGGCTTTCAACTATTCATAAATTTTCAACGTGTTAGACTTTTCAACGTTAACACGGGACACGAAGTCCGAGTGCTCAATCACAAAACCTTAGACCTTGCAATCAGTCTTGGGTTCGTGGTGATAAAAACAATATTCTCTATTAACAACGTTCATCACAACGTGTAACAACGGTACAACATGTAACACGGATCAAAGATCTTCGTGCTTATAATTAAGAACGCCAGTATCATGACGTCTCGGATACTAGGTTTAAATTTCAACATTAACATCGTTTTCATTCGGAGAAACACAAAATCAAAACAAAACTTCCGAAACTTATCGAAGTTGTCGGAAATAACCCATTGTATAAAACTATTTTACAGAAAATACATTTACGTTGGAAATTCGTTTTACAAAATCAGTTGAAACTCATTTTCTTATGAAATCTTTTTCCGAGAAACTCTAATCTTTTAGAAAGACCCTTGTGTGGATGATTACTGCTATTTTTAAGAATGCTATCCGTAATTATTTTCGGAATTATCCGTCGTGTAGCCTTTTTTAAAAACGTTTAAGTCGAATTTTGACTTTTCCACTTAAATAATTTTCTAAAATCATAATTAAGTTATTTTCGAAAATTAATTTCATAAAATAACTTTCTATAATATTAAAGGATTTCTTACGTAAAAATTAACAGTACAAAAATAATTTCACGGTTACGTCCTCATTAGGACTCATAAATTGTTTTTATACTAATAAATCATTAAAAGAATAATATTTCTCAACATTTCTTATTTTTCTCTAATAAAATTTTCCACCAATATTATATTCCAATATTTCTCCATTAAACATTGAATATAATTTTTAAAGCTTCTTAAAGTTTTTATCTGATTAATTGATTGGGCACTAACCACTGTCAGGCTTCTCAAACAACAGTTGATGACAACATCATAATAATATTCCCAGGCAGATCATGCATCACAACATTATAATATTTAACTGCAAGTAAACACTTAACTGCAGATAAATAAACACAGATATAAATAACACAACTTATAACCAGTTAAACAAAAACACAACAACCATTGATAAATATACAGACCAAACAGATAGCATGTAGTCATCGAAAAAATCCCTCAGGGAATCTCCTCTTACCTCTTGAAGATTCAAGCTTTCAACTTTGACACGAATCGGGAAACAGCGACACACGTACAAGGCACACGTCTTTATCCTTCAACAAATCACAACTCAACCAATCAAAATCAACCAAATACAATCACCTAAACACTAAGGTTAGGTCACGGCCTCAATAGGGTTTGATGACTAAAAATTTCAAAAAATGCTTAAGTCTTTTGATTAATGATCCATGAGTACTTAGGACATAAACCATGATTACTTGACAAGGATTTTGAATCAAATTCACCTAACCAACATAGTTAGGGTTTCGGCCATGATTATCAAAATTAGCTAGGGATCTCAAAATTTCACATACCACTACAAAAAAAAACCTATTTAGCGACCGAATATTTCGGTCGCTAAACTTGATAATTCGGTTGCTATACTGTATAGCGACCGAATTAGCAACCGAATTAAGGGGGTAGCAGAAACCCATTTAGCGACCGAACTTATATTTCGGTCGCAAAATTATATATTTCGGTCGCCTTATAGTTGGTCGCATGCCCAGCTCGCCTAATTTGGTGACCGAAATTCGGTCGCAAATTTTGATTTTCTTTTTTTTCTTAATTTTCCTGTAACTTAATCCTGCCGACCAAATATTGTTTTTCAACTATAACCCCATTGATTTTTAATTTCTGATATAAACAAAATACACCAATATTTTTTTTAAATAAATAGAAAACGTAAATATAATGTACTAACGATCCAAAACACCACAGTCAATATGATCAAGAAAACATATACATTAATTAACGCAAGTTTAATAATGGTTTATAAAAAAAAGTTTAATAAGTACTAATTAACGATCAAAACACAAAAATACACCACAGTCAATAAGTACTAATCAAAATATCAAAACTCATCAATCTTCCAGAGGGATGAACATGTAGAAGTGATAACCCCCAAGGTACTTAAACTTTACCAATGCACCAGTGGACAACAAATACAACTCCCTGATACCATTTGTATCTGTTGTAAAATATGGGCGATCCTCATGGATTACTATATTCCCATTGAACAGATTTCCGCTTTTGTCTTCAATAGTCACAACACGCGGTATTTGTTGTCCCCAACGACGGTAGAATGATCGCGGGATTGAAATCAAATCCTGCAAATACACAAGAACAATTTAGTAAATGATTAGTTTATGCCTTAACCATCATTACGTGAATCCGATCGTTATTCTTAAGTTGATGAGATCTGCACCTGGTCTATATGGATGGCTGTCTCAAAACATTTAGTCGGATCCATTTTTCGATAAAACGATAAGGAAAACAAGTCATATGTCTAAACTTCATCAAGTGATAATAAGAAAAGATGGAAAGATCCATGTATCATACTAGCATGTTAAAATAGAACAAAGAAATGCAACTTCACATGCAACTTTACAGATTAGCAAACATAGTAGTTTTCAGGAAAGTAGATGCTTTTACGTCGTTTTGAAGGATGGTCATAGAGAGGACTTTTCCTAACGGAAGTGCCTAGATAACCTAGTAAGGATGGTCATCAACAACTATTTCTGGAAAGCTCCATTTCCTAGTGAAACAAATGAGTAGAAAACCAGAGTTGCTTTGATAATATTGTGTACAGAGCTGCTTTCTAATGTGAATAATGTTTGAATGATGACGGCACGTCATGCATGTGCCTGGCAAACTGTGCCTAGCCCTTCATTTTATCTAACCCTATACTTAATCCTTCATTATCTAAGAGACTCGCTTTTGTTGGCTTCAAGAAGAGACTTTCTTAAGCTCATGGACTTTAAATTAGTAAATGAATAATGATCTTATTAACAACAACAAAGTCATGCCATTTACGAACTAATAACACTTTATCAATTCATTCCAATGCTTATAATGTAAATATATACAAATATGATTCCATAATCATTTCCAAACAAGTTATCAATAAATACATATCAAATTATTCTAATTACATTGATACATTGTTATTGAAAGATTTTTATTTTAAAGAGAATAAACTATTCTTCATAGCAATCCAAATGTATGAACATGCTCAGATATAAGTACCAGCCTTCAATAAATTTACATCATCAAACAGAAAAGAGATAAGTAGAATTACCAAATGAATCCGATTCAAAATGAGTGAAAAGCTCTCTTGGAATTACAGGCTACAATAATGTTTTTAGATTATTTCATACTCCAACAAAGAATATTTTTTTTGTTTACAAAGAAGTGAACAAGAACTTGAAATCCCTAAAACCCTCTTTTGAAATTTTTGAAGCAGATTCAGACAAGAACCAACAAATTCATGGATTCCAAACGAATCAAAATACAATACAATCAGAATGCATACACATACAATACAATATGAAATTATTCACAGCAAGTAAACAACTGCATCACGAGGCTATAAATCATACTATTGTGAGATATTCCCTGAGGCAATATAACAGAACAATGAACAGCCTTCAAAGACATAAGTTCGGCCAAGATATAGAAAGATAAACAGACCAGAAATTACAAGTTCCATATTTAATAGAAAACACATCATTAACACAGGGACAATCTTGTTACTGGACATGTTAAACTAGAATGGTCTTCAAACAACTGCCTCAGTATTGGTCATTTGTTTGAACTATAGCCATGAACTATCCATGTTTGAAATTGTAGACACCTAGCACAAAACAAATTGAAAATCCATAGCACACATCCTCACTAACCAATTTAGATGCATTTCACAAAGCAGAACTGAATCTAAATCAAAGACTAAGATGCTGAAATGGAAGGTAATTTCGCAGCTAATTCAACAAGAAGCAAACCAGAAGGGTTCTTAGATTAAATTTTCCCGTTAAATTGGTACGTCAATAATCAACAAAAAACAAAAACCTGTTTATGTTTCGCAGTCTCACAGGCAGCAATGGCATTCTGTGGCTCAAGTAAACATCAATTCTAATCTCACAGTCTTGACTTTTGATATTTCAATGCATTCAAAAAAAAGTTACAAAACAGATTTCTCGTGCTTTCTCAATGAGAGCTTCCTAATCCTAATAGGAGTGATTAAATAATGACACATGAAAACAAATGATCATCACAACTCACAACTCACAACTCACATGAAATACACAAGTAGCTCTTCTCAGTAGTAAGCAATAAAGCAAGCAATGAAATACATACAATCCACAAATTTTTTTAAATGAAACAATGAAGCAAAATAAAAAATGATACATAGAGAGTCCATGGTTACCTCAAGGCAGAGCAGGGAATGCATAAAATGAGGAGAGAAGAGGGTAGGAGGAGCTCTGCGCGTGGTGACCGGAGGGCTGCGTGTTGGTAGCCGGAGTATTGGTTGGCAGCCTGAAACCGGGGGGGGGGGGGGGGGAAATAAAAACAGAGCAGGAAGAGGGGAAAGGAAGAGAGGAGAGGAAGAGGAGGAGGAGGACGGAGGCTTACCGGAGACGGCGGTGCGCACTGCGCGGTGGTGGCGATGGTGACTGGCGGCCTGAACGCGAGGGAGAGAAAAGGGGTGAGGAAGGAAGAGATGGCAGAAATGAGGAAGAAGGGAAAGATTTCACGATTTTAGGGATTTATAATTTGGCAACCGAAATAATCGGTCGCTAAATTCGGTCGCGGGATGAGTTAATTTGAAATTTGAATTCATAAATTTAGCGATGGAGTTTTAAATCGGTCGCTAACACGCACGGTTTTAATTTTTTTACGCGCCGTTTAGCGACCGAATTATTATCGGTCGCAAATGTAAATAAAATTTAACCGTTACATTTAATTCGGTCGCTATTTCGGTCGCTAAGAATACATAAAATTTCTGACTTTTAACAGTTGCATTTAATTCGGTCGCTATTTCGGTCGCTAAGAAGACATAAAATTTCTGACTTTTAATTTCCTTTATTTAGCGACGGAAATAGCGACCGATAACCCTGCTACCCTCTATTTCGGTCGCTGTATTATCTCTAATCAGTCTTTCATGTAGATCCTACAATCGGTCGCCATTTCGGTCGCAAAAAGCAACCGAAAAATTCGGTCACTATTTTCGGTCGCTAAACAACCTTTTTTTTGTAGTGATACTCTTAGATCCATGACCTTAGAGTAGTATAGAATTAAGAGCAATGATCATAAGTTGAATACCAAAACAAAATCATCCAAGTCTTCAAGAACATGGATTCGGCATTCACATGGAAAATAGGCTAGGGATTTTATTTTGATACAACACTTTGGATCCAACCTATACATGATATGAAAAGATGAAATACAAGTTCACATACTAAGGAAAACAAACAAAATATCCTCCACCCAACAAGCAAGGTTTCGTCCTTGGAGAGAAGAATGGGGTGGAAAACTTTGTTTGCAACAAACTCTTGGATTATGATAGTAGAGTTGATAATAGGAACATAGAAATTGGTTTCACATTTTTAGGATTTTTCTATGATTTTCTATGAATTGTCAAACTTCTAGATCTAAGAATTGGAAAAAATGAATAAGGCATTGAATCATGAAAATATATGAAGAACATAGTGTTTAATGATGATGAGGATCAATGATTACCTTTTGGAATTGGAAAAAGTGCTAGGAATCACCAAGTTGTTTCACAAACTAGCTTATGGAAGCTTAAGCTTTTTAAGTAAATATGGAGGAAAGCTCTCATGAAGAAGATGATAATGCCTTAAATAGAAGTGGATGGCCTCCTTGGGTGCCTGGGCCGTAGGGTTTGAGGGGTGTTTAGGTTCAAAACACAAATTTTGAGGGGCAAAATAGTAATCTTGTACAATGGCAAACTTGTAGTTAAAACCAATATCAAGGACTAAATGGTAAAATCCCTAAAATGTCATCATGACTAAGGCGAGTCACCTATATGACTCACCCCTTTTGAGTCACCACTTATCTCCATCCATCGAATGTCGGATTTTGTCTCTGCACGTTCGTTCTCGACTCCGTCGATTACCCGATTAGGGTTTTTGTCTGTTTTTCGATCGAAAATTCTCAAAACAACCAAACTCACTGGAAATATGTTTTAAACATAATCCATTTAGTTCACGAGTCAAAATTAGGTTTTCTGATCATTAAAATCTTATTGTCAGTGAAAATACCAATTGTTTTCCGACTGAACTTTTACCAAAATTCGTCCGATTAAACATAATTTTTCATTTCTGATCAGAAATTTGGAAAGTAGAATTCCTCACGGACAAAATATAAAAAAAACTATAAATTTTAGTTTCGGGTCAAATTATGGTTTTTTGCCGGTATAAAATTATATTGTCAGTAAAAATGCAGACCGGTTTCCGTCTGAATTTTAAACCCAAAATTTCACTCTATACTTATAAAAATAAGTATAATACGAATATAACTTTGGTTTTTCCAAAATCATTTTCCAAAACTGGCAAGGCAGTGCTATGTTGACAGCCTGAAGGTTTCCCGTCACCAGGACGGCCCGAAGAAAACAGAGGAGGGTAAAGCAGAGCTGGTAAGCTCGGTCAGCTCGGTAAATTCAGCAAGTACAGTCAGCATGTTTGAGCTGGACCCAAGGGCAGAGATGTATGAGACCAGAGCTGAACCAACGGAGTCCTTAGAGAGGTTCCAGTTGGGAGTCCATCCTGAACAATGCACCCACGTCGGTAGTCAGCTGGACCCCTCACTCAGAGAGAAGATTCACATGGTACTAATAAAGAATGCTTGACTGTCGCTTTGGAAGACATTGGACATGCCGGGCATAGATCCTAACTTTATGTGCCATAGGCTGTCCATATGTCCCGAAGCTAAACCTGTGATTCAGAGAAAAAGGAAGCTGGGTGAAGAAAGGCGCCGAGCTATGGCCGAGGAGACCTCTAAACTACTCAAAGCTAATTTCATCCGCGAGGTGAAATACACCACTTGGTTAGCCAACGTGGTATTAGTCAAAAAGGCCAATGGTAAGTAGCGCATGTGCACCGACTATACCGACCTCAACAAGGCGTGCCCAAAGGATTCCTATCCCTTACCCAACATTGACAGGCTGGTGGATGGGGCCTCAGGTTATAAGGTTTTGTCCTTCTTGGATGCATATTCCGATTACAACCAGATCAGGATGTACCCCCCCGACGAAGAAAAAACAGCGTTCATGACCGATGGGGCTAATTATTGTTATCAAGTAATGCCTTTCGACCTAAAAAATGCTGGGGCAACATATCAGAGGCTAATGGACAAGGTTTTCGCAGATCAAATCGGAAAGAACTTAGAAGTGTATGTTGATGACATGGTAGTAAAATCCGATGACCCGAGTCAGCACCCAGCCGACCTCGAGGAAATCTTCGGACAACTCCGCAAGTACACCATGAGGCTGAATCTAGAGAAGTGTTCTTTTGGTGTGCAGGGAGGAAAATTCTTGGGGTATATGCTAACCCATCGAGGCATCGAAGACAATCCAGATAAATGCAGAGCCGTCATGGAAATGCGAAGTCCTCAGAATGTGAAGGAAATTCAAAGGCTGGCCGGCCGATTAGCCTCCCTATCTCACTTTCTACCGAAATCCGCAGAAAAGGCACGACCTTTTTTCCAGCTCCTGAAGAAGCCGAAGGATTTCATTTGGACTAAAGAGTGTGAGAAGGCATTCGAAGATCTGAAACTTTTCTTGGCCTCTCCCCCAATTCTTACTCGGCCTCAGCTCGGCAAGGATATGTACCTATACCTCTCCGTCAATGATTGTGCAATCAGTGCAGTAATTACCCAGGAGGAGGAGGGGCAACAGATGCCGGTATACTATGTCAGTAGAATCTTGAAAGACGCGGAAACGCGATACCAGGTAATTGAAAAACTGGCTCTCGCCTTAGTGATGGCAGCTCAGAAGTTACGGCCCTATTTCCAATCTCATTAAGTCATCGTCAAAACGGATCATCCGATAAAGCAGGTACTCAGGAAACCTGATCTAGCCGGACGAATGATAACTTGGTCTGTGGAGTTGTCAGAGTTCGGCCTACAGTATGAACCGAGGGAGCCAATGAAGGCCCATTGCCTCTCAGATTTTATTGCCGAGCTCTCTTCCAAACCAAGGTCGGAATCCTTCCGCTGGCTCTTATACATTGATGGATCATCTAACCAGAAAGGAAGCGGGGCTGGCATAATTCTCGAAGGACCCGATGATCTAGTCCTCGAGCAATCATTGAAGTTTGGGTTCACTGCGTCAAACAACCAAGCAGAGTATGAAGCCCTCATTGCTGGGCTGTTACTAGCCAAAGAAGTCGGGGTTCGGGAGCTAAAGTGCAGAAGTGACTCACAGCTCGTAACGGGACAAGTCGCGGGCAATTACCAGACAAAGGACCCCCAATTAACCAAATATCTCTGCAAGGTTAATAGCCTCATCTCCGAGTTTGAGCATTTCTCCATTGAGCACATACCTCGAGAAGAAAACTCCAGAGCCGATCTACTTTCCAAATTAGCAAGCACAAAGAAGGCTGGCCAACTCAAGACTTTTATTCAAGAAAGTCTCCTCGAGCCGAGCATCAAGAGTGCCGAAGTGGCAGTGACCGAGCACTATGACCGGGACTGGATGACTCCGATCTGGGAGTACCTAACCTCGGACAAACTACCGGACGACCAAAGGGAGGCAAGAAGAATCCGTCTGAAATCTTGTCACTACACCGTCCTCGACGGAGAACTGTACAAAAGGGGATTCTCCAGGCCGTTGCTAAAATGCCTCACAAAGGAGTAATCCGAATATGTAATGGATGAGATGCACCGAGGAATCTGCGGACTGCATTCAGGCGGCCGATCTCTGGAAGCTCGGATCTTGCGAGCAGGGTTCTATTGGCCAACCATGAGACTCGATTGTTCAACCTGGACCAATAAGTGTGACCCTTGTCAGAAGTTCGCCAACATAGCCCGTGCTCCAGGAGAGGAGCTCCACTCCATGTTCTCACCATGGCCCTTTACCATGTGGGGGATGGACATAGTTGGTCCCTTCCCAGTGGCCAAGGGTCAAGTCAAGTTCCTTCTGGTAGGAGTAGATTATTTCACCAAGTGGATTGAAGCAGAGCCATTGGCTACGATAACCGCCAAGAAGGTACAGGATTTTGTATGGAAAAATATTATATGCAGGCATGGCCTTCCTTATGCAGTTGTTACAGACAATGGGAAGCAATTCACCGATAAGGAGCTCGGAGAGTTCTACTCCAACCTCAGAATTAAACACAGAGTAACCTCAGTTGAGCATCCGCAAACGAATGGCCAGGCAGAGGCAGCCAATAAGGTTATTCTACACGAGCTCAAAAGAAGGTTGGGACAATCAAAAGGAGCTTGGGTTGAGCAGTTGCCAAGCATTATGTGGGCTTACCATTGCTCGCCACAATCCTCAACGGGAGAGACATCGTTCAAACTAACCTATGGAACCGATGCCATGATTCCAGTGGAACTCGGTGAGCTCTCATTTCGAAGGCAGCATCACAATGAAAGCCAAAATAATGAACAACTCCGAGTTGAGCTCGACATGGTCGAAGAAGTCCGAGAAGCAGCGAGGATAAGGGACGAGCTGTGCAAGCAAAAGGCAACTCGGAAGTACAACTCAAGGCTGCGCCCAAGGGAATTTGTGTAGGGCGACTTGGTGCTAAGACTGCAAAGCGACGCGAGAAAAGACTCCAGGGAGGGTAAGCTCGCGGCAAATTGGTCAGGACCATTCAGGATAGCAAAAAATCTAGGAAATGGTGCCTACAGGCTTGAGGAATTGTCAGGAAAGTTGATTCCTAGGACATGGAACACTTCCCATCTCAAATTTTATTTTAGCTAAAGTTAGAAGTGATGCACTCTTTTTCCTATCTCGGTCTTTTTCCCACGAGGTTTTGGCCGAGAAGGTTTTAATGAGGCACACTAGGAAAAATTAATGAATAAAAATTCTATTTTCCTTCAATTGAGCTATCATATTACTTGACTCCTAAGCAGGAGATAAAACCTAAGCAGGTACTTGACTCCTAAGCAGGAGATAACACCTAAGCAGGTGCTAAACCCTGAAGAGGCCAACCGAAGCCTTTACAGGTACTTGACTCCTAAGCAGGAGATAAAACCTAAGCAGGTACTTGACTCCTAAGCAGGAGATAAAACCTAAGCAGGTGCTAAACCTTGAAGAGGCCAACCGAAGCCTCTAAAGGTACTTGACTCCTAAGCAGGAGACTCCTAAGCAGGAGATAAAACCTAAGCAGGTGCTAAACCCTGAAGAGGTCAACCGAAGCCTCTAAAGGTGCTCGAATCCTGAGCAAGAGCCATATTCGACCGATTAGGATCAAAGTGCCGAGCCTATAAAGATGTATCAGGTAACATTAATCAATCAGGGTTAATGAACCGAACCCATAAAACATCATAAAAATTGCCAAGATATAAATAGATCAAAAAATAAGAAAAGAAATTTCATTAAGGTAAAGGGGGAAGTCCACAAATACATAAGTCTCAAAAAAAAAAAAATCTTAAACTACTTATACAACATCATGACTCGAGGTCCACCTCGGCATTGGGAGCGATCATGTCCATCTGGCCAGGTTGGCCCACTTCACCTTCCCAGTCCAATTGATCCTCGCCCTCTTCTCCATGAGTTGCGGCCTCCTCATCCTCATCCTCCAGCTCGGCCAATGGCACAAGGATCCCATCTTGGTTGAAATCCTTATCCACGTCGGCGCTGGAGAAGTCGGCAGTAGGGTTGAAGTGCTGGAGTTGCTTCACGGCTCGAGAGAAACCGTTAACATGCTCCCTCATGATTGAAGTCTCAGCTTCAGCTAGATCAGCACGGAGCCTCTGATTCGCCTCCTTCTCGTCCTCCAGCAACTTCCGCAACTCTTGGCTGGCTTCTTTCTCGGCTTCCAGCCCTTTCACTACATTCTGAAGATTAAGTCGGTCAGTTCTTTCCGCTTCTAGCTCGGCTGTAAAAGTAGCTCGACTTTCTTCCAGCTGCATCTTCTGGGCCTTCAGCTGGCCGATGACCCGGCCTTGTTCCTCACACTTGGCCAGGGCCTGAGCAAGCTCATCTTTCACCCTCAAGGCTCGGGCTGCATCCGCCCTCATCGCCTCTATCTTCTTCGCATTGTCAACAAGGTGCTGGCTCTAGAAGCGTGTAATGGAAGCAATACAGAGAGCATAGGCACCAGCCGCCTCCATACTTCCCTCGGGGCCCTGTTCTAGCAGCAGCCGGGCATCAGAGGGCTTCAGCACCTGGCCGTCAATCAGGCCACCAGGATCGCACTCATTGCCCCAGAGAGAGCTGATCCCCGGATTACAGTTACCATTGTACCACTTGGTGTCCGAAGTAAGGTCGGTCACCAAGGGAGCGTTGCTCGGCCGGATTCCGGAAGGAGGAGTCTCCCCGATCATCAGTTGCGGGGGAGAGTCTCCGGTTGGCACCTCGGGTTCCGGATCAGCCCTTGTCCTCTTCGGAGGACGAGTGTTCAGCTCAGAAGCTTCAGTAGACTTCTTCTTTTTCCCCTTAATATTGGCAGCGGCAGCTGATCCGCCTGCAACTGACTTCTTCATCAAAGCTTTGTAGTTGAACTTTCCCATTATCACTGCAAAGAGAAGAACGGGTTAGATACAAACGCACGGTTAAATAAGTAAAGCACCCAACAGCTACTACTTACACTCAAAATCGGCTTGCCGAGTTGATGACTTAGGAAGCAACAAAAGTATACCACAGGGCAATGGCCGAGGATAGAGTTTTAAGAACTCAACGTCGGATCTCTCCTGCGTTGTCATGCAGCCTACATCATAACTATTGAATTTGGTGGGGTGGGGTTGCCAGTAAAGGGGAAATCTGGAGACTCCATCCGAGTCATAAAATAAAGACTCGTGCCCGGCAGTGGGCCGGACTTTGAAAAAGTCCGACTTGAAGAACTTATACGAACTCTTGTAGAGTCCGATAATACCCCCCGACTCGGCCCCACTGAGGGAGATCCAACCGACCCGGTCCCCAAACCTGACCTTGTAAAAATAAAGGAAGATGGGAGCAGTGGCCACTATGCCTATCTGTTCACACAGGATCTGGAAGGCCTTTAAAAAGGCCCACTGTTTGGTGAAGCTGGGTAGGAGCAACATTCATAATTTTTAGGACATCGCACTCAAACTGGGAAAAAGGAAGACGAACTCCAATTTGTGCAAATAAGGTCTTGTATACATAAGTGAAAGAGGGCTCCCCTGGAGAAGGATGAAGGAAGACATGTTCGTTCCCAGAACATGGAAGACACTGCACACCGCCTTCGAGGGAAGAGATTTTGTTTTGTAATGGAAAGAGGGATTCAAAGTTCCTAAAGTTGGAGTGAAAAGCCCCTACATCGTGCCTCACCCAGAAATACCCAGGAATGACGATATCTGGGTATGGCACCCTGGGCGCTCTGGTAGTACGCCTGCGACGTTTGGGGATGGGAACCGCGTCAGCAGTGGCTGAGCTGCTCCCATCGGAGGAGGAAGAGCCACCAACGGCACCGCCGCCACCATGAGAAGAGGATGGGGAAGAATGGGGAGAGCCCCCAATTAGAAGGATTTCAGGTTCTACGACCTGAACCCCAGAAGAGACATCCTGGGATACCTCAAATGAAGATTCCATGGAGGAGTAATCACGAAATAAAAGTCAGGGAACTTGAAAGAGAGGAATAGGGCGTACCTGCAGTAGAAGGAAAGTATGAACGCTCGGGTTAGAAATGACACGAGAAAGAGGTCTAGGGTTCACAGAAGCACAAAGACCTATGGCCTCGCCCTAATTTATGAAAGACGAGAACAACACCTCCCCCTTTCATTAATGAGGGTAGTTGGGCGAGAGCAGGGAAACGTCCCCTCGTATCTCTGACCAAATTCGCCAACCAAATGGGAAGGCCACACGTGGCAGTAATGTCAGGGTACTAAACCGCCCTCACGGGAAACTAGGAGCACGCCAAGAAGCACGCCACAATCGATAAATCTCGGGAACAGTACAACGAGGGCCACGTGTCACACCAGGTAACGTTTCTTCATCTCGAGGCTCGAGAAGGCATGGCGTCAGCACAAAGCAATCACTTCCACCGCGACTAACCTCAGCTCCAACAGAAAAGCTCCCACGCCGTTGGCTCGAAGCTTGGGGGGCTTGTGTATGAGCCGAGATGCAGAGTGACATAAGCTCAGCCACCCGAGCCGCTCACCGGGTTGGAAGACGTATACATATAGGCAGAATGTGAAGCTCGGCCAAGGGCCTCACCTCGCCTAAAAGACAAAAAACGAAACCGAGTTCCTGAGCTCGGCTAACATCGTGAAAGCTTTTACACTTCATCAGCTCAAAGCTTGGGGGGCTTGTGTACTGGCCGAGGGTACTAACCCGGCCACCGAGCTCAAGTACCCGGCCCAGTCCGGAAATTAAGGATAATAAATCAAAGATCACTTAATTAAAGGAATAAGATATTAACATTAAATCCTGATATTATCTAAAATAACCTTATCTGGTTAAAAGAGATAATATCCCTTAAATTAAGGAATCATATCTCAAAAGAGATATCAAGAGACAAATCAAATCTCTAAAAGATGTTAAGAGATAAATCAGATCTCTAAGAGATAGGGGAATCCTATTATAAAAGGAGGAGTACCCCTCATAAGAAACTCACTTTTCAGGGAACAGAGGTGGCTCTCTCTTAAGCGTATTAGAGAAACTAGTGCCGACCAAGAGACTATCAGAGAGTCCTTGCTCCCTAGTATTCGTCCGATACAAAATTAAGAGATCGAGATCACCACGGCTAAGGGTCGAATCAAGAACTACGTCCGGCTTTGATTCCCTTCGGGATACGTAGGACCGGAATCACCGAATTCTGTCAAGCCAAATCCTAAAACAACCCCAATATTCATCCTTGGTTTAACGTTCACGGCAGGACTCCGATAAATCGGATCTCGGCAGGAACAAAACGTATTTATATAATTTCCGATATTAGAAAGTAACGAAAAGTCGGGGTGTTACAATGGATATGTAATTCGTTTTAATTATAATCAAGTCACGTTACTGACTGTCTAATTTGATTGTGTAATGTTTATTGCACGTACTTGATATTGAAATATTGTTTTTTTTATATTTTATTCTTCTGAATGTTATTTCAGCCGTTTTTGGAGAGGTGGACCGTGAAAGAAAGGAATGGAAGTTCAACATCGATGGGAAGAGGTTAAGTTGATTCATTTGGTGAGTTCCATGGAATTCGTTTTGGTTGAACTAAATTGAAACATACAATATTCTGTCTATTTATCTAAGGATGTGAAAAAGCTAGAATAATCTTTGTTCATTATGAGTGACCTGAATATATATTGATAATATCTTTTGTTTATTATTTTGGAGGTACCATTCAACTCTTGAAGTTGCTTTTATGAAAAGGTGGAATCACTACTTTTCTATTGAAGATAACATTTAGAATCGCCTTTTTTTTTTTAGCAATAGAATGTTCGCTCCTACTTTCTTTGTTTTCCTTTGAATGAAGCCTCTCTTTCTTCCATCCTATAAGCACAAGATTTTTTGAAAAAATCCATCCAAATTGTAAAAGGTTAGGAGATGAGCTGCTTGCTCATTTTTTAGGATGTTGTCTTGCAGGGGTGGACTCCGAAGGAAGCACTCCAAAGCTATTGGTGGGAGCGCTTGAGTCTAAGGGCATGTCAAAAGAGAAAGGACATCTTGAGAATTTTATGGCACGCGTCTCACAGAACCAAAATATTTAGTGGTTTTGGTCAGGGAAGGCAATTTTATTCGTACATGTGGATAAAATCCGTCACGGGTATGGGACGGGTAGTTAAACGGGTACCCGCGGGTAAAATAAACGGGTAATTTCAATACCCGTCTATAAACGAGACGAGGGTGGGTATCACACTATCCGTGTCCACAGATACCCGCACCCGTTACTTAATTACTATAATACCCTTTATTATATATATCTACTCTCAAAGTCCATATATCATTTCATAGATAATTTTTATCTATTGTGTTGTTTCATGGATATTTTAAGTGTAATGTATTAATTTGTAGGTGTTATTTTGTTCAAATATCGGAAGATATTAATGTGGTGGTTTGTTTAAGTTTTGTGTATTTTTTTAATTAAAAAAAATATTTGTTTGTTTTTCATAACTATCCATGGATATCCGCGGATACCCGTGAAAACCCGCGAATCCGTTAAAAACCCGTTAAGCGGGTATCCGTACAGATACAGAACGGGTACGTGTAGATTTTTTATCCAACGGGACGGGTAACGGGTAACCAGTATCCATGCCCGTCCCGTCCCGTCCCGTCGACATCCCTAGTTTTGGCATAGGAATCAGGATTTATTTCAGTCAGCTAAATCTTCTTGTCATTGATTCCTCACTTGATCTTTTGCCGTGAAAGAAAATAGAACTGCCTCAGTGTTATGTTTCTCAAGTCCGTTTCTCACTTTGAGAATAACTAAAATCTGCATTAATATCATTTTTTATTTTTTTTGCTTGCTCATTCAACTAACTGGAATGTCCATGCCTTTTTTTGTAACAGGATTTATCCATGCTCTCTTCATACTCAATAAACATGACCACTGATTACAGCAAAGACGGAGGTGTAGCGCTTATTTGATTGTCCTTCACATCTTCAGAACCATGAATGAGAAAGGGAGAAAGAGAAAAACTACGGGTAAGCTTCCTCCATCCCTTTTCTACATTTTTCTTTTTTGATCTTCAAACCGTCATGTATTTCTTCTCCTCTTTTGAGCAATAGAAGAATAGCATAGAAGAAGAAAATAGTTAGGGGTTATTATTTTTTCCAAAAATCAAGGATTTTGAGTATGCTTGAGGTAAGGGCCTCACTCCTGGTGTCTTTTGGAATTTTGGGTTCCTTTGAATTTTTTTTTGGCGAGGGAAGTGTGTTGTTTGTGATGAAGGTATGCCGTGTATTCATTGGGTATTTTATCATATCTTGTGATGTGAAGTGTTTATAGTATATGTATGTATGATCTAAAGGAAGGTTTCATGAACTAATGGAATAATGTGTGCGCGCGCTTCGCATGCTGGGTAGTTTGTAAGGGGTAACAAATATCCCCTCTATTTTCAATCAGCAGCTCACGCTGTTATTGGAATGTGTTTGCAAATTCTTGGAGTATGTACTTTATAAAACCTATTAAAAATTTTATCATACAAATTTATTATGTAGCATGTTATTCTTTAAATATTTAATATACGAATCCAATTGTTGTACACAATAGTATTAGTTTATATTTAAAAAATTAATAATACATTTTATGTTGTTATGTTGAAATTATTTATAAAAAAAAACTATTATAAAAATAATCATCTAATAGATACCCGTGCGTCTCTCACGGATAACTACACTAGTTTACATTAAAGAGCAAAACCTAAGTCATAAATGACCTAGTGAAAATATGAACTTAATGATTTACGACTTATGGTGAAGCAAGACCATTTGTCGTAAAGTGTGGATAATTCATTATCCATACCTCCATAAGATTTAATGGACTAAGAGTTACTTGATTTCTTGGAAGCCAAGAGAAAGGCTCAATTAGAAAAGCGTAAAGAAATAAATGGTTGGATTGTTGATCCAATTTCATAATGTGTTAGGACTTGTAAGCAAGTGTCTTAAAATATCTTTACACAAACATGACAAGTCTGTTGAGAACTGTGGATTAATGTAAGCCGATGATTTGTACCCGAGAATATTGTTCTTCAGAGATTGACATCAAATGGATTCTGGTGGAATCACGAGGTTATTTGATGGATAGATCAATTGGACGTGTGCCGAAAATTTTTCCCAACTACATAGTTGATACTATGTTCATAAAGGCCGTTGTGCCTAGGAAGCCAAGCTTCCCAGTAATAGAGGTTTCATAAAGATCCCGATGTTCCACAGAGAGTTTGAGATCAAATGTGATTATGATAGTACGTACATTATGATTATGATTTTTGAGCCTTGTGTGCCATGATAGCCACACATGGTGCCTGAAGGTGGGCGTAGATGAAACCTGTACTAACCATTCCTTTCCAAAATGTCAAATTAGCTCCGATGTTAGAATCGGATATTCCTTGAGGCTGTGTAGGAATGAGTGTTGTGACTCCGGCAAGTGTACCGGGTCGTCACAAGTAATAAAAACACGGTAAGAGTCTACCGAGGTCGAACACAAGGATTGGGGTACCAATTCGACTAATTTCGCGAGAAATTCGATAAGTTGGTTAAGTAGAGAAAGTGGTTGGAGAGAAACTAGGATCACAATTCAAATTAACAAGTCAACTAAAGCAAGGGTATTAAAATCTGAAATTAAAAATATCTAGGGTTTCAAATCCACCTACCCAATCATGCATAGTACCCGAGTGATGATGCATTCCTCCCTAGGTTCAATTACAATGTCAACCGGGACCCCCAATTTCTCCTAAATTCACGGCCGTGCTCAATAGGATGTATTCAATGATTAGGATTAATTACTTGTTCGGTCTCATAATCCTAACCCTCGAATTCTATTAAATCTTGTTCCCTATAAGGTTGCGCTAATAGCCTAAATCCAATGTCGTGCTCATTATTTGATTAGTGATTCCAATTCAAGTTCTAAAACGTGAATCGCCGATTAGTCTCAACACGTTTAACTAGTTAATCATGCAACACATATGATCAACACAATCAATTCAGAATTGGAAAACATTTATTGAGAAAAGGGGAGAAACACATACATCACATGAACACTACACAGCCATGGGTGGCTTCATCGATCCCCTAGACGAGGGGATTAGTTCCTCATGCCCGTGACGACGCACAAACAATCGGCAATAATCTCCATAAAATAAGAAAAGAAAAGAAAAGGGAGACGCAGCTCCAGAAACAAGGATTCGCACAAAATCTGATCTAAACAGTGGCTAACAACTTGATACCTAAATCTGATCTGCAACAGCCTTTAAATAAGGATTCTGTTTCTCGTCCTTTCGCGGGGCGAGCGTACTCTCGCGACGTGAATTTTAGTTTTGGCGCGCATTCAAGTTTGGATTTTCGCGAGGCGAGAGTGTGTTCGCGGGGCGAGTCTTCCAACTTCAATCTATCACAGCCGTGACCTTTATCACGGCTAGGCCGTGAGTGTCTCTGTCTTCCAGTGTCTTCAAACTCTCGCGTGGCGAGATGATTTCGCGGGGCGAGATTCAATTCTAGGCTGTGACCTTCATCACGGCTAGGCCGTGATGGTCTCTGACTTCCAGGTCTTCATTATTCGCGAGGCGATCATATTGTTCACGGGGCGAGCTAGAGTGATGACTGTTCCTGCTTTATCTGATGTTCAGGCTCGCGAGGCGAGCATCCACTCGCATGGCGAGCATCTCCAGAAGTGCTTTTTCCACTGCTTCTTGACTTTCCTTGACTCCCGGAGCTTCACTTATTGACCTGAAAACACCAAAAGCAACCAAAAGCATAATTCTATCCAAAATAAGGTAAAAACTACACAAAAGACGCAAAACGAGTCAAAGTCCAACTTAGGAACAAAACAAGGCAAATTTGGGCGAAAACGAGAGTGAACTCGACTAATTGGCACATAAACCCTAGTTCATCTAGTCATAAAACTAGATAAGCCAGAGGCTTATCAAAACACCCAAACTTAAACCTTGCTTGTCCCCAAGCAAGCTTAAAACTCAAAAACGACTCCAGACTTGGCAAGCCTAAAGGAATCAATCGATTTCGCACAAATTTCATGCAATCAAAACAGTTTTTTCTCCAATGATCTCCCCCCCTACATTAATGTAATCCCCACTTTCATTTACTTTAAACAATTGAGAACTTCATCATTCATGCAATCATTAGTCTAAGTTGAGGATCAGGGTCACACACAAAAGGAAGATCACCAATTTCAAACAACTGCCTTCCTCACAAGGGTATGTAAAATTTCACTCATTCGCTCAAGTTCGTCTAGGCTTTCAACTTTTTCACTCAATTTCACTTATCAAGAGCACTTCCCATGAATTTGATTTTCATCTCAAAAATGGTTCCCACGAGAACATGCATGCAACATCAGAAGGTCTTTTAAAGGTTGTAATGAGGCCTGGCTTAAGGTAAGATATTCAAAGGATAGAGGCTAAGTCCCTAGGATCAATGAGAGCATGAAACTAGTATCACAACAATTGAATTCACTCTCATATTATTCTCTTCCTTGCATTTGGTGGCTACACACCTCTTCCTTTTTATATTAATTTTCTTTGCCCTTTTTGGCACATATTCAATGCTTTTCATCACCCATTCTCTCTTTTCTTCTCTTTTTTTTTTCTTCTCAAGCCTTCGGCCCTTACTTCCGTTATTATTTTTCTCAACTATGATTCATGAACTTGTAGCCACCCCAAACTTAGTTCCACAACAACACTCACAAAGCTAAAATTCCATACTCTCCCAAATCCTAGGATAGGGGAAAATCATGGTTTTTCTGAGTTAATGGCTTGTAATGTAAGGTCATCAAGAACAATAGGCTTCAAGGCTCAATGTGGCTAACTAGGGATCATTCATCAAGGTTGGTTCAATTTATGGCCAAGTAGTTAATTCAAAGAAAATTGCCTAAATCAATTGATGCAACACATAAACATGCAAACCATGAAGAGATTCAAGCAAATCCGGGGAGGTGCAACTTAACAGTGATTCACACAATCAAGAACAAAGTTGGAGGCTCAAATCCTCACCTGGACATTTTGCAAATTGTTTGACCAAGATACAATTCCTAGTGTGTGCACCCCCTCACCCTAACCTTATCATAAATCAAGCAATCACAATAAATCTCAAAGTTCAATTTTCAATTTTTAAGTGGGGATCAATTTTCTAATTTCAGAACCTAGGGGGAAAGCATCGATGGTCAATATAATTCATGCAATCAATCTATGCTCAATTTAATCAAAATCCAACAAGCTTGCCGACACGACATTCATACAACAACTCTTGATCTTCTCAAATTATTCAAGAGTGACAAACAAAAACAAAAACATAAACAAAAAAAAAAACAAAAGTTAGGAGAAGGGAGGGATACCTAGCTTGGGTTGCCTCCCAAGTAGTGCTTGTTTAACGTCCCGAGCCTGACTCAAGTCGCCCCTAAGGGTTAATCCGGAGGAAGATCCTGCTTGCCATGCCATTCCTTGGCCCGTTCTTTGTAGGTTTGTGCCCTTTTATATGCTCGCATGCGGTTCCGTGACAGCTCATTTAAGTTCAGGATCCTTCTATAATCAGCACGAACTCTCCACTCCGTGGTGGTCTTTTTGGGATCAACTTATTGTTTTCATTGACCATCACGGTTGTGCCATCTTTCAACCTTGTTGTTTTACCCTTCTTTTTCATGCCTTTGTTGCTGAGTTCTTCCCTTGCACATTCTTCCCTTGGGAGACTCGGTAAGGCTTCCATGTCTTTCAACCACTCGAGATAGACCTCATCCCCCAAAGGGTCTTTTTTCTCACTATCATCATCATGGGATTTTACCAACACTTGGGCAAGTGAAGAACCATGGGCTTCTCTAGTTGCCTTTGCCTTGACAGTTGGATCCACCATATCCACACGATACACTTCCGTCCTCTCTGCAGGGTGTTTCATTGCTTCAAAGAGATTGAAGACTACCTCATCATCTTGCACCCTTAGAGTGAGTTTCCCTTGTCGCACATCTATCAAGGCACCCCCAGTGGCCAAGAAGGGCCTACCCAATATGAGAGGGATCTCGGCGTCTTCTTCCATATCAAGCACTACAAAGTCCGCCGGAAATATAAGCTTGCCCACCTTTACTAACAAGTCTTCGACCACCCCATAAGGATATTTTATAGAGAGGTCGGCTAGTTGGAGCGACATCCGTGTATCCTTGAATTCTTTGATTCCAAACCTCTTCATCATAGAGAGGGGCATCAAGTTGATGCTTGCCCCTAGATCACACAATGCCTTTCCTACAGTCATCTCCCCAATGGTACATGGTATCGAAAAGGAACCGGGATCCTTCAACTTTGGAGGTAGTTTTCTTTGAAGAATGGCACTACACTCCTCGGTCAAAGCAACGGTTTCCTCATCCACTATTCTCCGCTTCTTGGTGAGAAGATCCTTCATAAACCGGGCATATGATGGCATTTGTTCCAAGGCTTCCGCAAATGGAATGTTAATCTGAAGTTTTCAGAAGACATCATGGAACTTATTGAATTGCTTATCCTGTTGAGGCTTCTTCAATCTTTCAGGATACGGTACCCTCATGTAGGGCGGGAGGTCTTGGGGTTCGACCCACTTCTTCTTTCGGAACTCTTCATCTACAAGTTTCAGCCTTCCCCCTTGCTCCGGTGCCTTGTCACTTACCGACTCTTCTTTCTCAGGTTGCTCTTCCTCAACATGTAGTTGTTCCGGGGCCTTGTCTTCCTGAGAATCCAACACTCTACCGCTTCTGGTTGTTACGGCATTGCAATGGGCCTTAGGGTTGTTCTCGGTATCACCTGGGAATGTGCCTGGGAGACGCTCATTAAGTTGCCTTGCGAGCTGAGCAACCCGCGTCTCTAGATTGTGAATTGACGCCCCTGTATGCGTTGCCAACTTGTCAACTGCCGCAGTCACCTTCTCAAAAGTTGTGCTTGTATCAATTGACATCTTCGCAACTGCCGCGCTCATCTTCTCAAAAGCCAACTCCCAAGGCTGCCGTCCACCATCTGTTATTTGCAACTGATTAGGCCCCGGAAGAGCCTCTTTGAGTATTGCGCTGCTGAATTCCAATGTTCGGTCTCAGACCCTGTTGAGGTTGTTGCCAATTCTGTTGAGGATGTTGTTGACCGGCTAGACCACCATTAGCATCACTCCAAGCGAACCCCGGATGGTCTCTCCTCATATACCCCCTATTCTGATTCTGACTGTAGTCATTTTGTCTATTTCTCTGATAATTGTTCTGGGGCACAGTGTCATAGAAGTTGTGGCATGAGTCCACATGTTCCTGAGAGAAATTTAGCGGGCAAATCTGAGTGTCATGATCTCCATTACAATTTGCACAACCCGGAGGCATTCCCTCGTGTATCGCATTAACCCTCTTGTTCCCAGACAAAGCCTCATTCTGCATCTTCAAAAGTCTGTTTTGCTCTAAAATGGCTTCCATTGTCCCAGAACTGATTCCACTTGAGGTTTCCCTACCACGGTTGTAATCATTGTATGACATCTTCTCTAACAATGCCCATCCATCCTCAGCTGATAAATAAGAGAACGAGCAGCCAGCTGCGGCATCACAGTTCATCTGATAGCGCCCCCTCAACCCATTAAAGAAGTGCTGAACTTTAGAGACCGGGTCAAAGAACGCTGAGGGACATCTTCTCAATAACCCATTGTACCTTTCCCATGCTTCATTATATGTTTCATCCTCTGTCTGCCTGAAAGATGTAACGACTATTCTTGCTTGTGCCGCTTTCTGAGGAGGAAAATATTTGGTTAGGAACTTTTGTGCCATTTGCTCCCAAGTTCTGATGCTGTTCCTATCCAAACTGTCAACCCAATCGCGAGCGACATCCCTAAGAGAGAGAGGGAAAAGCCGCAAGCGAAACTCATCCTGAGAGACTCCCCGGTCTTTCGCGAAGTCACAAGCTTCAAGGAAGCGAGTGATGTGTCTATGAGGGTCCTGTTTGCCACTCCCATCAAACTGATTCTCGCGGATCTGGAATGTGACACATGCTTCCACTCTGAAGGAGTCTGTATTCAGGTTGCCCCTCACAATAGAAGAGTCACAATCTCCCAAGCTGGGTAGATCGTACTCGAAGAGAGGCTTGTAATGAGGAGGAGGAGGAGGAGGATTTTCTTCGGCCATGGTCTCTATCTTAATTTCTTCCACCCTCTTCCTTTCTCTGGCCTTTTTCCTTAATTGCCTCTCGGTCCTGGTGATCTCTGAATCGAATAGCAAGTCCTCTTGCGGAAGGGTACCTCGCATACAAAAACACGGCAAGACCAAGTGGAATCAAGAAGTAGAGAGAAAATATAAAGAAATAACAGAAAAATAAAAAAAAATAAGATCAACTTAACCAATCAATCAAATTTCCTAAAAATTAGGAAAATTGGTTGTGCCAATCCCCGGCAACGGCGCCAAAAACTTGTTGTGACTCCGGCAAGTGTACTGGGTCGTCGTAAGTAATAAAAACACGGTAAGAGTCTACCGAGGTCGAACACAAGGATTGGGGTACCAATTCGACTAATTTCAAGAGAAATTCGATAAGTTGGTTAAGTAGAGAAAGTGGTTGGAGAGAAACTAGGATCACAATTCAAATTAACAAGTCAACTAAAGCAAGGGTATTAAAATATGAAATTAAAAATATCTAGGGTTTCAAATCCACCTACCCAATCATGCATAGTACTCGAGTGATGATGCATTCCTCCCTAGGTTCAATTACAATGTCAACCGGGACCCCCAATTTCTCCTAAATTCACGGCCGTGCTCAATAGGATGTATTCAATGATTAGGATTAATTACTTGTTCGGTCTCATAATCCTAACCCTCGAATTCTATTAAATCTTGTTCCCTATAAGGTTGCGCTAATCGCCTAAATCCACTGTCGTGCTCATTATTTGATTAGTGATTCCAATTCAAGTTCTAAAACGTGAATCGACGATTAGTCTCAACACGTTTAACTAGTTAATCATGCAACACATATGATCAACACAATCAATTCAGAATTGGAAAACATTTATTGAGAAAAGGGGAGAAACACATACATCACATGAACACTACACAGCCATGGGTGGCTTCATCGATCCCCTAGACGAGGGGATTAGTTCCTCATGCCCGTGACGACGCACAAACAATCGGCAATAATCTCCATAAAATAAGAAAAGAAAAGAAAAGGGAGACGCAGCTCCAGAAACAAGGATTCGCACAAAATCTGATCTAAACAGTGGCTAACAACTTGATACCTAAATCTGATATGCAACAGCCTTTAAATAAGGATTGTTTCTCGTCCTTTCGCGGGGCGAGCGTACTCTCGCGACGCGAATTTTAGTTTTGGCGCGCATTCAAGTTTGGATTTTCGCGAGGCGAGAGTGTGTTCGCGGGGCGAGTCTTCCAACTTCAATCTATCACAGCCGTGACCTTTATCACGGCTAGGCCGTGAGTGTCTCTGTCTTCCAGTGTCTTCAAACTCTCGCGTGGCGAGATGATTTCGCGGGGCGAGATTCAATTCTAGGCTGTGACCTTCATCACGGCTAGGCCGTGATGGTCTCTGACTTCCAGGTCTTCATTATTCGTGAGGCGATCATATTGTTCGCGGGGCGAGCCAGAGTGATGACTGTTCCTGCTTTATCTGATGTTCAGGCTCGCGAGGCGAGCATCCACTCGCGTGGCGAGCATCTCCAGAAGTGCTTTTTCCACTGC
This sequence comes from Sophora flavescens, assembly GCA_030762895.1. Lineage (NCBI taxonomy): Eukaryota > Viridiplantae > Streptophyta > Magnoliopsida > Fabales > Fabaceae > Sophora > Sophora flavescens. Next base: position 144,693,957 of record CM061068.1, on the reverse strand, counting down.
TTCTTGACTTTCCTTGACTCTGGAGCTTCACTTATTGACCTGAAAACACCAAAAGCAACCAAAAGCATAATTCTATCCAAAATAAGCTAAAAACTACACAAAAGACGCAAAACGAGTCAAAGTCCAACTTAGGAACAAAACAAGGCAAATTTGGGCGAAAACGAGAGTGAACTCGACTAATTGGCACATAAACCCTACTTCATCTAGTCATAAAACTAGATAAGCCAGAGGCTTATCAATGAGACTATACGGTTTCAATCAGTTTCTCTCTATTACTGTCCTCCGATGGACAAACCATGTCCAATATGCTTGATAAGCTTACCGTCTAGTTTAGTATATTATATTCTTGGAGTTTTGAGTTACAAAATTAAAATGGGAGATAAAAAGAATATATGGTTGTTGTCTTATATACCTGTGAGTCATATCACTGCATGTCTGTCTTATGTGTAAGATAAATGAAAATCTCACCTCCTTATTTTTATATTGCCTATGTCGGCTGGCTATGTGCCTTCTGTATTCCTTTGAGAAGATTGAGACGTCAAGATGTCCCTTGACTGACGTATCATAGAGATTGAGGTTTGAGCTTGAGGACGATATGTTGAAGTTTCTAGTGGACGTCTTCCAGACTGTTGATGGGTTCGTAGACCATGTTTTTCCTGTTGGAAGAGGAAAGGGCTTAGTCCAAGAGTTACTTTTGTAGTGACTCTAGTAGTGTCTTTTGTGATGACGTCGGTAGTGGACTCAAATAGAATTTCCACTAGATCTCGTCAGTTGGGTTTATACTTCTCACGATGTACGAGAAATGATTGTCTTTTCTATTTTAGTTTGGCCAGCTGAGTATGTTTGGGAGTTAATGTTAACGTTTATGGAGCTGCGACTCCAAGTATCTTGTATTTTAGAGCTGGGTCTCCATATCTTTATGTTGAGTTTGTACATTTCTATGATTTCTAGTTATGAGTCGGGTTGGGTATTATGTAAACGATTTTCGAACTCATGACTGTAATTGTGATAATGGAATATTTTATTGTCCATTCCTTTAAATCAAAGTAGTTATATTTACGACTTAAGAAAAAGGAAAAAAAAAATTACCCCATTCTTTTATAGCCAATTTTAATTAACCTACTCTTCGGCCTTAAAATGTCACGGACGATGTAGCATTCGAGAAAGGTGTTACACTTCCAATGCTTGGTCAAGAAAACAAATATAAAGATTGATATTCAAACACTAACCATAACATTGCAGGGCAAAAAGAAAATATAATTTACAAAGCATGCAGGTACTTAAAGGCTAGCAAATCATGGCACAAATAAGCTAGGAGTATCAGAAGTTCAAGTATCAAGACCAAAAGACTTTAATGGGTAAATTATTAGGTCTTAGATACTTTTATAAGAGATTGATTTAATTAGGTTTCAATATGGCTCATTGTATTAATAAAATAAAGAAAACAATTTTTGATAAACAACTCTGAAAGCGAATTTAAAATCAAAAAGTCTCTTGCAAATATTGAATCAATTTACTAATACCTTGTTCAAGTAATCGTAAGTGATTTTAAAACCAAGCCCAATTAATTGTCAGTATTCAAATTGTTCTTCAAATGATTTTCATATATTTAAAATTATTTTCTTGAGTAATTTGTCTTAAGTGGCACTAAAATCATTTTTTCCAATTACTTGACAAATTCATGTCACGTGTTGCTTAAAAAGGAAATTGGTTAAATTTTTATTATAATTGATTGATTTATAAAATCCATTTATGCATGCAACAATTTGACTAACACACGTGCTTAATTGCTAAAACTATGACCAGTACAAAATCTCTTAATTCCTAGTTGGTGTTCAACGTTCAAATTTCAAATGGTGTTAAAAAGGACTCAGTTGTCAGTAACAAAAAAAAATCATTCGAGTGCACACTTCATATTGAATTAAACAAAAAAAAAAAAAAGCTTTTTGCACTCTCTGTAAAATCACTTTGAGCCATCAATTGTTCCTGTCTATCAATTTCATAGGACTTCTAGTTGTATAATCTGCACTTGTTAGAGTACTTTAATTTCTTCTACTCTTTATATCAACTCTGTAATAGGGTGTGGTATCTTTAGGTTGAGGATGAGGTATCCCTCTGATTAGAAGGTGAGGTATCCTTCTGTTGTAAAGGGTAAGACATCCCTTGGGTGTACAACTCTAGGCTCAGAAGCGTGGGTGAGGTATCCCGGAGACGTGAGAGAGAGTGCTAGAGGTCATTGAGGCTCTTACACGTGGTGGGTGATGTATCCCATGAGGCGTAGTTAGAGTGCTCTTGTTGTGTACAAAGGTTGCAACCAATTTATAAGTTTGTTTATTAGTGGAAGAAAATCCTACAGGTGGAGTAGGGACTGGACATAGGTGTCAAGTGGTTGGTGGCTAAACCAGGATAAAATCTGTGTGCAAGTATTATCTTCCCTTCTTCTTTAATTTATTTAATTATTTGTGTGATTAATTTTGTTAAAGAAAATATTTTTTTAAAACTCCTAAGAAATTTTTAGACTCAATTCACCCATCCCCTCTTGAGTCGAAGCCACTTATTCCAACAAGTGGTATCAGAGCTTCTTCTCTGATTAGAAGCTTATCAACTTAGAGTAAAAGATACTCTTTGCTGGCATCCTTAAAAGCTCTCTTTAAAATAAAATAAAAAAGAGTTTTTGTGATTTTGATAAACCACCATATTTTGATGGTATGGATTTTATTTATTGGAAAGCTAGGATATAAATTTTATTTATTGTTTTTCCTTAAATATTAAAGCAATGCAAATTTTGAGAAATTGTTTGAATGATGAAGCATATGCTAGAATTAAGGATTGCTCTTGTGCAAAGGATATAATGAATATACTTGATACTACTTATCTTGCTAACAATGATTTTGTGGATGAAGGTGTAAATAAAAAGCAAGAGCAAAAGTGCAAAAGTCATTGAGGGAAACATGTCTTGAAAAATGCCCCTAAGAAGATGCCCAATATGATGGAAGAAGCACAACTCTTCTTGACAATGATAATGTTCGAGTTGAAGAAGAAAAGGAACATCCTCTTGAAGCATTGATGAACAAAAATGAGGAGAAAGATCATTCCTATGAAGAGTCAACAACCCACATGGTTCAAAAGGACTTTGAGGTAAATAATATTAATGTTAATAGTCCTTTGTATGATAGATTACAAAATGCATATGACGACGTGTACGATGGTTTGATAAATTTAGAAAAGAAAAACTTGAATTCCTTGGAAAAGATATCATCCATTGAAATTGGAATTGAGAAATTGAAAGATGATCATACTTTTCTTTATGAGGAAAATTCTTTAAATTGTAAAACCTCAACTATTTGTGAAAATTGTACTTTTAAAAATCAAGTTGAGGACTTTTCATCTAAATATAACAAAGTTGATAAATCTAATTGTTGTTGTTCCATGGATTCTAGTAACAAGGGAAGTGATGCTATTTTACATGGAAAATCGAACAATGTTTTTGATAAAAATATTTTGAAATGTCAACAATCTAAAAATCCAAAGTTTTTCTATGATGATCTCAAAAAGACCAAGCCTTCATCTATAATTTACAATTATTGTAATCATAAAGGTCATATTTCTCGTTTATGCCATTATAGGAAAAATTATTATGTGAGAAATAAATAGGTATGAGTTCCTAAAAATTAATTATAAATGTGTATCCACTAACCCCTAAGGACCCAAGATGAAATGGATACCAAAAAGTTTTTCTACCTTATCTAATGTGCAGGAAAAATTGCAAAATGATGGAGATTTTGGTCATGAAAAGGAGAAAACATCAAGCAAGATGCTTCCAAATCTCAAAAGTACAATTATTGTTAAGCGAAACAAAAACCCCTTTATGAAAGTTTGTGATGAGAAAAATATAGAACTTATAAGGGTCAACACTCAGATGAAGAAGCGATGGGTAAGAAAAGACATTCCCTTGAATGGAAAAGCCAAAGTATCAAAAGTCCTCGTATCCCATGTTGGCTCATTTGCAAGCTCAATAAGTTTGAAGTATGGAAAGCAGAAAACCCCTATTGGAATTCATTACCCTATGTGAAATGATTAAATTCTCAAAGATCCACAGTCTTCTATTAAAATTGGTAATCTCTATCCATTATCCCTTATCGTGCTTTAAGTGCAATATAATTGATAATTAGGGAATTATAATAGACATATTCAATATTATGCTTCTCTGACAATATCTCTTTAAATGTGCTAGTGCTATATGACATGAAAAACCTTGTTGCCTTGATCTTGAGCTAGAAAAGTGATTTGCTCTTTTATTCTATATGCACAGATTCTTAACGTGCTTACATGGAGATTTACTATTATTTTTTTTAAAAAAATGATGAAGTGTATATTTGTAAATATTGTTTTTGAAAGGGGGAGAAATAATTGCATCTGAAAGGGGCAGTATGAGTGCATATAATTACATGTCTAAGGGGGAGAATATAAAAATTTAAAATGAAAACCTTTGTTACTTGATGGTATCATATGAGGATGATTCTTTATTTAAACTGTGCTGCAACTCCTTTTGGCAATATAAATGTTTCATTTTGTCACCCTTAATTAATTTGCCTATCATAAAAAATAAAATAAAAAATAAAATTAAATCTATCATCAAACCCTCTTACAAATAAATTCCATATGGTTAAGGGGGAGGAATGCATAGAAAGAGGGGAATATGTTAAAAAGAAATTATATAATAAGGGGGAGAATAAACTGGAGGAATAGTGCAATATGCTTCCCTTGCTTATTGAGAGCACAAATGGATATAATTTGTGTTGATTATGTTTTAATGATAATGTTTATTACTCTCATTAAAATATTAAAATATTACATGTCTTATTTCTCCATGCCATATTTTCCTTTTTGATAATGTCAAAAGGGGAGCAATAAGTAAATATATTTTACTAATGCTTTCTCTGAGTAATGATTTAGAAAAGGGAAGATCCTTTACATGCATACCTGCTGCTAGTACACTCTGATAAACACGTTACTTAGGTAAGAAAGGTAAGGTTTGCCATCATCAAAAAGGGAAGTATATAAGTATATATTTGATTATGTTTTGATGATTGTCAAACACTAACCATAAGCATGTAGGACAAAAAGAAAATATAATTTACAAGCATGCATGTACTTAAAGGCTAGCAAATCATGACACAAATAATCTACGAGTACCAGAAGTTCAAGTATCAAGAACAAAAGACTTTAATGGGTAAATTATCTTAGATACTTTTCTAAGAGATTGATTTAATTAGGTTTAATTAGGTCTTAGATACTTTTGAGGATGGCAGCTTGTTCCTCAGGAGACTTAGCTTACAGAAAAGCATAAATCTGTTGAGACTTGAAGATTTTTGACAACAGATGGCAGAAAGGTATGGCAGAGGCCTTCTCTCTATGAACAACATAGTCCCTGAATCTGTTGAACAAAATGTGAGGCAAGTTGACCTATATTTGTGTTTTGACCCAGCCTTGTACAGAACAGATTTATTCAGAATCTGATGAAGGATACGAGCTTCAGCCTTCATCTCAACTGCCTTCCATGAGTGATTCCTGACAGTATCATCTCTCATCAAGATGGACGCAATGGTTTCTTCTCTGCCATGTTCTTCTTCCCACTTCTCGGTTAGGGTTAAAACTGCTTGAGAACAATGAATTGCAGTCGCGATAGTTGCTTCAAAAACCACTACTTCAGTTCCCAACACAGTAGCCTTGACCTCGATTTTAGTAACTGTGGGTTTCTTCCAGAAAGCCCTAATGAGGTCTGGGTACACAAAGACCTTCTCTATGAACAGTCCTTCCCAGCCAGCAGCTTTGACGAAGTGACTTACATACAAGTTGTATTCCTTCAGAATACCAAAATCAAAGTGGCGCTCTATTCCAATTCCAGAGCATTGACATCGTAGGTACCAACAACAGATGATGAGGCCATTGTTACGGTGAAGGTTTGAAGATAAGAAAAATAGAGAGAGATCTTTTCGCAAAGAGAGGGTTTGAGAAATCAGAGAATTGAAAGGTTTTCAGAGGGAAGAGATACACTTAAAAAGGTTTCGAATGTGAAAGGTTTTCTTTTGAAAATAACTGACTCAGCAGAGAGAATTTGAATTAAATTTGTCTTGAGAAATAATAAATGCAAATAGTAATGAAATGCATAGACGAGACAATTAAGCAAATGCAAACATGCATTGGACGGGATATGCAATAGACACTCATTTAACATATAGTAGCTGACCATGATTGGACGACATATAAATCCACACATATCATGTTAAGATGCTTTCTAATAAAGATAAATCTGTCATCAACTAGAGATTTAGTAAAGATATCTGCTCATTGATGGTCAAAATCTACAAACTGTATATCAAAAACACCTTTTTGCACATAATATCTAATAAAATGATGTTTAATCTCAATGTGCTTGGCTCTTGAACGCAATATTGGATTCTTAGATATATTGATTGCAACAGTGTGATCACACATAAGTGGAATACTACTTACAAACATATTGTAGTCCTCCAATTGATGTTTGATCCAAAGAAGTTGTGAGCAGCAACTTGCAGCTTCAGCAGTTGATAAGGTAATGGTGTTTTGTCTTTTGCTTGACCATGAAACTAAGTTTCCTCCAATGAAGTGACATCCTCCACTGGTACTTTTTCTTTCTATTCTATCTCTAACATAGTCAACATCACAAAAACCAACTAATTTATAATCATCATTCTTCTTAAAGCACAAACCACCCAGATTAGTAGTACCTTTCAAATATCTAAATATTCTTTTAACTATTGATAAACGAGATTCTCTAGGATTAGATTGAAATCGAGCATATAAGCAAACACTGAACATAATGTCAGTTCTGGACGCAGTAAGATATAAAAGAGATCCTATCATACCTCTATATACATTTTGCTCTACCTTTTTATCTTTGTCATCTTTGTTCAGTATGGGTGTGGGGTGCATTAGTGTATTCATTGGTTTGTAGTCACCCATCTTGAACTTCTTCAAGAGTTCCTTTGTGTACTTGGTTTGATGGATGTATATCTCGTCCACAGTTTGTTTTACTTGAAGTCCAAGGAAGAGTTTGAGTTCTCCCATCATGCTCATTTCAAATTCCTTTTGCATTAACTTATAAAACTCCTTGCACAGAGATTTATTAGGAGCACCAAAGATTATGTCATCAACATAAATTTGTACAATTATAAAGCTGCACTTGTTGGATTTTCTAAATAAAGTTGTATCAACCTTTCCTATACTAAATCCATTGTCCATTAAAAATGAACATAGCCTCTCATACCAAGATTTAGGAGCTTGCTTAAGGCCTTATAAAGCTTTCTTTAGCTTATACACATGTTCAGGATATGTTTCACTTTCAAAACCCGGAGGTTGCATAACATACACTTCCTCATTTATAAAGCCATTTAAAAATTCACTTTTCACATCCATTTGATAAAGCATAATATTATGATGTGCAGAAAATGATAACAAAATGTGTATTGCTTCTAATCTAACAACTGGAGCAAAGGTTTCAATGTAGTCTATACCTTCTTCTTGAGAATAACCTTGAGCAACTAGTCTTGCTTTATTTCTTACAACCTTACCATTTTCATCAACCTTGTTTCTGTAAACCCATTTAGTTCCAATCACTGATTTATCCTTTGGCAGAGATACAAGAGTCCAAACTTTACTTCTTTCAAATTGATTCAGCTCCTATTGCATGGCCAGAATCCAACCCTCATCCAGTAGAGCCTCGTCTACTGTCTTTGGTTTAAACTCGGAGACAAAGGCAGAATCAGCTTGCTCTCTAAAGGCTGATCTGGTCCTTAGCCTATCACTGGGACTCCCAATGATTTGAGCTTGGGGATGATAATTCTTTAAATGCCATGACCTTTGAGTATATTCTTGTTGAGAAGTTGAAGCTCTTGACCTATGTTTCTATTGATCGTCTACTGAATCGTCAATCTTGATATTTACTAGACTTTCTGAATCTTTAAGATTCAAATCTGCAAAACCTTCATCAAGCTCTGATAATTTCTTATTAGGCTGTTTGTCATCAAACTTAACATGTATACATTCTTATACAACTAGAGTTCTAGAATTAACAACTAGCCTTTGGACGATTCAGAATATCCTAACAGTATTCCATTATCTACTTTAGCATCAAACTTACCAAGTTGATCTTTAGTATTTAGTATAAAACATTTACAACCAAAAGGATGAAAATAAGATATGTTGGGTTTTCGACCTTTCCACAATTCATAAGGAGTTTTATTCAGAATTGATCTAATGTATATTCTGTTTTGAATGTAGCAGGCAGTGTTAACAGCTTCAGCCCAGAAGTGTCTAGGGACAGAGTTGTCATTATGCATTGTTCTAGCCATCTGTTGAAGAGATCTGTTCTTTCTTTCTACCACACCATTTTGATGTGGTGTTCTAGGTATTGAGAAGTTGTGAAGAATACCACTTTCCTCACAGAACCTTTCAAATAGCTCATTTTCAAATTCTCCCCTATGGTCACTTCTGATTGAAGTGATACACATGCCTTTTCAATTCTGTATACGTTTGTAAAATATAGAAAAGACCTTGAATGACTCATCCTTGTGGGCTAGGAACATAACCCATGTCCATCTAGTGTAGTCGTCTACTATGACTAGACCATATTTCTTGCCACTGACAGAAGCAGTCCTAGTTGGACCAAAGAGATCAAGGTGTAGCAATTCTAGTGGTCTATTGGTACTAACAATGTTCTTAGATTCAAAAGAACCTTTAACTTGTTTTCCCTTTTGGCATGCATCACAGAGAGCATCAGATTTAAACTTAAGGTTTGGTAATCCTCTCATGAGGTTATGCTTATTTAGCTTTGAGATTAATTTCAAGCTTGCAAGACCTAGCCTTTTGTGTCAATTCCATCGCTCATCTTCAATGGACACTAGACATGATACACTCTGATTTGTGAGGTCCTCCAAGTCAATCTTTTATAGATTGTTTTGCCTCTTAGCAGTGACTAAGAGTGATCCATCAGTTTTCTTGACATTACACATGGTCTTATCAAAAGAAACAGCATACCCACTATCACATAATTGACTTATGCTCAGTAAGTTGTGTTTTAAACCATCAACTAACAAGACATTATCTATGGAGGGAAAATGATGTTTACCAATTTTACCTACTCCAATAATCTTTCCTTTCTGATTACCTCCAAAGGTAACCCAACCACCATCTTTATGTTTAAGGTCTTGGAACATACACTTTTCTCCCGTCATGTGACATGAGCATCCACTATCCAAGTACCAAGATGCGTGTTTCTTTCCTGTTGTTAAGAAAATATGCAACAAGTATAATCTTGTTTTTAGGTACCCATATTGACCTGGGTCCTTTCTTGTTAGTGATCACTGGACGAGCATGTTTAACGTGTTTATTATGGATGCATCTAGATGTGATGTGACCATTTTTACCACAAACTTTGAAATAAGTGTTGGACGAGCTAGATTTTGTTTTGCTATGTTGTACTTGAGCTTTATATTTATCATGAGGTGATCTAGAGTACCTAAGTATCAAGTTTAAATTTTCTGAGCCACTTACAAACTTAGATAGGATGTCTATTAGATATGTCACATCTTGTTTCAGTTTTGCAACTTCACAAGGGACATCAGGCTCAACTTTGAGTTTTTCAGTTAGACTGACATTCTCTGACTTAAGCTTCTTGTTTTCATTAACAAGAGCTAGCTTTTCCATACAGACTCTATCATACTCTTTAGTCAACTTAGTAAACTTCTTTTTAAGAATTTTATATTCATGAGACAGAATGGACGAGTTGCTTAATAACTCATCAAAAGCTTCCTGAAGAGTAGGCGAGTCAGAATCCATTACCTCAGCATCAGTGTATTCATTTTCTAAAGAAGAGCCAGCCATGAGACAAATATTTGCTTCTTCATCAGACGATTACAAGTCCAGATCCTCCCAAGTAGCCATAAGACCTTTCTTCTTTTTGAAGAACTTCTTTTTGCCCTTCAGTTCTGGGCAGTCAGCTTTAAAATAACCAGGCTTTTTGCACTCAAAGCACAGAGGTGGACCTTAATCCTTGAAGTCTGACTTATCTTTGGTGAACTTTTTGTTGAGCTGTTTTCTTCTGAAACTGTAACACCCTTCTCGGGTGCTACTTTGTCCGTAACATTTTAAGGCCGAAAATAGGGTAATTTAAAATTCGTTGTAATATAATGGGGAAATTTTGGCTTTCGCGAGACATAAATGTAAATATCTGGAAATAGGTAATGTGTAATAAAACATTTCTTAATGCATTAAAGGTCATAGGTTCAAAAATAGACTTACGTAAAAAAACCCAACCCAACTCGTCGAACAAAACATATACACATATAGACCTGATATAAGCCAAGGGGGGGCAAGTCAACTTTTCAACAAGAATATTATGAGCCCAATGGAACACATCATGGATCAAGATGCCATTCAAGGACTTGGTGGGTCCTTGACAAGAGCTAGGACCAAAAAGGCCCAACAAGCACTAAATCAAATGGTGGCTCTTTTAATGGACATGAGCCCAAGTGCAAGTGCAAGTAATGAAGACAATGAGCCCAAGTTAATAGTTTTGCTCATCCAAGCCCAAGAAGCATGAAGAGGGCGTGCAAGTCACCACATAATTAGGGAGGGAATCCTTGGCATTAAATTCTATTGATTATCGGAGGATTACACTTTTAATGTGAGAAACAAGTGTAATCACCACATAATTAGGGAGGGAATCTTTGGCATTAAATTGTACTGATTATGGGAGGATTACACTTTTAATGTGAGAAACAAGTGTAATCACCACATAATTAGGGGGGGGGGGGATAAAAAAGTCAAGATGAGTGATTTTAGGCCAATTAACGCTTGATCTTATGCCATCTCTCTATATGTAAGACGCCCCTAAACACATGAATAATAACTTGGATGTTGAATTTGGATTAAATCTATTTGTGAGACTTTGTTCTCTTTGGTTCTTGGTTGAGCCAACCTTAGTTCTTATCAAGAATCTAAGATTCTTGTGGCGAACATCATAGGCTTATCAAACTCTCTAGTTTGTGGCGCCATCATCATCTCTTTCTCTTCCATTTTGTTTCTTTCTTCTTCTTATTTTTGGTCCAAAAATTGGTTTCACTTTAACTTGTTAAGAATTCAACCAAATAGATCATCAACAAGGCAACCTCACCATTTGGTTGTCATCAAGTGGTATCAAAGCTTAGGCTTTGGTTGAATTTTCTGAATTTTGATCTTCTTCTTCTACCTTTCTTCTTTTCTTCTTTTAAACCCAAAAACTATCAAAAAAAAGTACACTTTGATTCTATTTGTGAAGGGAAAATTTCGTGGTTGTTGTTCTTGCTCAAAAAAAAAAGTTTGCAAGTGTGATTCTCTTCTTCAAAGTTTGAGAAAAAAACAATTGCACAAATTATAAGGAAAAAAAAGTGTGCATGAAATCTTGAAAAAAAAAAGAGAAGAGAAGAGAAAAGTCTATTTGAGCAATTTGTGTTCTTGAAAAAAATATTTCCCTTCTTCCTTGTTCTTATTTCCAAAGCTTTGCTTTTCTAGCCTTTCCTTTTGTTTCCTTTGTTTTGATAAGTTTTGTGATTTTTGTTACTTGATTTTTGGATTTTTGTGGATTGCGTTTGACTCCTCTAAGGCCTAAAAGAGAACAGTATAGTGGAAAAAGGCAAGAGTGAAAATTACATCTTGTGTGGAAAAAGCCAATTTGAGTGATATATATTTGTGTGCACAAGTGAGGGAGTGTAGTGAGGAATTTCATAATTTCTTGTTACCTTTTGATATTGTGAGTTAATGTGATGGCAGCCCATGAAGATAGCCCATCATTTTCTCCAAGGTCTTCAACTCTTCATGCTAGAATGGCTACTCAAATACAAAACCTTCAAAGACAAATGGAGCAAATGAGTGCAAATTATGATAGACAACTTGCCATCCTTCAAAACCGAGAAGATAGAATTGAAAGGTTCAAGATCAAAGTTCATACCTTTCATGGGAGGAATGATCCCGAAGTCTATTTGAAATGGGAGATGAAGATAGAGCAAGTGTTCAATTGCAATAATTACAATGAGAAAAAGAAAATGAAGATAGCATCTCTTCAATTTAAGGACTATGCACTTGTTTGGTGGGATCAATTGCAAAAAGAGAGAAGAAGATGTGGGGCGGAGCCTATTGAGACTTGGGTTGAGATGAGAAAAATGATGAGGAGAAGATATGCTCCATACCGTTGCCATAGAGTTCTTCACAACAAATTAACGAATGAGGGCAACACTTCAACCTCTAAGGAGGCCGTGGCAAGTGCTCATGGAAAGAAACCTATGGAAGTCTCTCCTAATTTGAGAGAAAATGAAAAAAAGAGTGAAAAAAAATTGAAAAGAAGAGTGATGAAAATGTGAAAAAGAATCATGAGAAAGAATGTGAAAAAAATGAGAGTATGGAAAAGAGTGAGAGACAAGAAAAAGATGAGAGCAAAACAAAAAGTGAGGACGAAAAAGTAAATGCATGTTTTGACGTTTTTCCTAACTCTTTGCCTACTTGTGTTGATTCTCTTTTGAAGGAAATCGAAGATGTTCCTCCAATGGAAGCTTGCAAGACAACCGATGTAATTGAAGAGCTAATCCAAAGGGAAGTACCCCCATGGTTTGGGAACTTGCATGGTTTCCCAAAAGCATGGATATCTTAACACAAAATTTGGTAATATGCTTGGTAAATTGCATGGGTCTTGTTATTCTTCTACATTTGATAGGAATGAAAATCTTCTTGATGAATTTCATGACTCTTATCATCTTCCTAAGATTGATTTGAGAATTATGAATCAAGACTTGAATGAATTCCTTGATAAATGTGTTGTTGTGCTTTCTAATGTTCGTTTGATTTATCACAACAATTTTGAGGAATGTGTTGGATTACTTAGAGAAAGTTTGTTTGCTAACTTGCTCACATACTTTTTTGATCAAAATAAAGTTAGCATTTTGAGGTTTGTTATAAGCTCTAAAGGTTTTCATGTAACAATAATTGATGGGATAACTATTATTCCGCTTCTTACTCTACCCATTCTTGCAAATTCTTTTAAGCTTTCATATGATGATCCTAATGTGTTTGAGAGGATTATCTTATTTCAAAAAGAACCACCCCTTGTTTGTGATAAGGAGAATGTACATAAGGCTCAACTTTCTTGGGAGCCTTTAAAAAGAGAAAGTACATTTTCTTTTATGACTATGTTCAAGCCAAGAAAGGTAAACTTGAAAGTAGATTTTCACAAGCGGTATAATTTTCTGCTTAATCTTATAATTCAGTACCTTGGCTATGAATGTGTTAGGATTGTACAAGATGGAAATGTGTTACACCTACATGCTACATTTCATGGTTTCTATCAATTTCCATTTGATCCCGGAGGTTGGGTGTGTGTGCATAAAAAGAATAAAAGGTTTCCCAATAAAAGGAAATCAAAGGTCCACCCTAGAAGAGATAGGCTATTGCAAGTTGTAGGGAAAATAAATAAAAATGTCTTTGATATTGACTTACCTTCAATGTGGCATCTATGTCTTTCATTTGATGTAGGTATTGAGGTCATAAATTCGAGGACGAATTTTCTTAAAGAAGGAGGGTATGATATGAGCCAAGGGGGGCAAGTCAACTTTTCAACAAGAATATTATGAGCCCAATGGAACCCATCATGGATCAAGATGCCATTCAAGGACTTGGTGGGCCCATGACAAGAGCTAGGACCAAAAAGGCCCAACAAGATCTAAATCAAATGGTGGCTCTTTTAATGGACACAAGCCTAAGTGCAAGTGCAAGTAATGAAGACAATGAGCCCAAGTTAATAACTTTGCTCATCCAAGTCCAAGAAGCATGAAGAGAGTGTGCAAGTCACCACATAATTAGGGAGGGAATCCTTGGAATTAAATTCTATTGATTGTGGGAGGATTACACTTTTAATGTGAGAAACAAGTGTAATCACCACATAATTAGGGAGTGAATCTTTGACATTAAATTGTATTGATTATGGGAGGATTACACTTTTAATGTGAGAAACAAGTGTAATCACCACATTTTTTTTTTGGGGGGGGGGGGGGGGGATAAAAAGTCAAGATGAGTGATTTTAGGCCAATTAACTCTTGATCTTAGGCCATCTCTCTATATGTAAGACGCCCCTAAACACATGAATAATAATTTGGATGTTATTTTGGATTGAAATCCTTTTGTGAGAATTTTGTTCTCCTAGGTTCTTGGTTGAGCCATCTTGTTCTTATCAAGAATCCAAGATTCTTGTGGCGAACTTCCTTGGCTTATCAAACTCTTTGTTTGTGGCGCCATACCATCTCTAATCCTCACCCACTTTCACATTTTTCTTCCTTTTACATTACAACACAATTCTGACTTGATTTTGTCTTGTTAAAATTCAACCAAAAAGATCATTCAAAGGCAACCTCACCATTTGGTTATCATCAAGACCCAACATAAAGATATGGAGACACAGCTCCTAAAAACATAAGGTACTTGGAGACGCAGCTCCATAAAAGCTAAAATCACACACATACATCCTATGATGGCCCAACTACACAAAAAAGACAATCTTTACTCATACATTACGAGAAAGACAAATTAACTAACTAAATCTAGTGGAAACTATATTTGAGCCCACTACCGATATCACAACAAAAGTCACTACTAGAGCCACAACAAAGTAACTCTCGCACTAGGCCCAATCCCCTTCCAAGGGAAAAGTCATAGCCTACTAAACATCGACAGTCATGCCTATCAGAAGAAAAGGAAGATCATGCACGATAGGAAACACAGACACCCTCATCTTAAACCATCCGAAAGACGGAAGTGACATCCTCTAGAGGCTTACCCATGTCATCCTCATGCTCAAACCTCAACACCTGCGGTGGGTTAGCCGAGCAACATCTCGACATCCCATCCTTCTTAGAAGAACACAACAATATAATACAAAGGATGTAAGATTCCCAACATCACACAACATATGGCAGATATGAAAACAGCACGACACAACATGGTACATATGCATATCCATACTATTACTAACATATCTCGTGTTATCATCCAATTGCAGATCAACAATTCAATCAATATACCAACAACATACAGTGTATACATATCATCAAAAGCATGCAACATTAAAGCATGACAGGACACGACTTATACACAAACATGACCTAGTGAAACTGCATAGTCCCATACCTACATAGCCTCACAAGAACTGAGAGATGACTGATTGAAACTGCATAGTCTCGTACCTACACAACCTAAAGGAAGATCTGACTCTACACCGGAGTTAAGGGAATGTTCGGAAGGAATGATTAGAACACATGTTTCACAACTGCCAACATTAGGCATACTTGTGTTTCAATAATAATAACCATATTGATTGTGAAACGCCATAGATAACTAGGATTGTACAGCGGCAAGTAGAAGATGTCGGTGTTGTGCATAGGACTCCACGACCCATCACCCTAAATGGCCATCCATGGTCATCCCAACCCCGACATTCCCAATATCATTGAAGAATCGTCACCCTACAATCCACATACGCACAAAACATGTAGGCCCACTTCCTAGGAACAAAGGCCTTACTGACAATATTCTTTGGATCAAGCTGATCACGGCATGTGCATTCGTATTTATCCGCTGATAAATTTTGGGATTCCTTTGACGGAATCAATAGCCATTCTAAAGGCAAGATAGTACCAACCAGTGAAACCTTGCACAAGTTTAGGATCCCCTCATTGATCTATCCATGTTTCAACGCTTAAGTGCATTATGGAGATTGGCCATTCCCCAATCCTTTATATTTATTCTGGTTCTTCCCGAATGAGATTACGTACTCCGAAAGTAATCTTAGAATACTCTTGGTTATTAAGTATTATGGATCCTTGGATGATAAAATTGTCTAGGGTATGAAGACATAGTCTTGCTCCACTAGATCTCATACTTTAAACATTCCATTTCTTTTAATCGCTAAGTCCTACTCCTCGACTTAGGTTTTGGAATACACGTTTACTTTGCTTTTAAAATCCCTTTGATGGTAAATCCAAATGTTTAAATCCTTTCTTTTGTAAACACATCTCCTTAAATACCTCGGTCTTATGGCCTTAAGTACCTCAACATTAAGGGTTTGAAATCAAAATAAAAGAAGAGTTCTAAAGGCTTAACTTCCTTTTCCATCACCCTTAGAACTCCAAATGATAGAACTCTTATGGCCCAACAACTGTCAACCAATTGAATGTCACATGGAAACTTTACAAAAGTCGCTCATTTATGTGAAATTATTCATCGTCTAAACCATGGTTCCATCTTTCATTCATTTGGGTTTTGAAATCCGTTTTGAAAACCTTTAGAGTCATCACATAATTAGTAGGCTAATTATAGAAAATATTTCTCATTCAAGTTTTTATTCAAACCCGAATTAAAATATACATCCTTTTTGGATGGTTCTATTTTATAAAAGTTTACACGATTCGATTTCCAAATAGGATTTCAACTTAACAATTACCTTGATTGAAAATAAAAACATTCTAAGTGAGGATTCTAATGAAATCATACATATGCCTCACTTAGAGTAGGCTTTTAATTAAATCTTTACTTGTAGTAATTGAGACACCCTATTGTGCCCGGGTGTTTTATTAGCTTAAAACCTTATTAATTAATTCCTTAATCGCGCGCTTAGCGTGAAAAGTATGTAAAAATTAAAACTTTATTTAAACAATCATATAACTTCTGTAAATTAAACACACCAAGGTTGTAATATATATAAATACACACATGTTTATTTATTACATTACCAAAACACTGTTTAGGGAATCCTCTCAGTAGGATCCCTCACAGGCATAAACTTAAAATAAAAGTCATACTTAGCGGAAAAATATAAAAATGCTCCTTCTTAGACACACTGGCCATACTATCTATACTCTACTCGCCATGGATCACAGCTCGACTTCCAGCGTCTGGTTCGTAAGGAGTTCCATCCAATTCCTCAGCAACCTCCGTTTCATACAGAGCTCCATCCAGCTCCTCAGTAACATAATCCTCCATCGGGTCTTCTAATGTAAGTAAAGTAACCCACAAGAATACAGAAACATAGGGGATAAGAAAACAGTTCTATCATCAAAAAGCGGAAAAGAGTCATAGTAAATCATACAGTAATTGTCACAGACAAACAATGCACATAACTAATAGATCACCCTCATGTTAATATATCATCCTCTACCCCCAATCTCATGCTACTCAAAGACACCATAGTGGCACACCTATTTCCTAAGGTGGAAGTGGTCTCGCGAGAACTCTTGATTTTACGTGTATTATATTATCAATACACGGTGTATTATATTACCAATACACAGAAGTGGTTTTACGTGTATTATATTATCAATACACGGTGTATTATATTACCAATACACAGAAGTGGTTTTACGTGTATTATATTACCAATACACGGTGTATTATATTACCAATACACAGATGTCCTTGTGTATTATATTACCAATACACTTTCGTCTTTGTGTATTATATTACCAATACACTTTTGTCCTTGTGTATTATATTACCAATACACGGTTGTGGACAACAACACCTATACTTGAATCTCACCAACCTGTTTTAGCAACATCCTAGTGCCTTAACCTTCCATTAGAACTTGACACATATTCTATGCCATAACACCTAACATACATCATCTAGGTTAGGCACTTCTAAATCATCATTATCCTCACGCCCAAAACAATCATCTTATATATCTTTGCTTAAAAATCACTAAGCATAATAATACAAACCAGGCAGATCATGCATAACACAATATCAATCCAAATATTCCCATATCGCCAATATAGCACAAAATCAATTCAATAAAGGTAATCAAATCAAATCAACCATCAACAATCTAAAATCAACCTAATATCGATAAACCTACAATCCCCGAATCGCCATTGGTTTTTCAGAAAAAGGTTTCCAATGTGATTTTGGTTTTGTCGATTACTCGACTACTAGTAGGGTTTAGGTCGCCCTACACGGCTATTATATAATCTACTACTTATCCATTCCGACGATAGGTGGGTTCTTCCCCCACCTGGGTTATCACCGAACTCCCGAACTCGAAGCTCCTCGTTGTCACACCACAAAGTACTAACTCCACCTTCTGTGAAGGTAAGGAGATTAGAAGCTCGAAGAGGTATACCACGAACGTCCTCGTTTCCTCTGCAATGGAAGTCTAAGGTTATGAACACAAAATCACAAGTTAAAATCAAACAAGAACACTAAACCACAAGGTATAGGTTCGGCCAAGACTAGTTCTTAGGGTTAGAGATTCCCGAAAATTATACAACTCATGGATTTATGATCCTTAAGTGTTAGGAGTTCATAAGAACTGATCACTTAACAAAGTTGAATTAAAATCCCACTAAGTTATAAACTTAGGGTATTCGTCCAAGGCTAGTAAAATAGGCTAGCATTCAGTAAACTTTCCAATCTCTTAGGTTTGGCATCCATATGTATTAAGGAGCTCAAAACCATGATCATTTTGGAAAAATAAGAACAAAGTATCCTAGGTCCATAACCTTTTAGGTTTGGCCTTCATAGGATTTATAGGTTAGAAATCTTTAATCTTTCCAATCTCTTAGACTTAGCATCCAAATATCTTATGGAGCTCAAGTCCATGATCATTTTGGAAAACAATGGAAATTTAAACATTCCAATCTCTTAGACTTAGCATCCAAATATATTACGGAGCTCAAATCCATGATCATCTTGGAAAAAATGAAAGTAATACATCCTAGCTTTAATAACATAGAATAAACAAGTTAGAAATCCTTAAAATTTCCAATCTCTTAGAGTTAGCATCCAAATATCTTATGGAGCTCAAGTCCATGATCATTTTGGAAAACAATGGAAACTTTAACATTCCAATCTCTTAGACTTAACATCCAAATATCTTATGGAGCTCAAGTCCATGATCATCTTGGAAAAATGAAAGTAATACATCCTAGCTTTAATAACATAGAATAAACAAGTTAGAAATCCTTAAACTTTCCAATCTCTTAGACTTAGCATCCAAATATCTTATGGAGCTTAAGTCCATGATCATTTTGGAAAAATAAAAACTCAAACATCCTAGTACCTAAACATCTAGTTTCGTCCATCATAGGATGATGAGGAAAAATATTCTTTGTTTAACAATAACTCTTAGGTTTAGATTCACAAGGTATTAAGAGTTCTAAATCCATGATCATACTTGGAAAGTTGAAACATAGTATCCTAGGCTTACTTATTCATATTTTCAGCCATCATAGGAACAAGCTATCAAAACTTCCAAGATTTATAGATTTAAGATCAATGGATAGTTAGAAACTCAATCATATGATCATATTCCAAAAGTTGAAACAAAAACTTCCTAGGTCACAAATGCAAGCATTCGGCCTACATTGGAAGAGATAGGTAGAGATTTTTGTTTTACATAACCTCTTAGTATGTGAAATTATAAGTTAATACAAGACTATAGAAAGTGGTTTCAACTCAAAAGGAGTTTTCTACCATTTTAGAGAGATTTTAGAAGTTTAGAGCATATAAAGAACACATAAAGTAAACGAAGAAATAAAAGATGAAACTTGAAAAAAGATTCATATGAGAGCATTACCCTTAGTATAAGGAAGAACTTTAATGAAGAACTTAAGTAGAAAAGATGAATAAAAACTAAAGCTTTAAGAGCTTGAACTTTTAGAAGAAAGAAGAAGATGAAGGTTTAATGGAGGTTGAAGGAGGAAGATGATGAAGTGAAAATGAAAGGGGTATATATAGAGAGGGAAGAGAGTGGCACGAAATTGAGGAGAGAGGAATGAGCTTGGAGAGCAAGTTTTGACCTTGTGCCTTGTTTGGTTGAAGAGGAAAGAGAAAAATAGGTTTTTAGAATATAGTATGATATATTTCAAAAAGTCCATCATGACCACTTTTTAGGAGGTAGCTTAGGCCATACCTCTAGTGAGTCACCTCACTCCCTCATCTCACCTCAAGCCTTTTATGTCTCCTATTCTGCTCCATTTCGTACCCGGTTGCATTTCTGATCGTAATTCTTCCGACGTTTTCGCCCGAATAAAATATTTTATTTTATTTTTGAACGAAAATTTTCAAATAACTAGTTGAAGGAAACATAATAAAAACACTAACTATCTCGTTCACGGGTCAAAATTAGGTTTTCTGCATAGTAAACTTGTACCGGTAGTGAAAATGCAGATCGGCTTTCGTCTGAATTTTCAACCGAAAATTTTACCGTAACCCTCTACCATAAAGTAGACTATGAATATGATTTTATTTTAATCAAAAACACTTTCTAACTCTCAAATTTAAAATATAATTTAATTATATTTTAACCGGTTGAACAACATAATTAAAATCAGGCTGTTACACTGATTGCATAATTTCATAGCTCAAGAACTTGTTCTTTTCCTTTATTCATTGTCATTGTTCATATCCCCACTTAAGTGTTGTGAAATTAACTTAAAACTCCGGGATTGGAGTTAAACTCCCATTTGTTCCATATGTGGCTGAAACTTGACCACGATTCACGAGAAGATCCCACTTCTCCAAAAAACCATATTGACAATTCAAACCAATTAATCAAACCAAGGCATATAACTAATCAATCAAACATAGCATGTTCATGAGCATATAATCATATCAATTCCAAAGTACAAATCACACCACAACCAATATTACAATCATGTCCTCATAGAGGACAAAACCAAACAAAATGGATAACCCTAGGTTTAGGGTCTCCAACTACAAATAAATATAAGCCATCCTCACTCCCACCAATATGGTGTGAGGTGGTTCACTCCCCCGCTTACCTCTTGTAGCTCCTTTAATCAAGTTGCTCTTCTTTGCTTCACGAAGCCAACTCCAACACAAACCTTCATAAACAACAACATAAACTTGTTAAAACAAGCAAAACCAAGACTAAAACTTTAGCTATAGCTCATGACCTCTTTAGGTTTATAGGGCTAGGATGATTTGTTTTTAAAATCATTTGGTAGACATGTATAGATAGGTATTTCTATCATAGAAAATTTATCGAAAGTCGAAAAACAACATCATGCAAATTCCTATGAATTAATACATGATTTTTTGAAAGTATGTAACTTGAAATAAATTACATATCCATGAAGCAAATGTAGTATAGAATAAAGTTACTAACTAGGGTCAAGAGAAATTACCCTTTGATTGATGAGAAAGTGATGAACAAAGTGTAGGCTAGAAAAACCTGTTTTGCAAAACAACTCCGAATGAGGTTTTGTATGAAATAATAGGTCTCTAGATGATCTAGAGGAGTAAGAATATGTAGTTGGGATGGTGAAACAAGGTTTGGATGCCTCTCTATACGAAAATAGCCTATGAAACCCATTTTGAAAACAAGCTCTAAATGGATTTTTGTGTGAAATAGAAAATGTGTAAATCATGTTGGTGAGCATGGATATGGTCTTAGAAAATCAAAACATGATTTGGGTGAGGATTTTTGGGTCTTGGCCGAATTTAATAGAAGAAACGAGAAGACTTGGATGTTGTTGAAATAAGGAACAAAATGGATCAAAGTGAAGGCAAGGATCTAAGGAACAAGTTTCATGAATTAAGAATCATGAAATCATGCCTCTAAGATGATGAAATATGGAAGAGAAATGAAGAACATGTCATGAACTTTCTCATGAACAAAGGAGAGAAAGTGAAAAAAGCTAGTTTGATCTTGAAACTTCCTAACTTGACTAGTTTAGGTGTTTTATGAAATGAAACATGAATGAATGGATATTGATGAAGCTTGGCACGAAAATAATAAGTGTCCAAGGGAGGCAAACATGTTATATTGGTCGTCTAACCATGGTTGAAAGGGTGGTTAGCTCATAGGATAAGATTGGTTAGATATTTTAGGATATTTTAGGATATTTTGGATATTTTCATAAAAAGTTATCCTGACTTGGTGACTCACTAGGGTGAGTTGTCCATGTGAGGAGAAGGTTCTAGCATTTGAAGTTAAGTATAATCATGGTTGGTTTGAAAGAAACTAGGATAGGTTAGGAAATATTCATAAAATACTTAGATATTTGCATAACCATCATGATCAAGTAAAATGGAATGAAATGATAGTTGTCCAGAGGCTTGGCCATGTGTCACTTAGGAGAGAATAGAATGAGATATTTCAAACTTTGCAATTTGGTCGTTTGGTAATAACAAAAGAACTCAAGGGTAGAATGGTCATTTCTTATGGATTTCTAAGATATTTTCCAAGAATGTCATAATGACAATGGTGAGTCATGGTGGTGACTCATGGCAAGAGGAAGAGAAATTTGACACAATCACTTAATCTTAATGGGCAAGAAAGCATGACTCACCTTTGGCACTAATGGCTTATGGTGATTCACTATTTATCATTAATGCACATTTAATGCGCAATGACTCACCATGGTGACTCGTGGAATTGAGTTGGCTAAGCTAGTCATTGTCCCTATCCTCTAGCATATCATTGCAGTTTCGAATAAGGCTCCGTCGTTTACCCGATTAGGGTTTTCGATCGTTTTTCGTCAAGATTCGCCCGAATAAAACATAATATTTTATTTTTGAGAGAAAATTCTAGATATAGACTTTATCACTAAAATAATGATAAAATCTAAAAATTGTAAGTTTCGTGTCAAATTAGGGTTTTTCTGACCGGTACAAAATTATACTGTCAGCAAAAACGCAGACTGGTTTCCGTCTGTGTTTTAAACCCAAAATTTCACTGTAACTTCCCACGATATGATAGGTTCCATCTATGATTTTGTTTTTCTCAAAATCATTTTCTGGATCCCCAGTAATAATATAAAATATAATTACCTGTCAAGAGACGAGAAAACGGGGTGTTACAACACTACCCCAGTAAAAAGAATTTCGTCTCCGAAATTCACGCATCTAAGGAAACAATCGCGGATACCATCTTTTTTCATTGCATGCTCCAGACACTTAACATCCTCGTCGCCCAAAACAGGACGCGAAGTACCTCATGGATTAAGCTTTCCTTCGAACTTATATTGTATTAATAAGATGATACGAAAAAGTAATCAAGGTAAATCCTTGTAAACTTCTCGAGACTTCAAAGTACGTTCGGATAATTCGAATGTTAACTGGAATAAGACACATAGACATCGAACAAATTCCGACATCTGCATAATACAAAACGTTAACTCTATCTCCAGTGGTGGTTCTAACACACTAGCAGTACAACAAGAGCTCGGAATTAGAACAAATACTTTTCAGGGAGAGAAAATAATCTCTAGACATTACTCTTACAACATAATAAATTAAAATGGATTGAAAATCAGAGAATATTCAATATGGTAAAAGGGTCTTTACTAGGTTCCTGAATGTAAATATGTGTTGTACACCACACATTTACAAACGAGACTTCGATAAAGTTCCTCCTTCCACGAGAACTTCTTTCGAAAGACACATTTTTAATATGATATTTTTCTTCCCTTCCAAGAGTCTACAATTCAAATCAAAATTACTCTTGGTCTTTAAGAAAGGCAATAACAAAATTTTGCGAGTTCCCCCACTCGAAGTAACTCTGACTCACTTGGCATGGAAAGGTGAAAGGAATTGCCTAAATTTTCATTCCCAAGGGAATAGGATCTGGAAGAGATCACTCTATTTCTCAGTCGGATGCATTTGCGAAAAAGGCAAATGACCGAGTTTACAAAACTCAATCCTCCATAATAAAGGAGAGTTTAAACAGGTTTAACCAACAAAGATTGGTTAACAAGGGAATGTAAAAGATAACTATGTCAAAAGGTGACAGAAGAATGAAAATCCCAATTGGCTTACACAAAACATAAACCATCGGAGATAAGGTATTGAAATCAAATCAATGCAAAGCAAGATGACAACATAAGGTAGGGAATACATAAATAAGCAATAAGAACATCTCACGTATTCAAAGGAAATCAAAAGTGCTTTCTTGGGTGAACCAAATAGTATAGTCGACAGCTTACTCTATGGTATATTTTCCCTTGCTACTCTTTTGATTTCGCTAACGGTGCAGTTGTTTCCTCAGCAACTTGGCATACGACGATCGTCGGAACTCAATGCGACTAACGTACTCTCTAACAGCCAGATTGTCTTGACGTGATTGCAGAAACTCAAACTCCATCTTCTGATACATCTTATACTTTCTCAGAAAATACTCGTCCAGGAGACCAATCCATTAAACTTCCTTAGCGACGGTCCTACACTCCGCTTCTACCAACAAACAGTCAATCCTTATTGAGGTTAAGGATTACAAACTTACAGAAAATTACGCACCAAAATTCTATCCAGTATTATTCCTCCATAGGAACAATAATTAAAGAATAGAAAACAATGTTGTCTCCTTACGGAACAACATCATGAAGATCATAACACAAACAAGGATAACCAAGGTCGTCATCCTTACAAGCATTGGTTCTTCATGAAAAAAAGAACACATAACAATATTGGAAACAATCAGAGAAGACACAACACAAACAAAGACAGACCTATACCCCAAGCCCAAAAGACTCGGCCAGCTCTGAATGTAACACCCTTCTCGGGTGCTACATTGTCCGTAACGTTTTAAGGCCGAAAATAGGGTAATTTAGAATTTGTTGAAATATAATGGGGAAAATTTTTGCTTTCGCTAGACATAAATGTAAATATTTGGAAATAGGTAATGTGTAATAAAACATTTCTTAATGTATTTTAGGTCATATGTTCAAAAATTGACTTACGTAAAAAACCCAACCCGACTCGTCGAAAAAAACATATACACGTAAATACCCAACATAAAGATATGGAGACACAGCTCCTAAAAACATAAGGTACATGGAGACGCAACTCCATAAAAGCTAAAATCACACACGCACATCCTACGCTGGCACAACTATACATTAAAGACAATCTTTTCTCATACATTATGAGAAAGACAAACTAACTGGCGAAATCTAGTGGAAACTCTATTTGAGCCCACTACCGACGTCGCCATAACAGTCACTACTAGAGACACTACAAAGTAACTCTTGTACTAGGCCCTTTCCCCTTCTAAGGGAAAAGTCATAGCCTACTAACCATCGACAGTCATGCCTATCAGAAGAAAAGGAAGATCACTCATGACAGCAAACACAGACACCCTCGTCTTGAACCATCCGAAAGATGGAAGTGACGTCCTCTAGAGAATTCCCCATGTTGTCCTCATGCTCGAAACCTCTAGTGGGTCAGCCGAGCGACATCTCATCATCCCATCCTTCTTAGAAGAACACAAAAGGCGCATAGCCAAACCAGACACATCAATATAAAACAAAGGAGGTGAGATTCCCAACATCACACAGCATATGGTATATATGAAAACAGCACGACACATCATGGAATATATGTATATCCATACTCTTACTAACATATCTCGTGTTATCATTGTTAATCAATATGGCACCTCAAGAGGGGGGTGAATTGAGGATTAATGACTTTCTTGGAAACTTTGGTTTCTTAAAAAAATTGTTCAATAAACACTATGTATGATGCAAAGAAATTGAGTAGACGAAGAGAGTGATTATGTATGAATGACCTCAATTAAAAATCAGATAATTAAATCCACCACAATTAACCAAATACAATAAAGAACAACAATTAAGAAATAATTGCAAGAACTAGATGGGTGAGGGAAATAGAAGATCACACAAACGATTTTACTGGTTCGATCACAACCTGAGTGATCTACATCCAGCTCTCAAGAACCTTGAGAGATTCCACTATTTTTTAAAATTGTTTACAAGATTACAATTTACCAAAAACTAAAGGATACCCCACCTTTACCTTTGATTATTTTGAGATGCCCCACTCAAAATAATCCTTACCTCCGAAGGATGCCTCACCTTAGATTCAAGGATTCCCCACCTTGAAATTGATTTGGATGCCCCACCAAATCAATGAAGCAACTCTCCTATCGCTTACAAAAAAAAAATTGATTCCAAAGAGAAATACAAAAGAAACTATAATTGCCTTTACAAATTGAAGTATGACAACTCTAATGATTTTTGTGAAGGTATTTTGGCAGAGTTTTGTTAGCTCAAAAAGTCTTAATTTTCATGCCAAAGTAACCCCTATTTATAGAGAAAAGGTTTAGAAGAGATTTTGAAAATTTTAATTCTGTTTTTACCTGAAGTAGTCGACTACTTTTAGTGGTAATCGACTACTTTAGTGTAACTGAACCAAGATTCAAGAAAATCAGGTAGGTAGTCGATTACCTGACCTAAGTAGTCGATTACTTCATGAAAGAAGTCGATTACTTTGATTAAAACTCGTTTCTAGAATGCTGAAGAACAAAGTAGTTGACTGCTTATTCCAAGTAGTCGACTACTTGTCTTTTTCACATGAAAAATCAATTTTTTTTTTCAAAGGCAAGTCCAGAAACTTGTTTTTAATGTCTTGAATCAAATTAAAATAATATTCTAAACATTTTAACTCAAACACTTATTGTATCACTTACAACTTATACTTCAATCTTAAAGGCAATTTTACAAAATATTCCTTAAGAAAATTTTAAACCCTTCAACAATTGGAGTTTATTCCTTGGTGTGCATTTGGAGATCAATCATCAAAACCATATGTTGGACTTCAGTCATCCAATTGCAGATAAACAATTCAATCAATATACCAACAACATATAGTGTATACATATCATCAAAAGCATGCAACATCAAAGCATGACAGGACACGACTTATACACAAACATGACCTAGTGAAACTGCATAGTCTCATACCTACATAGCCTCACAAGAACTGAGAGATGACTAATTGAAACTGCATAGTCTCGTACCTACACAGCCTAAAGGAAGATCTGACTCTACACCGGAGTTAAGAGAATGTTCAGCAGGAATGATTAGAACACAAGTTTCACAACTGCCAACATTAGGCATACTTGTGCTTCAATAATAATAACCATATTGATTGTGAAACGCCATAGATAACGAGGATTGTACAGCGGCAAGTAGAAGATGTCGGTGTTGTGCATAGGACTCCACGACCCATCACCCTGAATGGCCATCCATGGTCATCCCAACCCTGACATTCCCAAGATCATTGAAGAATCGTCACCTTACAATCCACATGCGAACAGAACATGTAGGCCCACTTCCTAGGCACAAAGGCCTTACTGACAATATTCTTTGGATCAAGTCGATCACGGCATGTGCGTTCGTATTTATCCGTAGGATAAATTTTGGGATTCCTTTGACGGAATCAATAGCCATTCTAGAGGCAAGATAGTACCAAACCGTAAATCCTTGCACAAGTTTAGGATCCCCTCAATGGTTTATCCATGTTTCAATGCTTAAGTGCATTATGGAGATTGGTCATTCCCCAATCCATTATATTTCTTCTGGTTCTTCCCGAACGAGATTACTTACTCGGCAAGTAATCTTAGAATACTCTTGGTTATAAAGTATTATGGATCCTTGGATGATAAAATTATCTAGGGTATGAAGATATAGTCTTTCTCCACTATATCTCATACTTTAAACATTCCATTTCTTTTAATTGCTAAGTCCTACTCCTCGACTTAGGTTTTGGAATACACGTTTACTTTGGTTTTAAAATCCTTTTGATGGTAAAACCAAATGTTTAAATCCTTTCTTTTGTAAACACATCTCCTTAAATACCTCGGTCTTATGGACTTAAGTACCTCAGCATTAAGGGTTTGAAATCAAAATAAATGAAAATTTCTAAAGGCTTAACTTCCTTTTTCATCACCCTTAAAACTTCAAATGATAGAACTCTTATGGCCCAACAACTGTCAGCCAATTGAATGTCACGTGGAAACTTTCCAAAAGTCCCTTATTTAAGTTAAATCATTCATCGCCTAAACCATGGTTCCATCTTTCATTAATTTGGATTTTGAAATCTGTTTGGAAAACCTTTTTAGCCATCACATAAAGTTAATACGTAAAGTTCATTATAAGGACTGTTCTTATCAAAATCATTTTGATTTAACGGATTCGTGACTTAAACGAAGTCATTTAATTAGTGGGCTAAGTATAGAAAATGTTTCTCGTTCAAGTTATAATTCAAACCCGAATTAAAATAGACTTCCTTTTTGGATGGTTCTGTTTTATTAAAGTTTACACGATTCGATTTCCAAAAACGATTTCAACTTAACAATTACCTTGATTGAAAATCAAAACATTCTAAGTGAGGATTCTAATGAAATCATACCTATGCCTCACTTAGAGTAAGATTTTAATTAAATCTTTACTTGTAGTAATTGCATAATTTCATAGCTCAAGAACTTGTTCTGTTCCTTTCTTCATTGTCATTGTTCATATCCTCACTTAAGTGTTGTGAAATTCACTTAAAACTCGGGGATTGGAGTTAAACTCTTATTTGTTTCATATGTGATCGAAACTTGACCACGAATCATGAGAAGATTCCACTTCTCCAAAAACACTCATAGCCATAACCATACAACAACATAGCATATAACTACTCAAAAAGTCATGATATAACATATTGACAATTCAAACCAATTAATAAAACCAAGGCATATAACTAATCAATCAAACATAGCATGTTCATGAGCATATAATCATATCAATACCAATGTACTAATCACACCACAACCAATATTACAATCATGTCCTCATAGAGGGCCAAACCAAACAAAATGGATAACACTAGGTTTAGGATCTCCAACCACAAACAAATATAAGCCATCTTCACACCCAACAATATGGTGTGAGGTTGTTCACTCCCCCGCATACCTCTTGTGGCTCCCTTCTTCTTTGCTTCACAAAGCCATGAAGCCAACTCCAACACCAACCTTCATTAACAACAACTTAAACTAGTTAAAACAAGTAAGACCAAGGCTAAAACTTTAGCTATAGCATACGGTCTCTTTAGTTTTATAGGGCTAGGATGATTTGTTTTTAAAACCATTTGGTAGAGATGTATAGATAGGTATTTATATCATAGAAAATTTGTCGAAAGTCGAAAAACAACATCATGCAAATTCCTATGAATTAATACATGATTTCTTGAAAGTATGTAACTTGAAATAAATTACGTATTCATGAAGCTAATGAAGTATAGAATAAAGTTACTAACTAGGGTCAAGAGAAATTACCCTTTGATTGATGAGAAAGTGATGAACAAACTGTAGGCTAGAAAAACCTATTTTGAAAAACAACTCAGAATAAGTTTTTATATGAAGTAATATGTCTCTAGATGATCTAGAGGAGTAAGAATATGTAGTTGGGATGGTGAAACAAGGTTTGGATGCCTCTCTATAGAACTTGGCCTAAAATAGCCTATGAAACCCATTTTGAAAACAAGCTCTAAATGAATTTTTGTGTGAAATAGAAATTGTGTAAATCATGTTGGTGAGCATGGATATGGTCTTAGAAAATCAAAACAAGATTTAGGTGAGGATTTTTGGGTCTTGACCGAATTTAATAGAAGAAAGGAGAAGACTTGGATGTTGTTGAAATAAGGAACAAAATGGATCAAATTGAAGGCAAGGATCTAAGGAACAAGTTTCATGAATTAAGAATCATGAAATCATGCCTCTAAGATGATGAAATATGGAAGAGAAATGAAGAACATGTCATGAACTTTCTCGCGAACAAAGGAGAGAAAGTGAAAAAGTCTAGTTTGACCTTGAAACCTCCTAACTTAACTAGTTTAGGTGTTTTATGAAATGAAACATGAATGAATGGATAATGATGAAGCTTGGCACGAAAATTGAAATAACCAAAGTTAACTCAAGAAGTGGGGTTGAATTGTGTTGCCACCTTTTTAGGAAGCTTTGAAAATTATTTTCGCAGGCACAAGAAGCAAAAATAAAGCTATAGAAAAGTAGACGGGTCACTCGTCTAATTTTAAGACAGAACACACGCGCACATAGAGAAGGTTAAAACAGAGTTTGATATTCAAAATATTAACTCTCCAAGTTAAAAGCTTAAACAAATAACTCTTAAACAGATTAAAGAGATAAGGGAAGAGGAATATCACTCAAGTTTTACACTGGTTCACCCCAAAATCCACAGGGCTACGTCCGTTCTTGGCAGCACCAAGTTTCCACTATAACTTATCAGATTATAGTACAAGTATTCTTTGCACACCTAGCCTCTCCAGGCTCAACACAGTAAGGAGTAAAGGTTTTGTGTAATTAATACAACTTGCAAATCTTTCAGATAGCACTCAGAGAGTGAAACAAATATGAAGGTATCAAAGACTGCGAATTAATATCAAATGATTGAAGATCTATTCAATGAAGGAATGAATAAGTAAATGAAGAGAATAAATGCTTCTTGAGTATTTGTGCAGAGCTCTTAATGTTGTTCTACTTCTTGTCTTCATCTTCATGGTTTGGTCTATATAAAGGCCTCAATCAATTGATCCGTTAGGCACAGCTTCAGAAAGTGTGCTCCTTTGATTTGAGCTTTTGGGACGCCATTAATGCCAAAGAGTCGCTCTGTGTAAATATTAAATGTTTAGGGACGTTAGACTTTGACACATGCGACCAAGAGTACACTTTGCTACTGAGAAGTTGTTGTTTCAGAGTTGCAGTAGCAGACTTCTGGTACTTGCATCAGAGAGCTTCTTTCAGTGCAACACTCAGTTCACTTTATAGAAAGCACTTTTACTTTGTACTAAAACAGCTAAAAGCTACTGACTTGGTGTAGAGGTTGCGTGTTTATTCCTTAAACACTTGAAAGAATGAATTCTTTATTCTTTGACCTTGGTGCTACTATCCAGAGGTCTTTGAGATCCTTAAGGAAGGCATCTTTTTTCAAATAAGGTTGACTTGGACTTCCTTCTTACAGTCTGACACTTAATGATGACAACCCAATGGTGAGGTTGCCTTTGATGATCTTTTTGGTTGAATTTTAACAATTACTTTGCGGAACAATTTTTGAGATTAAAATAAAGGGAAGAAAAGAAACAAATGGATGGAGAATAGAGATGGTGGTGGTGCCACAAACTAGAGAGTTTGATAAGCCAAGTGAGGTTCGCCACAAGAATCGTGGATTCTTGATAAGAACAAGATGGCCCAACCAAGAACCAAAGAGAGACAATTCCCTCACAAATGGATTTAATCCAAATTCAACATCCAAGTTATTATTCAACATGAAAATGGAGTGTACAAATGGAGTATTAGGCTGCCAACTTTTTGGCTTCCAAAAGAGATCATAACCCCCACAATAATTAGCCTAATCATGTCACTAAATGACTCACTAATTCCCTCCTTAACTCAGCCTCTAATGGTGAGTTTATTATTCTCTCATAACCATCATAATGTGGCTGCCACACTTTACTTCTCATATTAAAAAGTGTAACTCCCACATAATTAACAAAACAATAAACAAACTAATAACTTATAAGAGTTACTATTGGCATGCAAACCAAAGATTCCTCCTACTAAGCTCCCAAATTCGTGTACAACATGGACTTAAGTGGGCTTGACCCATTTGCAACACTTAGCCAATTTGGACACACACACACATAACCCATTACACTTATTGAATTAAAATAAAACAACTAAGTGGACTCATAACTAGAGCACGCCCCATTTGAAAATGATCATGGGTCTTCTAGTTAAATGAGATAGGTCATCAATTGGGGCTCCATTCCATTTGGTCTCATTCTTGGGCTTGCTTCTATCAAAATAGCCCCCATGTAATTAAGAGCTTGTTGGGCTTTCTTGTGTCTAACTCTTGTCATGGGCCCACCAAGTCCTTGATTTGATTCTTGATCCATGGTCTTCATTGGGCTCATATCATTCTTGTTCGAATTTGGACTTGCCCCCCCATGGCTCATATCATACCCTCCTTCTTTAATAAAATTCGTCCTCGAATTTATGACTTCAATCCCAAGCATGTTATCGAATCTTGTGTTAAGATATCCATACTTTTGGGTAACCATGCAAGTTCCCAAGTCATGGAGTACCTCCCTTGGGATGAACTCTTCCATTACATCGGTTGTATCAAACTTAAGTTCATAATATATTTCAATAGGAGGTAAAACATGAGTAGGTGCATTATTGAGACTCTTGGAATCCTTGAAAGTTTCCCAACCATGGGGTACTTCCTTTGGGATGAAATCTCCAAATTTCTGCAAAAGAGTTACAACACCACTAGGCAAAGAGAGATCATTAGAAGCATTGGAAATTAAACAAAAGTCCTTGCAATAAATTATGCATTGGGGCTGTCTTGAAATCAAAGCCCTCTTCTCCTCACTTTTTGTTGCCAAAGAACTCTCTTTTTGCTCACTATTTTTCTCACTATTTTTCTCTTGCTCATCATTCTTCTTTTCACTCTCTTTTTCTTTTTCCTCTTGATTATCACTCTTCTTTTCACTCTCTTTTTCTTTTTCCTTTTGATCATTAATTTTCTTTTCACTCTCTTTTGATTTTGCCTCATTCTCTTGTTTTGCTTTCTCACTCTCTTTCTTCTCATTCTCTTTCTTGTTGGAGTCTTCCACCAACTTCTTCACATGGTCTTCAAAACTTTCCATTTGTCTTTTCATTCTTTCCTCTTTTCTCAACCTCTTTTGTTCGTTCTCTCTCATCCTCTTGTCATGCCTCTCATGCATTTGCCGGATCCACTCTTCAACCTCTTTCCTATGTTCTTGCACATAGTCGAAATTTTCAAATCGCAACATAGCAAAAAGAAGAAAAGGAGAAAGGTAAAAGAAGAACAAAACTCAAAATTCAACCAAAGCCTAAGCTTTGATACCACTTGATGACAACCCAATGGTGAGGTTGCCTTTGATGATCTTTTTGGTTGAATTTTAACAATTACTTTGCGGAACAATTTTTGAGATTAAAATAAAGGGAAGAAAAGAAACAAATGGATGGAGAATAGAGATGGTGGTGGCGCCACAAACTAGAGAGTTTGATAAGCCAAGTGAGGTTTGCCACAAGAATCGTGGATTCTTGATAAGAACAAGATGGCCCAACCAAGAACCAAAGAGAGACAATTCCCTCACAAATGGATTTAATCCAAATTCAACATCCAAGTTATTATTCAACATGAAAATGGAGTGTACAAATAGAGTATTAGGCTGCCAACTTGTTGGCTTCCAAAAGAGATCATAACCCCCACAATAATTAGCCTAATCATGTCACTAAATGACTCACTAATTCCCTCCTTAACTCAGCCTCTAATGGTGAGTTTATTATCCTCTCATAACCATCATAATGTGGCTGCCACACTTTACTTCTCATATTAAAAAGTGTAAC
This sequence comes from Sophora flavescens, assembly GCA_030762895.1. NCBI lineage: Eukaryota > Viridiplantae > Streptophyta > Magnoliopsida > Fabales > Fabaceae > Sophora > Sophora flavescens. The sequence goes on along the minus strand of CM061068.1, from coordinate 144,660,635 downwards.
TCCCACATAATTAACAAAACAATAAACAAACTAATAACTTATAGGAGTTACTATTGACATGCAAACCAAAGATTCCTCCTACTAAGCTCCCAAATTCGTGTACAACATGGACTTAAGTGGGCTTGACCCATTTGCAACACTTAGCCAATTTGGACACACACACACATAACCCATTACACTTATTGAATTAAAATAAAACAACTAAGTGGACTCATAACTAGAGCACGCCCCATTTGAAAATGATCATGGGTCTTCTAGTTGAATGAGATAGGTCATCAATTGGGGCTCCATTCCATTTGGTCTCATTCTTGGGCTTGCTTCTATCAAAATAGCCCCCATGTAATTAAGAGTTTGTTGGGCTTTCTTGTGTCTAACTCTTATCATGGGCCCACCAAGTCCTTGATTTGATTCTTGATCCATGGTCTTCATTGGGCTCATATCATTCTTGTTGGAATTTGGACTTGCCCCCCTATGGCTCATATCACTTAAACTAGTGTAGCAGTGTTTGAAAATTAGACGGGTGTTGTGCAGTCCAAAATTAGACGAGTGATGTGAACCAAAACTTAGACGGGTGAGCAAATCATTTTTAGATGGGTGATCCACTGAAGCTTCTTCAGACTTATGATTCTTGCCACATCATCAACTAGATCAGAACCCTGATTGAGAGTTCACTTGGTCTTTGTCTGAGTTGACTATTTTTTTTAGATAGGTGGTTTTTAGACAAGTCTAAAACCTGCGTTGCACTGAAATTTAGACGTGTCATATTTTAGACGAGTGACCTTAAGTCTATTTTCCTGTACACTTAACAGATTTATCAGTAATTTCATATGGTTCAATATTACCATACTTAATCTATTTGGAATCATCAAAACTTAGAGAATTTACACATTGAATGTATTCCAGACTTATGAGCTCTCAACAAAAATAACAAGTGTCTAAGGGTGGCAAACATGAACCATGGTTGAAAGGGTGGTTAGTGTAACACCCTGCTTTTTAGCTATGGAGTATTACCGGTAGCAAGATAATTATATTATTTTTTTAATGAAAAGGAATGCAGAGGCATCACTGTAGAGAAAGGCATCCCAACTATGTTGGCACCCCAGACTCTACCAATCATCTGCAGCACCCCTAGATATTATTAACCCTAACCTATCTCAATGGAATTCACAATTAATAAAATTTGGAACTGAATCCACCAAGTATAACCAGAGCTATTAGCACCAAAAGATTCTAGCTTATTCGTACAATTATTGCCTTCTTTGTAAATGTGAGAACAAATTAAGTTCAGTTTAGAAGCCAATTGCATACAATTCCTCCATCTTCCTCTAATCCTCCAAGGAACCAAAGAATAAGATTTGAAGGCAGCAATGACTAATGTAGAGTCACATTCTATCCAAATATTTCTCCACCCTTCCTTAGAAGCTTTTTTAATAGCAAGAATAACAGCATAAAGTTCAGCATATAGAACAGATGCAATGCCAACATATGAAGAGAAACAACCAATAGCCGCACCATTTGAGTTTCTGAAAATTCCTCCACTACCAGCATGACCTGGAGAACTATTGGCAGCCCTATCCGTGTTGCATTTTAACCAACCAAAGGATGGGGGAAGCCAATCGACTTGCTTGTTAGAAGGAGGTTTTGGGGCATGAGTAGTCATAAAAAAATTCTTAAGGACTTGGAACTCATCAATTGAGTTGAACATGTGGCCTTAGAGCAAGATCCAGCTAGAGAAGTATATGTTTTGATTAGTGAACAAGCTGATTTCCAACTAACCGAAACATTGTTAAATCTACTTTGATTTCTACAAAACCAGATTGACCACACTGTATTAAGAACAACATCTAGATAGACATCCCTTAGTTGAGTGATGCAGTTTATATCACAAATCTTTAATATGTTAATTGGAGAAGAGTAGTTTATTGAGCAATTCAATCTGCCCTGTAACCATAACCAAAGTTGAACAGCAAATTTACATTCAAAAAATAGATGTATAGTTGATTTCTCATGTGCACCACACAAACTACACATTGAAACAGTAACACATCCCCTAGATTTCAGATTGTCATCCGTAGGAAGTTTATTGTGAATTATCCTCCATGCTAAAAAAGACCTTGAGGGAGGAATGCTTAATGACCAAATAAGTTTCCCCCAATGCCTACACTGACCATGAGGCTGATATAAACTGAAAGCATCCTTGAAGGTTAACAAACCTGAACCAGAATCAATCCAAACTGGCTGATCACAATCATGGAAAATTGGAATATGTTGCTTACTGATCATGCTCATCAAGTCTGGGAACCTATCAATTAGAATATGAGGGAGGCTCCACTTGCCATTCAATATGAAATCAGAAACAGGTGCATAAAGATACTTTGAAACAGAAGAAGGAATGTTCATCAGTTCTGTCAAAGGTTGATCCAACCATCTATCCTTCCAGAAATTTATGTTTTTGCCATCCCCTAGAATCCAAGCTATATGATCTTCAATCAAATTGAACTGAGACTTTAAAGCAGGGATTATAGAAGACCTAACATGATAGCTAATAGGAACACCCTTCCTTGTGAATCTTGCTTTCAGGAAAGTGGCCCATTGGCTATTAGAGTGCATGATTTCCCAACTGAGCTTTAAAATAGCAGCTTTATTAAGAGAAACAATAGATTTCAAACCCAGACCTCCATCACAAGTAGGAGAACAACAAGTTTTCCATGCCACTGTCACTATTTTTCTTGTATCCACATCCCCTGACCACACAAAATTTCTGATCCAGCCATCCACTGTCTTAAGCAATAGGCCATTGATAAACAAGGAAGCTATAGGACAGCATCCCTGTAATTACAGAATTTACTAGCTGGACCATGCCCATGATGGAGAGCAAAGAACCCTTCCAAGTAGATAGTTTGGTTCTAATTTTATCAGCAATAGGCTTTAAATGAGCAGGTCTTGGCTTGCCCTTTAATATAGGAATCCCAAGATAAATAAAAGGAAAAGAACCTAGACCAAATCCAAGGATTTGCTTGATAGCAGCTGATTTGTTAGGAGTTAGAGAACCTGAATAAAAATTACATTTATCCAAACCAAGATGCTTTCCAGAAATCTCAGCATATTCACTAAAGAAATTCATTAGAACTCTTAAGTTCTTCTTTGTTCCTTTACAAAATAATAGAATATCATTAGCATAAAGAATATGACTAGGAGCATGAATTTCTCTAGTTGCAGGCATTGGAACTAGCAGATTAGCATCAATGAGGTAAGTAATTCCTCTACTCAATACATCTTCAGCAAGGCAAAACAATAGAGGGGAGAATGGATCACCCTACCTCACCCCTCTTTTACAAGAAATGTAACCAACTGATCTTCCATTCACAGCAAAGGACAATTTGGCAGATTCAAGGATGACTTTCACCCAAAGATAGAATTTGGAATCAAAACCATATGAAGCAAGCACATTTAATAAGAATCCCCAATCAAGAGTATCAAATGCCTTTTTAATATCAAACTTTATATCAAGATTCCCTCCAAAAGTTATTGAGTCTAACAAATTTATGGCTTCAGATGCTATGCAAATACATTCATGGATATGTCTACCTTTTATGAAACCCCTTTGTTGATCAGATATGACTTTAGGAGCTATGCAACTCAACGTATCTGCTAGGACCTTAGTGATGATTTTAAATTGGAAATTTACTAGAGCTATAAGTCTATAACCTTCAATCCTATCAGTACCAGGAAACTTAGGAATGGGGGAGACAAGGTTTGCATTCATACCAGGTAAAATCCATCTCTGCTTGAAAAATTGCAGCACAAAATCAAGCACATCCTCACCTATAATGCTCCAAAAGGTTTGATAAAAAACTCCTCCAAAGCCATCCGGGCCAGGGGCACCTGAGGCATTCATGGAGGAGATGGCAGCTTTAATTTCCTCCCTTGATGAGATACTAGTAAGCATAGCATTGTTTTCAAGATGAACCAACTTAGGAATGACTCTAGAAATCCAATCATTAGAGCTACAATTATTCTCAGAAGCATACAGGGTAGAGTAGAAATCCAGGACATGATTTTCTATTTGCTGTCTGTCATCCAGAATCTGATCATTATGCCTTAGCATTGTCATTTGCTTTGAGGAGCTTCTGATCTTGGAAACTTTGTGGAAATATGTTGTGTTTCTGTCACCATGGCAGAACCAATCCACTTTGGCATTTTGTTTCCAAAAAGATTCTTCATAGGAGTGTGCTTTTTGTAGATCAATTTGTGCCTTTACCTCTGCTTCATGAAACTCATCCGAGAAGCCCTCGGAGGTAATTCCAGACTGAATAAGTTCCACTGCAGCACTAGCTTTATTTACATTCTCCTGGACATTGCCAAAAACCTCCTTATTCCACGCTTTAAAAGCTATCTTAAGAAATTTAAGTTTCTGAGAAAGAACAAACATTGGACAGCCAAGAATATCTTTAGACCAGACCTCTTTGACTAGCCTCACACAATCCGGATGATCAATCCACATATTCTGAAATCTGAAATAAGAAGAAAACTTTGCAACTCCTTTATCAAGAATCATTAACAAAGGATAGTGATCAGAGCATATCCTTGTAAGGGTGCAGCAAGATGAATTGTCCTAGAAGTTTAGCCAAGCTTCATTACAGATGGACCTATCTAATCTCTTTTCAGTATGTTGATTTCTAATTCTATTATTATTCCAAGTGAGATCAGCCCCTTTAGTCTGAAGATGAATGAAGCTATTCAAGTTGGTCCAAATTCTGAAATCATCACAGGAAATACTAGAAGGAACACCACCTCCTCTTTGTTCATGAGCTCCTAATATGGCATTGAAATCACCAATAAATAACCTTGGCCCAGGATGCTGAGTTTGCATATCATATAGTTCAAACCAAAATTGCTTTCTAAGCAAGTAAGAAGTGGATGCATAAATGACTGAAATAAAGACAGTCTGATTACCAATGAGGATAGAAAAGCTACAATACTGAGATGAAGCTGATATAACAATAGGGGATAGAGAATTTTCACAGATGCACCAAATGCTAGGCAAAGAGGGTCTGGAATTAAACATAAAAGGCTTCATGCCAAGCTGATTCCAAAAGGAATTAGGAAATTGATCTATAGAAATCCATGGCTCTGCTATAAAAACAAAGTCAGGTCTATTAGATGAACACAACTTATTTAAGTATAGACTAGTATTATCATTGCCTAGGCCTATGATATTCCAATAGAAGACCTTCATATATTACATTTAGAGAGAGCACCCTTTTGCTGGGTGTTATAGCCATCCACTTTGAGAATTTGTTTATTTTTCTGCCTGGTTTTCTTCTTCTTGGACTTAGATAAAACTTCTGTGTACTCATTTTCATCAGTGGTGTTTATCTAGCCTTCACAGGATGAGGAGATATCATTTGTAGATTCAGATGCCTGGGCCCAAAACTTGCCAACTATTTCCAAATCTGCATCTACCTTAGGGGGAATGGAGGAAGTTGTTGCCACTGACTTTTCAGAAGTATCCCTGCTACATAAATGCACTAACAAGGAGTCATCCTCAAACATAATTCCTTTCCCTTTATTAGTAACATCATTTATAATTTCTAGAGCAAACTTAGCTTCTTGAACAACTGAAGTGAACTGGGTGTATTTCGCTGGTTCAGAATTAGCTGAGGGGCTTCGAAATATCTCATTCTCAACTAGATTAACAGATTGAGAAGCATTATGATTAGAATCATTAATTTTCTCCTTAACCATTCCTTTGATAGGGTTAGGATATGCTAACTGATGTTTGTTCAAAGCTTGGGATCCCTCCTCACCTCTTATAATAGTTTCTGGTTGCTTAATGAGATTAATCTCACTATTATTGTCATTTACAAATCCCAGTAAAGGACCAGCAGAAGCCAAAGCTTCAAGGTTCTCTATAGGGACATTATTGACCCCTCAAAATCTTGAGGATTAAAAATTGTTTCGACAGACAGCAATCTGGACTTACTTGGACCAATTTCTTGAATTCTTTCTTGTGGAGGAGAATCAAATGATTCACAATGGCTTTTCCTTTATCAGCTCCACCTTTCTAAACAAGTCTCACCACCTCTTCATTTGATTCCTTAGGGATTTCAAAAGTTTTATTACCTCTATCTGGCACAAAATCAATATGTGGCAGGCCAATAACCGGGTCTACATCAGCAACTTCCAAATGCTGATCAATTTTTTCTGGTGCACTTTTCTGACCCTCACCCTCATTATGCTTCAAAGAATCTATATCCTTCTTGAGTTGACAATTATGATTGGCTCGAGGCACATAAACTTTGATAACCTTAACAGGTTTATGCTGAACCTGATTATCTTTGGTTACTGGATCATTCTTTAGTTTGTTGCAACTACCAGAAGCATGACCAATCAATCTACAGAAATCACAAAAGGCTGGAAAGTTCTCATAATCAATGTTAACATAGAACGCATGATCTTCCCTTTCCACCATTATTTCATTCAGAATTCTCCCTTTAAGATCAATTTCAACCAAGATTCTTGTAAAATGTCCCAGGGAGCTTGATCTTGTAGCTTCATCCAAGACAATCGGAGTACTAATGGCATTAGCAATTTCAAAGAGGATCTTAAGCCTCCAATACTCTAATGGCAGATCATAAAATCGGACCCAGTATTGCACTTGATATTGCCTTTGAGTATTAGGATTAAAGTCAGCACACCAACGCGATAACCTCAATATTCCTGGATTGAGACTCCAAGAACACGAGGACCATACCCTCCTTAGATCATCTTGAGATGAGAAATAGAATTCAAAGTATCCTTTTCCCAGAGGAGTCATACGCCAACTTGAAGCAGGTTTCCAGAGAGCAGCTAACTTGGAATGCAAGTCAATAGCTTTGATGGGCTGATTGCCTTTAGCCATCAACAATTGCCCATGAAGACAGTTTTTGGCATTATCAAGAGCAATCTTGTACTCTTCTTCCGAGATCCTTATAGAGATTTTATCCCCTATCAATCGCGCCTTTGGAAGCTGAGATAATGAAACATTCATGGTGTTGCTCACTGCCAGCGCAAAGGATAAAACCTTTGGAGGAAGGGTTTCTGAAATCGGAGAGGCTTTGTCAACATTCTGGGAAGGATTCAGAGATGTTGCAAGAGAAGAAATTCCATTAGAGTTCGGTTTGGGAGGAGGAAGAAGATCGGGGAACATGAATTCCCATGGGCAATCCGAGAAGAATGCCATGGAAGGTCACATGCAAAACCCTAGCACACCATGCAAACCCTAGCAGAGAAAGCAATTCTTCTGTCAGTTCCACATGGCATTTTCTAGTAAGATAAGATAATTATTTATATTTTTATCTGAGACCAAGAAAATGATTTTGGATAAAACAAAATCATATTCAAGCTCTACCTTATGGTAGAGGGTTACGGTGAAATTTTGGATTGAAAATTAAGATGGAAATCGATCTCCATTTTTACTGGCAGTAAGATTTTACTGATCAGAAAACCTAATTTTTATTCATGAACGAAATGGTTTAGGTTTAAATCATATTTTCAACGAGATTGATTTTTTTGAAAATTTTCGCATAAAAATAAAAGATTATATTTTATTCGGGTGAAATCTTCAAAGGAAACAAGCGTAAAACCTAAATCGGGTAAACGACGGAGCCGTATACGGAGCTGAGGTGATGGAAGTGATTGATGTGATTGGGGGACAAGCATTAAATGCGAGGGGACAAGCATTAAATGCGAAGGGACAAGCCATTATGATGTTGGAAAATATCTATATATTTATGTTAGTGAAAAGACTAAATTACCCTTGGACTTTCTAGGTAATTCCAATCTTGCCCCTAAGTGTTTTGGACCATTCTAGACCCTTCACTCCCTCACATACACGACTGTCCACTCCCCCACACTTAATGTTATTTAATGATGAATGTTATTTATATGTGATGAGTGTCAGTGACTATTATTGTATATATGTTATGATTTCTTTTCCACTTATGATGATAGAATTGTTTCTTATCTCCCTATTTCTGTATTTTGGTGTATGTTGACTTTATTCCATGAGAAGACTCTATGGAGGAACCAGTTGCTGAGGAGTTGGACGGAACTCCGTATGAACCTGATGCGGGAGGAAGAGCTATGGGTTCTAATAATAGAGTTTAGAGTATAAGGCCAGTGTGTCTAGTAAGACATTTTTATTTTTCACTAACTATAACAGTTTGTATAATTATGTACCTGCGAGGGATCCCACTGATAGGATACCCGAGACAGTGTTTGTATTATGATGGTTAGAGATATGTGTATATGTATAATATAATTATGGTGTGGTGTGTTACTTTCCGAAGTTGGATGTGTTGTGTTCTAGTTTTTAATTTATTCGTATTTTCGGGTTATGTTTAACGTTAAGAATGCAAGTAAGTTTAAATAAATAATTAATGGCACAACGGGGCACAACGGGGTGTTACATTTGATGGTATCAGAGCTGTTCAATTCTAATCGAACTATGAGGTCTAGGATGTTGTTACTGGTCTTGTCTAGTTGAATCTACATCGGATATTGACTATGCTTAGAAGTTGGGTAATGAGTCCAAACACGATAACTAAAATTGGTATGGCATATAGTATTTATATACTTGCTTATGTGGTATTATATGTCATACGGGTGGGAGCAGATGATTTCTTTCGCATGATCATGGCTCGAGGTAGAGGACGTGGTACAAGTGGTGGTGATGAAACACCTAAAAGAATTGTTGGAGGTAGCAATGTTGAAAGTGACCATAGTGGAGGTGCAGGATAGTCAGCTGAGACTCTCAAAACCACTAGAGATTTAGCTACTGCTATGCTGCAGCAGACACAGCAGAACGCAGAGATCCTGCAAATGACCAAAGAGCAGCAAGAACTGCAGAATCAGAGGAAAGCTGCAGAAGCTAAGGATGAAGGAAATAATGCTCTCCTGAATGGGAAGCCAGCACAGTTTCGAGGAGATTATGACCCAGAGAAGGTAGAGTGGTGGGTACAGGAGATAGAGAAGATATTCAGTACCACGTGCTGTAAAGAGGATAGGAAGGTGACTTATGCTGCCTTCATGCTGACTGGAGGAGCAGAGGCTTGGTGGAGAGGTAAGAGAAGACTATTACAGTTAGAGGGCAGACTCATAAGTTGGCAGTTGTTGCGTGAATGCTTCCTTGAGAAGTATTTTCCGCGATTAGTTTGACGCGAGAAAAAGAGGGAGTTCATGAATCTGAAACAGGGGAACATGACTATTTGTGATTATGCGTCAAGCTTTGAGGCTCTGATTTAGTTTTCAGAGTTCTACTAGAGATTTCCAGATGAGGATTGGCAGTGTGGTAGGTTTGAGAAGGGATTGCAACATGAGCTACAGAGAGCAACAGTGTCTCTAGACATTCCAAGTTTCCTAGAGCTGGTGAAGAGATGCAGTGCCATAGAAAGCATAGATCAGAGGCAGGCTGCTGAGCAGAGACAACAGAGGAGTTGAGGCCCAATTCGATATGAATTTTAGAGGAGAGTTGGTAGTGGTTCCCAATGGAGACGGGGACCATATACTAGACCAGTGCAAACAGTTGCACCAGTGCCAGTTGCCACAGCACCAGTGACTGGAACGGGCCAACAACAGCAAGGCTTAGTTTGTTTCAGATGCGGAGGACCGCATTATCAGCGTGATTGCAAGGAGAGACTTGGTAGTTTCCACAAAATCGGGTCATTTTGGTCGTGATTGTAGACAGAGGGGTATACAGCAGCCAGTAGCTATGGGTAGAAGAGCTAGAGGCTATAGTGGTGGAGCTGGGAGAGGAGTCCCAACAGCAGGACCACAGGTGACCAGACCTCAAGCCAGTGGAGGAGTGTTTATCGTGAGGGGAGCTGAATCCTCTCAATATGTGGATCTTATTCAAGGTATGTGTTTGATAGTTGGTAGGCTCTCGTCTGTGTTGTTTGACTCGGGTGCTACACATTCATTTATTTTGCATGAATGTGTGGATCATTTACAATTATTTGTTTCTAAATTACCTTATACCATTACCGTATCTACTCCGACTAGTGATTATTTGATTACCATGTCTGTTTGTTTACAGTGTCCTATAGTTGTTGAGAATAGGACATTTACTGTATACCTTGTCTGCTTGCCTATGCAACAGATAGATGTTATCCTTGGCATGGATTGGCTTTCGGCTAACCATGTAGTACTAGATTGTTCTAGTAAGACCTTATCATTTCTTGAGTCTTCTAGTGTAGTATCTGCCAATGAAGGAGTATCCATGAGGAGTGATGATTCTCGGCACTACGTGATGCTGTTCGCAGTGGAAGCTAATGAGACTCCTAGTATAGATTCTATGCCTATTGTGAGAGAGTAAGTTTTCTCTCCAAACGTTCCAGGTTTGCCACCAGAGAGAGGTAGAATTCACCATAGATCTTGTACGAGGGACAGGACCTCTATCTATAGCTCCCTATCAGATGTCATCCGTAGCGTTGGTGGAGTTATAGAAACAATTGGATGACATGTTGGGGAAAGAGTTTATCAGACCGAGTGTTTCGTCGTGGGGAGCTCTGGTGTTGTTTGTCAAGAAGAAGGATGGGAGTGCTAGGTTGTGCACGGATTACAGACAGTTGAACAAGGTGACAATCAAGAACAAGTATATGTTGCCTAGGATAGATGATCTGATGGATCAGCTGAAAGGCGCAACGGTATTTTCTAAGATTAATTTGAGGTCTGGATACCATCATATTAGAGTAAGGAAGGAGGATATATTTAAAACAGATTTTAGGATGAGGTACGGGCATTACGAGTATTTAGTTATGCCTTTCAGTGTGACTAATGCTCCAGCAGTGTTTATGGATTGCATGAAGATAATTTTTAGACCGTTCCTCGATAAGTTTGTTGTGGTGTTCATCGGCGACATCCTTATCTATTCCCGTACGCGGGAAGATCATGAGGAACATCTGAGAGTGGTGTTGCAGGTTTTGAAGGATAGGCAGCTTTATGCTAAGCTGTCCAAATGTGAGGTTTGGATGGAGGAAGTTCAGTTTCTTGGACATGTGATCAACAAAGAAGGAATGGCAGTAGATCCAGCCAAGGTTGAGGCAGTTCTTAAGTGGGAACATCCTAAGTCAGTAAGTGAGGTACGAAGTTTCCTAGGATTGGATGGATATTATCGGAGGTTTATAGAGGGTTTCTCGAAGATTGCATTACCTATGATGCAGTTGACGAGGAAAGATACAGCTTTTGTATGGACAGACAAGTTTGAGCAGAGTTTTCAAAAAGCTAAAGGACAGGTTGACTACATCACCTGTGTTGAGTTTACACGATCCTTTAGGACAGTTTGACGTATACTGTGATGCGTCATATCAAGGTTTAGGTTGTGTTCTGGTGCAAGAGAGAAGAGTTGTGGCTTATGCTTACCAACAATTGAGAGTTCATGAGAGGGACTATCTGACTCATGATTTGGAGTTGGCAGCCATAGTGTTCGCATTAAAGATATGGTGACACTTTCTGTATGGAGCAAAGTTTAATGTTTATAGTGACCATAAGAGTCTACAGTATTTGTTTGATCAAAAAGAGTTGAATATGAGACAGCGGAGATGGATGGAGTTTATCAAAGATTATGAGTTTGACTTACTGTATCATCCTGGGAAGGCGAATGTTGTAGCGGATGCATTGAGTAGGAAGTCATTGCATGTGTCTGCGATGATGGTTAAGGAGCTAGAATTGCTGGAACAGTTCAGAGATCTGAACTTAGGGATGGATTGGTTGATGATAAAATTTTATTAGGTATGATCACTATTAGCACTAGTGGAAGTAATGTAATATACGGGAACGTTTTACGTCAGTTGACCATATGTTTGACGGTAAAAATGAGGCGGTGGCAGTTTTGTAAATATTAAATCACTATTTGCGTCGATTGTGTAATGAACTGACGTTAAAAGTGATTTGTAAGAATTATTAACACTTTTAACGTCAATTGTTTATACAACTGATGTTAAAAGTGTGATTTTTACGGCAGTTAAATAAATAACTGGCGTAAATAATTATATTCCTCTCTGCAACTCATTCCTATCTTTCTTTCGTTGTCATCTCCCTGTTGTCACTCTTAACGCAGATCACTCCATATAGTGCAGTTTATTTCTAAACTTTTTTTTTAAACAAGTTTATTTTTAATCTTAATTAATTACCTTGTATTAGTAAACAAATTCTTGTGCAAATTCCTATCTTTCTATCGTTGTCATCTCCCTGTTGTCACTCTTAACGCAGATCACTCCATATAGTGCAGTTTATTTCTAAACTTTTTTTTTAAAACAAGTTTATTTTTAATCTTAATTAATTAGCTTGAATTAGTAAACAAATTCTTGTGCAAATTAAAATAAATAAACACTTAACATAAAACAAGTTATATGTATAATCAAATCGTATCTCATTGAAGCGATTCATAAGTTACAATTACACGATTAAAAGATAAAAAATTTCTGCAACATAGCCCTAAAATATAAAAAAGTTTCTTCTTCAACGTCATTTTCTTCTCAGTGTCCTCAGAAACTCCAATGGATGCATCTCCTCCCTCACTTGAATTCCTTGATGCTCCATCTGAATCCACAGTCACTTGCTGCCAAAGTAGAGTGAAGGGGACGAATGGGATGAAATAAGGTGAGGGAATCACATTACGTGATTCACCCAACCTTACCATCCATGTTACGTGATTTACTCAACCTCAGAAGTTTTTTGACCATTAAGACAGAGACCTTTAAGTCTAGGTATAGGAAGAAATAACAAAAGTCTCAAATATGATGGAGCCAAATTGTGAAGGAATAGAAAACGCACGAAATATAAAGGAAAAGAAGAGGCTTTATTAGAGACTGATACAGAAGAATGGTACTTTATATAGAGAAGAGAGACTAGCTGATTTTCTTGAAAACTGATCTATAAACTTAATGCTTATTAAGATGAATAAGTTACAAGGTGCATGGGTAAGTAGCACAGTAGTCAAAAGAATGAATGTTTTTACAGAAACTTATACATTTTTAACGTCAGTTGTCTTCAACAACTGACGTTAAAATTGTTTTTAAATAAAAAATATTTATTTTTAACGTCAGTTGTTTATACAACTGACGTTAAAAGTGTGATTTTTACTTCAGTTAAATAAATAGCTGACGTAAATAATCATATATCCCTATCTGAAATGCCCTGTTGTCACTCTTAACGCAGGTCACTCCATATAGTGCAGTTTATTTCTAAACTTTTTTTTTAAACAAGTTTATTTTTAATCATAATTAATTAGCTTGAATTAGTAACAAATTCTTGTGCAAATTAAAATAAATAAACACTTAACATAAAACAAGTTATATATGTATAATCAAATCGTATCTCAGTGAAGCGATTCATAAGTTACAATTACATGATTAAAAGATAAAAAATTTCTGCAACATAGCCCTAAAATATAAAAAAGTTTCTGCTTCAACATCATTTTTTCTTCTCAGTCCTCATGTCCTCAGAAACTCCAATGGATGCATCTCCTCCCTCACTTGAATTCCTTGATGCATCATCTTGAATCCACAGTCACTTGCTGCCAAAGCGAAGTGGAAGGGATGATTGGGATGAAATAAAGTGAGGGAATCACATTACGTGATTCACCCAACCTTACCATCCATGTTACGTGATTTACTCAACCTCAGAAATTTTTTGACCATTAAGACAGAGACCTTTAAGTCTAGGTATAGGAAGAAATAACAAAATCTCAAATATGATAGAGGCATATTGTGAAGGAATAGAAAACGCACGAAATATAGAGGAAAAGAAGAGGGGGGTGTAATACAGACTGATACAGAAGAATGGTTCTTTATGTAGAGAAGAGAGACTACCTGATTTTCTTGAAAACTGATCTATAAACTTAATGCTCATTATGAGGACAATGTGCATGGGTAAGTAGCACAGTAGTCCTGGGTAAGTAGCACAGTAGTCAAAGAAATGAATGTTTTTGCAGAAACTTATACATTTTTAATGTCAGTTGTCTTCAACAACTGACGTTAAAAGTGTTTTTAAATAAAAAAATATTTATTTTTAACGTCAGTTTTTTAATACAACTGACGTTAAACAATGACTTTTAACGTCAGTCGTTTAAGACAACTGACGTTAAATAAATGACTTGTAACGTCAGTTGTTACAGACAACTGACGCAAAATGTTGTTTTATTTTTGGTTTTTTATTATAACGTTTACACCCGCGCACCTTCTTCACTTCGCTCGTACGTCTTTGTTCTTCTCTTTTCATCACGCTCACTCTCACTCTCACTTTGCCCTAATCGCGAGTTCATTCTTTGCAATAACTTGACATCTCATTCTTTGCAATAACTTGACAGCTCATTCTTTGCAATAACTTGACATCTCACTCTGCCCTAACTCTGTCTTTCCCGCTCATTCTTTGCAATAACTTGACATCTCTCTTTCCCCTTCCCGCGCACTAACTCTCATTGTCCCTCAGCTCTCAGTAACCACATCAAATGTTGGCCACCACTCGAGCTCCCCTCCCCACCACCACGCTAGCACCTATTTCTGGTGAGTCTTTAGGGCACATTTTTTTATTTTTGGTTTTGAGTGTATGTTGAAACTGTAGTCTCTGTAGTTGAAACTTGAAACTGTGAGTTTGAGTTGTTTGGAATGTCTCTATTTCTGGTCGTGGGTTTTGTGTTTTCTCTTGTTTTTCTTCTGCTATCATGACATATTTCAAAATGGGAAGAAATTTAGAGTTGCTTCTAGCATGTGACATCAACAATATATTGCTCATTGGAATTCTGTTTTGTTAATTTATCTTCATCTGCTTATTTATTTTCTGTCTTAAGAAACCTGAAAATGGTGTAAATTTGAAATAATTTTTAAACGCCTTGGATATATGTTTTGTATATCTACAGAACCTAACTAGTTATGGATCGTAGTTGGATGGTTTGTATGCGCACTAGTGCTGAGTATTTGAAGGGGGTGGGAGAATTTATAGAATTTACTCAAAGGAATGTTCCTAATAGTAATGGAATGTCCTGTTGTCCTTGTGTCAAGTGTTTGAATACGAGGAAATGTACGGTGAAGGATATACGTACTCATTTGATTTGTGAAGGGATTTGCTTGAGTTATACAAGATGGATATGGCATGGTGATGTGTTGTTGAGTAGTACGGCAAGTGTCTCCCAAAGTGAGGACGTTGACATAGATATGGAGGATGATCGAGTAGAGGACATGATCCATGATATTGGACAAGAATCTTTTCATCGAGCACATGTGTATGATAGGTTGTGCGGTGATGCGGATAAGCCTTTATATCCAGGGTGTACTACTCATACACGATTGTCGGCGGTGCTAAAATTGGTTTGTGTGAAGGCAAGAAATGGTTGGACCGATAAAAGCTTCACGGAATTGCTTGAAGTGTTGAAAGACTTGCTTCCGGAGGACAACACATTGCCTGACCGTAACTATGAGGCCAAGAAGGTATTGTGTCCGATGGGTATGGAGTATAAGAAGATAAACGTATGCCCAAATGATTGCATATTGTACACCGGTGTTCATGAAGACAATCACGATTGCTCCAAATGTGGGTTATCACGATACAAAGTGAAGGGTGGTGATGATGATGATGATCTTGATGATGTGAGAAAAAAGGGTCCTCCTGCGAAGGTGTTGTGGTATTTTCCAATAATTCCAAGGTTCAAGCGATTGTTTGCCAATGCGAAAGATGCGAAGAATCTTAGATGGCATAATGATGAGAGGAAACGTGATGGAAAGGTTCGTCATCCTGCTGATTCTATGCAATGGAAGAATATTGATACTATGTTTCCGGATTTCACCGATGAGCCAAGAAACCTAAGGCTTGGACTTGCTACGGATGGAATGAATCCTTATGGTAACATGAGTAGTATTCATAGTTCATGGCTTGTTCTGTTGATAATTTACAACCTGCCCCCTTGGTTGTGCATGAAGCGCAAATACATGATGTTGTCTATGATGATTTCGGGCCCAAAGCAACCGGGAAATGACTTAGATGTTTATCTAAGTCCCTTGATTGAAGACTTGAAAACACTGTGGGTGGAAGGTGTTGATGTAGTTGATGGGTATTATCATGAGACTTTCAAGCTTCGTGCCATGTTATTTTGCACCATCAACGACTTTCCAGCATACGGTAACTTGTCCGGGTACAGTGTCAAGGGGCATAAAGCATGCCCTATATGTGAAGAAGGCACATGCTACACTCAGTTGCATCATGGAAAGAAGACGGTTTACCTTGGGCATCGGAGATTTCTTAAACGTGATCACCCATATCATAAGATGAAAAAAGCTTTTAATGGATGCCAAGAGACAGAAGAAGCTCCCGCGGACTTAATTGGAGAGCAGGTTTATCAGAGGGTAAAGGGCATCGATGTTATATTCGGCAAGTCCAAAAAGAAAGGTAAAGCTGCTGAGAAAAACATATGGAAGAAGAGATCGATATTCTTTGATCTTCCATACTGGCGCAAGCTTGATGTCAGACACTGCATTGATGTGATGCATGTGGAGAAAAATATGTGTGATAGTGTGATCGGGACGCTTCTCGACATTCAGGGCAAAACAAAGGATGGTGTGAATGCTCGTCTCGACCTCGTTGCTATGGGTATACGAGAGCAGTTAGCTCCAGTTGTTAAGGATGGTAAGCGGACTTATTTGCCACCAGCATGTCATACTTTGTCAAAAAAAAAAGAGACAAAGTTTCTGCGGGTGTCTTCAGGGCATCAAAGTTCCACATGGTTACTCTTCAAATATGAAGAGGCTTGTCTCTAGTGATCTTAAATTAGTTGGCTTAAAGTCTCATGATTGTCACATCTTGATGCAACAACTTCTGCCCATTGCTATTCGTGGTATTGCTCCAAAAAATGTGAGACATGCCATTACTCGGTTGTGCTCATTCTTCAATTCTATATGTAGCAAAGTCATTGACCCCCCTATGTTGGATGACTTGGAAGTTGAGGCTGCTACAATCTTGTGCCAATTGGAGATGTATTTTCCTCCTTCCTTTTTCGACATAATGGTTCACTTAATTGTTCATTTGGTGAGGGAGATTAGATTATGTGGGCCGGTTTTTCTGAGATGGATGTACCCAGTTGAGCGCTACATGAAGATCTTGAAAGGGTACGTGAAGAATCCTCATTGTCCGGAAGCATCTATTGTTCAAAGGTATGTTGCAAAATAAGCTATTGAGTTTTGTTCGGACTACCTTCATAACACCTTTCTTATTTGAACATAAAAGAAAAGTCAATCAAGAAAACCCTCGAATGAGCGAAAGGTGGTTGTTGAACAAGTATAACAAGACTTTCTTACCATGGTTCAAGGAAGAAATTCTTAAGGATGGAAGTACTGCTTCTGATGACGTAAGATGGCTAGCACGTGGGCCTAGCTTCAACGTCATATGTTGGAGCGGATACGACATCAATAACTTTTCCTTTTATACAAAGGAACAAGATAACAAGAGTACCATGCAAAATAGTGGGGTTATGATCGTGGCCAAAGCAATGCACTTCTCTAGTGCAAAGGACACAAAACTCGTTATAGCACCGACACCTTACTTTGGATATATTGAAGATATTTGGGTGCTCGATTACACTAAGCTTACGGTGCCGGTTTTTAAATGTAAGTGGGTTGATAGTAACGGTGGTGTACAAACCGACGAATTGGGGTTCACATTGGCAGACCTCAACAAGTTAGGTCATATAAATGAGCCTTTAATAATGGCTTCCCAAGCAAAACAAGTGTTCTACATCACTGATCCTTCTAACAAAAGGTTGTCCGTGGTTCTCCAAGGAAAAAGCATGTATAATGGTAGTGATGAAAATCAAGATTCAAATCTTGTTATTCCTGAGACTCCTTCTTTTTCAACAAACATGCCTACTATAATCGAGGAGACACAGGTGGACGATGTACATGCCACTCGTGATGATCATCACGAAGGGATATTGATATAGGTAGTTTAAACTTAGTATACATTTATTTTTATTTATACTTCTGTATTTATTTTTAGTTATAACCTATGTTAATAAATATATATTGTTTCTGAACAGGCATACATATGGATCAGTCGGAAGGCCCATTTGTACGGGAGGACACTGTGGGGCCTACGCAGGACCCGATCACGCCTACGCTTGATTCTAGTGTAAGTTTACATGTTATATAATATCTTTAGTCCTTCTTTTTAATGTAAGTTTATAATGTTACAACCCTCTATTTTATCTTTTTTTTTGTCCATACAGACATCACAGGCTCATAGTAAACGGGGTAGAGGAGCCACGACTTTGAAGAAACTAGAGAAGGCCAGGCAAAGAGGACAGAAGCTTGAGGTGTCCTTCGATGCTAATCTAAATGCCCAGGGACCCCGTGCTAAAGAATTTAATAAGTGGGTGTTTCTACAAGCGAAGCAACACGTTAGCATCAACTACAACCACTGGAATGACGTTCCACAGAACGTTAAGGATCATATTTGGGAGGCTATCACGGTATTTTACCTTTACATTCTTTTGATTTACATTATTAGATAATTATCCGAGTTATAATCCATCCAGTTTTTATGTATTTAATTTGTAGGTAGCATGGACTGTGCCAAATGACGAGGATCATCGTAAGAAATATATGAAAATGGCATCAAAGCGTTGGAATGGGTTCAAGCATGATCTTACCAGGTACTATGTATCTGGGAAAAAGTGGCTTGATAAAATGTTCTCGGATTATCCCTGGATTGATCAGGATACTTGGGATATGTTTGCTAGGAGTCGACAGGATGGAGAATTTCAGGTTGGTTGATTAATTTAATTTTGTATGCTTCTTATAGATCATTTAACTGTATTTAATTATGTGTTTTTGTTTGAATAGGCTAAGGCAGAGAAGGGTCAGCAGAATCAAGCGAAGAACGTCCACCGCCACACCATGTTTTAGGGTGGGTACGAGACTCGGATCGAGGAGATGATGGCGGATAGGCTGAGGGTGAAGCAGGAAGAGCACTCTACTAGGATAGAAATAGGAGAGGTGCCTGAGGGCACACCATTAAGTCCTCCATCGGACATCGACCGCGAGGATGTCTGGTTAGCCTGTCGCATGTCAAAGACGGGATCTTTTAAAGTTGATGCCACTCGTGAAGTGGCAGATAAGATTGTAAGTAAATAATTAACTTCATTTCAATTGATATTTGTATAGATATTTTTAACACTTTTCACTTGCACGTTTTTTCATTTTTTTCATTGTAGATGGATCTTAAAGCACAATCCTCTCAGGGGCCATTCGTCCCTTCAGGACGGCGGGTCGTCTTGATGACTGCTCTAGGCAAGAAAGACCATCCTGGTCGGGTTATCGGTGTTCTTGGGAACGTGACCATCAAAGAATATTATGGCATGTCTGCTTCACGAAAGCGGGTGGTCGATGAAGCATCAATTTTGGATGACATGACTCAGCAGCTCATCTCCAACCCTGCTATTACAACGCATCTGATGCAAAGCTTAATATCCAACCCAGAATTCAAGCAGGCGCTTGCTAGAGAGATTTCCTCCGTCGGTTCATCCCAGGACACCACAGGGCATGCCAACCCTTCACATGTGAGCACAAAAGAGAGTTATAGTAGGGCACATGTGGAGGACGATGAGTTGGCAGCTAGGGAGCGGGAGTTGGAAGTCCAACGCCATGAGCTTGACTTGGAAATGAAAATGCGTGAGCTTGAGTTGGACTTCAAACGACGTGAGCTCGAAATGTTAACAAAGGTATGTATTCATTATTAATGTCCAAATTAGTCAAATAATTACTTGTGTTTTTTTCTAATTATCAACAACTTATCTATTTTATTTTTCCTAAATTGAAGGCCAAGTCGACGTCGGTGTCATGCCACACCTGTCACTCGTTTGTTCTCACTTGGTGAGGATTATGCGTTTGAGATTTTTGAATGTCCATTGGAGCACGATGGATGGGTGGCACGCCCAAATCAACAGAGGATATTTTCCTTCTGTGGTGAAGATCTCGGGGACGCTTGCAGAGATAACGTCTGGATGGCCAGCACGGTTTTGAGTCTCTAGTGCACGTAAGTTAATTTTAATTTTATAACTTATTTATTTTTAGTATTTTTCCATTTAATAATTTATTTTAATTTCAATATATATATTATGCAATTAACATCCACACCTTTTCATATGTTAGGTATCTCCATCGTCTTCAGCTTGATAAGGGCGTTGCATCAGTTTACGGCTTCTTAGATCCGTCAATCCTTATGCCCCAACTCTTTGTTGGCGATGCATTTAGTAAATACATAGGGAACTTGATGGGAGACAATCTGAAAGAATTATATCTGGCTCCCTACTGTATGAATAACCATTGGCAGTTGTTCGTACTTCACCCATCTAGGCATACTGTCATATTCTTATGTTCTCTCCACCAAAACCCACCACAGGAGGTGGTGGAAGCTGTAAATACGTAAGTAACTAATCTTAAATTTAATTTAAGTTTTAATATCAGTTGTTTTTAGTTTATTACACACATGATATATGAATTTGTTAATTGACATGATTATTTGTTTATGATAGCGCGCTGAAGGCGAGTAGCATAAGTTGCACCAACGGGAGAAGTAGGACTTCTAAGGCTAAAGGAAATCCTGAATGGATAATCCTCAAGGTTTGGTAGTTTATTTATCAAATAATTAATATTATAATTACTAATTTATATGTATATTTAACTAACATTAATTGAAATTAATTTTGTTTGTAGTCTCAATTTCAACCTGACGGGTGGTCGTGCGGCTATTATGTGATGCTTCATATGCTGAACATAGTCTCCGTATCTATTACAGATGGATGGAGGAAGGTAATATTTAAACAACTAGTTAAATTATATATTATAGTTTTGGTGATGACTTGCGTTAATGTTTTGTTATTATTTGAACGTGTGTAGGCATTTAACGACCAATCGCCTCTTCAAAAAGATGAGTTTAGAGACTTGAGGATGCGCTTGGCAGAATTCTTCTTCAAGTATGCGGCTGAAAAAGGAATTGACAAGATACCTCCGCAATACTTAGATGAATAGTTTTTTTGTTAGACTTTAGAAACTAATTAATAACATTATATATATATACTTAGATTGGTAGTTTTGTTTGTAGACATTAGGGACTAAAATTTATATATATACACTTGTAGATAGTTATGTTTTTCCTATACATGGGTTTTGGTTTTAAGTCCCCCCATTGTTCCTTTGTATATTTATTTTCTTTTTGTTAATATTTAAATTTAAGGGTAGTGTTTGCAATTCTGTAATGTGTGTGATATTCTGTGTTACTGAGATATTTACTGAATGCAGGGATAGCTGAGGGGAGTGATATTTTAAAACAGAATTTAAAAAAAAATCTATTAACGTCAGTTGTATCAAACAACTGACGTTAATAGTATTTTATAAAATATACAGTACACTATTAACGTCAGTTGCAATACACAACTGACGTTAAAATTAGAACCTTTAACGTCAGTTCTTTAACACAACTGATGTTAGTTTGAACAACATTAACGTCAGTTGTGTTAAAGAACTGATGTTAATAGTTTTATTTTTAACGTCAGTTGTTTAAACAACTGACGTTAAAATATTAACTATTAACGTCAGCTGTATTAACGTCAGACAGTATTCTGACGTATAAAATCAATTTTAACTGACGTAAAAAGCACTTATTGCACCAGTGTAGTAGTGGTTTTATGAGAGAGCTTAAGGATAAATAGGTTCAGGATCAATACCTACAAGTGGTAAATAGAGGCATAGATGAGGGGAAAATTTATGAGTTTAGCAGGGGAACAGATGGGGTGTTGAGGTTTAGAGATAGGATATGTGTGCTAGAGGATTTAGAACTTAGGAAGATGATCTTGGAAGAAGCACATAAAAGTAAGTTGAGTTTTCATCCTAGATCCACCAAGATGTATCAGGATTTGAAGAAAATGTTTTGGTGGACATGGATGAAGAAAGAGGTAGTAGAGTATGTTTTATCTTGCCTGGTGTGTCAGAAGGCTAAGATAGAGCATCTGAAGCTGGCAGGTTTATTGCAATCGTTGGAGATTCCAGAGTGGAAATGGGATAGCATGGCTATGGATTTTGTGATTGGATTACCATGAACTCCGAAGAGACATGATGCGATTTGGGTTATCATTGATAAGTTGACGAAGTGTGCTCACTTCTAACCTATTGGTGAGAGTTATAGTTTGGAAAAGTTGACCCAGATTTATGTTAAGGAAGTAGTTTGATTGCATGGTGTGCCGTCGAGCATTGTCTCAGATCAAGATCCTAGATTCACATCTAGATTTTGGAGACAGCTGCATAGTGCTTTGGGGACTAAGTTGAGGATGAGATCTGCTTATCATCCCCAGACATATGGACAATCAGAGAGGACGATTCAGTCATTGGAAGATCTTTTAAAAGCTTGTATGTTGGACCACACTAGCAGTTGGGATGAGTTCTTGCCATTGATTGAGTTTACTTATAACAATAGTATTGGAATGGCACCATATGAGGCTTTGTATGGCAGGAAGTGTATGACCCCGTTATGTTGGTATGAGATTGGTGAAAACCAAGTTTTGGGTGGTGCAGCAGACTACGGAACAAGTTGGGAAGATAAGGAAGAAGACGAAGAAAGCAGAGGATAGGCAGATGAGCTACAGTAACAAGAGAATGAGATCTTTAGAATTCCAGGAGGGTGATCATGTGTTTTTGAGAGTCACTCCAAAGACCGGAATTGGCAAAGCTTTCAAATCTAAAAAACTTACCCCTAGATTCTTCGACGAATTGGTCTAGTAGCTTACCATATTGCTTTACCACCTAACCTTGCTAACCTTCATGATGTCTTTCACGTTCTTGAGTTTGAGTCTATACAACTGCGAGAGAATCTAGAGAATGAGGTGGATGGAATTTTGTTCTAAATGAGTTAGTAATGTAACACCCTGCTTTATAGCTACGTGATATTACCAGTAGCAAGATAAATATTTAATTTTTATCTGAGACCAAGAAAATAATTTTGGATAAAACAAAATCATAATCATACAAAATCCTATCATATTTGATTTTGTTTGATAATGCCAAAAGGGGGAGAAAGGTTCCCATTTTTATTTTCAGGTTATACTCCCACCTTTTATCAAAACAAGGATGCTTATATTTAGGGGGAGCTTGCAAAAAGATAATACAAAGCCTTCATGGGTTTGTCATCATCAAAAAGGGGGAGAATGTGAATGAACGCATTCCCCAAGTATGACTTGGATATTTAAAGTACAAAGTTTTGAAGATGACAAAGGACAACATGTCAAACATATCAAGTTTTGAAGACTTAGATCTACAAAGGGTAGTTCTTAAAGGTTTATGTTTTTTAGTACCTTTGTAAGATCATATAAGATGTTTGAATGAGACGCAAATAAAATGAAATTAAAATCAACATAGGTTAACATAATCAAGTTGAATCCATACATTCATCAAGTTGAAATGTCTTAAATCTTTACTTAATGCATGAATATATAATACTTGATAATTAGATGAGTTTCATGTTGAAAATCTACGTTTAAATGAATAGATTTACAAATAAGATGATTGAAACCTTAGTGTCAATATGTTGTGAATAGATTCACTATTTGGTGTGAATAGATTCAAAGCATTTTACTCTCTGTGAATAGATTCACGAATGGATTCAATATGTTTCAGTCTCTGGATAGATTCATGAATGGATTCAAGATGTTTCAGTCTCTGTGAATAGATTCATGAATAGATTCACGATGTATCAGTTTCTGTGAATAGATTCATGAATAGATTCATGTGTTTCAGCTTTCTGTAAATCGATTCAAGGGGTCTGTGAATCGATTCACAGCTATCAGATCTGGTTTTAAACGTAACAAACACCCCTAATAAATAGATCTATTCATCTCTTTCATTCAAGATCATTAGCTATCATTTCATAAACTCAAAATAACACGAAATCTCACAAGATCATTGCGTCTCATTCTCTCAATCTTTCATTGTGATCATTAGAGCTTCAAGTTGTAATTTCTCACTTTCAAGAGTGATTCAAACCTCTTCTACTCTCTTTTTTTTTACGTTCTTGGTTTGGAAGAAGTGAGGGATCGTCTTCTGGGTTGGATTTAGGGTGTGGAATCCCTGGTTGTGTGTAGGTTGCAGAGTGGGGTATCTCTGTTGTAAAATTTCTTAAACGTTGCACTCTAGATCCTGATTAGCGTAAGAACTCTCATACCGGTGGGTGTGAGACTGGATGTAGATCACAAGAAATTGTGATTGAACCAATAAAAATATCGGTTTGCAATTCCCCGTAACCTTTCTCTCTTTAGTTTCAATTTGCATTAAATATTAGGGTTTAATTGATAAAGAATTGAATTGCATTTGTTATAATCATCTTTAATCATCAATTCAATTACGTTCACATTATCTAAAGATTCATCACCCGCTCTTGTTAAATACGTTATACCTTCATACAACAAAAGTTTTGGATTAACCACCCCCCCCCCCCCCTCTAGGATTCCAACGCTTGTTAGAGGCCACTTGGGCTAACAAGTGGTACCAGAGCTTGAACTCTTTAGGACAAGCTTAAATGGCTTTAAAGAGGATCCATGGCCTCTAATGGTTTTTATCAAATGGATGGGTCATACAATAAGGCCCCGGTTTTTAATGGTGAAGGTTATTCGTATTGGAAAGAACGTATGAGAATCTTTATATGTTCCCATGATCTAGATGTATGGAACACCATAGAAAATGGTCCTTATGTTCCCACAGATCTAGTTGATGGAAATGAAACATCAAAACCTAGAGATAGTTGGACTGATGATGAGAAAAAGAGAGTACAACTAGATTGGAGAGGTAAAAATATCATATCTGCTGCTATAGGACAAGATGAATTCTTTAGAGTGTGTAATTGTAGATCCGCACAAGAAATGTGGGATAACCTGCAAGTTACCCATGAGGGTACTAGTGAAGTGAAGTGATCTCGGGTTAACACCTTGACCCATGAATATGAGCTTTTCGTATGATTCCAGGAGAATCAATACAAGATATGCAAAAACGCTTCACGCACATAGTTAATCATCTAGCAACATTAGGAAAAACTTTTCCAAATGAAGACTTAGTTAACAAAGTTTTGAGATGTTTGAGCAGGAATTGGCAGCCGAAGGTTACGGCTATCGCAGAATCAAGGAATTTGGCTACAATGTCCTTAGCCACATTATTTGGAAAGCTCCAAGAGCACGAATTGGAATTGAATCGTCTCACTGAGCATGAGGAAGGAGACAAAAAGAATAAGAGCTTAGCCCTAATCTCCACATCTTCAAAATCAAGGAAAGAAGAAAGTGATGAATCGGAAAACTCGGATTCAAGGGATGATGACCTTAGCCTTGTGAAAAAGTTTGGTAAATTCTTCAAGAAAAGAGGTGTATGTAGAAGGTCATTCAACCGGAATAAGAAGAACTTCAAAAGAGAGAATGACACTTCAACAATAAATTGCTATGAATGTGGAAAGAAAGGGCACATGAAAATGGAATGTCCTCAATTGCAAAAGAAGGAGGACAAATATGAGAAGAGGACTAAAAAGGACTAGAAGATCAAAAAGGCATACATAGCTTGGGATGATAACGACCTCAACTCATCCGATAGCTCCGATGATGATGAAGTTGCCAACCTATGTCTAATGGCAAGCCACCATGAGGAAGATGAGGTAACCGATGATGAATTTGAATCTGTTTCTTCCGATGATGATTTACAAAATGCCTATGATGAACTTCATGAAGAATCTATAAGACTCATTAAACAAAAATCTTCTTTTAAGAAAATCATTTATGACTTAAAAGAACAACTTTCTCTGTGCAAAAAGGATTTTGAAAAGGTCACAAATGAATATGAGTTCTTAAAGATTCCTCGTGAGAAATTTTCATTAAATGTATGTTCCAAAAATAATGCATGTAAACCCTTTAGTTGTGGAGATTGTGCTAGATTGAGAAAACAAATTGATGATATGAAACACATTCTAGCCAAATTCACAATGGGTAGAGAAAACTTGAATATGTTGCTTGGAAGTCAAAAGCATACGCTTAGCAAAGCCGGTTTGGGGTATGATCCCTTTGCACAAAGAAAGATTTTAAAATATTGCTTTGCTAATCCAAGAAATACAAGTACCCCCTTTACTACAAGCTATTATTGTTGCAAAAAGGGACATACGGCAACTACTTGTAACATTAGAAATAATAAGTTTCAAAGTGATAGAAAAATTTGGGTTCCAAAAGGATTGGTGCCCAAAACTAACATTCAAGGACCCAAACAAATTTGGGTACCTAAATATTATCATTGATTGTGTTTGTAGGTTATTCATCTTTTACTAAAGCTTTTTGTGTTTACAATAAGAGAACTATGACTATTGAAGAGTCAATACATATTGCATTTGATGAATCTAACCCCAAATTGGTGGGAAAGGATATTTTCTTTGATAATGTTGTAGATATGTCACAAAATACCAATGAGGAAGTCAACAAAGATAAGATAGATGAAAGAAATGAAGATGAAACTCCTCCAAAGAAAGAAGAATTAGAGCATGTAGACCTACCCCATGAGTGGAGAACATTGAAGGATCATCCTATCGACCATGTGATAGGAGACATATCAAAAGGGGTAACTACTAGGTCGAATATTAGAAATATATGCAATTATTCAGCATTTGTCTCTCAAATCGAACCCAAAACCATTAGTGATGCAATTATTGATGAAAATAGGTTAATGGCCATGCATGATGAATTAAACCAATTTGAAAGAAATAATGTTTAGGAGCTTGTGCCTAGACCAAGAAATCATCAAGTAATTGGCACTAAGTGGGTTTTCATAAATAAACTTGATGAAATTGGTATTATAACCAGAAATAAAGCTAGACTTGTAGCAAAGGGCTATAATCAAGAAGAGGGTATTGATTATGAGGAGACATATACCCCGGTAGCTAGATTAGAAGCTATTAGATTACTTCTTGCATTTTCATGCATCATGGATTTTAAACTATACCAAATGGATGTGAAAAGAGCTTTCTTAAATGGTTTCATACAAGAAAAAGTCTATGTAGATCAACCCCCCGGTTTTGAAAATTTTGAATTTCCCAACCATGTTTTTAAATTGAAAAAGGCTCTTTATGGGCTTAAGCAAGCTCCAAGAGCTTGGTATGAAAGGTTAAGTAAATTTCTTTTAGAAAAAGGTTATAAAAGGGGAATGGTTCATACTACACCTTTCATAAAGGATAAAGGAAAGGATATATTGCTTGTTCAAATATATGTGGATGATATTATCTTTGGTTCAACTAATGAGTTTATGTGTAGAGAGTTCTCAAAGTTGATGCAGGGTGAATTTGAGATGTCCTCAATAGGAGATCTAAATTACTTCCTTGGACTTCAAATAAAGCAAACAAGGAATGGCATCTTCATAAATCAAGCTAAATATTGCAAGGAGCTCATCAAGAAGTTTGGAATGGAGAATGCCAAAGAAATTAGCACACCAATGGGTATCGGCTGTTATTTGGACAAAGATGAAGGTGGTAAGCCTATTGACCCTTCAAAATATAGAGGTATTATAGGTTCTTTACTATACTTGACAGCTAGTAGGCCCGATATTATGTTTAGCGTGTGTATGTGTGCTAAATTTCAAAGTAATCCCAAGGAATCACACTTCATTGCTGTCAAACGCATATTAAGATATCTAATAGGAACACCTAATATAGATCTATGGTATCCTAAGGGTGGAATTTCTGGTTTAGTTGGATACTCAGATTCCGACTTTGCTGGATGCAAGTTGGATAGAAAGAGTACTAGCAGTACTTGCCATATCTTTGAGAATTCTTTAATTTCTTGGAATAGTAAAAAGCAAGTTAGTGTAGCTTTGTCAACAGCTGAAACTGAGTACATAGCTGCAGGAAGTTGTTGTGCATAAATTTTATGGATGAAACAACAACTCCTTGACTATGGCTTAAAACTTAACAAAATTCTGATGTGAAAATACTAGTGCAATAAACTTAACCAAAAATCCCATTCAACATTCAAGAACAAAGCATATAGATATTCGACATCATTTTCTAAGAGACCATGTTGAGAAAGGCGATTGTGTTTTTGAGTTTGTTGAAACAACAAATCAATTAGCGGAAATTTTTACAAAATCTTTGCCCAAAGGAAGCTTTTTCCGCATAATAAGTGATTTAGGCATACTTTATATATCATGTATAGATTGAATATGTGTGTGGTTGCTTAAATATGTATGCATATGCAAAAAGTACCAAAATTACTCAAGGAATGACCTATTTTCTTTCAAAAATTGAACTTTGACAACTCAATATGTGATTTTGATGATTTGATTATATTTGATGCTTAGCTTGTTGTGAACATGTGTAAAATGTGTATTCAAACTTGTTCCATGCATTGGAATAGGCAATTCAAGCATTAATCAAAAATTCATATGTGAAAGTGAGCTAATAAGGCATAAATGACAGCATCTAGTTCTGTTTTTCTGGTTTTCTGCATTTTTTGCCTCTGCGAATCAATTCACACACTCTATAAATCGATTCACAGTGTATGTTTTCACACATAACACAATTTTAGCCTCTGTGAATCGATTCACCCATATTTTGAATCGATTCACACGCACATCAGGGACATTATTTCATGGTTTTTTCACTTAATTGTGCTACATCTGCCCCATTGTTGTTTCTTCTTCTTCATGATGCTCCTCTCTGCGCATTAAAATAAATATGCTTCTGCTGCTGCATCTAATTTTCTATCATGCATTTTCTAGTTTCCTTATGCTAGTTTATTTCTTATGGTTTTATGATGGACTTTTTGGATATGTTGCATTCAAATTTCCCATATATGTTCTGTTATTGTGTATGGACTTCCTTGTTTATTACGTTTGTTGCACTGCTATGCTATCTTTGGATATTTTTATGCAATGAACGCATTCCTATCATATTTGATTTTTTTTGATGTTGCCAAAAGGGGGAGAAAGGTTCCCATTTGTATTTTCAGGTTATACTCCCACCTTTTATCAAAACAAGGATGCTTATATTTATGGGGAGCTTGCAAAAAGATAATACAAAGTCTTCATGGGTTTGTCATCATCAAAAAGGGGGAGAAGGTGAATGAACGCATTCCCCAAGTATGACTTGGATATTTAAAGTACAAAGTTTTGAAGATGACAAAGGACAACATGTCAAACATATCAAGTTTTGAAGACTTAGATCTACAAAGGGTAGTTCTTAAAGGTTTATGTTTTTTAGTACCTTTATAAGATCATATAAGATGTTTGAATGAGACGCAAATAAAATGAAATTAAAATCAACATAGGTTAGCATAATCAAGTTGAATCCATGCATTCATCATGTTGAAATGTCTTAAATCTTTACTTAATGCATGAATATATAATAATTGATCATTAGATGAGTTTCATGTTGAAAATCTAGGTTTAAATGAATAGATTTACAAATAAGATGATTGAAACCTTAGTGTAAATATGTTGTGAATAGATTCACTATTTGGTGTGAATAGATTCAAAGCATTTTACTCTCTGTGAATAGATTCACGAATGGATTCAAGATGTTTCAGTCTCTGAATAGATTCAAGATGTATCAGCCTCTGAGAATAGATTCACGTGTTTCAGCTTTCTGTGAATCGATTCAAGGGGTCTGTGAATCGATTCATAGCTATCAGATCTGGTTTTAAACGTAACAAACACCCCTAATAAATAGATCTATTCATCTCTTTCATTCAAGATCGTTAGCTATCATTCATAAACTCAAAATAACATGAAATCTCACAAGATCCTTGCGTCTCATTCTCTCAATCTTTCATTGTGATCATTAGAGCTTCAAGTTGTAATTTCTCACTTTCAAGAGTGATTCAAACCTCTTATACTCTCTTGTTTTTGACGTTCTTGGTTTGGAAGAAGTGAGGGATCTTCTTCTGGGTTGGATTCAGGGTGTGGAATCCCTGGTTGTGTGTAGGTTGCAGAGTGGGGTATCTCTGTTGTAAAATTTCTTGAACGTTGCACTCTAGATCCTGATTAGTGTAAGAACTCTCATACCGGTGGGTGTGAGACTGGACGAAGATCACAAGAATTTGTGATTGTACCAGTAAAAATATCGGTTGGCAATTCTCCTTAACCCTTTTCTCTTTAATTTCAATTTGCATTACATATTAGGGTTTAATTGATAAATAATTGAATTGCATTCGTTATAATCTTCTTTAATCATCAATTCAATTAAGCTCACGTTATCTAAAGATTCACCACCCTCTCTTGTTAAATATGTTATACCTTCATACAACAAAAGTTTTTGAAAAGTTTACGAAAATCTTTTGAATCCTATTCAACCCACCCCCACCCCCACCCCCCCTCCAGGATTCCAATGCTTGTTAGAGGCCACTTGGGCTAACAATGTATGATCTTCCTGGTTTGATAACATGCTTAGTTGGCTCTTAGGCAAGGATATGTGTTATTTGGGAGATATGCATGTGGGTGAGAGAATGAATGTAACTTAGAGGTGCCTATCCTAATTAAAGTGTTTAATAGATGAGATTTGACATGGAACATGTGTTGAGACTGTGATGGAAGGCTGAGGCACTAGGTTGTATAAGATGTGAGTCAATGAGATTCATATATATGCATGTTTGTTCACAGCCGTGTGAGTGGAACACACAAGGTCAGAGTATCCTATTATGGATACCGGATATTGCGGGTGAGTGCCCTACGGATATTGAGTTCCGAGGTAGACTACGGTAATACTCTTTTAGTCTTTGACGCATTGTTCTGATTATCCTATCAATGATAGATGTACTATGTATTCTGTTCTTATTGTGCTATTTTAAATGGAGGAATAGTGACGCACACTGTGCTGAATGCACTATTCCCTACGTGAGATAAGGGAATAAGGGCGCACCGAGTTATTGACACCGAACCGTCGGGACCACTAACTAACGTGACAGGAGTAGAGATGGCCATGTCTACATAAAGGCTTAGATGCATGAGGTTATGGGTAGAGGATGATATCGTAATTTAATGATGAATATTATTTATAAGTGATGAGTGTCGGTGACTATTATTGTATATATGCTATGATTTCTTTTCCGCTTATGATGATAGAACTGTTTCTTATCTCCCTATTTCTGTATTTTTCAAATGTTGACTTTATTCCATGAGAAGACTCTATGGAGGAACCAGTTGCTGAGTAGTTGGACGGAACTCCATATGAACCTGATGCGGGAGGAAGAGCTGTGGGTTCTAATAATAGAGTTTAGAGTAAGGCCAGTGCGTCTAGTAAGACATTTTTATTTTCCGCTAACAATAACAGTTTGTATAATTATGTACCTGCGAGGGATCCTACAGATAGGATACCCTAGATAGTGTTTGTATTATGATGGTTAGAGATATGCGTATATGTACAATATAATTATGGTGTAGTGTGTTACTTTCCGAAGTTGGATGTGTTGTATTCTAGTTTTTAATTTCTTCGAATTTTCGGTTTACGTTTAACATTAAGAATGCGATTAAGTTTAAATACATAATTAATGGCACAACGGGGTCTCACAGTTAGCTCATAAGATAAGATTGGTTAGATATTTTAGGATATTTTAGAATATTTTGGATATCTTCATAAAAAGTCATCATGACTTGGTGACTCACAAGGGTGAGTTGTCCATGTGAGGAGAAGGTTCTAGCATTTGAAGTTAAGTATAATCATGGTTGATTTGAAAGAAACTAGGATAGGTTAGGTTAGGAAATATTCATAAAATTAGATATTTGCATAACCATCATGATCAAGTAAAATGGAATGAAATGATAGTTATCCAGAGGCTTGGCCATGTGTCACTTAGGAGAGAATAGAATGAGAAATTTCAAACTTTTCAATTTGGTCATTTGGTAATAACAAAAGAACTTAAGGGTAAATTGGTACGTCATTTCTTATGGGTTTCTAAGATATTTTCCAAGAATGTCATAATGACAATGGTGAGTCATGGTGGTGACTCATGGCAAGAGGAAGAGAAATTGGACACAATCACTTAAAATGGGCAAGAAAGAATGACTCACCTTTGGAATTAATGGCTTACGGTGATTCACCATTTGTCATTAATGCACAATTATGACTATGGTGATTCATTGCATGACTCACCATGGTGAATCATGGAATTGAGTTGGATAAGCTAGTCGTCATCCCTATCATCTAGCATATCATTGCAGTTCCGAATCCGGCTCCATCGTTTACACGATTAGGGTTTTCGATCGTTTTTCGTCAAGATTCGCTCGAATAAAACATAATATTTTATTTTTGAGCAAAAATTCTAGGAATAGACTTTATCACTAAAATAATGATAAAATCTAAAAATTTTCAATTTCAGGTCAAATTATGGTTTTTCTCACCGGTACAAAATTATACTATCAGCGAAAACGCATACCGGTTTCCGTCTGAGTTTTAAACCCAAATTTTCACCGTAACTTCCCATGATATGATAGGTTTGAACTATGATTTTGTTTTTCTCTAAATCATTTTATGGATCCCCGGTAATAATATAAATATAATTACCGGTCAAGAGATGAAAGATAATTCATCGTCATCAGATCCTTCATCACTGTCAGAAGGGCCTGCTTCTTCTGAGGATTCCTCAGCTTTTAGGACTTTAGATGAACTGGCCTTCTTGGCTTTTAGGGCAATAGACTTCCTTTTTCTGGTACTCTCTTCTTCATTAAGTTCAAGCTCATAGACTTTGAGAGATCCAAGAAGCTCTTCTAGAGTGAGAGTGTTGAGATTCTTTGCCTCCTTAATAGCAGTGACCTTAGGTCTCCACTGTTTGTGAAGGCTCCTCAAGATTTTTTTGACATGATCTCTATTTTCATAAGTTTTTCCAAGAGATCTAAGACTGTTTGTGATAGTTTGGAATCTTCCAAACATTTAATCTATAGTTTCATGTGAAGTTAACATAGGCAAACACAAGAAGGGAGGTTGAATTGTGTTTGTTAATAATTTTCTAAAAACAACCTCTAAAAATATTTTTGCACACACGAAGGTCAAATCAGAAGCAAGCACAAAGAAATAGATCTTTTAAAAAGAAAGGTTTAACAAAAGCAATATCAAAACCCCTCAGTCAGTAAAAACAAATAAAGCAGTAAGAGTTTAGGGATAGAAGAATCACACAAGATGTTTTATCCTGGTTCACTCTCTTCCATCAAAGAGCTACGTCCAGTCCCTTCTACTTGAAGGTTTTTCTCCACTATTTTCCAAAATAGATTGCCACCAAGTATTCAACACCTCTCCAGGCTTACATGTATTTCGTTCTTACGAAGCCTCTTCAGTCTCTAACTCTAACAAAGAGATTTAACTTATGATATTATTAAATCACTGTGTGTGAGGATATGAAAGTTTAAGATCAAATGATTATTTTCACAATATTCAAACTAAAGAATACATACTCTTGCTATTAAAGAAATATGAGTATGAATGATTGTTTATTGACAAAAGGTGAGCTAGAAATACTTGTGTAGGCAAAAGTTGTTCTTTAGTATCTGAGGTCTTCTATTTATAGTGACCTTCTTTTTCACTTGTATTTCTTCAACGGTTATTTTGAATAGTCTTGTTTAGAGATAATATTGAATACATGATATCCGCTGCGACTGATAGCTTGATTGTGGCAATGCTGAATAGTACTCTTGGTTATCGTGATAACATGAAATGGAGGCTTACTGCTTTGAGTATTGCAGCTTGAAAACTTGTTGTTCCTCCTTTGTGTACAATCCAGCTTTTTCTAGTCATAAAGTTGTCGTCGTACAGGTAGTTTTGCAGTTTCTCATTGTACGATTCTGCTTTTTGCATTTCTTTGATGGTACTATGTTTCTTTTACAACAAGGTAAAACATCAAAGCAGATAAAACAAATGTGAAGAACAAAAATTATATAAATATCAATATTTTGAAATAAATTCAAGAGATTCGGATTGCATTTATTCATTCAAAGATGGAGCTTGTGTACTTAAAAACTCCGTCTACTTAGTTATATGTGAGACTAAGTCTGTTCATTATTTTATTTTGCTCGTCTGATGTCGTGGCATATCCTCTCGTCTATCAAGTCTTTGGACTTGCTATACCTCAATGAGTTATCATAATCTCCGTTTGGTGACATGGCAGTTCGAGCTCGTCTACCTGATTATTTTACTTTTCTGTTCATTCAATTTTACCAATTACTTTCGTCTGCTGACGTGGCAAGCTAGACACATTTACTATCAAGTCTTTGGACTTGTTGTATCTAAGAAGTTATTTTGATTTCCGTCTAGTAAGCATTTAGTGCCTAGTCTACTTAAAGAAACCAGTCTACTTAATTAAATAAATAAATAACTTTACCAAAACATTGAGTAGCCCGTCTACAAGGGTGGACGCGTATTTTTCTCAAGGAGTCCAATGAAAAATTATCCCAAGTTTCTATTACTCATATTTAAATATTCCTGCATAACTGAAAGCACATGTTAGATTTCAACTAACACTTTGCCAAGCAAATTTAATTCTTTTGTTAACATCAAAACATAGAGATTATTTAATCCAAAACTACTTTGGTTCCAACAATCTCCCCCTTTTTGATGATGACAAAAACTAATTAAATTTAAAATGCAAAGTCTAAGAGAGCCTGCAAAGCTCCCCCTAAGACAAAGCATTCAGATAAGTAATCAGTAAAACCATATGAGACAAACTGCATATAAGCTAATAGATCTATGCAACTGCTTATCACACTTAGAATATATATGAAGGAATAAATAAGCATCATAGCAAATAGGCAAACGGGAGTATCAGAGTAGTTGTAAACTAGAAAACAGAATATGCATATGTAGACGAATATGAGCTTTTCAAAACTAACTTTGTATTTATAAAAGAAATCTATTTTCTTTCCTTTCTCCCCCTCTTTTGTCATCAGACAAAAAGGTAAAAATGAGTGGACCATCATTTTCAGTAAGGAAAACAAATTCAAGGTTAGGCAGGAGGAGGTGGTGGAGGTGGTTGATTCTGAGTCTGGGTTTTCTTGAAATCAGTCAAAAATTCCAACATTGTTCACAACCTCTAATGATGGAGCCATAGATACTTGAACTCTCTGAGAGACTTCCTCAGTGATTTTCTCATCTTTTCAACCTTCTCTTCAATCAGCTTGCCAACTCTCTCATCAACTATCTTTCCAAGAACTTCTTCAATATTTGGTGACAGAGCATGTTGTCTTGAACTTTCAACAGATTCTTGAAAGGTGCTTAATGCTCTGGAGTGTTCAAGATGATCTGAAGGGAGAACTACAGCTAGAGCTTGTGGTTGAGAGGAATGCTTTCCAGATGAGCTTTGTTTGGAAATGGACTCTGCAGTTTCTTCTTCATGACCACCTGAGTCAAAAATAGTGGCATTCATGCCAGGTCCTTCAATGACAATTTCATCTTCTAGGAGCTCAGAAGAAGGTGAAGACGGGGCAGGATTAATCACAAGAAGGGATAAAGGGGTCACTGATACTTCCTTTGCCCATATGATGGGGTAGGAGAATTCCACATTTCGACTTGTTATGGGAAGTCCCCAAAGATCTTTGTAGATCATGTACCCAAAGTTTGAAAGACCACACTTGCCTCTGACTTAGGAATTTCCTTTTTCTCTTCTTGGGTCAGTCTAGAGGAAGATGCTTCTCTTGTGTAGTGGATGATGTGGAATTTCCAGAAGTCTGCAGCATGTTGTTCATTGATCAACCCAATAGATTCATAATGCAAATAGTAGTCCAGCATGGATTCGTCAAAATTTTCTTGATTCAGATCAAGCATGACTGATTCAGCTTCTGGCATAACTCCTTTGAATCTTCTATTCTTCTTGGCCTTGTCCTTGTTCAGATCAACCATCTGCAGTCTTGGACAGATTCTGTAAGGCATGATTCCAATTCTTGTTGCTGTATTATGTCTCAGCCATGATGGAGGGACAAAATATGCGGCTCTATCAACTCTAAAATGACTGAATTCCCACTTCAGCATTTCATAGATGAGCTGATCCACAAAGAAATTAGAGGCCCTCCCATAGACACTGGGATGCTTGAAGGATACCCATCTTGTGTTATTGTCCATGATTATAGGAACATGTTTTGAAGATCTTGCTCTTCTTTCAGGGATGGTAGGAAGATTTTTCCTTAGATGGTCTGTCTCCCATTTAGGTATTACATGTCTCTCAACTCCATCAGTGAAAGGTATGAGAGGTGGAGTTTTGACAAGGTTAGGATAGATTTTTCTGGGGGGGAATTTGTTTGGGGGCAGGTGAGTGACTAAAGGTCCTATGTTGTTGTGCATTTGTGAAGACACTATTGTGATTAGTTTGCAGTCAGGATGGGGTAAATGGAAGGGTTCAACTGGTGGGTCTACTTCTTCCTCATACTCAGGTAAGAGGTACCACCTGTCAGGAATGTGTTCAGGTTCAGGATGGTGAGTGAGAAACAGAACTCTCCATTTTCTTTTTACTTTGGCCCAATCCTCAGATTTGCCATCATAAATAACATAAATTGGGGTGAAGGGAAATTAGATTCTTAAAGGTTTTAGGAAGGGAGCACCAGGGGAAATGACATCATCTGGTTGATTGAACCAGGGATCATTGGCAGGGATAATTGGTTGAGATTGTGGTATGGATGAGGATGCTATTTGTGAGTGAGCGGGTGAAGGTGTATTCAAGTTTGTGGGTTGGTCAGTTTGTATTGGTTAGGGTCAAAAAGGTATGGGAATGTATACATTATCAGTCATGTTTTAGTTGAACACTTCATTTAGAGCAGAGACAGCAATAACATCAGAACCAACAGTACCAGGGAGAGAATCACCTCTATTTTATAAACTAGATACTAAGGCATCTACTGCTATTTGAATAGGATCACTAGCAGAGATGGTTACGTTAGAAGTCTTAGTTGTTCTGGCCTTTCTTGCAGGTTGCCTTCTGATTTGAGTTGAGACGGGCACACCGGCCTCAGCAGCAGTGACAACAGCAGAAGTTTTCTGTTTCTTCAGGATGGTACTGATAGGAACTCTATCCTCATCAGCTTCCTCATCCTTGTTGAGTGAGAAGATGACTCTTTCTTGCTTCTTCACAGCAGGAGCATCAGTAGGTTCCCTAATAACAATGCCACCAGCTGGCCTCTTGGGGGCAGGTTTCCTTGCTGCAGTGGTCTTCTTTCTGACATTTTTCTTTGGATCCACGGCCTCAGCATTGTTTTGTTCCCCCATTTCCTCTTTCATTTCCATAAGTTCCTCTGTTTTAGCAATATCAGTAGCAGCATATGGGCTAAGATTCATGTTTGCTATGTTCATTTTACCAAAGTCTGCAGCTGACATTGGTTTTTCAATGAGAATTCTGGCTTGTTCCTCAGGAGTCCTTGCAGCAAGAAATTCATGGATTCCTTGAGCCTTAAATATCTTAGAAATTAAGAAGATGACAATATGTAAATGCTGAGAGTCTTTTCTTGTTCTTCACAGCATCTCTAAATCTTCCATACAGAATTCTTGGAAGATTGATCTTCGTTTCGGTGAAAAGATGGCAGAGGCAGAATTTGTGCAGGGAGGAGAGGTTGTCCTTGGATCCAACCTTATGAAGAACCACCTTATTAAGAAGCTGGTGAAGGATGCGAACAATGTCATTCATTTCAACAGCTTTCCAAGAGTGAGTTCTGACTGTGTCTTCTCTCATTAAGCAGACTTCAATGGTCTCTGAGCCGCCTAAATCAGCTTCCCATGTTTCGGTAAGGGTCAACCCTTCCTGGGCGTAAAAGATGGCATCATCAGTAGTCTTCTCAAAGACTACAATCTTCTTTCTCAACACAATAGAGAAGAAGTCAGTATCAGTCACTTGAACATTCCTCTAGAAATCCCTAATCAGGTTTGGAAAAACAGACCTTCTCTGTGAAGAGTCCTC
Organism: Sophora flavescens; assembly: GCA_030762895.1. Taxonomy (NCBI): domain Eukaryota; kingdom Viridiplantae; phylum Streptophyta; class Magnoliopsida; order Fabales; family Fabaceae; genus Sophora; species Sophora flavescens. The sequence goes on along the minus strand of CM061068.1, from coordinate 144,622,690 downwards.
CCCAACCAGCAGCATCAACATACTTGCTAATGTCCAAGTTATAGTCTTGCAACACTCCAAAGTAGAAATGATTCTCAATTTCCATGTTAAGCTTGTCCACGTTGAAGGTTGAAGAAGAAGCCGTTTCTGGTGAACAGAGAGCTTAGGGTTTGAAAGCAGAGAGAGAGATAACTCGAGAGATCAGAGAAGTGTAAAGTTTTTCTCAGAGGGAAAAGATTACTTTTAAAATATTTTTGAATCCCAAAGGTTTATCAAAAGGAAAATCTTTTGACAAGACATGTCATTATGGATAAAACGGTGTTGGTATCTTGGAACTGCAAAAAGGTCTTGATGGGACTGACGGAAGTACTGACTCAATGATAATCCGCTGGCTTATCATGTTTTATCTATTATTTTAGAGTGGATTTAATCAATTAAGTTGAGTTGAATACTTGATTTAACTCAAATTAGACTTTGTTTTCCTATTTTAGTTATTTTAGAGTCAATGTGTGCATTTAATTGATTTTAATTAGAATTTAATTGATTTTCTAAAGATTTTCTTATTTTTATTTTTGGGAAAGGACAAAGAAGAAGGATTGCAATTAAATTGAAGATTGCCAAGTAAATTGCAAGGGCCCACATGATGGATTTGAATCCAAATCAATTTGGATTTGAATTATTATGATTAAAAGATAATTCAATTGGCATTGAGATAAAAGATTGGATCCAAATCAATTTGGATTTGGATAATAATTAACACTCACAACAATAAAGGATATGATAAGATTTGGCAATTAATTTGGAGATATTGATTTGGCAATTAAATACGAAGATTAAAATGCTCAGGATCAGTTATGTTGGAGTTTGCATGAAGGCGGAGCTTGAAATACAAGAAAAATGAGCCAAGCAGAGCCTATCACTGGTCGTGATAGGCATCACGGCCATGATCGAGCAGAGATAAAAAAGAAAGAAGAACACAAAGTCAGAACCTGTCACGGCCAGGCCATGATGGCCATCACGGCCGTGACAGGACAACCAGTGTCAAGTTCTCCAGGACAGAATCTGTCACGACCGTGACACGCAAAATCTGGAATTTTGATTTGCTGATTTGATTTGATTTTGTAATGGTTTCAAATCCAAGTTAACCTACTCTATAAATAGGGCAATTAGGCTCGAAAATAGAGATCTCTTGATTGCTACCAATTGGCAAAAATTAGGATTTCCTTCTTCCCAATTTCTTCTTTCTCTTGGGATTTTTACGTTTTTGTTGATGAAGGTTGCTATGAACATGGCAATACTTGAGTAGTCTTTTTATTTCTAGGAATTGGTGTTATGCCCAAGACTCGTTTTATGTGATGAATTCATGTTTTGCTTCTTTTTAATTTCAATTTTGCTTTCGATTTAATTCCTATTGCTTGAATTGCTTGTAAATTCGGTGCGCACTTATTTGTATGTCATAGATACTCTATGAGACGCCCCGGCGTCCCATTAAAGAAAACCCAAAATATTAAGACCTAATTTCGTTATTATCTTTAAGCGAATATATTAAAACAGCGAAAAAATTTAAAACGTAACATACATACATACATAACATATACACCTCAAATCCTGATACAGTACAGTAGAGGGAATCCCATCAGTCAGATCCCAAAATGTACAAACTGATAATCAAACAGAAAATAAAAACAACATCCTAAAGAGATGAGACGCACTGGCCATAGACTCTGTACTCAACTATGAGGATCCACTACTCGCCCCCCACCGTCTGGCGCATACGAGGTCCCATAAAGCTCCTCCATAGCTGGCTCCCCCGTAGGATCTTCTCACCACGATCACGAAAAGAAACATATACAATATAGAGAAGATAGGGATAAGAAACCATATAACATCAAACGTGGAAAGGGTTTAGCAACATTTAATTAAATAACGGCACACTAAACATCCGTCTCCCCAATGTGGTGTAGACATTGTCCGTTACTCGCTCTCGTGTAGGGTTTGGGTCGCCCTACACCATTATCTAATTATATGTAACCGCGCCGTTTCCGACGTTAAATAGTTTCTTTCCCTCACCTGGAATGTCTTAGGCTAGCTCTGGGGCAATGAAACGGACACTCCCTATATTCCCTCAAATCTGTCACGCACAGTTCTACACCCTCCGGGGCTCCAAAAATTCACCTGAACACATCATTGTGAAGCACACGTTACGTGTAGTCCAAATCTGAAGACGGAATTGGAAACCGATAAATGAATTGAAAGATAACCTCAATACCGTCGTCGACGGCATTTAGGCATAAAAAGGACATAGGCTTACCTTAGCCTAATCAAGAAAAGAAAGATAGGGTAATGAAGTAGACGTCGCGAGGATCACAATGGTATAATTGGTTTCTTGATAAGATGAACGGATTGATCGGAATTAGCTCCGAAAACTCAACTCTCTCTCTCGGCCCTCTCTCTCTTTATTATTATTTTTTTTACGCCATTCTCTCACTCTCTGATTTCTTACATATATATATATATTCTTTTACATTAACTTGATAATAATAGTCAAAGTAAATTCTATAGTACACATGACTCACTAATGCTATAGTCATTAGACTTCAAACCTGGCGTGGAATAAAAGAAAGAAAAACAAGAGGTGGCGCCTTTGCATGATAATTGGATGATGGAGGTGTCAATGTTTAGAACACTGCCGTGTACAAAACAATTTATTTGAGATAATTTAATTAGGTTATAATGTGTAACTAGGGTATAATTAATTAAGACTGGTGCCATTTACTAATAATGAGTAACAATTGAGTAAATTAATTATAATCATCTAGCTATGATTAAGATTTATATCTATGACTAATTATCTTTTAATATTGTTGATGATAAACCACCTTAATTAATAATTTAAATCGAGGTGCTTCCAATAAGGGTTTTTAACGTACTTGCTTGAGGTGTTTACCTACTGAAAAATTTTGGGTTGCTTGAATTTTATTTTGAACTTGCTTATGTTTTGGATTCTTAAATAAATTTTTGATTTATCTAACCCTCACTCCCCTCTAATTAAAATATTTCATTTCCTGAAAGATAGGATGTTACATTACTACCCCCCTTAAAAGAAATTTCGTCCTCGGAATTTACGTACCTCAGAGAAGATGTGGATACTGCTGCTGTATATCCGCCTCGCGCTCCCACGTAGCATCTCCAGTGACCTCATCCCAAATGACCTTAACCAAAGGAATCTGTCTACCACGGAGTTCTTTAATCCTTTTATCTGCGATCTTAATCGGTAAAGCCTCATATTCTAGATTCTCTCGGAGTTGTATAGATTCAGGCTCAAGTACATGAGAAGGATTAGGGTAATATTTTCTCAACAGGGAAACATGGAAGACATCATGAAGGTTGGAAAGGAAAGGCGGTAAGGCTATCTGGTAAGCTACTAGACCAATTCGTCGAAGAATCTGAAATGGTCCAATGAATCGGGGAGTGAGTTTTCTAGACTTTATAGCTCTGCCAATCCCGGTCTTCGGAGTGACTCTCAAGAACACGTGATCACCTTCTTGGAACTCTAAGGGTCTCCTCCTCTTGTTACTGTAGCTTCTCTGCCGATCTTGGGCTTCCTTCATTTTCTCTCTTATTTTCCTAACTTGTTCTGTTGTTTGTTATACAACATCAGGACCCAACACTTGGCTTTCGCCAGTCTCATACCAACATAATGGAGTCCTACACTTTCTCCCATACAGAGCCTCATACGGTGCCATCCCGATGCTGCTATGGAAACTGTTATTATATGTGAACTCAATCAATGGTAGGAATTCATCCCAACTGCCAACATGTTCCAACACACAAGCTCTTAAAAGATCCTCCAATGATTGAATTGTCCACTCAGACTGTCCATCCGTCTGAGGATGATAAGCAGAACTCATTCTCAACTTTGTTCCCAAAGCATCGTGTAACTGTCTCCAAAATCTAAATGTAAATCTAGGATCTCGGTCGGAGACAATACTCGACGGCACACCGTGTAACCTCACTACTTCCTTGATATAGATCTGGGTCAACCTTTCAAGATTATAACTTTCACCAATAGGTAAGAAGTGAGCACACTTCGTCAACCTATCAATGATAACCCAAATCGCATCAAACCTCTTCGGAGTTCGTGGTAATCCAACCACAAAGTCCATCGCTATACTATCCCATTTCCAATTTGGGATATCCAAGGACTGTAACAACCCAACGGGCTTTTGATGCTCTATCTTAGCTTTCTGACATACCAAACATGACAGAACATATTCCGCCACTTCTTTCTTCATCCTTAGCCACCAAAACATCTTCTTCAAGTCTTGGTACATCTTGGTGGCTCCTGGGTGGAAACTCAGCTTACTTTTATGTGCCTCCTCTAAGATCATATTCCTAATCTCTAAGTTCTCTGGCACACATATACGATCCTTAAACCTTAACACTCCATCTGATCCTCTCTTAAACTCTGAAACTTTACCCTCATCTATACCTCGATTCACATCCACCAAATATTCATCCTGACCCTGCTTAATCTTAAGGTCCCTCAAAAACTCACTACTGATGGTGATCATACCTAAACATATTCTACCCTCAATCAGATCCATACCTAGGTTCAAATCTCTAAACTGTTCAAGCAACTCCATCTCTTTCACCATCATTGCGGATACATGCAAGGATTTCCGACTTAGTGCATCCGCCACAACATTAGCCTTCCTGGATGGTATTGAAGATCAAACTCATAGTCCTTAATGAATTCCATCCATCTACGTTGTCTCATGTTCAGCTCCTTCTGATCAAACAAATACTTTAAACTCTTGTGATCACTGAACACATTAAACTTAACTCCATAGAGATAGTGTCGCCATATCTTTAATGCGGACACTATGGCTGCTAACTCCAGATCATGGGTTGGGTAATTCCTTTCATGAACTCTCAATTGTCGGGAAGCATAAGCCACAACTCTTCCCTCTTGCATCAAAACACAACCCAATCCTTGATACGACGCATCGCAATATACGTCAAACTGTCCTAATGGATCTGGTAACATCAGCACAGGAGATGTAGTCAACTTCTCCTTTAGCTTCTGAAAGCTCTCTTCACACTTCTCTGTCCAAACAAACGCCGTACCTTTTCTCGTTAACTGCGTCATAGGCAACGCAATCTTTGAGAAACCCTCGATGAACCTCCTGTAATACCCAGCGAATCCTAGGAAACTCCTCACCTCACTCACTGACTTAGGCCTCTCCCATTTAATCACGGCCTCTACCTTAACTGGATCAACAGCTATCCCTTTCTTGTTGATTACATGCCCTAGAAACTGTACTTCCTCTAACCAAAATTCACACTTTGATAGCTTTGCATACAACTGTCTATCTCTCAACACCTGTAACACCACCCTCAGATGTTCCTCGTGTTCTTCTCGACTACGGGAGTAGATAAGAATATCATCTATAAACACCACAACAAACTTGTCAAGGAACGGTCTAAAGATCATGTTCATGTAATCCATGAACACCGCTGGAGCATTAGTTACACCAAAAGGCATAACTAGGTATTCGTAGTGTCCATACCTTGTCCTAAAAGCAGTCTTAGGTATATCCTCCTTCTTCACCCTAATCTGATGGTATCCCGATCTTAAGTCTATCTTGGAAAACACCAAAGCTCCCTTCAACTGATCCATCAGATCATCTATCCTAGGCAACGGGTATTTGTTCTTGATTGTAACTTTATTCAACTGCCTATAATCCGTGCACAACCTAGAACTTCCGTCCTTTTTCTTGACAAACAATACCGGTGCTCCCCAAGGTGAAACACTCGGTCTGATGAATTCCTTCTTCATCATGTCATCCAGCTGTTTCTTCAACTCTGCCAACTCTACTGGTGACATCCGATAAGGAGCTACTGGAATAGGTCCAGCCCCTGGTATGAGATCTATAGCGAACTCCACCTCCCTCTCTGGTGGCACACCTAGAACATCAGGAGGGAAAACCTCGAGAAACTCTCTCGTAATAGGCAGAGAATCTATACTCGAAATCTCCTTAGCTTCCAAAGAAAAAAGCATCACATATTGCTGAGAACCGCAACCCCTCATAGTTGCTCCTTCATTGGCAGATACTATGCTAGAAGGCTCAATAAAAGATAAAGTCTTTCGGGCACAGTCTAGCACTACATGGTTAGCCGAAAGCCAATCCATGCCAAGAATAACGTCTATCTGCTGCATAGGCAAACAGATGAGATCTACAAGGAATGCCCTATTTTCAACAACTATAGGACACTGTAAGCAAACAGACATAGTGATCAAAGGATCACTGGTAGGGGTGGACACTGTCAAGGTATATGGTAGCTGAGAAACGGGCAAATGTAAATGATATACGCACTCATGGGACACAAAAGAATGTGTAGTGCCTGAATCAAACAACACACACGAGAGTCTGTCAGATATTAAACACATACCTTGAATAAGATCCACAGATTGAGGGGACTCAGATCCTCTTACTGTAAACACTCTCCCCGTGGCCTGAGGTCTGGCCGTCTGTCGTCCCGCAGCCGGAACCCCTCTCCCAGCTCCTTCTCTGAAACCACTGGCTCCTCTGAAACTACCAGCTCCTCTCTGCGGCTTTGGCTGCTCAGATGTCGCTCTCTGTCTACAATCCCTAGCAAAATGACCTGGTTTGCCACAGACGTAGCGACCAGATCTATCAGTACAATCCCTGATATAATGTGGACCTCCGCATCTGAAACACACTGGGACCCGCGGCTGCTGGCCCTCTCTGGTAACCGGTGCTGATGGTACAGATGTCTGAGTGCTCTGTCCTGGTCTAACGTATGGTCCTCTCCTCCATCGAGAACCTCCATCACCTCTCCTTTGATGACCTGCTCTGATAGGACCCCTACTACGCTGTTGTCTCTGCTCTGCAGCCTGCCTCCTGTCCATGCTCTCTATAGCACTGGCCCTCTCCACCATCTCTGGAAAGCTCAAAATATCCAAGGGCGCTATAGCCCTCCTCAACTCATGCCGTAAACCCTCCTCGAATCTCCGGCACATCCAGTCCTCATTTGGAAACCTCTGGTAGTACTCAAAACTGTATCAGGGCCTCGAATCTGGCCGCGTAATCACCAACAGACCTGTCTCCCTACTGGAGACTTATGAACTCTCTCTCCTTCTCGCGTCTCACTAATCGCGGGAAGTACTTCTCAAAGAAACACTCTCTGAACAGCTCCCAACTGATGAGTCTACCCTCAGCCTCTAGTAATCTCCTCTTGCCTCTCCACCATGACTCAGCCCCTCCGATCATCATGAAGGCGGCATAGGTCACCTTCCGATCATCTCTGCATCTCATAGTATCAAAAATCTTCTCGAGCTCCTGAATCCACCACTCTGCTCGCTCTGGATCATACTCTCCGCCAAACAGTGGTGGCTTACCTTTGAGAAAGGTAGCCAATCCTGCATCCTCAGCATCGGCGGCCATCCTCCTATCCTGCCGCTCCTGTAGCTCTGCCTCTCTCTGTACCCTCTGAGCATTCTGCTGCGCCTGCTGCAACAGAACTGATGCTAACTTACGGATAGTTCGAAGAGTCTCGGTGGACTCTCCTCCACTTCTAATCCTTTCCTCTGGCTGATGAGGCTCATCCTCTACACCTTCTATCGCTCTACCACCACCCCGTCTGTCATGTCCTCGACCTCGGCCTCGAGCCATGATTCTGTTAAAATAAATCATTAGCCCCCATCAATATGACATATAATACTACATAAAACTGGAATATAAATACTACATGCCATAGAGATGTCGCGTCGGACTCATTACCCAACTTCTAAGCATAGTTGTTATCCGATGTGGATTCAACTAAATGGCCAGTTCACCCTAATCATAGTGCTCACAATCCGTTTCAAATCCAAACTGCTCTGATACCACTAAATGAGACGCCCCGACGTCCCATTAAAGAAAACCCAAAATATTAAGACCTAATTTCGTTATTATCGTTAAGCGAATATATTAAAACAGCGGAAAAATTTAAAACGTAACATACATACATAACATATACACCTCAAATCCTGATACAGTACAGTAGAGGGAATCCCATCAGTCGGATCCCAAAATGTACAAATTGATAATCAAACAGAAAATAAAAACAACATCCTAAAGAGATAAACGCACTGGCCATAGACTCTGTACTCAACTATGAGGATCCACTACTCGTTCCCCAACGTCTGGCGCATACGAGGTCCCATAGAGCTCCTCCATAGCTGGCTCCCTGTAGGATCTTCTCACCACGATCACAAAAAGAAACAAATACAATATAGAGAAGATAAGGATAAGAAACCATATAACATCAAACGTGGAAAGGGTTTAGCAACATTTAATTAAATAACAGCACACTAAACATCCGTCTCCCCAGTATAAAGATATATAACATAATCATCCTCAATCCACATCTATAATCTTTCCTCTACCCTTCATCATGATGCAATGAAAATGTTGTATGCATAATCTCTTCAGGTATCGGCCATATCCGGATATCACAACAATATAATCGACACGTCCCAGAGTCCCCGGCGCACACCCTCATCCGCGGCTGGAGGGTGCCCACGTAAAGCAATGGCACTATAGCTACATAACCCGGTGCACACCTCTGGACCACAATCCAGGATGCTTATGCAATGCATGAAATATAGCTGCGAGAAATCATCTCTGGACGATCTGCCGTTAGTCTATCCCCGGGAATTTTCCTTCCGAGGCATAGACCCCACTCGACCATGTTTCATGTCCACTCGACCATGTTTCAGGTCCCTCATATCACAGACCATGTTTCAGGTCACCCCCTAGTGCCCTAACCGGTAATCATAATCTCATAGATAACCTCAAAATAATCTCATCTCATTAATCTCAACCCTATCTCACGATAATTATCTCGGTTGGGCACTGCTATCACATATCGTATGCAATCCCCAAATACATCCTCGTGTCTCAACATGACTTATGATTTACTCAATCCTCTAAGCACAATCATTACATTCATCATATCATCATAATCGTCATCATGTTATCCAAAATCATTATCATATATCCTCATATCATATATCATTTCTGAACAATAAATACCGAAATATAATAATAATAATAATAATAATAATAATAATAATAATGACAATAATAATGATAATACTAATAATAATAATAATAATAATAATAATAATAATATAAACACTTCTAAAATAATTACCACACTCATGATATCATATATCAAGTATCAAGTTCACATCAACCAGTCAAACAGGCAATCAGCACGTAATAAAATAGTCTATGTATGTAGCGTAACGACGATAAACGCACAATTTCTATATCATCATCGGTACCATTGAGTAGTTCCCAATGTGGTATAGACATTGTCCGTTACTCGCTCTCGTGTAGGTTTGGGTCGCCCTACACCATTATCTAATTAAATATAACCGCGTCGTTTCCGACGTTAAATAGTTTCTTTCCCCCACCTGGAATGTCTTAGGCTAGCTCTGGGGCAATGAAATGAACACTCCCTATATTCCCTCAAATCTGTCACGCACAGTTCTACACCCTCCGAGGCTCCAAAAATTCACCTGAACACATCATTGTGAAGCACACGTTACGTGTAGTCCAAATATGAAGACGGAATTGGAAACCGATAAATGAATTGAAAGATAACCTCAATACCATCGCCGACGGTATTTAGGCATAAAAAGGACATAGGCTTACCTTAGACTAATCAAGAAAATAAAGATAGGGTAATGAAGTAGACGTCGCGAGGATCACACTGGTATAATTGGTTTCTTGATAAGATGAACGGATTGATCGGAATTAGCTCCGGAAACTCAACTCTCTCTCTCGGCCCTCTCTCTCTCTTTATTATTATTATTATTATTTTACGCCATTCTCTCACTCTCTGATTTCTTTTATATATATATATATATTATATATTATATTTATATATATATATATATATATATATTCTTCTTTTACATTAACTTGATAATAATAGTCAAAGTAAATCCTATAGTACACATGACTCACTAATGCTATAGTCATTAGACTTCAAACCTGGCGTGGAATAAAAGAAAGAAAAACAAGAGGTGGCGCCTTTGCATGATAATTGGATGATGGAGGTGTCAATGTTTAGACACTGCCGTGTACAAAACAATTTATTTGAGATAATTTAATTAGGTTATAATGTGTAACTAGGGTATAATTAATTAAGACTAATGCTATTTACTAATAATGAGTAACAATTGAGTAAATTAATTATAATCATCTAGCTATGATTAAGATTTATATCTATGACTAATTATCTTTTAATATTGTTGATGATAAACCACCTTAATTAATAATTTAAATCGAGGTGCTTCCAATAAGGGTTTTTGACGTACTTGCTTGAGGTGTTTACCTACTGAAAAATTTTGGGTTGCTTGAATTTTATTTTGAACTTGCTTATGTGTTTGGATTCTTAAATAAATTTTTGATTTATCTAACCCTCACTCCCATCTAATTAAAATATTTAATTTCCCGAAAGATAGGATGTTACACTCTAAGGATGAACCTAGCGGTGAACTTAGGTATTGAATCTATAGGGATTGAACGTAGGATTTAAATCACGAGAGTTAGAAGCGATCCTTCGAGGGTTCATTGAATTGTCACGAATCTTAATGGGTTCAATTTAAATACAATTGCCACGAAAGTAGGGGTTGGTTTAATTAGGCACGGTTCTTGTATCTCGAGAGGGAACATTAACTTATTTAGGACAAGTTCACCTTCAAAGCAATTTTGATAATTAACAAGATGGATAGTCAATTTAGTAGCATGAGCAGTCTTGTTGGTAACTCAATTCCTGGAAATCTTTTTCATTTTTAAAATCCCAAAAATATTTTATTTTATTTTATTATTTCTTTTATTTTCTTGAAATCTTTTCACACTTATTTCTCAGTCTAAATAGTTGTTTAATTTGTGAAGTGACACTTGGTTTCCCAATCCCTGAGTTCGATACTCAGTTTCTCACCGTTTTATTATTACTTGCTTCGATCCGGTACGCTAGCCGGAGCCTATCAAGTTTTTGGCGCCGTTGCCGGGGATTGGCACTACCAATATCATTAGTAACAAAGACGACAACTACTTTAGACATTTTTTTAAAATTTTGTATATATTTGATCTTTTCTTTTGAGTTTTGTTTGTATTAGGTGGATGCCACACATGGACCATTGTTTCTATCTAAACAGGAAATCTCAAAATGATTGGATCGTGCTTGATTGTATTGTTGATAAGCATGTGAAGATTTACTCCAAGGAGGAATGGAGATCCTATTTGTCATCCTTACAACCACCACCACACATTAAGCTGGATCCCGAAGTGCTGGAATCACTTTGGGATATAGATGCTCAATGTTTGATCCAGAGCATAGAGCGTAGCAAGGAGGAATTTAGTGTCATGATTCAAAGGCATAAAATGCATAAGTAGCGTTCTCAATTGGTAGCGGAGATGCTAAGTAACAACTTGCAGAGTTTAGAAGAGCAAGCTGGCAAATTTTCTAAATTGCTAGCAGAAAAGCCGCACGAGACTCAAATTGAAGAGAATGTTGTTGCCAATATGGACTTAAATGAAGATGAAGTCGTGGTGGAAGATGATTTAAGAGTAGAGGATCGTGAGGCAGAGTGCAAGGAGGAATTATCCCCCATTAATCCTTTGCAAGGGATGATTAAGAAGAATCATGTAGAAAACTCTTCCTTCAGTATTCCTATTGAGGAGCCTAGAAATCCTGAGTTATATAAATATGTTGATTTGCATGCATGTGTGGATGTTACAAAGTTCGTGACTTCAATTTGTCTATCACATTACTTAGTAAAAATACCAACTTTGGAGTTCAAGTCATTGCCTGAGAATTGGGAGTTTTCATCAACAGCGACAAAGGCTCCAAGGTAGCCTCAAAAAGTTATGTTTCTAGTGCTTCATGGAGAAACTAATTACATAAATGTCATTCTTGGAGTAAGTGACTTACCATTTGACCCGAGAGGAAGTGTCCTCATAAAAGCACTTAGAGAAGCAAACAGAATCTCATCACACTTGCTTCTTCCATCTCCGCTCCACAAGCCATGGGATCCGGGAGGAAGGTCTTACATCTTGGGCATCTCTTGATCTTTGTACCATAGGTAATAGGATTCGGGTGGAAGCGTCTTCAATGAGTTTTTCTAAACCATTCTCTTTTTAATTATTTTGCTTTTATTTACTTGAGTCATATGTGTGAGTCTTGTGTTGGTAAGCTTGAAGGAATTTTATTGAATTTAGCATAGATGAATTGCATAAAAAAAATATTGATTTTTGATGATTTCCCCTAATTATTTGAAAATTGAAAATTGATCCTCATAAAAATTGAAAATTGAACTTTGAGAAATTTTGTTGTGGATACATGATTTATGACAAGTTTGGGATGAAGGAATGCACACACTAGGGATTATATCTCGGTTAAATAATTTTCTAAAAATGTCTAGGTGAGGAATTTGAGCCTCCAACATTGTTTTTGAATTGTGTGAATCACTTTTAAGTTGTACTTTCCCGGATTTGCTTGAATCTCTTCTTGGTTTGCATGTTTATGTGTTTGCATCTAATGATTTAGCCAATTTTATTTGAAATAGCTAATTGGCCTAAAAAGAACCATCCCTAATGCATGTTCCCTAGTTAGCCTCATTAAGCCTAAAAGCCTATTGTTTCTTGATGACCTTATGTTATAAGCCAAAAATCCAAAAAAAAACCATGATAACCCAATCTTAGGATTTAGGAGAGCATGGATGCTTAGTAAGACAAGGGTTGAAGGAAACTAAGTTTGGGGTGGCTACACGGGTTTGATATGTTATTTTGGGATGAGAAAAAGAAAAATAAAGGTTGAAGCCAAAGGCAAAAAGAAAAATAAGAAAAGTACAAAAATGTCAAAAGGGTATTAAAAGGAAAATGTTGTAGTCACCCAAAGTATAGATAGATAGGTAGGTAGGTAGGTAGGTAGGTAGGTAGGTAGGTAGGTAGGTAGAAAGAAAAAGGAATGAGTGGAAATTCAATGTGTAAAAATGCTCATGCTCTCTTAGTTCCTAGGGACTTAAGCCTAGTACCTTTGAACATCCTACCTTTAGCCGGGGCCCATTACAATCTTTAAAAGACCTTTTGATGATGTATGCATGTTTTCGTGGGAACTATGCTTGAGATGAAAATCAAATTCATGGAAAGTGTGCTTAAAATGTGAAATTTGGTGAAAAGTTGATAACCTAGACACTTGAGTGAATGAGTGAAATACTAAATGCCCTTGTGAGGAAGGCAATTGTTTGAAATTGGTGATCTCCATTTTATGTGTAACTTGGATCCTTTGCTTAGATTGATTATTGCATGAATGATGAAATTCTCTTTGTTTGAAGTAAATGAATGTGGGGATTACTATAATGAAGAGGGAAAACATTGAATAAAAATTGAATTGATAAAATTGCATGAAATTTGTGCGAAATTGATTGAATCCTTTGAGCTTGCCGAGTTTTGAGTCTATTTGATTTTTAGTTTGCTTGAGGACAAGCAAAGTTTAAGTTTGGGGTATTTTGATAATCCACTGGCTTATCATGTTTTATCTATTATTTTAGAGTGGATTTTATCAATTAAGTGAAGTTGAATACTTGACTTAACCCAAATTAGACTTTGTTTTCCTATTTTAGTTATTTTAGAGTCAATGTGTGCATTTCATTGATTTTAATTAGAATTTAATTGATTTTCTCAAGATTTTCTTATTTTTATTTTTAGGAAAGGACAAAGAAGAAGGATTGCAATTAAATTGAAGATTGCCAAATGTTCCGTCCAAATATCTCATATAGGAGATACTCGACCGGAGAAAGTCTAGTGGGGTTGTTTTGGAATTAGCTTGACAGAGTGTGAACTCTGCTCCTATGTATCTAAATGGGAATCAAAGCAAACGTAGTTCTAAGTGAGGGGGTTGAGCCCCTATTTATAGTTATTTCAGTGCAACCGTTCGAGTAAAACGGTTACTGAGATCCTATTTGTTAGGATCGGATGGTTATTGCAGTTAGACATTGATATGGATAAGGCTCCGAGTTATACGGAGAGATATTTGGACTAGCGAGATATTCGGCCCAGTCAGTTACGGCTGGATAGCTCGGGGCCGAGATATCTTCATCCGTGGCCTGCTGTGGAATAGGCCCGAGTAGTTATCCTCGGGTGTCAAGTGCATTAATAGGTCTTCGGCTTTATATGAATTCGGGTCACGGCCCACTTACAAGAATGAGCTCGGTCGTACTGACCATCCTCGGCCTTATATCTCCGGCCAGTACACAAGCCCCCCGAGCTCTGAGCTTAAATAAGCGAAAGAGCTGACGAGTATTAAACCGAGCTTATACTCCGTCCACGTGGACCATCGTATTTCCAGTAATTTCAATGGCTCGAACTCGGCCTTTAGGCTCAAACTTGGCCTTAACAATTTAATGGCTCGTACTCGGCCTTTAGGCTTGAACTCGGCCTTAATAATTTAATGGCTCGTACTCGGCCTGTAGGCTCGAACTCGGCCTTTAGGCTCAAACTTGGCCTTCAAAATTTGATGGCTCGTACTCGGCCTTCAGGCTCAAACTTGGCCTTAAAAATTTAATGGCTCGTACTCGGCCTTCAATAATTTAATTGGCTCGAACTCGGTCTTCAGGCTCAAACTTGGCCTTAAAAATTTAATGGCTCGTACTCGGCCTTAATAATTTAATGGCTCGTACTCGGCCTTTAGGCTCGAACTCGGCCTTTAGGCTCAAACTTGGCCTTAACAATTTAATGGCTCGTACTCGGCCTTCATGCTCAAACTTGGCCTTAAAAATTTGATGGCTCGTACTCGGCCTTCAGGCTCAAACTTGGCCTTAAAAATTTAATGGCTCGTACTTGGCCTTCAACAATTTAATTGGCTTGAACTCGGCCTTTAGGCTCGAACTCGGCCTTTAGGCTCAAACTTGGCCTTAACAATTTAATGGCTCGTACTTCGCCTTTAGGCTCGAACTCGGCCTTTATAATTTAATGGCTCATACTCGGCCTTCAGGATCAAACTTGGCCTTAAACAATTTAGTGGCTCGTACTCGGCCTTCAAGCTCTAACTTGGCCTTTAACAATTTAGTGGCTCGTACTCGGCCTTCAGGCTCAAACTTGGCCTTAAACAATTTAATGGCTCGTACTCGGCCTTTAGGCTCAAACTTGGCCTTAAACAATTTAATTGGCTCGAACTCGGCCTTCAGGCTCAAACTTGGCCTTAAACAATTTAATGGCTCGTACTCGGCCTTCAGGCTCAAACTTGGCCTTTTAACAATTTAATGCTCGCAAAACACATACATCGGCAAATTAAGAAAACAATGTTCATAATAAATTCTTTTATTGGATAAAAAGGAAGTCTACGGTGTTCCTCGTTAAAACCTTCTCAGTCAAAACCCTTTTTGGGACAAAATACCGAGGTAGGAAAAAGAGTACATCACCTGACTATATACATCAACTATAATAAAATTTTAAATGCGAAGCATTCCAAGTCCTCGGGATAGGCTTCCCGGACAACTCTTCTAACCTATATGCTCTGTTTCCCAAGTTTTCTACTACCCGGAATGGCCCTCCCCAGTTTGCTGCCAACTTGCCTTCCGTATAATCCTTCCTTGCTTCTCCTTTTATTCTCAGCACCAAGTCTACACGCAGGAAACTCCTCGGCTTTACTCTTGAATTATACCTCCTAGTTGCTCTCTGTTTGCAAGCTTCTTCTCTGATTTTGGCCTCCTCCCTGATTTCCTCTACCAAGTCAAGTTCGACCCTTAAATTGCTTTCATTATCATTTGGTTCATGTTGCATACGTCGGAAAGACGGCTCACCAACCTCCACTGGGATCATGGCGTTTGTTCCATATGTCAGTCTGAAGGGTGTTTCTTGAGTGGTAGATTGAGGCGTGCGGTGGTAGGCCCAGAGGATACTTGGTAACTCTTCTGCCCAAGCTCCTTTGGATCTTCCCACCCTCTTCTTCAGTTCTCCGAGAATAACCTTGTTGGCCGCTTCAGCTTGCCCATTGGTCTGGGGATGTTCAACCGATGTAACGTGGTGTTTAACACCGAGGTTGTCATAGAATTCCCGCAATGTTTTATCTACAAACTGTCTTCCGTTGTCTGTGACGATTGCAAAGGGAATTCTGTGCTTACAGATGAGGCTTTTCCACGCAAATTTTTGCACTTTCTCGGCGGTAATCTTTGCCAAAGGCTCTGCTTCAATCCATTTTGTGAAGTAGTCCACTGCTACCAGGAGAAATTTCACTTGACCTTTGGCCACAGGGAATGGCCCCAGTATATCCATTCCCCACATAGCAAAAGGCCAAGGCGAGTTTAATGTGTGAAGTCCTTCGGGAGGGGTACGACTTATATTGGAAAATCTTTGGCACTCATCACATTGCTTCGTCCACTCCATGCAATCTGCTCGGATGGTAAGCCAATAGTACCCTGCTCGGACTACCTTGGAGGCCATTGATCTGCCCCCGCAGTGAAAACCACAGATTCCTCGGTGAACCTCTTCCATGACGTACTTTGATTGTGCCTTCGTCATACATTTTAGCAATGGTACAGAGAACCCCCATTTAAACAATTCTCCAGAAATAATAGCAAAGTGACTTGCTCTGAGCCTGATCTTCCTGGCCTCAACATGATCTGGGGGCAGAGTTTCTGAGGATAAATACTCCCAAATGGTTGTCATCCATTCTCGGTCAACCGGTTCGCTGGCCATCACCTCCCCAAACGTGACACTCGGTTCATTTATGGTTTCTTGAATAACCGTTCTATGGTGGCCCGGCTTCTTTGTACTGGCCAATTTGGACAGCAGATCGGCCCGAGTGTTTTCTTCTCGGGGAATGTGCTCAATAGCAAATTTCTCGAAGTTGGAGATTTCTCGGGGAATGTTAACTGGGAGAGGGGAGCGTAAACCCCTAACACTGTCATAGAACTACTCGGGTTGAAGAAAGACGAATTTGGCTGGTGGGGAAGAATGAAGAATGAACAAGTAAAGCAGCGAAGTAGCCCTATTTATAAGGAGCAAGAGGCGTTGGAAAGGAAGAAATATGCATGGGAAAAGGTTTGTTGGAAAAACAAATCTCGAAACTAAGTAAAAAGCAGTAATTGCATTGCGGTTTCCAAAGCATATAATGCGTGACTGCATGAGTAAGGTGTGAAACATGCGTTTCACGTGTAACAACTACCGTCCATTTTTGATATGGACGGTAGAATACCTCGTTCCTAGCCGAAGATTTGTTTAAACAGGCCAAACACAACGACGGAAGATAAAAAACACTTCAAGTGTATCTCGGCCAAACAATAGGCTACAAGGAAAAAGGAAAGTCATCAAAATGGTAACAGTTTTCATTAAGTAAAACGAAGTTACAAGGGCACAAGCCCATTACAAGGGATGAACAAAAACAAAAAACTAAGTCACTCGTCCCTGTGGCTTTCCTCGGCCTCAATATGGTCCTCGGGGGAATCTTCAGCCCCTTCCACCTCTTCCTCCTCTTCGAGAATTATGGGAATAAGTTCCCCGTTTACCACCTCTTTATTCACATCGACTCCTGAAAGATCAACCCCCGGGGCGAGAACCTCCACTTAAGCAATGGCCTTGTCAAAACCTTTCCGATGCTCGATGATAATACAGTTAGGGGCCTCTTTTAAATCCTCCGGAAGCTCCATCTTGGCCTTGGTCTCGGCCTCCAAGGCAGCTTTAAGTTGCTCAATTTCAGCTTGAGCCTTTTTGAGCTCCTCTTCAGCACGAGCTCTACCTTCTTCAGCCTGAGCTTTACTCTCCTCAGCAGATTTTGCTTTGGTGTTGATCTCGGAGTTCTGGTCATTCAACTCGGTGATGGTAGTGTTCAGGAGATTATTAGTCTTGGCCAGCTCGTCACGCTCAGTGGAGGTCCGGGTAAAATCCCCCTTTAGCTTCTCAATAGAAGCCAGTTCGGCTTCCAGTTGCCGAGACTTCCTTTCAGCCTCCACTAAATCTCGGATGCAAAAGCGGGCCAAGGCAGCAGCTCGGATACAGTAGGTGGAGAGAGCCTCCATGCTAGATTGAGCCCCTTGTTGCCTCATTAGCCGGAGATCTGCGGGCTTTAGGAATTTTGAGTCGAAGGAAGGGAAGGGGTTGAAGTCTTCACCCCAGAGGGATGAGGTCCCCGCCCTTAGAGAAGTGTTGTACCATTTCAGCTCGGTGGAGGGAGGGGGTTGTTCTCGCCCCGCGGTTCCTGTCTCCTGAGTAGTAGGGTGTGGGGGACTTGGGCGAGAAGGGGGAGAATCTTCGGTGTCAACTACAACTTCTACCCTCTTTCTTTTTTGAGGGGCGGAGGATGAAGTTCCCTTCGCAGAGGCCTTGGTGGGGGGAGGTCTTTTCTTCTTCTTCTCAGTTGAGGAGGGAACCTGACCCTCTTGTGCAGCAGCCTTTACAAGCTTGGAGAAGTCAAATTTCCCCATAATGACTGCCAAAAAGAAAGAGTTGTTAGTACAGCAACACATACAGAAAAGATTCCAAAACTAAAAAGCCGAGCACTTACTTTTCAGGTCAGTTCTCGGAGTAGATGAGAAGGGTAGTTTCAGAAGGCGTCCACAATGGAGGGGCCGAGGAAGTTTTTCTAGTATGTCTATGTCCCGCCTATCCTCGGCCGGGAGGGATTGGTACTCAAAGCCGACGAATTTGGTGGGGGAGGATTGCCAGTATAAAGGAAACTTGGCACAGTTATCATCGTCGAAAAAGTGGGAGGAGTGAGAGCCCGAGAGGCGAACTCGGAAGAAGCCGACTTTGAAATCTTTGTACGACGATGTATATAGACTAAGCAGTCCTCTCCGGTTCAGCCCATTAAGGGAAATCCATCCCATTTTCTCACCAAACCTTGTTTGGTAAAAATACAAAAATTTTGGAGTGGTGGGCTCCATCCCGAGGTATTTACATAGAATCTGAAAGGCTTTCATAAAAGCCCAACTGTTGGGGTGAAGTTGAGTAGGAGCGACGTTCATGGTTCTCAGAACATCACACTCAAACTCGGTAAAGGGAAGAGACACATGCAGCTTATCAAATAATGTTTTGTACATGTATGTAAAGGGGGGCTCGGAAGGACGAGCCCTGAGAAAGACACACTCGGTACCCGAGCATGGGGAGCAAATGAACTCGGACTCGTCCCCTGACGCCGAGATATTAATCTGGGACCAAAGTTGATCAATTGATTCTGGAGTCTGGAAGTCAGAGAAGAAGGTCCCAACCTCACCTTTAACCCAGGTATACCCAGGAAGGGTAATATCGGGAACAGGGTCTTTTGGAACCCTTAGGCGTTGTTTGCGGGCGGCGGGTTTGGACACCGGGGGAGAGGGAGAGCCGGACTTGGAGTCAGACCCAGAGGAATCAGACCCAGGGGAAGACGACCCGGAGGAGGACGCTTCCCCTTCTCCGATGTTCAACTCCCGTGAAGGAATCGAAGAGGTGGAGGGAGAACCCCCAATGGGGGAAACCTCGCGCTCAATTAGAGGCGAGGTATTTGACTCAGAGGACGTGGATGAACTCATCTGGTAAGCAGAAATTAAACTTAGAAGCACGAGGGGAAGAAGGAGACTAGGCGTACCTGAAAAATGACAAGCAGAAAAGTGATGGCAGAAACTTGGAAAACGAAGGTGAAGGGCGAAGGAGGATAAGCAAGGTAGAAGGGAGTTGGAGTAGGAAGGGATATTTGTAGCTGCGGTTGACGGTCCACGTTCCATCAAGCCCAAAAGGGCGCGACTTTTGATTTTCCCCTCATTAAATGGGCGCGGAACCCTAGGGTTTCTTACCTAAAGCGTACCGCAGAAGCATTAGGGGGAATGATTGCTTTCTCTGACAAAGAGGAAAGATTTGATTGAAATGACAGCTGGGAATGCAGAAGTTTGTGTGGCCGAAGAATAAGCTCAGTTTCATACTTATTAGCTCTTTCGCTTATTTAAGCTCGGAGCTCGGGGGGCTTGTGTACCGGCCGAAGATATAAGGCCGAGGATTGTCAATACGACCGAGCTCATTCTCGTAAGTGGATATTCACCCGAACTCCCATAAAGCCGAAGACCTATTAATACACTCAACACCCGAGGATAACTACTCGGGCCTACTCCACACCAGACCACGAATAAAGATATCTCGGCCCCGAGCTATCCAGTCGTAACTGACTAGGCCGAATATCTCGCTGGTCCAAATATCTCTCCGTATAACTCGGAGCCTTATCCATATCATTGCCTAACTTCCATAGCAATCTGATCCTAACAAATAGGATCTCAGTAACCGTCTTACTCTAACGGTGGCACTGAAAATATCTATAAATAGGGGCTCAACCCCCTCAATGAGAACTACGTTTGCTTTGATTCCCATTTGGATACGTAGGAGCAGAGTTCACACTCTGTCAAGCTAATTCCAAAACAACCCACTAGACTTTCTTCGGCCGAGTATCTCTCGTCTGAGATATTTGGACGGAACACCAAGTAAATTGCAAGGGCCCACATGATGGATTTGAATCCAAATCAATTTGGATTTGAATTTTTATGATTAAAAGATAATTCAATTGGCATTGAGATAAAAGATTGGATCCAAATCAATTTAGATTTGGATAATAATTGCCTATCACAACAATAAAGGATATGATAAGATTTGGAAATTAATTTGGAGATATTGATTTGGCAATTAAATACGAAGATTAAAATGCTCAGGACCAGTTATGTTGGAGTTTGCATGAAGGCGGAGCTTGAAATACAAGAAAAATGCACCAAACAGAGCTCATCACGACCTGGCCATGATAGGCATCACGGCCATGATCGAGCAGGGCTGAAAAAGAAAGAAGAACAAAAAGTCAGAACCTGTCACGGCCATGATAGGACAGCCAGTGTCA
This sequence comes from Sophora flavescens, assembly GCA_030762895.1. Taxonomy (NCBI): domain Eukaryota; kingdom Viridiplantae; phylum Streptophyta; class Magnoliopsida; order Fabales; family Fabaceae; genus Sophora; species Sophora flavescens. Next base: position 144,601,783 of record CM061068.1, on the reverse strand, counting down.
AGTTCTCCAGGACATAATCTGTCATGGCCAGGCCGTGACAGGCATCACCCCCGTGACGCGCAAAATCTGGAATTTTGATTTGCTAATTTGATTTGATTTTGTAATGGTTTCAAATCCAAGTTAACCTACTCTATAAATAGGGCAATTAGGCTCGAAAATAGAGATCTCTTGACTGCTACCAATTGGCAAAAATTAGGATTTCTCTTCTTCTCAATTTCTTCTTTTCTCTTAGGATTTTTATGTTTTTGTTAATCAAGGTTGCTATGAACATGGCAATGCTTGAGTAGTCTTTTTATTTCTAGGAATTGGGGCTATGCCCAAGACACGTTTTATGTGATGAATTGGCGTTTTGCTTCTTGTTAATTTTAATTTTGCTTTCGATTTAATTCTTATTGCTTGAATTACTTGTAAATTCGATGCGCACTTATTTGCATGTCATAGATACTCAAAGGATGAACCTAGCGGTGAACTTAGGTATTGGATCTATAAGGATTGAACTTAGGACTTAAATCACGAGAGTTAGAAGCGGTCCTTCGAGGGTTCATTGAATTGTCACGAATCTTAATGGGTTCAATTTAAATACAATTACCACGAAAGTAGGGGTTTGTTTAATTGGGCAAGGTTCTTGTATCTCGAGAGGGAACATTAATTTATTTAGGATAAATTCACCTTCAAAGTAATTTTGATAATTAACAAGAGGGGTAGTCAATTTAGTAGCATGAGCAGTCTTATTGGTAACCCAATTCCTGGAAATCTTTTTCATATTTAAAATCCCAAAAATATTTGATTTTATTTTATTGTTTCTTTTATTTTCTTGAAATCTTTTCCCACCTATTTCTCAGTCTAAATAGTTGTTTAATTTGTGAAGTGACACTTGGTTTCCCAATCCCTAAGTTCGATACTCAGTTTCTCACCGTTTTATTATTACTTGCTTCGATCTGGTACGCTTGCCGGAGTCTATCACTCAAAAAAGAGAATAAAGGATAAATTTGTCATTGAGACAAAATAAATGCATTTAAAAATATGCTTAGATGCAGGCAAATGTGGACTCGTCTGGAATTACACAATGGACGCGGTAAACAACACCAGTAGACGCGACATATAATAGACGTGCAACACGACATGAAATAGACGCACAACTTTTAATAGGTATTAGATGTGCATAAGTAATAGACGCAAGATTATCAAAACATTTTTTCTCAAGGCCGAACACCTAAATTAATCCTCACATATCATGTTAAGATGCTTCCTAATAAAGATAAATCTGTCCTCTGCAAGAGGTTTAGTAAAGATATCTGCCCATTGATGGTCAGTATCTATAAATTGAATATCAAATACACCTTTTTGCACATAATCCCTAATAAAATGATGCTTAACCTCTATGTGCTTAGCTCTAGATTGCAAAATTGGATTCTTAGATAGATTTATTACAGCAGTATTATCACACATAAGTGGAATACTACTTACAAACAAGTTGTAATCCTCCAATTGATGTTTGATCCAAAGAAGTTGTGAGCAACAACTTGCAGCTGATATATACTCAGCTTCAGCAGTTGATAAGGCAATGGTACTTTGTCTTTTGCTTGACCATGAGACAATATTAGCTCCAATGAAGTGACATCCTCCACTAGTGCTTTTTCTTTCAATTCTATCTCCAGCATAGTCAACATCACAGAAACCAACTAATATGTAATCTTCATTTTTATTAAAGCACAAACCAAGATTAGTAATACCTTTTAAATATCTAAAGATTCTCTTAACTGCTGATAAGTGAGATTCTCTAGGATAATGTTGAAATCGAGCACACAAACATACATGGAACATAATATCAGGCCTAGGCACAGTAAGATATAAGAGAGATCCTATCATACCTCTATATACCTTTTGGTCTACCTTTTTCTCTTTATCATCTTTGTTCAGTATGGAAGTGGGGTGCATTGGAGTATTCATTGGCTTACAATCATCCATCTTAAACTTCTTCAGAAGCTCTTTTGTATACTTAGTTTGGTGGATGAGCACCTTGTCCAAGGTGTGTTTTACTTGAAGTCCAAGGTAAAATTTGAGTTCTCCCATCATCCTCATTTCAAATTCTTTTTGCATTAACTTAGAGAATTCTTTACATGGAGACTCATTAGTACCACCAAAAATAATACCATCAACATATATTTGTACAACTGTGAAATTAGACTTAGTGGACTTTCTAAATAAGGTTGTGTCAACCTTTCCTCTATTGAATCCATTTTCCATAAGAAAGGAACTTAGTCTGTCATACCAAGCTCTAGGAGCTTGCTTAAGTCCGTACAAAGCTTTCTTAAGCTTATATACATGTTCAGGATGGGTTTCACACTCAAAAATCGGAGGTTGCATAACATAAACTTCTCCATTAATAAAGCCATTTAGAAAAGCACTTTTAACATCCATTTGAAAAAGCATTATACTATGATGTGCAGCAAATGAAAGTAGAATTCTAATAGCTTCTAATCTAGCAACAGGTGCAAAAGTTTCAGTATAATTTATACCTTCTTCTTGAGAGAAACCTTGAGCAACAAGTCTTGCTTTGTTTCTTATTACCTTACCATTTTCATCAAGTTTGTTTCTGAAAACCCACTTTGTTCCAATCACTGATTTGTCTTTAGGCAGGGGAACCAGAGTCCAAACTTCACTTCTTTCAAACTGATTGAGTTCTTCTTGCATAGCTAGAATCCAACCATCATCCAGCAGAGCCTCGTCTACTGTCGTTGGTTCCAACTTAGGGACTAGTGCAGAAATATCTTGTTCTCTGAAAGTTGATCTGGTTCTTAGCTTGTCATTGGGGTTTCCAATGATCTGGTCTTGTGGATGGTAATTCTTGAAGTACCAAGATTTTTGAACTGTATTATGTTGAGAAGTCGAAGTTTCTGGATGTTGAGTGGGGTCATATGCTTGATCATCAAATTTTATCTCTGGTGAGTCTCCTGGGATGTTTAGATCAAGATCTGTAAAAGCTTCATCTAGCTCTAATAATTTCTTATCAGGCTGTTTGTCATCAAACTTGACATGAATAATTTCCTCTACTATCAGAGTCTTAGAATTATAAACTCTAAAGCCTTTAGATGTTTCAGAATATCCTAATAGTATTACATTATCTGTTTTAGCATCAAACTTGCCAAGTTGATCTTTAGTATTCAGTATATAGCATTTACAACCAAAAGGGTGAAAATAAGATATGTTGGGTTTTCGTCCTTTCCACAGTTTATAAGGAGTCTTATTCAGGATAGGTCTAATGTATATTCTGTTCTGAATGTAGCAGGCAGTATTAACAACTTCAGTCCAGAAGTGTCTAGGGACAGAGTTGTCATTGAACATAGTCCTAGCCATCTCTTGAAGAGATCCGTTCTTTCTCTCTACCACACCATTTTGATGTGGTGTTCTAGGTATTGAGAAGTTGTGAAGGATACCCTTTCTTCACATAACTTATGAAATAGCTCATTTTCAAACTCTCCCCCATGGTCACTTCTGATTGAAGTGATACACATGCCTTTTTCATTTTGTACACGTTTGCAGAATACAGAAAAGACCTTAAAAGACTCATCCTTGTTAGTTAGGAACATAACCCATGTCCATCTAGTGTAGTCGTCTATTATGACAAGACCATATTTCTTACCACTGACAGAGGCAGTCCTTGTTGGACCAAAAAGATCAAGGTGTGGCAACTCTAGTGGTCTATTGGTACTAACAACATTCTCACGAGGTTATGCTTGTTTAGTTTTGAAATTAATTTCAAGCTTGCATGACCTATCCTTTGTGCCAAATCAATCGCTCATCTTCAACGGACACTAGACAAGAGACACTTTGATTTGAAAGGTACTCCAAGTCAATCTTATAGAGATTGTTTTGCCTTTTAGCAGTGAATAAAAGTGTTTCATCATCTTTCTTGACAGTACACATGTTCTTATCAAAAGAAACCGCATATCCACTGTCACATGATTGACTAATGCTCGGCAGATTGTGCTTCAAGCCATTTACTAAAAGAACATTATCAATGGAGGGAAAAGGATGTTTACCAATTTTACCTATACCAATGATTTTCCCTTTCTGATTTCCTTCAAATGTGACCCAGCCACCATCTTTGGGCTTAAGGTTTTGGAACATAGACCTTTCTCCCGTCATGTGTCGTGAGCAGCCACCGTCCAAGTACCAAGACAACTGTTTTCTTCCTGTTGTTAAGCAAAATATGCAACAGGTATTATCTTATCTTTAGGTACCCAAACTGACTTGGGTCCTTTCTTGTTAGTTGTCACTGGACGAGTATGCTTAGCATGTTTATTGTGTATGCATCTAGATGTAATATTCCCACCTTTTCCACACACTTTGCAAAAGGTGTTGGACGAGCTAGACTTAGCTTTAGCATATTTATCTGGAACTTTTGAAGCTCTATGATGTGTATGTGATTTTGACTTTTTGTGAGATGCTTCTTGCTTCTCTTTGTCATAACCAAGGCCAGATTTATCATGAGATGACCTAGAGTACCTTAAAATGAGAATAAGCTTATCTGAGCCACCTACAAGCTTTGACAGACAATCTGTCGGATATGTTACATCTTGTTTCAGTTTTGCAACTTCACAAGAAACATCAGGTTCACACTCCATTTTGTTAGCTAGACTAACATTCACTGATTTTAGTATGTCATTTTCATCTTTAAGGTTTTGTTTCTCTGTGCAGACCCTATCATATTCTCTAGACAGCTTAGAAAATTTCTTTTTGAGACTTTTATATTCTCGTGATCGTATAGACGATTCATGCAACAGTTTATCAAAAGCATTTTGAAGAGTGGACAGGTCAGAGTTCATTACCTCAGCATTAGTGTATTCGCTTTCTGATGCAGTGTCTGCCATGAGACAGATATTTGCCTCTTCCTCGGATTCATTTTCTTCATCTGATGAAGACAGATCAAGATCCTCCCATGTAGACATTAAGCCTTTCTTCTTTTTGAAGAATTTCTTTTTATCCTTTAGCTTAGGGCAGTCATCTATGAAATGACTAGGTTTCTTGCATTCAAAGCACAAGGGTGTACCTTTTTCCTTGGAGTTCGACTTCTCCTTGGAAAACTTTTTTTTGAATTGCTTCCTTATGAAACCACCTTTCCTCCACATATTTTGAATCTTCCTGGAGATGAAGGACAACTCATCCTCGTATGATCCTTCATCATTGTCAGAAGATCCAGACTCATCTGATGACTCAGCAGCTTTGAGAACCTTTGATGAGCTTGCTTTCTTTGCCTTTAGGGCAATAGATTTTCCTTTTCTGGAATTTTCTTCTTCATTAAGTTCAATTTCATGAACCTTGAGAGATCCAAGAAGCTCTTCTAGAGAGAGAGTATTCAGGTTTTTGGCTTCCTGAATAGCAGTAACTTTGGGTCTCCATTGCTTGGATAGACTTCTCAGGATTCTTCTAACATGATCTCTATTTTCATAGACTTTTTCAAGAGATCTGAGACTGTTGGTGATTTTTTGGAATCTTCCAAACATTTGGTCTATTGTTTCATGTTCACTCATCTTGAACAGCTCATACTGATAAACCAACATGATGATCATTGATTCCTTTACTTATGAGGAACCCTCATGATCTAGGGCAAGAGTATCCCAGATTTCTTTAGCAGTATTGCAGCTGTGAACTTTGTCATGTTCAGATTTGGTTATAGCACACATGAGATAGTGTTTAGCCTTCAGATTCAGCTGATGTTGGTTTTTCTGCTCTTGAGTCCATTGGGTTCTAGGAACAGCAGCTCCAGCTTCATCTCTTGGTTCTGTGTAGCCGGATTCAATCAGCTCCTAAATATCTACATTCTGCGCATCCAAGAAGGCCATCATTCTCTTCTTCCAGTAGTCATAATCTATTCCATCAAAGAGAGGAGGTCTGTTGATATCTTGTCCTTCTGCAAAGTTGTTGGATCGTACTCCCTCAGCACTTGTTAGATGCTCAACCCTTTCGAGGTTGAGCTCTGATACCAACTGAAGTTGACACAGGCAAACACAAGAAGGGGGGTTGAATTGTGTTTATTAATAATTTTCTAAAAACAACCTCTAAAACTATTTTTGCACACACGAAGGTTAAATCAGAAGCAAGCACAAATAAATAGATCTTCTAAAAAGAAAGCTCTAACAAAAGCAATATCAAAACCCCTCAGTCAGTAAAAACAAATAAAGCAGTAAGAGTTTAGGGATAGAAGAATCACACAAGATGTTTTATTCTGGTTCACTCTCTTCCATCAAAGAGCTACGTCCAGTCCCTTCTACTTGAAGGTTTTTCTCCACTATTTTCCAAAATAGATTGCCACCAAGTATTCAACACCTCTCCAGGCTTACAAGTATTTCTTTCTTACCAAGCCTCTTCAGGCTCTAACTCTAACAAAGAGATTTAACTTATGATCTCCTTAACTCACTGTGTGTGAGGATATGAAAGTTTAAGATTAAATGAATATTTTCACAATATTCAAACTAAAGAATACAGACTCTTGCTTTTAAAGAAATATGAGTATGAATGATTGTTTATTGACAAAAGTTGAGCTAGCAAAACTTGTGCAGGCGAAAGTTGTTCATTAGTATCTGGGGTCTTTTATTTATAGTGACCTTCTTCTTCAATGGTTATTTTCAATAGTCCCGTTTAGAGATAGCATTGAATGCATGATATCCGTTGTGACTGATAGCTTGATTATGGCAATGTTGAATAGTACTCTTGGTTATCGAGATAGCATGAAATGGAGGCTTACTGCTCTGAGTATTGCAGCTTGAGAACTTGTTGTTCCTCCTTTGTGTACAATCCAGCTTTTTCCAGCCATAAAGTTGTCGTCGTACAGATAATTTTGCAGTTTCTCATTGTACGATTCTGCTTTTTGCATTTCTTTGATAGTACTATGTTTCTTTTACAACAAGGTAAAACATTAAAGCAGATAAAACAAATGTGAAGAACAAAAATTCTATAAATATCAATCATTTGAAATAAATTCAAGAGATTCAGATTGCATTTATTCATTCAAAAATGGAGCTTGTCTACTTAAAAACTTCGTCTATTTAGTTATATGTGAGACTAAGTCTGTTCATTATTTTATTTTGCTCCTCTGATGTCGTGGCATATCCTCTCGTCTATTAAGTCTTTGGACTTGCTATACCTCAATGAGTTATCATAATCTCCGTCTGGTGACGTGGCAGTTAGAGCTCGTCTACCTGATTATTTTATTTTTTTAATTCATTCAATTTTACCAATTACTTTCGTCTGCTGACGTGGCAAGCTAGACACGTTTACTATCAAGTCTTTGGACTTGCTGTATCTAAGAAGTTATTTTGATTTCCGTCTAGTAAGCATTTAGTGCCTAGTCTACTTAAAGAAACGAGTCTACTTAATTAAATAAATAAATAACTTTACCAAAACATTGAGTAGCCCGTTTACAAGGTTGGACGCGTATTTTTCTCAAGGAGTCCAATGAAAACTTATCCCAAGTTTTTATTACTCATATTTAAATATTCCTGCATAACTGAAAGCACATGTTAGATTTCAACTAACACTTTGACGGGCAAATTTAATTCTTTTGTTAACATCAAAACATAGAGATTATTTAATCCAAAACTACTTTGGTTCCAAGATCATGTTCAGTCATTTTGAACAACCCATACTGGTGAACCAACATGCTTATCTTTGACTCTTTGACTTGGGATGACCCTTCATCAGCTAAGGCTAGAGTATCCCATATTTCCTTAGCTGTGTTACAACTATGGACTTTATCATGCTCAGATCTGGTGATAGCACACATTAGGCAGTGCTTGGCTTTCAGATTGAGTTGATGTTGAGTCTTTTGTTCAGCAGTCCACTGAGCTCAAGGAATAGCAACTCCATTGTCACCTCTTGGCTCAGTATAGCAAGTTTCAATCAGCTCCCAGATATCCACATTTTGTGCATCAGTTCAAGCCATCATTCTCTTTTTCCAGTAGTCATAATCACTGCCATCAAAGAGTGGAGGTCTGTTGATTAATTGTCCTTTTGTATCCATGCTTGCTAGATCGTACTCCCTCGGCACTTGTTAGATGCTCAACCCTTTCGAGGTTGAGCTCTGATACCAACTGAAGTTGACACAGGGAAACACAAGAAGAGGGATTGAATTGTGTTTCTTAACAGTTTTTCGAAAAAGCTTTTCTTAAAACCTTTTAGGAAGCAGAAGGAGATAAATACACACAATTAAAATATCTTTTGAAAGGAATTAACAAACTCAAGATCAAATTCCCACAGTTAGTATGAACAAAGCCTGTAAAAGATAGGGATAGAAGATTCACTCAGAAGTTTTATCCTGGTTCACTCTCTTCCAACCAAGAGCTACGTCCAGTCCCTTCTACCTAAAGGTTTTCTCCACTATAAACCAATAGTTTTACAAGTATCACATCTTCGGGCTTACAAGTATTCTTTCTCTACCAAGCCTCTTCAGTGTCTAACTCTAACTAAGAGATTTGAAGTTTGACCTTACAGACTCACTATGTGTGAGAGTATGAAACTTTAAGTTCAGTAGAGATTACCAATGAAAGTATTCGAAAGAACTTTGATCAGATTTTTGGCACTTTTGAATATCAGAGCTTGGATACTTCTTCACTGGGGGGTCGTCCAATATTTATAGGTGAAGTGCAGCTTTAGCTTGTTCTTCTTCAACAATCTTCAAATTGTATCCGTTTAGAGATAGTATTTATTGCTATGATCCGTTGAGTGTGATAACTTGATATGCTTTCTGTAAAATGTGTTCTTGGTTATCATATGAATGCTCAAAATGGTACTGTCATTTCTCTGTTGTACCAAAGGTTGCTTTTTGACTTTCCGTCTTTGTACTTTGTTCAACTTTATAGCAACTTATGCGTCAGAGTACAAAGGTTTCTGTTTTCGATGGTACTATGTTTCTCTAACCAAGAAACAAGGTTATAAACAATTCAAATAACACAAGTAATAGACATTGATACCTTCATATTAAATAAACAATCATTTGAAATAAGTTCATTTGACTAGGCGGGTTCAATTCTAGAATGCCTTTGGACACGCTGGGTAGATTACTTAGTTCTGTTTATATCAGCTAGGCCAGTTAACTCATCGTCTAGTTACAAGTCTTTGGACTTGCTATTTTTCCTAATAGATTTTAACAGCTCGTCTACCGCTTGTTATAAAGGTGAACTTAGACACTCAGCTAGTGCCTTTTAACTTAGCTAATTTTTAGCGTCTCGTCTAGCGATAACCTTATGGAATTAGTATTTTACCATATGATTTGAAGGCTCATCTAGCAAGTAAGGCTTGGACCCGATATGCTTTTTAAGCTATTCTAAGAAACTTTAACTTAGTTCCCTCGTCTAGCGATACTAAAAATAGTCCTTTATTCATGAGTAGACGAGTTAGTCCTTTAACTTAATTTTGTCATACAAATTTAATCTTTTTGTTAGTATCAAAACTTAAGAGATTATTTAACTATAGTCACTTTGGTTCCAACAAAATGCATACAGAATCAACTCCTGTAATGAGCCAATCACTAATTGCAATAAATGCCATGCAATATGATGATAAGGACGAAAATCCTGGAGACAAGAGGAGGAAGCGCAAAGCGATGGGGCCAAGCAATAATGGGTCCAATGTAATCCCTCATGATCTGGTAGGTTTGGATTATCAGCATTTTTTATCAGTAGGACCTGGTCCCCAAGCCTGCCACGAGAACCAACATTTCTCAATTGGGACTGCCAAGGTCTGGATATCCTACGAGCAATTCCTACCCTTAATTTCTTGTTTTCTTTTTAAATTTTTAGTTTAAGCAAAAAAAAAAAACTTGAATACACTAACAGTGTAAAAAATTTTATATTATCAGATCAATCACAAATCATCTTATACATGATTTTTCAAGTAGTTATGATAATAGTCACATTTTTAATAATGTAACAATTTCTAATTTTACATTATCAGTGCATTCTAATTAAATCCTTTAAAAATTTCTATAAATGAGTTTATTTACATTTAGATAAGTTTCTTTTTTAGAAAATTGTTGTTTGAAATATTTGGGTTGAAAAAGAAAAGGCAAATATGTGTTCGTAGAAATTTCCCAAAAATCAATTTGTACTTAATATATAGAACTTTTTTTATAAATACATAATTACACTTTTATCATCCTTTGTACGGGAATACAAATATAAGAATCCATGCCGCCTAATTGTCGATTGTCGATTTATCATCTGATGCACTTCCCAACATCAAAAAAAAAAAGAGATGGTAGGATAAGATAAAGTTTCTCTAAAGTGAACTGGCGTGTAAAACGTACATGTAAGAATATACCAACTCTTAATTAGTTAGTACATGAAGATCTCAACTTACTAAATAATCTAATGATAGATACACCCTTACTTTACAAGCAATCGCATTTTATAAGAGTTTTTTCTGATGATGCCAATAACACTTGCAAGAGTTTCAATAATCCTCAAGAAAACTAGTATCACCTAGGGGACATTTATTTAATAAGGATACAAGGGAAAATACTAAAGAGAACTTCAAAACCAAAACTAGATCTAGGATCACAACACAAATCCTTTTAAGCAATTCCCTTTAAATACTATATTTCCCTTTAACCTCTTTCTTTTTTCCAATGTGTTTTTTCAATGTTTTATTAAGTTGGAAAACACATATATTAAATTATTAATTAAGATTGCCTAAATGTACAGTACAACAGAGATATACACTGGCAGATCTGCATTGCGTAACTCATTCTCTGGAATACTATTTTGAAATATAATTTCCTGGTAATTCACATTCAAGTAGTTTAATTTAACACTATGCAAACATATCTCATTTTTAGAAAATTACTTTTACACGCATTCTAAAACTAACGCAAACTTTCAAAACTAATTATGCTAACTATTTAATTGTTATGCAATACATTCTATTCAAAGTAATTCCACAGAAATCATCTATAAACAAAGTTCTCCACCTGATGCCCACGAAACTTGAAACAGATAGTGTTGTGTCTGAACTTGAAGACCCAAACTTACCATTATCAACTGTACTTCCAAAGAGAAACTCAAACATCCATAGCACCTATATATTATTATCCATCAAACCATATTAAGAATTTATCTTTCTTACAAAGGATATGAAATTTAATATTCCAAGACTCATCAATATGACACAGTAACATCAAGGAAAAACCACACTCAATGCTACTGTTGTATTTACATAATAAAAATATGGTATTTAAGTTTGAAGTCAGGATTCTTTATTAATACATGCATATAATTTCTTGCCATCACCATCAGGCACACCTATGCCTGATACAGTTTTCATTTGTGTCTTTCAGACAAGCAAAAGTTTGATTTTCCTCTCTCTGACCCTCATCTCTTTTAAGTGGTTGATCTCTAAACATTTGTAGAACTTTGATGTACCTGATCAATCTCTACATGCCAAATGGCAATTTATAAATTCATTTTCAAGTTTTAGCGACTTTCATATGCTGGTTTATAGCATTCTATTCCCTAAAAAAGGTGTGCTAAAAAAGATTCTTTCTGACTTTGCCACAAACTTTCAAGCATTACGTATGCAAGCTTCAATTGAAAAGTGTACCCAAAACTGCATGTCATACCACACTCAATATGCACATCCAGGCATGCAAATGGATTGCACAAACTATGAAACGGATATTAAACGTAGACTTCTGCCAACTATGTGATAAAAGATAATATGTTGTAAAATAACAGAAAGGCAACAAGAAGAATTAAAAATTTAACAAGAAAACCCTCCTATCGTTTAATGTCATTATTTCCATGGTAGATTAGTCTGTTAGCACTCTTTAAAACACAGGAGAACATAGTATATCATGAAACCAACTTGCAAGTCTTTTATCCACAAAAAAAAACAACAAGAAACTAACTTACAACTCAAATCATTCATTTCATAAAAACCAAAGGATTTTCTACCCTACATATACAAATTCAGCATACAAGAGGAAACAAGAAATCAGATCAACATAATAATTAGAACAAAGTAACTCAATTATATTTAAATCATGATTGATGAACTTATATTGATGTTTCAATATCAACAGCACACAACTGGATCTAGATCCTCAAAACTATATATAACACTTAACATTTATTTTAGGACAACAAAGTAAGAGATAGATAATTACACATTAAAACTGATTACATTATACCATATATATCTGACATACCTTTTAAATCATTTCCTTCCCGAGCTACAATAAGTTCCTCCAAGTTATCAGCATAGCCAGCATCTACAGGTACCAATATTTCATCCTCAGTTGTGAAATTGTATCTACCCCCAATAGCTCTTAAAAGCTGGTATACTTCAAACATGGTGGGCCTCTCCTTCGGAGTTGGTAAAACACAGTTGCACGCAACCTTTAGAAATTGGAAAAGCTCATCATCAACACCTTTGCCAACTAGTGATTTTTCAATGGCATCCTGGAGTTGTGAGTTGCTTGAGAGCTGCGTAATCCATTCTACCAGGTTTCCTTTAAAAGTTTCTGGAGCTTTAGCCACATTAGTAGGTCTTTCACCAGTCACCAACTCAAGAAGCACAGTCCCAAAGCTATAAACATCCCCCTTTGGTGTTGCAACCAAAGTTCTTGCATACTCAGGAGCAACATAACCTAAATCGCCAAATTCCCCATTTACAAAGGTACTCAAATGTGTATCAATTGGGTTCATCAGTCTGGCAAGGCCAAAGTCAGAAATTTTGGGCTCAAAATCTGCATCCAACAAGATGCATTTAGAGCTTATGTTTCGGTGGATAATACGGGGATTGCAGCTATGATGAAGCCATGCTAATCCTTTGGCTGCTCCAATTGCAATTTTGAGTCTTAAAGGCCACTCAAGGGTGCTCTCACCAGCAGGAGGATGTAGCTGATCATGGAGGTTGCCATTTGGCATATTTTTATAGACCAAAAGCCTCTCCCTTTTGGCTGTGCAAAAACCTAAAAGAGGAACCAGGTTACGATGCTTGACAGTCCCTAGTGTAGCCATCTCAGACCGAAATTCCTTCTCAGAATGTTGAGAATCCTGCAATCTCTTAACCATAAATGATGTGCCATCATCAAGAACAGCTTTGTAAACAGTTCCTGTTCTTCCTGACCCAATGATATTGACATTACTGAAGTTGTTAGTAGCCTTCATGAGATCACTCAATTTCATTTTTGAAACTGATTTCTCAAACATAGAAACCTGATGATCAAATCAGTATAGTTAGGCATAAATGTAAATATCCTCATAAAAGTTCAATACTATGGAAAAGCATTATGACCTAAGGCTCCATAAATTTTACAGCAATTGAATTGTCTGAAAATCTATAATCTTCATTTTATAATTTTGTCATAGAAAATATATAATTTATGCGTTTAGCTTAGAAAATATATTATTTTCCGGCATTTGGTGCAGAAGTATCCAAAAAAATTTCCCATTTGATATAGTCAACAATATCAAGGAGATACACTATTTATTAAGAACATGATTGAATTGAAAGTATAGTCAAAAAAGATATATTCTTTTATTCAAAATGTTTTTCAAGAAACTATTTCCTATTGAAAATATTTAAAACAAATATTTAATGTTGTAAAACACAAATGGATCCAAAAACAAAAATGAATAGCTTCTCTAAGTGTAATCATATATGTCCTGCACAACACATCAATATAACTTGCCTTTATTGCTTTAGTTCCCTTCAGACTTCTTGCCCATTTGTTTCCTTCAGGGTCCTCTTCCTTCTTCTTGAAAGAAACACGGCGCACATAGAAGAACATCACAATACCCAATCCTAATGCTGCAACAGTCACCCCACCAACAGCTGCTCCAGCTATAACTGCAGTGTTACTCTTGGAAGACTTGGCCTGACAAGCCCCTAAGGGACCTCCACATAGGCCTTGATTACTGGCATAACTTACACTAACACTACTATTAAAAGTTGGGACTGGCCCCGTCAAAAGATTGTTGGATACCGTAAATGTCTTAAGCCGTGAGAGAAGGCCTAATTGTGCAGGAATTTGACCGGTGAGTTGATTCTGATCAAGTTTAATGCTATTAAGATAGGTGCAATTTGCAAGACTCAGAGGTATTGCCCCAGAAAAACCATTTGATGATAGATCAAGAGTTGTCACAAATTCTAGAAGTGTAGATATATCTCCAGGAATGGTTCCAGTTAGTTTGTTAATTGAAAGATCTAGTCCTGTTAAGCTTGAGCAGTTTCGAATGTCACGAGGAAACTGGCCCTTGAGTCCCATGTTCGACAGTTTGAGATTCAAGACTCTGTTCTCATCAGGGTGCCAACATTCAACCCCATTAAATCTGCAGATAAACCCTTCAGTTTTGTTGTTGAAATTCCAAGAAGACTGCAAATAGTTATTGGGGTCTTCAAGGGAATCTTTGATACTTCTCAAGCAGAAGATGTCAGTGTCAGTCCCATAGGTCATGCCACAACTAATCAGCAGCAAGAAATTAACAATAGTATGAGAACCGAAAATCCAGCTACCCAGAACCATCTTCACCAAGATCCTCAACACAAGTCAATAAGGAGTCATCCACACACCTCACTCAAATTGGTATCCAGTTCAAGCCAAATCACAAAATATAAACTCCATAGTACTACAATCCTCCTAAGAACACAACCTGAGAAACATAAAAGAGAAAAAAGGAAACAAAAGACCAGAAACACAGTTCAGCACTTCACACAAACCAAGTCAAGCATCCAATAATAATAAACCAAAACAACACTACAACAAAGGGAAAAAAAAATTCTTTTAGTTAAAGACCAAAAACACACTGCAACAAAGACTAATTGGCAAAAGGAAAAGAAAACATCAAAACCCTGAGAAACCCAGTAAACTTGACTTAAGATATTAATGAAAATCTTGGGTTTCTGCACAAGTACTCCAATACCCACCAAGGTTTTAGGACCAGCCAAGTCAGCAAAAACCCATGAAGCTTACATAAAACTTTGCTCTGCCCAGGAAAAAAAAAAGGCTAAATGAAACTTGGTAAACTCCAGAAAATGAAGACTACGGAAAACAGGTTTGAAAATTTCCGAGGAGAAGAGAGCAAAGAAGTTACCTTTAAGAGCTTTAGAGATGATATTTGATAGTGTGGTTGTGAATTGTAACAAAAGAGATACGGAACGGGTCAAACAAGGAATGCCCAAATTTTCCACACTTCAGAGAAGACTTGGACTATGGGAATGCGAAGACTTGTTAAAGCGATTGTTGAGTTTAGGGACTCGCTTTAGTACTTACACTACCCATATTTTATATCATTTATTATAATATTTATGTGATAAATTTTGGGTCAATCAAATTATCATATAGATTGGTCAAAATTTTAAACTTTTTAGTTGTATTATACTATAATCAAATTATATGAATACAATATATTGTAGTATAGTATATGTGTTTTTTTGTATTTACAAATTTAACTCATATTAAAATAATATTTTTTGATTAAAAAAACTGATTATATTGTAAAATATTATTGACAACGAATATTATTTTAATTCATATTAAAATATTATTTTGTAATATAATCAGTTTTTTTAATTAAAAAACATTATTTTAATATAGATTAAATTTGTAAATATAAAGAATACATATATTATACTATAATATATTGTATTCATATATTTGACTATAGTAGAAATACAACTAGAAAGTTTGAAATTTTGACCAAACTCATGTGATAATTTGATTGGTCCAAAATTTGTCACATCTATGTGGTGTAGTGGGTGATGCAAAATATTGATGGTACACCTTAGTCCAACCCCGTTTTAGTTGAAAATTAAGGGGCCTTGTTAGTGGGCAGAAGAAAATGGAAA
Organism: Sophora flavescens; assembly: GCA_030762895.1. Lineage (NCBI taxonomy): Eukaryota > Viridiplantae > Streptophyta > Magnoliopsida > Fabales > Fabaceae > Sophora > Sophora flavescens. Next base: position 144,585,934 of record CM061068.1, on the reverse strand, counting down.
GACAAAACAAAAGTATTTTCTTTCATTTTTGGTTTAAATAAATTTTTCGTTAACTTATTTTGTTTTAGTCCTTATAAAAGAAAAATTAGGATTTAATTCATGTAATCTAATTTATTTATTTTTTTAAATAGTCCCTGTCATCATCATTTTTTGTTATTTAGTATTTAGGGGTACCAAGATAATTTCATTTTACTATCTGTGACTTGCTATAAAATTTGGCAACAAAATAGAAACAAATCATTAAAGACCGCATGCTTAAAATTGTTAAATTCCCTTATTTTATTCAATATCTAGTTCTCATGATACCGAGATAATTTCTTGTTTCACGTTCGACTTGCTCCAAAATTTGGCTAGAAAATATAAAAGAAAATCATACATTAGGGCTACATGGTTAAATTTGATACATTTTTTCATCTGAGTTGATTTCTAGTACTCAAGGATAACTATAGGGGCTAATTACAAACATTTTGAAATTACAAGGACGAAATCCTAAGAATTTTTTTTACATGGACTAAAACCAAAATTGGTGAACTTTACAGGAACCAAAAACTTATTTAAACCTTCATTTTTTAATAACTTTAGATAAATGGGTAGTAATTAAGGACTCGTTTGGTGGTCAAGATAAGAGAGACAAGACAAGATAAGCTATCATATCCTGTCTAAAACTGTTGTCTGGTGATCCAGTAGGATAGGATAAAGCAATCATGTCATCTATCATATCTTGTCCATCTAGTTAAAATTCTATACTGAGGGGAGGGTTGGGTTAGAACCCAACAGGATATGATAGAGTGATTTAAAGTATGATAAAATATAAAAATATTTTATATATAAAATAATGAAAGTATAATAAAATATAACATGATTAAAAAAAAATATAATAAACTATGAGATACTTTAAATAATAAAAACATTAAAAATTAATTTTAAAAATTAATTTTATTTTGTCACAAGGCTAATTTTGTTATTTTATATTATTTAAAAAACTGACAAATAAAAAAATATTCTAATAATTTAATTATAAGTAAAGTAAAAACTAAAAATGAATATTTAAAATTATAAAAAATTAGTTTAAATTAAACAATATTTTAAAATAGTATATATAATTTTATCACAAGGATAATTTTTGTCTTATTATATAATTTTAAAAAATGAAAATTATAAAAAAAAATTAAAATCTAATCAAATATGAAAACATTTAGAATAAAAGTGAAAACTTTAAAATTCATACTAAAATTATAATGCTATCGCGTTGGTCATGTGGTGAACACCAAACGTCGAATATGATAACAATTTATCCTGATCATATCCTATCATACTTCTATTATGCTCTCTTTTCCTATTCCCCTATCATATCTTGACCACCAAACGAACCTTAAGAGTAAGGCGAGCGTGGTCTCACACCCTTGATAACATTCCAGTTAGTATTAAGACCTTGATTATGAATGAAATATCATAACTCCATTTTTTATATAAAAAAAAGGAGTAAGGATAGAGACATACTCTTTTCAATACCTCTATTCATACATTTTTTATTATCATGTCAGTGGAATTTATTTGGGATTTACTAAATAACAAATGAATTCATATGAATGGGTCTCTTAAAGCATAATCAGAGGTCACGAGTTCGAATCTTGGTCCTGAGAATGCAGCAACGTTAAAACTCTTGAGAGAGTGTTTTACCGTCCTTGTGATCCTACCTGACTCGAAGGATTAATCTCCCTTATTGCACATGGAGGATGCTTGGGAAATAAAAACAAAATCAATTCATATGATCTAGTGTGCTTTATAAAAAAAAATTATGTAGCAATAAAATATATTAAAGAAAGTGTTAAAAAATATGTTTCTAAAATCTTTTTAATAAACTAAAAGATAAAATAAGTTTTTTCGTCCTCTATTATTATTTAATTTTCCAACTTTGTCCTCATTCATTTATTTATTTCGTTTTAGTCTTTTAAATTTAAACTTGTTAGTCACGCACGTCCTACACATGACATTTATATATGACAGTAGGGAAATCTAACCCTAAGTGGATCCTAGGTGTCATTAACAACATCCAAATAGTGAAACGTGGCATTTTTTTTTTTTTGCCTACAATATCATTTACCCTTTATTTGGATCAAGAGAAATTGAGAAGAGGGAACTTAAGAGAAGTGTAGTAGAAAAAGTAATTCTCTCTTATTTGGTTCGGGAGAAAATCTGGGAAGAGTGAAAGTATCATTGTGGAATCCTTTCAAAAAAAGTTTCTCCATAAGTCGAAAGAAAATTGAAGAGGAAAGAACTTGTATGAAATTACAATTATAACCACTTTTTTCTCTACCTAATACCTTCCCAATGCTGCAACAACAACATCTCGTCTCACAACAATGGCTGGAAACTAAACCTAGGAATTGAATGTAATTTATTACCCAAAAAAACATGCCCTCTGGCCAGAGGCCTATATCCATCAAGTCATTAATAAATAAATAAATAAATAATAATAATGATAAAATAGTAGAAAGGGATATATTATATAAAATATAAAATAAAAGTCTTTTGTTATAAAATATAATAAAAATATAATAGGGGTATATTTGTCTATTCAAAAAAATTCACTTTTCTTTCTCTTCTACTTCTCTCCTACTTCTTTCAATCCAAACAACCTAAAAATCTTCTCATTTTCTATTTATTCTCTCTTCTCTCCTACTTCTCTCTACCCTACTTATTTCTTCTCTACTTCTCTTCTAATCCAAAAATAGCATTAGTGCCTAAGAAAAATAAGCTCGGAATTGTTAAATTCACTGACAAATGGAGGAAAGCAATAGTTAGAGCAAAATCAATAACCAAAAGGAGGGAAAAGTTTTGCGTGTTAGGTCATAATTTCATTGGCGATTTGTTGAATTTAGTGGTTATATGGGTGAAGGAGAGTGTCTGTAACATCTTATTTTAAGCGAAACAAATTAAGTTAACTAAAAAAAATCAGAATTTTTTTGAAATGACCTAATTGAGAATTGAAGTTTTGTATGACGTTAAAATAGCACAGGTAAACAGTTGATAATTTTGGAACTTTCTCAAATCAAAACTTGTTCATCAAACTTACATCAACTACTTGGAGAGGGAAATTTAAAACTCCAATCGTAACTACAAAAAACTTAAAGTAGTTAAGTATAATAATCCCAAATAATTTATTATATGTGTACGTAATTTTTTATAAACCTTTAAAATATTACAAGTTTGTCGGTCAGGTGGGGCATACAATGTGGAGCCCCCAAATCCCGAACCATTATGTTATAAATTATTTTATTGTTATTTATGTTATTCGTGATTGAACTAGTCAGATGCAATAAACAAAAAGACCAAAAATGCGGAAAATTAGAAACATACAGGTGATAAATGTTTCAGAATATGGTCCCATGTCGGCCGCAAAATAAAACTTAATAAGAGAAATCGAGGAAACAGATCCTCATACAAAATATGAAAAGCGGCTAAACAGCATGGGCCCATTCTTCTTCAGGTGGTGCTTCAGTAGTAGCAGCTTGGACCTCTTCGTCTTCCTCGTCATCGCCTATGTGGATCTTCGCCCTCATCCATCCGATCATCCTAAACAGAGTGCACCTCGCCCCTTGTAGCAAGTGACTCGAAGATCCACAATCTCCTAGGAAGTAAACACCCTAGTGTCGTGGTTGATCTCCCACCGCCCGCCAAACAGTTCACCTCCACCCACTCCTCGGGTTTCGCACCCATGTGGATGGTTGTCTAAGAAGAGAGAGAAAAGAAGGGAAGGAAACATAGAAGCAGGGGTGAGAAATCCTCAATTTCTCAATAGGATAGGAGCCCTCAAACAGACATGCTTTGCCCTCACTCGCACGCCATCAAACACATACAAGGTTTGAACAGATAAACAAGCACATCATGACAACCAATACAGTCAATCATACGGTTCAAGCATCCTAGACACATACATGATGCATGATCGGGGAACACCATACTAGACTCGTGCACCTACGTGCAATGCATGTTGGGCCCAAGATCTTTCTTTCCATAGGCACTCGCCTTTTCTCGGTGCCTCTTCGCAACCTAGTGGAATTTACCCATCACTAGAAGTGTGGCAACACAACCCAATATAATCCTCCATCATTGGAAGTGTGGTATCGCAACCCAGTGGAATCCTCCATCAGTGGAAGTGTGGCATTGCATCCCAGTGCGACATCGTCCTCGATGGGATTTACTCATTATCAAGATGGAACAAAGTGGATGTATGCATGTAGTACAACAAACGACAACATAGGCTCATTATACTTAATACTCTTTGCCACATAAGCTTATCACTCTGTGCCACAAAGGCTTATCATTCTTTGCCACATAGGCTTAATATGAAACACACAGTTGCATCTATCATATTCTCACACTTATTATTACATTATAAGGCTGGCCTACATACTGTGCACACTGAAGTACAACCCGAAGATGCTTTATATGTTCTTCTCTACTCGAGGAGTAGATCAGAATGTCATCGATAAACACAACGACAAACTTGTCAAGGTATGGTTTGAAGATCCAATTCATATAGTCCATGAATATAGCAGGAGCATTAGTTACACCAGATGGCATAACCAGATACTCGTAGTGACCATACCGACTCCTGAAAGCAGTATTTGGTATATCATCTTCCTTTACTCTGATCTGATGGTATCTAAACCTTATATCTATCTTAGAGAACACAGTTGCTCCCCGCAACTGATCCATAAGATCCTCAATCCTCGACAATTGATACTTATTCTTGACTTTTGCCTTATTCAGTTGCCGATAATCAACACATAACCTTGAGCTACCGTCATTCTTCTTCACAAAAAGAACTGGTGCTCCCCATGGTGAGACACTTGGTCGGATAAATTCCTTTTTCAACATGTCATCTAACTGTTTCTTCAGCTCAGCCAACTCTGATGGGGACATTTGATATGGAGCTATTGATATCGGTTCGATCCCTGGTACAAGATTGATTGCAAACTCTATCTTTCTTCTAGGTGGCAACCTTGGAACATCATCCGACAAAACCACTAGAAACTCGCAAAGAACAAGCAGTGCATTCGGCTTAGGAGATTCCTTTGCTTCCAAGGAAAACAACACCATGCAAGTTATAAACATCCCCCGGGAACACTTATGGAAATTCCCGCACAACAGGCACACTTCCGACATCATGAGGGCTCTCTACTTCCAGGGAAGACAACATCATGTACACTTGGGCCTCGTCTTTTATCGAAGCTTTAACTTGGTTGGCAGATAGAAAGATTGGATCCTTAGACTCCACATGAGATACCCCAATATCCCACTAAAGAAAATCCTAATTCACTTAGCCTTAATCCGGTTTATTAACGTTAGCGCGTATATTACATAGGAAAATAAATTACTCTGCGGAAGTGATAAATTAAAAATCGTTTAAAACATGCACAGCGGAATAAAACACACATCAACTACATATACATAGTAAGTACGCTTGTCACCCGAGTACGATAGATCCCAACAAAGGGACCATAGCCTACCAAACTATACAAATCCTGATGCTGAAAATACATACATAGACTGGTCACAGAAAGATGTGCTAGACATCCTCGGCCCGCCTCTCAAAGTACATCAAAAAGCAAAATAAGCTCACAAAGGCACTCAACCAAGCAGGCGCAACCGACCAAGCCATATCACTGATGATATGGGTGCTTAGAGATACCCTCTCCATAAGTGCGTCGGTAGACTCTGCCGTACCGGGACCGCGACTCCCAAACCAACTCATCGCTACTCATCACGACGCGTCGGTGATGATAATGATACATCGTCTGCACACTCCGCTGCCTACGACCCCGCTGGACCATGACAACTCTGCTCCTTGCTCCAGAACGATCTACCATATTCCACTTGTCGTCAGGGAACTCCGGTTGACGAGGTGGAAACCACATCTTAGAAAAGGGTAACCTCTATGAAATCCAGTATGGGCCATCCAAGTGAAAGTACGGACCATCTCCCAGCCATATATAGAAGCTAACTAGGCTGATGTATGTCATGAAGAATCGAAAATGGTCGACATGCCATCCACGATCGTCATGGTGGACGATCTCAACGTCATCGAGTATCGGGATCCTGGGAGGGATCCTCTACAGATAGTGCCTCGGCTGGTAGCCCATGACCACTGCTGTCATCGTCCTGCTGGCATTGCTCGTCTATCGAGTTTACATACAGAGAAACATAGATGGAAAGAGGGAGATAAGCAACAGTACATGGTCATAAAAAGGGGATGGGGACATATAAAACAATATTCATATATCCATATACACAAATAGCAAGTATAAGCAATCATCTTCCGAGTCACACCAACACAGTACATCCTCGAAATTCACACTTAGCTCAATACTCTAAGGAGTCTCACTCCCATGCATGTCGGTCGATATCTCTCATCCGGGTTTCAGCCCCGAGACATTCCCTTTGCTTAGGGAATATCAGTTAGTTTGTCAAGGCAACTTTTCCGCTCATCGTGACCCATAAGGATGCATTAGGAGCTACCGGGGTACACGATGCATTAGGAGTTAACTAATGGTCACTATGAGCCTCCCGAGTCCAGTTTTACATCCCCAAGGTCTCTTCATGGACCGGCCCCTCCGTAATTCGTACTCGCACTCGAGTACAACTAACCTCGTACGACTCCCAGTGATACTGCTCGACCTCTTGACAAAATGCAGTGCAACAAACATCACTATAGTTAACACCGAAACCTTATCCATTTATACTCTCACAGTGGATGCCCATACATCCCCGGCCTTAAAACCGCAGTCTCAAGGCATTACCACGGTGTTCACCCTCAACTTATCCGTACATACATATATTAATTTACTAACCAATCAATCATTACTTATCATATACAAACATAAAATAATCATATAAGCATACCCAACATGTTAATTATATCAGAGACCATACAACATCATATAAAATCAAGCAGCACGTCAACATGCAACATGGACAACCTCAATCAGCATCAAATCGGTAACTTAGAGTCAATAAACCTACAACCGCTAAACCCATCACAACATTAAAATATTACTTTATTAGGGTTTAGCCATTGTTGATTATTCGACATCCTGGTAGGGCTTGGAGTACCCTACATACATGCATAGATAATTATTATCCTGCGCTTGTCTCCCCGACGATGTCGGTTACCTTCCCCCCACCTTACTAACTTGCACGCTTTCCCGAAAAAGCTTTGAATGCGTCCCCTCTACTGAAACAAGTCTCAGCACACTTTCCAACAACATCCACAAATCTGCCACCATCCATACCAATACATCCATCGTTCCGTTTTTCATCCCGATTACACGTACAGGTATCACAATTTGTCGGAAACACATAAATAACAACAGAATCAACAACAAGGTTCCAATAGATTTGAATCAAGAGATGAAATCAAAGGAAAAACTTACGAGAATAGCAGCTGGACTTAGGGGAAGTCGGATTCAAGTGTGAGCTCAAGAATCCATGGGAAATGTACCCAAAATGGGCTACTGTGCGATCTCTATATCTCCAGCTACAGACCTTCAATTACAAAATTGAACGGTGACAACGTAGAATGACTTGTCCTTAACCTCCTCCAAATATTTTAGCCCGATCCAATGGTGAACGTACCTCGGATGGCCATTGTAACACCCTAGTTTTTACACCTATGATTAATTATTTTATTTAGATGTTTAAGTTTGTTTTGTTATGTGGTTTAGTCTGAGTAATTAAATTATCCTCTTCAAATTATTTTATTAGGTGCGTTAGCACTGACTTATTTCAGTGAATGCACGTTTACTAGACAATAATTTACGTTATTGTCACTATTATACCAGTACAGAAAAATATTTTAAATAATGTAAATAAGAGAAAAGCATTTTCATATTCTCATTCTATTTAATTTTAGAGTTAAGAATATTTTGGTTTGGTAATTTTTGGAGATTAAATTTTGGACTGAGTATTTTCTTAGTTGATCAGTTCAATTATTAATCTTTACTCTAACTTGAATTTCGAAAACATATTTTTATCAACCTTTATTTTTAGAATCCAAAAAGTAAAAACATGTTTATTTTAGGCCTAATATTTATCACTCATTTGATACCTATCCCTAAATAATTAGCTTAAAAGCTAAGCTTCCTCACTTTTCTCTCTCTCATTCTCGACGTTCTCTCTCTTTTTCTCTCTTCTTTCTCTTTTCTTCTTTCTCTTTTCTTCTTCTTCCTTCCACCTTAACTTCACCTTCCACCTTCCTCCTCTCAACAATACCAGCTCCGCCGTTCAACCCTCCACAAGCGCCATCCAGCCACCCGCGACGCCAGTAGACGCGGAGGAAACGACCCGCGATGATGTTGATCCTTACGATTCTGGTTCGCTCCTTTTGCGCTGCCATACATCGCTGCAGAAACGAACCTCCGCAGCTCTGTTTCCCTCCGTTCGTCGCCCCTCACAGTGCCGCTATTGTCTTCTTCTTCTACCTCGTTTGGTTCGCACAAAAATCCATGGTTCAAACCATCTTCCAGAGCCGCCGTTGTCAACACCGTCCGCCGTCCGCCGCCACCTTCAGCCACCATGACAGTTGCTCTCTTCTTCCTCCTTGTATGGGTAATTGAAAACCCCATCTATTTTGCTTATATTCAAAAAGCCCCAAATCGATTTTGAAACCCTAACCCTCTGACTTCAGATTTTAATCTTGAAATTTAAAGTTGTTTTATGAGATTGGGACTGCGAGTTTGTGTTTCCCTAAACCAATTTCATTATTATGAGTTTTCCCTAGATTTTAATAAGGAGCCATAAACCCCCAATTTGATTTTATTTGAATTTGGGTATGTTTTCGTGAAATTAATTATGATTCAGTGTAATTAGGACTCTTAATGGATGATTTCCAAAGTTCTTTTTCAAGATCTTTTAATCAAAACAAAGTTTCCTAAAAGGGTATTAGGAAGCATGAGCTTCAAACATGATTTTCTTTAAAAATAACCTTGTTTGGTAATTAGAATTAAGTGTTTAGATAAAGTTAGAATGTGTGTTTGGTCATGTGTAATTGATTTCTTGATTTTTGGTTGTTGCGCGTTGTTGGAATTACTCTTTGAGACTATTGGACACGGCTATGCTTGCTTGATGGAGTAGATAGTTACACCCTTGGAGCTAATGTGAGTATTAAGACGAGGATTCCTTACTTGTCTTCAAAGGTAAGGGGAGTTTTGCCTAGGGATATTCAATAACTGTATGCGTGTGTGTAAGTGTTTAATTGGATATTTATTTGTTGATTGAGCCTACTTGATTATCTAATGTACTTGAACTGTTGTGCTATTATCTGATGTTGAACTGTACTTGTTTCTAAATGATATAATGCATATATGTGATGAACTGCTTTCAACTGTGATATTAGCATTGCACTGATGATATATATACTGTTGTTGATTGAAAGTTTTTAAGCCGGGACGTGCGTTGTCATGCTCAACCTTTATAAGGATTAAAAACCTTAATAAGCTTTGAAGATAAAGGGATTGGTGTTCTTTCCCAAAAGCTCGTTAACTTAAAGTACTTGTTTTAAATGTTGAAATGGTTTTGGTGAACTATTGCTATACAAGAGGAAAATCCTTTTCAAACTATGTGTTTTCAAGTGAAAACTTTCAAGATTATTTGACCATATCCTATTGGGGGAAATATTTCAAAGATAAAAGAATTTCAAAGATGCTTTATAAAAGATTTTCAAAGAAAAGGTTTTTCCTAAACATTTTAGAAACTTTCTGATAGCCTGGATAGGTTATCGAGGATTCGGTTTTGGATTTGTTTTTCACTGAACGAAAAATAAGTACTTATGAAAGTGAATCTAGTACGCGAGACGTCGCCTCTAGTATTCAGTGATGTGCACGTGATCTTGGATCAGTGTTAATTCGGGACTACGAGTCCTGGTTATGATATTAGGGACTTGGGTCCTAATCACGTTGTGTTGGACTGTGTCTTCTGACCGCGTGTGATGATTATGATTAAAGGTGAAGGTTGTTTTCTACGACCACAACCCTTGACTGCGCCACGGTCTTGGGCATTGTGATTGAGCATTCGGACTATGAGTCCTATGTTTCGAGTTCTCAAGTGATGGGGAAATGATGATTAAGTCGTTAGCTTTGAGCAACGACGATGAAAAGAATGAACACAAAGAAATCCTTTCAATAAAATATTTTATCATGTGCATTTCCCCAAGCCAGGCGTGCTATTGATGATTATGACAGATACAAGGTGGTATCCGGGGAGTCCGTCCATGTAAACCGAGTTAAGAGGCACATGTGGCGTTGCCCGCCCCGAGACCTTAATGCATGAGGGTAAGGGGGTAATCGCCAGGTGGGCTAGAGCTGACCAACTCTAATGATGATTCAGTGAAAAGAAATGGTGTTGATATCTCATGAGATTAAGTTAGAGCACGATGATTGAAGTGTCATGCATATTTTTGAAAGATTGGTGTGCGGGTTTGATGCCCTTTGATATAACACTATTTTGTTGTGTATATGCATGATTTGATCGCTTATATGATTATGTCTTTGTATGTATCATGTATATGGTTGTTGTGGGATATATCTTATGATGGTATCTCACCCTTACAAACATATCAGGTTTCTTACGGTTTGCTATTGTACCTCGGGTATTTTTAGTACGGATGTGCAGAGGAGTCTTCCTAAGTCACTCAGAGACTTAGATCTAGTTGCTTGACGAAGTATTTGATTGTGGAACGATCACGTGAGTTCTTCTCGGGAATAACTTTTAGAATGACCAGACTTAGGGTTTTGAGACTTAGATTATTTTGATAAGTATGTATGAGTATCAAGAGAGCCTTTATTTCAAAATGGAATGTTATGGCTCGAGAGCATATCTTTTAAATAAAAAATTAATATGCTTTGTTTTGTTTTTTAAATATTATTGTTATATCTATTATTTTTATATATTCTTTGTCTGGTTGGATTTGGTGTAATCGAAATTCGGAGTGAAAATGTAATCATTTTAGCGGTGTTCTTTTTACCAGGATGTCCGAATTACAGAGGAGACTCTGTCGAAATTTTCGTAAAATACTAGCTTTTATTCAAGTATATTCTTTAAATTAAATAGGCTTGTCATACTATGATAGTAAGTCTGTGTGCCAATCAAGGCTTAGGAGTCGTGACAAAATTTTTATACCCAATTTCCGACACTTGTATACTTATATAAATTATTTTTCGAAAGCACCAGCAAATTATCTTTTAATTTAAATTCCGCACGTGTTACTTAAGTAATGCCCTCAAGGGGGGGCGTTACAGCCATTCTATAGTGACATGTTAGAAGTTACATGGGTTGAGTTTCTCATCATCTAGATTCACATTGCGAGCGGACTATCTCCAACTATGGACATGATTTCGACATTCGGACCATTGGATATGAAGAACCACAAGTCTTGAACCTTCATATAAAGAGTTTGAGAATGATCCAACGTTGTAAGAGTATATGGTGATGATGTTTATGTGACAACTCCAACAAAGCTCTCCAAACCCTCAACAATGGCTTCACTTTTTCTTTCACCTTTCCTTCTCTTGCTCTTAGCTCACAAAAATGATGAAGTCTTACCACTTTTGGCTTGTCTAACTTGAGTTAGATTTTAGTTTTCTTGACTTAGTGCATGTTAGCCACGTGTCATTAACTTAGGCAAGTTAGGAAATTAGTGGGCTAGATGTCCTTTAGCCAAGTTTAATGGAATCCAAGTGTCCCTCTTGGTAGCAGCCCCATCCATGCAACCTTCCCTCTTAGTGACATATGTCCAATTATGACACGTGTCATCCACACATGTAGCCGCGTGTTACTCAGTCGGCACAACCGGGTATTTTCTTCCGCATCATCCTGCATAATCTACTGCTGGAATATTTTGCTGTATTATTTTAGGTTAATTTCAATATTCCAACTCTCAATTAATTAATTAAATGACCAATTAATCGCTCGGTTTGTGTTTCTTTGCGTTTCGGACTCGTTTCAACTCTGATTCTCCTTAAACTTCACAAGCTAACTAACACCAAAGGAACATGAGTAAGTTTTTAATTATACCTAATCTCATCCTTAAACCCTAATCAAGAAATCGGGGTGTTACGTTACTACCCCCCCTAAAATAAATTTCGTCCTCGAAATTTAAATTAAGTTACCTCATGCGAAAAGATGAGGATATTGTTTTTGCATGTCAGCTTCTCTTTCCCATGTCGCATCACCAGTAACTGCATCCCAGATGACCTTGACTAAAGGAATTTGTTTCCCGCGGAGTTTTTAATCCTTCGGTTCTCGATCCGGTCAGGCAAAGCCTTATACTCAAGGTTTTCTCTTAATTGTATTGATTCGGGTTCTATAATGTGCGATGGATCGGGATAATATTTTGAGTTGGGATACATGGAAAACATCATGAAGGTTCAAAATATTGGGCAATAAGGCTATCTGATAGGCAACTGGACCAATTCAGTGAAGAGTTTGAAATGGTCCGATAAAACGAGGTGTAAGCTTTCTGGATTTAATTGCCTTGCCAATTCCAGTTCTTAGCGTGACTCGCATGAAAACATGATCGCCTTCCTGGAACTCCAAAGGTCTTCTCCTCTTGTTGCTGTAACTCTTCTGCCTATCTATCGCTGCTTTCATCTTTTCCCGAATCTTCTGAACTTGTTCCGTCGTTTGTTGAACCACCTCTGGTCCAATTAACTGATTTCCTCCTGTCTCGTACCAACAAAGAGGTGTTCTGCACTTTCTTCCATACAGTGCTTCATATGGCGCCATGCCAATACTTGTGTGAAAACTGTTATTATATGTGAATTCATGTAGTGGAAGAAATTTGTCCCAACTTTCCGTGTATTCCAACACACATTCTCTTAACAAATCTTCCAATGACTGGATTGTTCTCTCCGACTGACCATCCGTCTGAGGATGATAAGCCAAACTCATCCTTAATTTTGTTCTCGAAGCACTGTGTAAACTCTACCAAAACCTTGATGTAAATCTCGGATCTTTGTACGAAATTATACTTGTTGGCACTCCATGCAATCTGATAACTTCCTTGATATACAACTGAGTTAATCTTTCCATTGAGAACCTTTGATTGATAGGAAGGAAATGAGCACATTTCGTCAATCTATCAATTATAACCTAGATTGCATCATACTTCTTCTATGTCTTCGATAAACCAGATACAAAGTCCATTGCAATACTGTCCCATTTCCATTCTAGGATGCCCAAAGATTCCAATAATCCCGCTAGCTTTTGGTGTTCAATCTTTGTTGTCTGACACACCAAGCAGGATTGTACATATTCGGCAACTTCCTTTTTCATTCCAGGCCGCCAGAACATTTTCCTCAAATCTTGATACATCTTTGTCGCACTTGGATGGAAACTCAACTTACTTTTGTGTGCCTCCTCAAGAATCAAATTCTTAATTTCTTTATCTTCAGGCTCACAGATTCTCTCCCCAAACTTTATGATCCAGTCAGTACCTCTCTTAAACTCTACCGTCTTACCTTCTTATATCATCTTGTTAACCTTTTGGAGATACTGGTCTTCAGCTTACTTCTTCCAGACTAAGTCTAAGAATCCACTTGTGATAGTGACCATTCCTAAACTCATCTTCTTCTGGGATAATTTCGTTATCCCAAGATTGAGATCTCTAAATTGTTCGATCAACTCTAACTTTTTAACCATCATAGCAGACACTTGCAAAGATTTTTGACTTAATGCGTCCTCTACGATGTTTGCTTTTCCTGGATGGTATTGGAGATCGAACTCATAATCATTTATGAATTCCATCCATCTCCGTTGTCTCATGTTTAGCTCCTTTTGATCGAACAGGTATCTTAAACTCTTGTGATTGTTGTAAACTGTGAATTTAGCACCATACAAATAGTGTCTCCATATCTTCAATGAAACACTATTGCGGCTAACTGGAGATCATTGGTTGGGTAGTTCCACTCATGTACTCTTAACTTCCTTGAGGCATAAGCTACTACTTTCCTTTCTTGCATGAGCACACAACCCAGGCCTTGATGTGATGCGTCGTAGTACACATCAAATGGTACTAATGGATCTGGCAAGACTAATACAGGAGATGTTGTAAGCCTCCTCTTCAACTCCTGGAAACTAGCCTCACACTCATTTGTCCACTCAAACGCTTTACTTTTTCTTGTTAACTACATCATCGTCAACACAATCTTTGAGAATCCTTCTATGAACCTTCTATAGTAACCTGCCAGTCCAAGGAAACTTCTGACTTCACCGACTGTTTTAGGGGGTTCCCAGTTCACAACTGCTTCAACTTTGGCAGGATCCACAACTATCTCATCTTTGTTTATAACATGCCCAAGAATTTTTACTTCGTCCCACTAGAATTCACACTTGGAAAACTTGGCATAAAGTTGTCTATCCTTAAGCACTTGAAGATCCGATTCATATAGTCCATGAATACAGCAGGAGCATTAGTTACACCAAATGGCATAACCAGATACTCGTAGTGACCATACCGACTCCTGAAAGCAGTCTTTGGTATATCATCTTCCTTTACTCTGATCTGATGGTATCCAGACCTCAGATCTATCTTAGAGAACACAGTCGCTCCCCGCAATTGATCCATAAGATCGTCAATCCTCGGCAATGGATACTTATTCTTGACTTTTGCCTTATTCAATTGTCGATAATCAACACATAACCTTGAGTTACCGTCCTTCTTCTTCACAAAAAGAATTGGTGCTCCCCATGGTGAGACACTTGGTCGGATAAATTCCTTTTTCAACATGTCATCTAACTGTTTCTTCATCTCAGCCAACTCTGATGGGGACATTCAATATGGAGCTATTGATATCGGTCTGGTCCCTGGTACGAGATTGATTGCAAACTCTATCTCTCTTCTAGGTGGCAACTGCGGAACATCATCCGGGAAAACCTCTGGAAACTCGCAAACAACAGGCAGCGCATTCGGCTTAGGAGTTTCCTTTGCTTCCAAGGAAAACAACACCATGCAATCTTTCGATCGTCCATTTCCTGAGTTACTGTCATTGACTGGCAATAATCTAGATCGCTCCGAGAAACAAAGGGTTTTGTTTGAATAGTCTAAAATTACATGATTGGCCGAAAACCGGTCCATGCCTAGGATAATATCAATCTGCTGCATATGCAAACAGATGAGGTCCACTTTGAATTGCCTATTTTCCAAAATAATAGGACAATCCTGACAAACAAATATTGTTGTCAATGTTTCACCCATAGGAGTAGAAACAGTAAGGTAAAAAGGTAATGAAGCAACAGGTAAATGCAAATGATCCATGCACTCCATTGATATGAAAGAATGACTAACACTCGAATCAAATAAAATAGATAAGAGTTTATTGAACACTAAACACTTACCCTATATCAGATCAGGACATAGAGAGGTTTCAGATCCTCTCATGGCGAAGACTCTTCCCGCAGTCTGAGGTATTCCTCCTTGTTGAGTTTTTGTCTGGGTTTGATTCTTTACTCCTTGATTCCTTCCAACTGGCTGCGCATTCTGAGCTCTCCCAGTATTCCCTTGAGGGCACTTCCATGACATGTGGCCCACATTGCCACAGTTGAAACAAGTGATATTCTGTAACCGGGGGCAATCTTTCCTAAGATGCGGTCCTCCACATCTGGAGCACGTCTAGCTTCTCTGATGTGCTTGACCCGAGCTCTCTCCTCGATTATTCACTGATTACTGAGTAGGACGACTATATGGTTTCGCCCTTGTCTGAAATCTGCTTCCCCTTCCTCTCTGAATATTACTCTTTACCAGTCCACCGCTTCTCTGTTGTTGCTGCACACCTCTAGCACGATCATGTCCTTCTAACATAGTAAACTTCTCTACTACAGTTGGAAAATGATTCAACTCTAATGGTAGCATTGCTCGCTTCAACTCGGGCCTCAAGCCATCCTCAAACTTCATGCACACCCATTCCTGATCTGGGTGCACCTGGTAGAACCATGAAAACTTTAGTAATGCCTCGAACTTTGCTGCATATTCCCCAACTGACATTGATCCTTCTTCTTTACTAGCAACACTGGCGCTCCCCATGGGGATGCGCTAGGCCTAATAAACTTCTTATGGATAAGATCCTTTATCTGTTTCTTCAACTCAGCTAGCTTTAGAGGAGACATTCTATAGGCCGCTATGGATATTGGCCCGGTGCCAGACACTAAATCTATGGTGAACTCAACATCTCTCTCAAGGGGCAAGTTATAAACATCCCCCGGGAACACTTCAGGAAATTCCCGCACAATAGGCACACTTCCGAAGACAACATCACATACGCTTGGGCCTCGTCTTTTATCGAAGCTTTAACTTGGTTGACAGATAGAAAGATTGGATCCTTAGACTCCACATGAGACTTCCTGATATCCCAGTGATCACTAGTGAAATAAGTGTTTTTTACGTCAGTTAAAATTGATTTTTTACGTCAGAATACTGACTGACGTAAATACAGCTGACGTTAATAGTTATTATTTTAACGTTAGTTGAGAACTCACGTTAAATATAAAACTATTAACGTCAGTTCTTTAACACAACTGACGTTAATTTTGTAAAAATTAACGTCAGTTGTTTAAACAACTGACGTTAAACATAAAACTATTAGCGTCAGTTCTTTAAGACAACGGACGTTAATTTTGTTAAAACTAACGTCAATTGTTATAAAGAACTGACGTTAAAGGTTTTAATTTTAACGTCAGTTGTTTATTACAACTGATGTTAATAGTGTACTGTATATTTTATAAAATACTATTAACATCAGTTGTTTGATACAACTGACGTTAATAGATTTTTTTTTTAAATTCAGTTTTAAAATATCACTCCCCTCAGCTATCCATGCATTCAGTAAATATCTCAGTGACACAGAATATCACACACATTACAGAATTGCAAAGGAAAAATGGAACAATGGGGGGACTTAAAACCAAAACCCATGTATAGGAAAAACATAACTATCTACAAGTATATATATATATATATAAATTTTAGTCTCCAATGTCTAAAACCAAAACTACCAATCTAAGGATATATATATATACATGTTATTAATTAGTTTCTAAAGTCTAACAAAAAAACTATTCATCTAAGTAGTACGGAGGTATCTTGTCAATTCCTTTTTCAGCCGCATACTTGAAGAAGAATTCAGCGATGCGCATCCTCAAGTCTCTTAACTCAACTTCTTGAATAGGCGATTGGTCGTTAAATGTCTACACACGTTCAAATAATAACAACAACATCAATGCAAGTCATCTTCAAAACTATAATATATAATTTAACAAGTTGTTTAAATATTACCTTATTCCATCCATCCGTAATAGATGCGGAGACTATGTTCAGCATATGAAGCATCACATAATAGCCGCACGACCACCCGTCAATTTAAAATCGAGACTACCAACAAAATTAATTTCAATGTCAGTTGAATATACATATAAATTAGTAATTATAATATTAATTATTTGATAAATAAACTACCAAACCTTGAGGATGTTCCATACAGGATTTGTTTTAGCCTTAGAAGTCATATTTCTCCCGTTAGCGCAACTTATGCTACTCGCCTTCAGCGCGCTATCATAAACAAATAATCATGTCGATCAATTAACAAATTCATATATCATGTGTGTAATAAACTAAAAACAATTTATATTAAAACTTAAATTAAATTTAAGATTAGTTACTTACTTATTTACAGCTTCCAACACCACCTGTGGCGGTTGTTGATGGAGAGAGCATAAGAATATGACAGTATGCCTAGACGGGTGAAGTACGAACAACTGCCAATGGTTTTTCATACAGTAGGGAGCCAGATATAATTCTTTCTGATTGTCTCCCAACAAGTTCCCTAAGTATTTACTCAATGCATCGCCAGCAAAGAATTCGGGCAGAAGGTATGACGGATCTAAGAAGCCGTAAACTGATGCAACGCCCTTATCAAGCTGAAGACGATGGAGATACCTAAGATATGAAAAGGTGTGGATGTTAATTACATAATATATATATTGAAATTAAAATAAATTATTAAATGGAAAAATACCAAAAATAAATAAGTTATAAAATTAAAATCAACTTACGTGCACCAGAGACTCAAAACGTGTCTTTGGCCATCCAGACGTTATTTCTGCAGGCGTTCCCGAGATCGTCACCACAGAAGGAAAATATCCTCTATTGATCTGGGCGTGCCACCCATCCATCGTGCTCCAATGGACATTCAAAAATCTCAAACGCATAATCCTCGCCAAGTGAGAACAAATGAGTGATAGGTGACAGCGACACCGACGTCGACTTGACCTTCAGTTTAGGAAAAATAAAATAGATAAGTTGTTGATAATTAAAAAAAACAAGTAATTATTTGACTAATTTGGAAATTAATAATGAATACATACCTTTGTTAACATTTTGAGCTCACGTCGTTTGAAGTCCAACTCAAGCTCACGCCTTTTCATTTCCAACTCATGCTCATGGCGTTGGACTTCGAACCCCCGCTCCCTAGCTACCAACTCATCGTCCTCCACATGTGCCCTACTATAACTCTCTTTTGTGCTCACATGTGAAGGGTTGGCATGCCCTGCGGTGT
Organism: Sophora flavescens; assembly: GCA_030762895.1. NCBI lineage: Eukaryota > Viridiplantae > Streptophyta > Magnoliopsida > Fabales > Fabaceae > Sophora > Sophora flavescens. The sequence goes on along the minus strand of CM061068.1, from coordinate 144,567,326 downwards.
CCTGGGATGAACCGACGGAGGAAAGCTCTCTGGCAAGCACCTGCTTGAATTCTGGGTTGGATATTAAGCTTTGCATCAGATGTGTTGTAATAGCTGGGTGGGACATGAGGTGCTGAGTAATGTCAGCCAAAATTGATGCTTCATCGACCACCCGCTTTTGTGAAGCAGACTTGCCATAATATTCTTTGATGGTCACGTTCCCAGGAACACCGAGAACCCGACCAGGATGGTCTTTCTTGCCTAGAGCAGTCATCAAGACGTCCCGCCGTCCAGAAGGGACGAATGAGCCCTGGGAGGATTGTGCTTTAAGATCCATCTACAATGAAAAAAATGAAAAAACGTGCAAGTGAAAAGTGTTGCAAATATCTATACAAATATCAATTGAAATCAAGTTAATTATTTAATTACAATCTTATCTGTCACTTCGCGAGTGGCATCAACTTTAAAAGATCCCGTCTTTGTCATGCGGCCGGCTAACCAGATATCCTTGCGGTCGATGTCCGACGGAGGACTTAATGGTGTGCCCTCAGGCACCTCTCCTCTTTCAATCCTAGCAGAGTGTTCTTCCTGCTTCGCCCTCAGCCTATCCGCCTTCATCTGCTCGATCCGAGTCTGGTACCCACCCTGAGACATGGTGTGGCGGTGGACGTTCTTCGCCTAATTCTGCCGACCTTTATTTGCCTTAGCCCATTCAAACAAAAACACATAATTAAATACAGTTAAATGATCTATAAGAAGCATACAAAATTAACTTAATCAACCAACCTGAAATTCTCCATCCTGTCGACTCCTGGCAAACATATCCCAAGTATCCTGATCAATCCAGGGATAATCCGAGAACATTTTATCAAGCCGCTTCTTCCCAGATACATAGTACCTGGTAAGATCATGCTTGAACCCATTCCAACGCTTTGATGCCATTTTCATACATTTATGACGATGATCCTCGTCATTTGGCACAGTCTAAGCTACCTACACATAAAATACATAACAACTGGATGGATTATAACTCGGATAATTATCTAATAATGTAAATCAAACGAATGTAAAGGTAAAATACCGCGATATCCTCCCAAATCTAATCCTTAACGTTCTGTGGAACGTCATTTCAGTGGTTGTAGTTGATGCTTACGTTCTGCTTCGCTTGTAGAAACACACACTTATTAAATTCTTTAGCACGGGGTCCCTGGGCATTTAGATTAGCATCAAAGGACACCTCAAGCTTCTGTCCGCTTTGCTTATCCTTCTGTAGTTTCTTCAACGAGGTGGCTCCTCTACCCCGTTTCCTATGAGCCTGTGATGTTTGTATAGACAAAAAAAATGATAAAATAGAGGGTTGTAACATTATAAATTTACATTAAAAAGAAGGACTAAAGATAGTATATAACATGTAAACTTACACTAGAATCAGGTGTAGGCGTGATCGGGTCCTGCGTAGCCCCCACAGTGTCCTCTCGTGCATGTGGGCTATCCGACTGATCCATATGTATGCCTGTTCAGAAACAATATATATTTATTAACATAGGCTATAACTCAAAATAAATACAGAAGTATAAATAAAAATAACTAGATTGGTCCTGTAGATATACAAAACATATATCCAATATAAGGACAATACGGGATATTGAAAACTATAGTTTTTGAAGATTGCCAAGCACTGATCACGGCCTGGCAGTGATGTCCATCACGACCGTAACATGGCAATTGAACCAGACCCTCACAGGAAGAACTGATCACGGCGTAGCCGTGATGAGCATCACGGCCGTGACAGATCAACCAGCAGAGCAACATGCACTTAAAACCAAAAATAGAGACATTCCAAACAACTCAAACTCACGGTTTCAAGTTTCAACTAGTAAGACTACAGTTTCAACATACACTCAAAATCAAAAATAGAGACATTCCAAACAACTCAAACTCACAGTTTCAAGTTTCAACTACTGAGACTGCAGTTTCAACATACACTCAAAACCAAAAATAAAAAATGTGCCCTAAAGACTCACCAGAAATAGGTGCTCGCGTGGTGGTGGGGAGGGGAGCTCGAGTGGTGGCCAACGTTCGATGTGGTTACTGGGAGCAGAGGGACAAGGAGAGTTAGTGCGCGGGAAGAGGAAAGAGAGATGTCAAGTTATTGCAAAGAATGAGCGGGAAAGACAGAGTTAGGGGTTAAGAGTGTACCTCACGGTGGTGGCGAAGAAGCCCTCGTGATGGTTGCGGTGGAGATGAGCTCGCGATTAGGGCAGAGTGAGAGTAAGAGTGAGGGTTGAGCGTGATGAAAAGAGAAAAGAGGCGTACAGAGCAAAGTGCAGAAGGCGCGCGAGTGTAAACGTTATAATCAAAATAAAACAACATTTTACGTCAATTGTTTGTAAAAACTGACGTTAAAGGACATTTAATTAACGTCAGTTGTATTAAGAAACTAACGTTAAAAATAAAAAAAAACTTTTAACGTCCGTTGTTGAAGACAACTGACGTTAAAAGTGTTCTGCAAAAACATTAATTCCTTTGACTACTGTGCTACCTACCCCTAAGCATTAAGTTTATAGATCAGTTTTCAAGAAAAACAGTCCCTCTTCTCTATATAAAGTACCATTCTTCTGTATCAGTCTCTCTTCACAAGAATATGTTTACTAATTCAAGCTAATTAATGAAGATTAAACATAAACTTGTTTTAAAAAAAAGTTTAGAAATAAACTGCACTATATATATGGAGTGACCTGCGTTAAGAGTGACAACAGGGCATTTCAGATAGGGATATAGGATTATTTACGTCAGGTAGTTATTTAACTGAAAATCACACTTTTAACGTCAGTTGTTTAAAAAACTGACGTTAAAAATAAATATTTTTTTTAAAAAAACACTTTTAACGTCAGTTGTATTAAACAACTGATGTTAAAAGTTTATTAGTTTCTGCAAAAACATTCATTCCTTTGACTACTGTGCTACTTACCCATTCACCTTGTAACCTAATCCTCTTAATGAGCATTAAGTTTTTAGATCAGTTTTCAAGAAATTCAAGTAGTCTCTCTTCTCTATATAAAGAACCATATTCTTCTGTATTAGTCGATCTGTATTACACCCCCCTTTTTTCCTCTATATTTCGTGCTTTTTCCTTCACAATATGCCTCTATCATATTTGAGGTGTTGTTATTTCTTCCTATTCCTAGACTTAAAGGTCTCTGTCTTAATGGTAAAAAAACTTCTGAGGTTGAGTAAATCATATAACATGGATGGTAAGGTTGGGTGAATCACGTAATGTGATTCCCTCACTTTATTTCATCCCCGTCATCCCTTTCACTTTGCTTTGGAAGCGAGTGACTGTGAATTCAAGACGATGCATCAAGGAATTCCAGTGAAGGAGAAGATGCAAAGATCCATTTCAATGTGGATTCACTTTTGCATCATGGAATTCAAGTGAGGGAGGAGATGCATCCATTGAAGTTTCTGAGGACAGGACTAAGAAGAAAATGATGTTGAAGCAAAACTTTTTTATATTTTAGGGCTATGTTGCAGAAATTTTTTATCTTTTAATCATTTAATTGTAACTTATGAATCGCTTCAATGAGATACGATTTGATTATACATATAACTTGTTTTATGTTAAGTGTTTATTTATTTTAATTTGCACAAGAGTTTGTTTACTAATTCAAGCTAATTAATGAAGATTAAAAATAAACTTGTTTAAAAAAAAAATTTAGAAATAAATTGCACTATATATATGGGGTGACCTGTGTTAAGAGTGACAACAGGGCATTTCAGATAGGGATATAGGATTATTTACGTCAGCTATTTATTTAACTGAATTAAAAAATCACACTTTTAACGTCAGTTGTATAAAAAACTGACGTTAAAAATAAATATTTTTTATTTTAAAAACACTTTTAACGTCAGTTGTATTAAACAACTGACGTTAAAGGTATATAAGTTTCTGCAAAAACATTCATTCCTTTGACTATTGTGCTACTTACCCATTCACCTTGGAACCTAATCCTCTTAATGATCAACTTAATTTTTTAGCAACTTACCACGCCTAGTAACTTCATCCTCTGCTCCAATAAATAGCTTCCTTCCTTCCTTTTATTTTTCTGCTTCACAATATGGCTCTGCCATGGAGATTAACTTCATCACTCTTTCTTCCTATTCCTAGACTCAAAGATCTTTGTCTTAATGATCAAACAACTTCTGAGGTTGTGTAAATCACATAACATGGGTGATAAGGTTCTGTAAATCACATAATGTGAGTTGCTCACCTTATCATCCTTCCGGAGAATCAGCTGCTACAGTTCCAAAACCTTAGCTTATGAATGACCACATTATCAGCATGTACCTCGATTCCAACATGAGTAACACCATCACTGCTAGACATGGTCACATTCGGAGTATAGTTTTCCCTTTGGCATATTTCATAAAACTCTCTGATGGGATGTAGCTTTAATGTTTCAGGTGTGATAAGGGGTTCCAAAAGTGGCCTTATGCTTTGCCACACAATCTCCTCATTGAATTCTGGAAAACTCAGTCGCTCGACTCTCCTCTCTTGCTCACCCGTGAAGGGAATGAAGCCTCAACAAATGTTTAGGATTTTAAACCCTTTCAATGTAACATTTTATAGGATTTTAAAATTTTGAATGTATCTTGTAATTGTATTATTGATACACTTCATGAATGAGATCCGGTTTGGGTAATTGATTCAACTTATACTTCGCACATATATTTTAGTTTTCAAAACAGAAACACAAAACATAAAAGCAAGTGAAACTGAAACTTTGAGGAAGGCAATGCGGAAGGGTACGTTTACTAGCTAAAAAAATTATTAAAATAACCTTTAACGTCTGTTGATGTAAGGACTGACGTTAAAAGTGGAGTGACTCACTTTTAACGTCGGTTCAATAAAGAACTGATGTTAAAAGGTTCACTGTTAACGTCAGTTGTTTATTGAACTGACGTTAAAAGTGAGTCACTTAACTTTTAACGCCAGTCCTTACAATAACTGGCATTAAAATTGAATTAATGAAGTCTGATATTTACAAAACTGCCACTGCCTCCTTTTTAACGTCTAGCTTTTGGTTAACTGACGTAAACCTTTTCCGTCTAATGTATATTTTTTACTAGTGGATACGACTCGAAATCTAGACAAAATGCAGTGCAACAAACATCACTATAGTTAACGCCGAAACCTTATCCATTTATACTCTCACAATGGATGCCCATACATCCCCTGCCTCAAAGCCGCGGTCTCAAGGCATTACCACGGTGTTAACCCTCAACTTATCCGTACAGACATATATTGATTTACTAACCAATCAGTCATTACTTCTCATATACAAACATAAAATAATCATATAATCATACCCAACATGTTAATTATATCAGAGACCATACAACATTATATAAAATCAAGCAGCACATCAACATGCAACATAGGCAACCTCAATTAGTATCAAATCGGTAACTTAGAGTCGATAAACATACAACCGCTAAACCCATTGATCAGCCTCTGACTCGACTAGTTTTTAACTAGTAAGACCATAGGTTTTATTCGAGTTTAATCTCGTTTTCGCCCAAATTAGACTTGATTGTCTTCAAGCAACATTTTGAGTCTCTAAAGTAGTTTTAGGGTAATTTAGCTGATTTAGAGTCAAATAAAGCACTTACTGCTATTTCTTGTTTTCAGGGTAATAAAGAGAAGCAATTCTGGAATTATTTGCCCCGCGAGAGGATACTCACCTCGTGAGCCTGAAGCCTTGCTGTGCCAGAAATGCCATCCTCTCTGTCTCGCCACGCGAATCACTGTCTCGCCTCGCGAGAAATCCAAACCCTGAAGGACAGAGACCATCACGGCTTAGCCGTGATAAAGGTCACAGCCATGACAGATTGGAAATTTGAAGTCTCACCTCGCGAACTGCCCTCTCGCCTCACGAGAACCCAATTTGAACTCGTACCACAAATAATATTCGCGTCGCGAAAGGCTACTCGCCTCACGAGCGCGCGGAACCCAGAATCTGTATTTATAGTCTGTTTTAGGGCAAAACTGGGATCTTCTTCTTCTCTCCCAATTTGACGGTTGCGAATTTGTTCGTAGGTTTTTGTCATAGTTGTTAATGGAGAACTAGTCTCCTTGGATTGATCTGCTGTAATCGGGTTTCATTGACGCTTGAGGTTCTATAATTCCTAATCTCATTACTTTTCTCTTTCAATACCTTTCCTATATTTCTTGTTTGCTTAATTCGAGTTATATAGGATGAGTCTTGATTTATTTCGATGATCATATGTTCCTTACTTGAATCGCGTTTGCTTAATTCGTGTATGTTCGAATCATGTTTGCTTAATTCACGAAGGGCTTAATCCGTTTGCTTAATTCGGAATAGGAATATATATCTTGTAGGAGCAATTTCCCCTTTCAATTGTTGCTACGATCGAAAAGGGATTAGAATCCTCTTAGGGCTTGGAATTATACGAACCGATGATAGTGGGAAACCAAAAGCAATAGATTGATCGTTTTTAGCTTATTTTATAATTATTTAGTTTGGATTGTTTTCTGCTTTGTTTTATAAATTGAATTTCAAATCCAAAACCCCCCAAAAACTGATTTTTCTGTTAACAACAACCCAAGAGTCCTTGTGAGACGATACCCGAGTTGTCGCTCCCTATCTACATATTTTTACGAACCGCTCGCTTTTTGACGCGTGCGCGACATCGTGTCAAAAATGGCGCCGTTGCCGGGGACTCTTGTTGTTATTAACAGAAAATATATAAAAAAATTGCATTACTGAATTAGTTACGGCTGCTTTGTCAGGTTGTGAATCTTAATACTTCCCATGGATGATTACATGCATGGTTATATGCCTAATGTTGATTATGAGCCACCACCATGCATATATTATCCTAACTTTGATGAGCCACCACCATGCATATATTATCCTAACTTTGCTGGAGGCTATGAGTCTAGTAGTGATTTTGGCATGTTTGGGGTAAATGATTATTCTAGCCAACATAGTGGAGGACAGGGCATCTTGGATGAGATAGCTTCTATGGCGCAACAGATTTAATGCCAAAGATTCCCTCCATAATTTACATAAAAAGACTAATAATTTTAAAAGGAGTTACTTGTGGTATACAAACCAAAAGATTCCTCCCAACTAAGCTTCCAAATTCGTGTAAAACTAAAAACAATATTTTCGTCATGATATAAGCCGAATATGGTCAAGGGGCTTGAAATACGATTGGTAGATAATCTCCTCAGCTTTCCAACGCATCAAAGAACGTATCAATCGGAGATTTGTAGCTCAAGATACAGCCCAAACAAGAATACAGGTTCATTACAAACGAAAATAAAATTGTCATCAAAACTAATTTGGCCTTAAATTGGACGTCATTCTTGGTTTGCATCATTCCCTCCCTCTTGAAGAGAATTCGACCTCGAATTTATTGCCTTAAGGAGTCTTCTTTCTCCTCCGGGATCGAATGGAAATTGATAGAAATCATCAAATGTAGCAAGTAGGCATAACACATTTCCATCTTGTACAATCAACATCCCAACACATTCCTCAAGATTGTTGTGATTTTGAATCAAATGAACAACATACCTTTGGGAGGCCATGCATGTTTCCAAAACATGCGGTACTTCCTTTGGGATTAAATCTTTAATTACATCGGTTGTCTTGCAAGCTTCCTTTGGAATCAAATCTTCAATTTCATTGAATGTCTTGCAAGCTTCCTTTGGAGGAACAAACTCGATTTCCTTCGAAAGAGAATCAACACAACTAGGTGAAGAATTAGAAATAGCATCAAGACAAGTATTCACGTTTTCTTTTTCCTCCTCACTTTCTTTTTTTGCTTTCACATTTTTCTTTTTCCTCATTCTTTTCCTCGTTCATCGAACCCTCTTCCGTTATTTTTTTCTCACTCATTTGTTTTTTTCTCACTCTCTCCTTTCAAGTGAATTTGATCTTCACACACTTGTTTTGGTGACAGTGGTCTAAGAGTAATTTTGCGATTATTAAATACAAATGAGTACTTGTTGTTGTCGGCATCATATCTCGCTTGTCGTTCAACCCTCCAAGGACGGCCAAGTAACAAGTGCCTCGTTTCCATGGGCACCACATCACATAACACCTCGTCTTCATATCTCCCAATCCAGAATGATACTCGTACTTGTTTGTTCACCATTACGTCACCGAGATCACTAAACTCCAGGATGCTCCAAATGACATACGGTTGTGGATGCTCCATTAGAGGAAGTCCTAACTTTTGCACCATGGTGGTACTAGCTAGGTTAACGTATCCCCTTATATCAATGACCAAGCTACATATCTTGTCCTTCACATAGCATCTAGAATAGAAAAAATTCTCCCTTTACTTGGCATCATTTTTCTTCATTAGTGACTCCATGAAGAACCCACTAAGAAAAAATTCAAACTTCCGGAAAAATTGAAAAACAAAATCAAAAGTCACTCTAGGAAGGATGGCTCTGATACCAAATGATATGATCCTAAAAAGGAGCATGTAGATTTTCGGATCTATCCATGAGTGACAACAAAAAAATTATAGTAGAAGATGAAATACAAAATTGGATAAGATGAGAAATGGGAGGTAGGCGCCACAAATCCAAGGGGATTTGATGCAACCAAGGTGAGGTTCGCCACAAGACTCTTGGATTCTTGATAAGAACAAGGGCGGTTCAACCAAGAACAAAGGAGAAACAATATTCTCTCTCAAATGGACTTAATCCAAATTGAACTCAAAGTTTTTATTCATGTGTTTAGGGGCGTCTTACATATAGAGAGCTGGCCTAAGATCACGCGTTAATTGGCCTAAAATCACTCATCTTGATTACACTTGCTTCTCATATAAAAAGTGTAATCCTCCCATAATCAATTACAATTTAATGCCAAAGATTCCCTCCATAATTTACATAAAAAGACTAATAATTTTAAAAGGAGTTACTTGTGGTATACAATCCAAAAGATTCCTCCCAACTAAGCTTCCAAATTCGTGTAAAACTAAAAACAATATTTTCGTCATGATATAAGCCGAATATGGTCAAGGGGCTTGAAATACGATTGGTAGATAATCTCCTCAGCTTTCCAACGCATCAAAGAACGTATCAATCGGAGATTTGTAGCTCAAGATACAGCCCAAACAAGAATACAGGTTCATTACAAACGAAAATAAAATTTTCATCAAAACTAATTTGGCCTTAAATTGGACGTCATTCTTGGTTTGCATCATTCCCTCCCTCTTGAAGAGAATTCGACCTCGAATTTATTGCCTTAAGGAGTCTTCTTTATCCTCCGGGATCGAATGGAAATTGATAGAAATCATCAAATGTAGCAAGTAGGCATAACACATTTCCATCTTGTACAATCAACATCCCAACACATTCCTCAAGATTGTTGTGATTTTGAATCAAATGAACAACATACCTTTGGGAGGCCATGCATGTTTCCAAAACATGCGGTACTTCCTTTGGGATTAAATCTTTAATTACATCGGTTGTCTTGCAAGCTTCCTTTGGAATCAAATCTTCAATTTCATTGAATGTCTTGCAAGCTTCCTTTGGAGGAACAAACTCGATTTCCTTCGAAAGAGAATCAACACAACTAGGTGAAGAATTAGAAATAGCATCAAGACAAGTATTCACGTTTTCTTTTTCCTCCTCACTTTCTTTTTTTGCTTTCACATTTTTCTTTTTCCTCATTCTTTTCCTCGTTCATCGAACCCTCTTCCGTTATTTTTTCTCACTCATTTGTTTTTTTCTCACTCTCTCCTTTCAAGTGAATTTGATCTTCACACACTTGTTTTGGTGACAGTGGTCTAAGAGTAATTTTGCGATTATTAAATACAAATGAGTACTTGTTGTTGTCGGCATCATATCTCGCTTGTCGTTCAACCCTCCAAGGACGGCCAAGTAACAAGTGCCTCGTTTCCATGGGCACCACATCACATAACACCTCGTCTTCATATCTCCCAATCCAGAATGATACTCGTACTTGTTTGTTCACCATTACGTCACCGAGATCACTAAACTCCAGGATGCTCCAAATGACATACGGTTGTGGATGCTCTATTAGAGGAAGTCCTAACTTTTGCACCATGGTGGTACTAGCTAGGTTAACGTATCCCCTTATATCAATGACCAAGCTACATATCTTGTCCTTCACATAGCATCTAGAATAGAAAAAATTCTCCCTTTACTTGGCATCATTTTTCTTCATTAGTGACTCCATGAAGAACCCACTAAGAAAAAATTCAAACTTCCGGAAAAATTGAAAAACAAAATCAAAAGTCACTCTAGGAAGGATGGCTCTGATACCAAATGATATGATCCTAAAAAGGAGCATGTAGATTTTCGGATCTATCCATGAGTGACAACAAAAAAATTATAGTAGAAGATGAAATACAAAATTGGATAAGATGAGAAATGGGAGGTAGGCGCCACAAATCCAAGGGGATTTGATGCAACCAAGGTGAGGTTCGCCACAAGACTCTTGGATTCTTGATAAGAACAAGGGCGGTTCAACCAAGAACCAAAGAGAAACAATATTCTCTCTCAAATGGACTTAATCCAAATTGAACTCAAAGTTTTTATTCATGTGTTTAGGGGCGTCTTACATATAGAGAGCTGGCCTAAGATCACGCGTTAATTGGCCTAAAATCACTCATCTTGATTACACTTGCTTCTCATATAAAAAGTGTAATCCTCCCATAATCAATTACAATTTAATGCCAAAGATTCCCTCCATAATTTACATAAAAAGACTAATAATTTTAAAAGGAGTTACTTGTGGTATACAATCCAAAAGATTCCTCCCAACTAAGCTTCCAAATTCGTGTAAAACTAAAAACAATATTTTCGTCATGATATAAGCCGAATATGGTCAAGGGGCTTGAAATACGATTGGTAGATAATCTCCTCAGCTTTCCAACGCATCAAAGAACGTATCAATCAGAGATTTGTAGCTCGAGATACAGCCCAAACAAGAATACAGGTTCATTACAAACGAAAATAAAATTTTCATCAAAACTAATTTGGCCACCGCGGGAGCGCACAATCCACCAAACCTTGGGTGAACAACCGAGACTTGGCCAGATCGTCTTACCCTCGAACGACCTCCCCTATGTTGAGCTTCCCCCACTAACAACTTCAACGTATGAATGCATGAACATAACAGCAAACAAGGCAACCACTTCCTTTGCTTGGGCCAATAAGCACCCAAGTCTTATCACCAACATCAACACCCTGACTCTTACGAGTCAAGGTCCCTTGGCCAAAAAGCACCAAGGTTCAACTCATCAACACCTCGACCAAAAAGCATCGAGGCCACTTTGGCCAAAAAGCCCCAAAGCTTATCAACGTACGATAACCCAACGGGTAACGATTTAACCATCTTATTTATTCCTTGTTATCTTAATTAATCTTTTAATTAAGTTTTCTAACTCTTCTTCATTCGATTGGTGTGTTATTACATTATTAGAGACATTTGGGGTAAAACACCCCTTAATTCCTTTAATCTTTGATTCTGACAAGTAAGGGGAGCACGGGCGTGCTCACCCAGCACGCTTAAGTGGAGCACGGTCGTGCTCACTGTCCTGCACGACCATCTTCCAGAATTCAACCAGGAGCACGGGCGTGCTCCTTGTTCAGCACGGTCATGCTCGTGGGCCACCCGTACTATTCCGAGCAGATTCAACTTATGTTCTTAGAGCCAAAACTCACTAACACTCTCAAATAGGATCCTAGGATCCTTTGACTAATCCAGTTGGCATCAAACCTTATCTCTCACTATCAGTTCATGTCTTATGAAATATTGGGGAATTAATCCCTAAGTCATTATGTTAATTAAGAGTCCTAATTAGCCAATTAAGGCATTATTAACATGTTCAACATCAACCAACACTCAGCCAATCAACATTTAGCCAATCAGTGCATAACAACAACAACAACAACATAACAGTCATATTCATATCATGAACAGATTCAACTATTTATACATCATTGGCATACAACATAGTAATTATAACAATAGGCATACCATTAACCAACTAGCAATTACAACAATTAACCATATAGTCAAACAGAACATGGCATACTCAATAGTTAATAATAACAGTTAACAACATACAACGGGGTTATGGGAACCCCTCATCTTACATTACCCCCTTGCCTAATGCATACATTATCCTTCTCCCTATGCCTGGTATGAAGAATCCGATAGCGATAACTCAAACGATAAACCACGCGTTCCTCGAGTGGCTTAGTTAGTTCTCCAAACCTTGGTCAACAGAAAAGGTTAACCAATTAGTTCCCGAATCTAAATAATAGAAAAGGAAAATCTAAGGGGAAGGAACCGTTACCTCTAGGGATCAACACCGACGAACTAGATATTCCCAAGAGTCTCTAAAGCTCCAACAACGTAATGGGTTTAGAGAAAATAGGGAAGAAAAGGGTTGTAGCCGCAATAGGGTTTCTAATTGTGCCAGAATAGGGTTTATGAGAAAACCCTTGGTTACTGTTCTCCTTTTAAAGGCATAGACTCGAGCACGGTCGTGCTCCTTCTTGAGCACGACATTGCTCAACTTAGCGCCTATGAGGCGCGGCCTTCCCTTGAGCATGGGCGTGCTCCCTGTTGAGCACGGTCGTGATCAACTTAGCGTCAGCTAGACGCGCTTTCCCAACTAGCACGGTCGTGCTCTCTATTAAGCACGACCGTGCTTGTGACTCAGACAGTTACAAGACACAAGCCTAAGAAAGGGATTTTACACCTAAAACCCCACTTAGCCCATTCAAAACCTTCCTAACAACAAGGCACATACAAAAGCGCTTAACGAAAAACGGGGTGTTACACTTCTCCCTCTAGATATTTCTTTATGCTAGTTACGAGTTCCTTATCTTTCTTTCATCATATAGACTCTTTACTCACCCTACCTCCTTCTATTTTTACCAAACAACCTCTTCCCCCTCCTAAAAAGATAAGAATTTCTCGTCCTACCCTATCTCATAGAATCTCTTCCATTTTCTCTTTCCTAAGGATAATATAATCAGAATAAGACCCCTCTTCAAACTTATCTTTCTACCTTCCTTCTATTACCAGACCTTTCATTCCCTTGTCTTTCCCACCATTTCTCTGCCCTGGTATTCAGACCAATCTTATGATGTAACTTCAACAGCTGCCACTTCTGAGTTTATGGATATCAGAAGATTCAATCAGTTGCAAGAACAACTTGAAGACATCGGAAGGCAACTGGATGAAGAAAGGAGTGCTAGATTTACCTTAGAAGATAGAGTATAATCCATGTTTTTGCTTTTAAGTAGGCCTGAGTAGGTTTTGTAAGTTAGATTGCCTTGTACAAAGCTTATGATGATAAATGAAAAATTCCTATGTTTTCTTTACTATTTTACTTTTCTGGTTCCTGTCTTTCCTTTTTGATGATGCCGAAAGGGGAATAAAGTAAATAAATTAGATGATATAAAAGTAAAGTCATGATTTGAACTTGGCTTAATAACTTGCATAACTTGTCTTAACTAAGTTAATACATGTTGAAACTGAATACTTGCTCCGAGCCCTTGATAAAATTTATGTGAACTTTATCCAAGTACACCTGTCTGCATAATCTTATTTGATTAAGAAAATCTCAACCTGACTGAATATATCTTGTCTTTATCTGTTGATATTTTCTCAGGTTCATTAAATCATCTAAATGTTTGTCGTCATCAAAAAGGGGGAGATTGTTAGGTCTCTAAATATCTGATGTGCATTTACCCTAAGTTTTGATGAAAACTAAACATTTGTTAACGATTTAATTGAACTTCATCATATTGGTTGTTGACCTGTCTATCTAGTGTGCAGTTTATTAAGTAAAAGGTCATTTTACACCTGTCTGTCCATAGACACTCTTAATCTCTTACTTGTCTGATGAGTGAAAGTCAACATGTCTGCTGATTGGATTGTTGACTATCTGCATTGAAGATTCAACTTGTTTGAAAGGAGCTCTCACCTATCTATGGTACTTCGATGAGGAATACAAGGACAGAGAAGTCTTCAGGAGATTCCCCCTCAAGTTGAAGTCACTGAAGCTTTCTCTCTCATGCTTATCAAGAAAGTCAGAAGGTCAAACACTCAAGCAACCTAGGAACTTAGAAAAGGAGTGCTTCTAATATGCCTTATTCCATAGTACAACTTGGAGTTGCACGAAAAGGGAAATGTGCTCTGCAAAGTACAAAAGCAACCTGCACAACTCTGATTTGGCTGCTATACAAAGCATAAAGCACCGGACTTACGTGTTAGAGTACAACCAACATTTCTATTGCATTAATGACTGCTCAGAACGACTCTATTACATTTAATAGAGCTCAGTTTGAAGCCAAGACTTCATGGAATGTCTTTAACAGATTCAAAATTATTGGAGCCTATAAATACAGAAGTCATTAAAGATGAGGACAGAGAACACACAACATTAAAGAGCCATTACTGTGAGCATTTAATCCTTCATTCATTCAATTTGTATTCTTCAATCATTTGAAGCTATTACGCAGTCTTTCTATCCTTCACATTTAATTCACTCTTTTGAGTGTTATTGAAAGACTTGCAAATTGTATTTATTACAATCCTTTCTCAAACAAAATTGAGTGAACATGAAGAGGCTAGGTGAGCAAAGAATACCTGTCTTGAAGCCTGGAGAGGCTAGGTATGCAAAGAATACTTGGATTTTGTAACCTGGTCAGTTATAGTGAAGAAAACTTGGTGCTGCCAAGGATTGGACGTAGCCCTAGTTGTTAAAGGGTAAACCAGGATAAATAGCTATGTTAAATCTCTCTCTCTCCTTATCTCTTTAGTTGCTTTGATTATTTTATTTGTTAACTAACTAAAGGGGTTTAAGTGTGAAAATCAAACAAGTTTTACTCTTGAATGTTTGTGTGTTTTTCTGTGAAAAACTGATCAGACATGTCACCTGTTATGCTTTGTGAAAACACTTGTCTGAACCTAGCTTCTGTGTGTAAAAAGTTTTCAACTCTGGTAAACACAATTCAACCCCCCTTCCCGTGTTTATAGTTAACTATTTCAGGCTTAGCCTATTTAGTAAAAAGGTCGGGTCAAAGCATTTTAAAAAGTCAATATAGTTAATGAGGTCATATCTAATGCTTTAAAAATAGCTTACTAGACCTATCAGGCCTACCTATTTAAAACCTATGCACACATAAATATTGATGTATAATATAATATATTTTAATACTATAATATATTATATTATTTATAATATTTGAAAGTAAATGCATATTGACTCATTTAAATGTAGTGACATACTTGCCTATTTATTTTTAAAGGCATAATGACTTATTTATTAGTGTAGGTCTAGTGACCTCTTTATCATTAGAGGATTACAAGTCTATTTATAAGTGATGGCCTATGACCTATTTATAGGTGGATATATATTTAAATGTCTTATTGATAAACTGATTTTAAATAGTTTTTTAGGCCATACCAGATTTTAAAGTAGGTCAGACTCAGGCCTTAGAAACTATCATATATGAGGCTAATAGACCAGACTCAAATCTCAAGATTAGAATGCAGGTTAGGCTTAGGCTTGTCAGGACCTAACTCGACCTAACATATTCTTACTCCTTATAACAACCTAATCTAGAAAAAAAAAAGCTTGTAGCACGTAAGTACCGTTCACATTGGTCTTGCACCAAAATTGACGAGGGCTTAACTACAGTTGAAATAAAAATTGTGAATTTTTTTTTATATATTTTAGATGGTGATTTATAAAAAAGACAAATATAAAATAGTTTATTAATAAATTGATTTAAAAAAATATAAATTTCTATCTTTATAATATTTATATGTATCTTCCTTTTATATGTTATAAAAAAACAAATCTAAATAAATAATTATTGAACATCAAAATAAAAATAATATCCTTTTTATAGACGTAAATTTTTATAATATCAAATCATACATCAGTGTATGTGTAACTATTTAAGCTAATTATTATAAAAATCACAGCGTGCTATATGATAAAAAAATAATAGCATGATAATATAATAATAATTATGTATAATTAAATCTCTTTTAATATTCCAGTAAAAAAATCTCTTTTAATATTTCTATAATCTTCACTATTAAATTATTAAATAAATAAATATTGATAAAAAATATTAAAAAATAAATAATTTTAAGTAAGACCACCAAATTACACACAGCTTCAATCAATTCTTTTTTGGCTAAAATAATAATTTGGTCCTTAATTTATTTTTTAGATTCAGTTTGATTCCTTAAATTTTAAAATGTTCAATTTTTTCTTTTAATTTGTTCCCTCTCCATCAATAAAGTCATTAACAGTGTTAAATGGATTTCAATTTACTCCCTTATATTTTAAATGAGTTTCAAATTGGCCATTTAAATTGTTTTAAATTGGTTCTTTAAATTGTTAACTTATTTCAAATTGGTCCTTTAAATTGTTAACGAGATTCAAATTGGCCATTTAAATTGCTAGCGAGTTTTAAGTTGATTGTCAAAAAATTAACACCATTACTAACTTATTGATAGAATATTTTAAAGTTAATGAATTAAGCTGAATCTAAAGAATAAGATAAGGGCAAATCATATTTTAGTTAAAATAAAAAAAAAAAAGTAAAAGAAAAAAGTGACATTGTCACAGAGTCAGAGACAGGCTTGCGTGACTCTCTTTTGATCAAGTATATCACAACACCAACCCCTTTTTTCTTCTCCTTCTTCTCACATGTCTCTCTCTAAGGGTTGCGGCTACAGAGAGAAGATGGATTGAAAATTTTCTCTCTTTCTCTGCTTAGTTTATTTCTGGCAGATCAATTAGGTAACTATTCTTTTCTATTTGTTTTTAAAATTTTATTTTCATTTTAATTTATTTCTTCAAGTCTATTTCCTTGTTATCAGTTCAGATCGGCTTTCTTTACTTGTACGGATCAAGAATTCACTTCCCAGATTATCATTTAATTTTCTGTTCAACATATTTCATGCATATTTCACTCAAAATCTACTATGTACCTCGTTGCAGAAAATAAAATTGTTTAATTTTTTTATTTTCTGTAAATTCATTATTGTACTGGAAGAAATTTCATAAAAGAGGGGAGTTTTCAGTTTATTTATTTATTTTTTTTGTTTTTTTTTTCATTCTCTTGATGGTTGAATAGAAATGTTGTGCCGATTTTGCTCCAGTTTCTTTTTTAGGGTTTTTACTATCGCGTGTTTGGGAAACGGATTAATAGGTACTCAACTTGTGTCTGCCAGAAGCCCCACAGAGTTGCTTCTGGGTTTGGAATTGCCTATCCACACTTCTGCTAACCCAATCATAATGTTAATTTCTTTTTTAATTTATGAAATTGTGATCGGTTCAATAACTCCCCCCAATTTTGAGGACAGTAACATTTTTAGTTTTTTTTTTTTTTGGGGGAAGCTGGAGGGTTGTTTCTGGTCCTTTCCTTGAGAGTTTTGGTGACCTATCAAGCCACTAGACAAATTATAAAGTAATCACCACTCGAGGGATTTTGAAGGATTATATTATGCTGTTAAAAATAGTGAAGTCTGTCGAACTCCTGAGATTTTGTCTTAAGATTTTAGCAGGAGAAGCTTCTCCTTTAAACCATAAAGAGTTGAACTGTCTGCGATAATGTGCTAGTTTGTTTCCTTTTTTTTGCACTTATATTATTGACCTTAGCTATAGAGTGTTGCTATTATTGTATTAATAACACTGTCATTTTATCACAAACTTAAGCATAAAATTACTAGAGGCTGATCATGTTTGTGTTCATCCAAATCAAGATGATGAGTATTTGTAATCGTTTATAAGTATTTAGTCCATACTACTCTGCACATGGTTGCTGTTTATGTATGTTGAACTTTGCTATTTGTTTCATTATTTTATCTTGCTCAGCTTCTTTGCCATGGAAGACACGGAGTCAGTTGCTACACTGATAGATTCTACAACTTCTAAGATACAACAGCTCCAAAAGGCATTTGCTGAACTTGAAAGTTATCGAGCTGTTACACTGAACTTGAAATGGAAAGAACTTGAGGAACATTTTCATGGACTTGAGAAATCCTTGAAGAGACGCTTTCATGAATTAGAAGACCAAGAGAAAGAGTTTGAAAACAAAACAATGAAAGCTCGCGAAATATTGAAGAAGCGGGAAGCAGCTGTTTTTGCCAAGGAGCAAGCTTCGCTGCAGAGGCTTCAAGAGAAAAGGGATGCTGCTGTATTTGCCATTGTTAATGCTCGAGAAAAGTACTGGAAAGTTTCGTCTAATGGATTGGCTATTGTCTCAGATGGGGGTCATGGGACACCAGGAGTGGAGGAGAAACCAGTGGATGTCGTGTCCATTGCTGCCGAAGGCAACTTAGAAGATGTTAAAACTGAACCTGGACGTGGAAATGTGGAGTTGATGTCTTATCCAGAGTTGCTAAAACTTTGCAAAGAGATGGATGCTGGAGGACTTCACAAATTCATTTCTGATAACCGTAAGAACCTTGCTGCTATAAGGGAGGAGGTACCACTAGCATTAAGAGCTTCTCCAAATGCTGCCCGTTTAGTTTTAGACTCTTTGGAAGGATTTTACTGTATGGAAGTGCCAAATCAAGATTTAAAGAAGGATGCAAACTTATTGGGTCTTCGCCGAACCTGTATCATGCTGATGGAGTGTTTAAGTGTTTATTTAATCAACTCCAACAGCGTGTCTGATGTGATTTCGGAAGATATCAAGGACAAGGCAAAGGCAGTTGCTGAAGCGTGGAAACCAAGTTTGGACACTCTTGACATAGATGCTAGCAATGGGAATTCCTTGGAGGCTCATGCATTTTTGCAACTTATCGCCAGTTTTGGTATTGCCTCTGATTTTAACGAGGAGGAGTTATCTAGGTTGATTCCAATGGTGTCTCGGCGTCGCCAAACTGCTGATTTATGTCGTTGCCTTGGGTTGTCAGAGAAGATGCCTGGTGTGTATTTGTTCACTTATAAGTTATAATGTTCAACATGGGTCAAAACCTTATAAAAACTTTCTTAGATTTTGAACAATATTGAACTAAATCTGGTAAAACTAAAGGAAAAAGTTGTTTTTATTATTCTTTTTGTTCTATTCACAACTTTTTCATCAGATAACTCATGCGTCGTAACAAAATAGTCGTTTCCTTAGTTTTATTTTTGTGATAATTTGATTTCTTGTATCTTAACCACATTTTCCCAAGTCCTACAATCTTTGAATAATTTCTTTTGTATTTTTCCAGTCTAGATGGATGTGCCTGCTTGGTGCTTCTTGTTAAATTATTGAAAGGAAAAACTAAAGGGAACTTGAAATATGACGAGTTGATGACTCTTATGCTTTCCTGAAAATGATTGAAGTCCATTGAATGTGTGCATTAGTATGCCAGGATGTTCAATGAAAACTGATTGATGTGAATCATCAAATATGATCCAAATTAATAATATGATATAAATTATAGGGTAATTGGTAAGATAAGTTTTGGAACCTAAAAGATTGCAATGCTGTGGTGATTGACTTTCTAATGAGAACCCATGACCTCAGCTTCGTAGAAGCATCCCAACATGACTTTTAACATGCAATTTCTAATGGATGAATCTAGCATGTGTGTCAATTGCAGATTGAAGTGACTAAACTATTGCATCTGTCTGCTTAATGCTTCATTTCACTTTTTTGGATGTGCAGGTGTAATTGAAGTTTTGGTGAACAGTGGGAGGCAAATTGATGCCGTTAACTTGGCTTTTGCATTTGGTCTTACAGAACAGTTTTCTCCCGTACCTTTACTGAAGTCTTACTTGAATGATGCTACAAAAACTGTGTCTCCTGTCAAAAGTGTTAACTCATCTCCCACTGCGCAGGTGTGTTGTTGAGTCTCTGCTGTATTAAGTATCTCTTCCCTCTGTTGGTTTCCTTTAATGATTTGAACTATTGGTCAGAAATATTGTGGAGTTATTATTTTAATATTTATGTCCACTTTTATTGAGGCTCTCTAATAGTCTTAGGTAGCGTTTGGCCTGACTTTCTTTTAGCTTCTCTTATCATTAAAAGGTGAATCTAGGCCAAACAGGTTTTATAAAAGCTCTTGAAAATAAAAGGAGCTTATTTTTAAAGAAGGAAAAAAAAGTAACTTTTAAAAAAAGCTCATGAGAGGAGCTTTTACCCAGCTTTTCCTTGCGTTGGTTTCCATCTCCCCTCCTCCAGAGAGTAGGAACAGTTTCTGCCATGTCCAGCACCTTGCTAGCTCCTCCTGCAGCCACTGTTTGTCGCCGTTTCCTGCAAAATAACAAAACTCTCGTTTCATTTCTCCACCTTGTGATGGCACAAAGTTCTCATGGTTTGCAACAAACCTCAAGGTTTGTAGTTGATGGCTTAGACTGAGATCCTGTTATATATAAAATATGAGCCCAATTCTGCAATTCGACCATCATCACCATGACCCAAAAGCTGAATTCGATAGCCATGGTCACTATTGCTTAATAATTGTTTGTATGACAATAATACACTTGTTTTTGTTAAAAATGAAAATTAGTATATTGTGTGACAATGAAAAGATAGTGGATAATTGAAAGTGAAGACTGAAGTACTCGAGTTCATCACGGGTTCAGCCAATAAAAGGAAGGATCATCTCTGTGAAGGAATCCACAACTTTGTTGTGATGGTAGAAAGTGGAAGGAAAATGATAGAAAAAGGGAACGTGGTCGTTCATCAAGCCAGTAGCAGTGTCTTGAGCAAAAACTGTTCATGTGACCTGAAGGAGGGGATTGGAAACCAGTTACACTATTATTTTTTATTTTTTTAAAAATTGTCAAACAATTTTTATCTTAAAAGGAGCTGTTAAGTTAAAAAATTTAATAAATACCAAACAGCTTTAACCTTGTTTTTAAAATCTCTTATTTTTAACTTTAACTTTAAAGTAGCTTTTAAGCTCCAAAAAAGCTGGGCCAAACCCTACCTGCCATCATGAAATATTGACTTTGGTTGTTGCAGAGGAATTTTTTCTGTTGTAGAAACTTGTGTAGTAAGACCGCGTTAAACATTATTTGTAACAGTGTCCGAAATCCTTACCCTTGAGTTTATATTTCTTGGGTGCTAGAGCTTTATCAAAGTCTTAGCAGTATAAAAGAATTTGAATGTAGAGCTTGGAATCTTTGATGTTTAGGACTTTGTGAATATGCTTATTGGGAAAGCTCTTTGAGATCCTCAGTGTAGTGTTCACTGAACTTCAATTTGCCCTTTGTCTAAAGGGTAATAAACAACAACCAAGTCTTATCCCACTAGGTGGGGTCAGCTACATGGATCATACGGCACCATAATGTTCTATCATGAATCATGTTAATAGTTAAATCATTGGCCTCCAAATATTTCTTAATAGTTTCTCCTATAGTTTTTCTTGGCCTACCTCTGTCTCTAGCTATTGGATTGCCCTCCACTTGGTCCACTCTCCTTACTACAGAATCTAAAGGTCTCCTCCATACATGCCCAAACCACCTAAATCGAGATTCAACCATCTTTTCTACAATAGGTGCTACCCCAACTCTCTCTCTAATGCTATCATTCTTAATCCTATCACGTCTAGTTTTTCCGTTCATCCAGCGCAACATTCTCATCTCCGCTACATTGATTTTACTCTCGTGTTGATTTTTTACCGCCCAACACTCCGTCCCATACAACATCGCCGGTCTAATAGCTGTACGGTAAAATTTTCCCTTTAGCTTAAGAGGTACCTTTTTATCACACAAAAAACCCGAAGCCTTCCTCTATTTCGACCACCCTGATTGAATCCGATGGTTTATATCTCCCTCAATTTCTCCGTCATTTTGTATAATAGACCCAAGATATTTAAACCGTGTGACTTGTGGTATGTTGTGGTCTCCAACTTTCACCTCTAAGCTAGAGGTGTTTCGCCTTTTGCTAAACTTACATTCCATACACTCCGTTTTGCTTCTACTCAAGCGGAAGCCATGTGCTTCTAAAGCTTGTCTCCAAGTCTCCAACCTTCCATTTATATCATCTCTCGACTCTCCAACTAGGACTATATCGTCTGCGAAAAGCATGCATCGCAGTCTTTGGCTCTTGAATGTGCTCCGTAAGTACATTCAAGACCAAGGTAAAAAGATAGGGGCTTAAAGTCGACCCCCGGTGCAGACCTATGATTATTGGGAAATCTTCGTGGCTCCACCTGCGTTCTCACACTAGTCGTGGCCCCCTCATACATATCCTTGATAGCTCGAATATAGGCAATCCGAACACCTTTCTTTTCTAGGGCTTTCCACAAAACCTCTCTTGGTACCCTATCATACGCTTTCTCCAAATCAATGAAGGCCATATGTAAATCTTTTTGATCCCTTCGATATTGTTCCATCACTCGTCGTAGCAAGTAAATTGCTTCCATGGTCGACCTCCCGGGCATAAAACCAAATTGGTTGTCGGTGATTTTGGTTTCTTTTCTTAGTCTCCGTTCAAGCACCCTTTCCCATAGCTTCATAGTATGACTCATAAGCTTAACCCCCCTATAATTTGCGCAATTTTGTATATCTCCCTTGTTCTTGTAAATCGGAACTAAAGTGCTTCTCCTCCATTCGTCCGACATTTTCTTTGACCTCATAATCTCGTTAAAAAACTTCGTGAGCCAACTAATGCCTCTATTTCCTAGGCTCTTCCATACCTCCACAGGTATATTGTCCGGTCCAACTGCCTTGTCATTATCCATCCTTCTCAAAGCTTCTTTTACCTCGTGCTCTTGGATTCTACGATAAAAAGTGTAATTTTGGTCCTCCTCTCTGATGTCAAGCACCTGTGAGCATGATAAAACTTCAAATCCTTTATTAAATAACTTTTGGAAATAATTCTTCCATCTATCTTTAATATCTTGTTCCTTAACCAAAACTTTACCTTCTACATCCTTAATACACTTCACTTGGTCCAAGTCTCTTGTCTTTCTTTCCCTATTTTTAGCAAGCCTATAAATAGATTTCTCACCATCTTTGTTGCCTAAGGATTGGTACAACCCGTCAAAAGCTTTAGTTCTAGCTTCGCTCACTGCCTTCTTGGTCTCTTTTTTGGCCACCTTATAATTTTCCCAATTTTCAGCATTTCTACATAAAGACCAAGTTTTAAAACATTCCCTTTTAACCCGAACCTTAGCTTGCACACTTTCATCCCACCACCAGGATTCTTTACCCTTAGGTCCGAATCCTCTTGATTCACCAAGCGTCTCTATAGCTACCTTCCTAATCCCTTTGGCCATCTTGTCCCACATATCATCTGCACTTTCGTTTGTCTCCCAAAACCCTCCCTCCAAAACCTTGTGTTGGAAGATCCTTTGTTTTTCACCCTTCAGTTGCCACCACTTGATCCTTGAAACCTTTTCGTGGCCTCTTCTCTTCACACTCCTTTTAACTCTTACATCCATGACCAAGACTCTATGTTGGGTAGTCAAGCTCTCTCCAGGTATGACTTTACAGTCCAAGCAAATCTTTCTATCCGATCTCCTAATAAGAAAGAAATCTATTTGAGAGCTTGTCACCCCACTTTTGTACGTGATAAGTTGCTCCTCACGTTTCCTAAAACACGTATTGGCTATAGTAAGATCGAAGGCAGATGAAAAGTCCAAAATAGACTTGCCCTCACCATTTACCTCCCCTAGGCCATATCCCCCATGCAAACCGTCGTAACCTCTAGGTGCCCTCCCTACATGTCCATTTAGATCACTTCCTAAGAAAATCTTTTCACCTAGCGGTATTTCCTGAGTTAGGCCTTCTAAATCCTCCCAAAATTTTACCTTGAAGTATTCTTCTAACCCTACCCGAGGTGCGTAAGCACTAATCACACTAAAGGTGTCTTGTTCCACTGCAAATTTTAGGGCAATGATCCTATCTCCAACCCTTTTTACATTCACAATATCATTCTTCCAATATTTATCCACAATTATGCCCACCCCATTTCTCGATTTTACTTTGCCAGTGTACCAAAGCTTAAAACCCGAAGAGTCTAATTCCTTTGCCTTTTCTCCCACCCACTTAGTTTCTTGTAGGCACATGAAATTGATCCTCCTCCTCATCATAGTGTCAACTATTTCCATTGATTTACCTGTAAGTGTGCCTATATTCCAAGTTCCAAAGCGAATCCTACTCTCGTGAGCTAGCTTCTTTACCCACACTCGTTCACAAAAATGTGGGAACCCTTGCTTATTTTTCACTACATTCATGCGGCGATGCAGCGGTCCTTGCTCTTTTGACACTGTACTCGAGCTATACAGCGCGTTGCTTCTGGGCAACGACCTAGCATTAGCATTATTACGTCGTTGATCCATGTCATAGAGATTCGACTAAGTTTTACGTTGGCTGTCGATGGCCTAACACAACCCTCTCCTTTTAACATCTGAGATTTTCTTTGTTTTACATAGTAAATTATTCTAGTAACTAGTAATTTTTAATATTCTTGCTGGAGGTTTGAACAATTTATTTCTTGAACCATATCTTTGGGGAATAAGAAAAGAAAAGGATGGAAGCAAATGCAGTTCTTGAAAGCAGCTTAGAAATTCTTGCAAAATCAATCCACAAAAAGCAGCTGTATATGTTAATTAAACACTAAAAATTGCATCTTCTACAAAAAGAAAGAAATACTCCTTAAGAGTCACCCTTGAAAGCAAGAGCATTGCTCTGATGCTGTCAGATCATGTACACCTTAACCTTCGAACTACATAAACCGTACACTGCCATCAGTCTTAGCCTCATTATTCCTTAGAAATTCATAAACCTTGATAGTGTTGTAGTGTCATTCTCTTGAATGGCCTCATTTTTCTTCCTGCCAACTCCCTGTCACCTTGATTGGCTTCAATGACAAGAACAACATTGACTTCTCCCTGTTCAATGGGTTCGTTACCTTTTGATTAGGTCGCTTTGACAGCTTCACTGCAGGTGCTTGTATTAGTGGTGATGGCATGCCCATCCGTGACTGAACCCATAGTGGGTACATACAAAGAACTAGCAGCAGGATATATTAGCTCTGGTAATTTTTGCAAGAGAAGGAATTCTTAGATTAGATGATTCTTGGGCTTGTTTTGCTCTTATTTGTATATGCTTTACAATTAATGGTGGGGGAGGTGTACAGTATTCAGCTCCAAGAGTGATGATGGCTTTATATTCGTGATGACATTATCATTCAAAAGCTGTGGCTGTTGTAATTTGAAAAGGAAAATGATAAAAAGTTGGGAATTATTTAGGTATATTGGCATTTGGCATTACAGTGCTCGCCAAGACCAAAGAAGAAACAATGGTGAATCACATGAAGGACAATATCCTCTTTCTCTAACTTTCATCCATCATAGCATATCATGGGTCTCCTGATCACACATGTGCCAGTGTACTTCATGTGCTGAAGTATGGGGTAGCTTTGGCAGTGGGGATGGGTGGGGATGCTGATGGGATAATGCAGATAATTTTGGTCTGTTAGATTAATGGGTCTTTATTAGGCCTTGTTAGTAATATAGCAGTTAGTAGCAGTTAAATAATAGAGCAGTTAGTAGCAGTTAGAGTTAGTTACTTAGTTTACCTATAAATAAGAGGAGAGATTGATAGAGAGGGTATCGGGTGAATTGAATAGGAATTGGGGCATTTGGGGAGGTGCAGACCCTCGAAGTTCTGCTATATTGTACTGTAATCAAGGGATCATCCCTATTTCCTTAGTAATATCTCGTAATCAAATACCGGTTTCTATCAACTGGTATCAAAGCACTCGGTTTTGGGAGTGTTTCAGGTTCATAGGCGAAGAATGGAAGCAAGAATCGAGTCTCTTGAGCGCTGGTTCGAAAATCAGAGAACTCTTCGAAAGGAATATCAGGCAGAAAATCGAAGACAGATACTGGAAATTCTGAATCGGAATCCACAAAATAGTGGTCATCACAATCATCATCATGGTGGAAGCAATACCAGTGACGACGGTGACACGGTGGTTGGAACAGAGACGAGTCATAGAGGAGACAAATGGAGGAAACTTGAAGTTCCATTGTTTTTGGGTGGAGAGGTATGCAGGTGGGTTAGTCGAGTCAAGAAGTGCTTCAATTTGAAGGGAATAACCGACCAAGAAAAGATTCAAACCGCCAAAACAGCCATGGAATGAGAGGCGTTATGGTGGTTTAAATGGTGGGAGATGTGTGCTCTGAATCCAACATGGGAGGATTTCCGATCCGCCATGATACGGAGGTTTCTGCCTTCACAACAGAGCCAAGAAGAAACGACACAAGCATTGGGGTCAAATAATGAAGAGAAGGAAGATGGTGATGCATCCAACATCCATAAATTCCAGAACTCAGATCTGGTTGCAATAACTAGGAAGGAGGAGGATCTCCAGGAAGAGTTCGATACAAAGAGAAGGCAAGGGAAACCACCGCCGTCCCGCTGAAATTTTGATGACGAAGAGAAGATGGAGGTCGAGAACAAGAGGAGAGCGGCCGCGAATGGCACACTTCTTGTCACGCCGCCACCGCCGGAACCACCGGATTGAGTTCGTTCGATGGTGGATGAGGAGATCGAGGCGGCGATGCTTAGGGCAGAGTTGGCGTTGTCACAGCAAACCCAAGCCCGCAGAGGAATGAATGATGGTGGGACACCTTCAGTAGGGTCAGTGCCATCGTCGGAACAGCCCTTGCCAAACGACGGAGACATGCAAACTGTCGAAGGAAACGCACCGTTTGTGTGCCATGGTCGTGAAGGAGGAGGGGGGAAAGACCAGGGCAAAAGTGGAGAATTGCCACGATAGACCACCATTGGATCTAATGAGCCTGGCCCAATTCAATGAAAGGAGGATGGGTGTTAACATAAGAAAGGGTGTGGGTGCATTGGTTGATAAGTATTCATTCACTGTTGGGCCAATTTATCATAGTCTTTTCAAGATTGGGCTAGAACTCACAGTCGTGAAGAGGAATGAATTGGTTTGTACAAATTACTTTAATGATTTTGGTTATTTGCTTGCACCAATCCCTCCTATTTTAGAGATTACGATTCAAAGAAAAATTAGAGAAGTTGATAACTTGGGAGAAGAGGAATCAATGATTGGAAGGTGGTTCCTTATTCAATTAGCACCTACTGTATTCCCTGTGGTGAGACCATGCAACGAGTTCCCCCAGCGTTCATTATGCTACATTGAATTAGCAAGCTTTGGGCATATGGCTGTTGAATTTCATGACCTGATATATGTCAAACAATTTTGCTGCACTACTGAGATTGTCAAGGACAACCTGGAGATAGTAACGGGTGTGAAAGGAAAGGAAGAAGTGTTAAAGTGGGGGTGGCACAAGTGTTGTGGACCCAGTGAGTTCTTTTTATAAAGACCCCCAACTCAACATTGTGAGCAATGAATTAGTCCACAAAGAAGAGATGCAGGAGATGCTGGTTTTTTCTGTGGGTATTGAAGAAGGGCAGCAATGGGACCTTGGTGGGCAGCTTCATACGACAACGGCAGCAGGATCGTCGTGCTTCAAGCAGTGGGACCCCGAAAAATTATTCCTTAGAGACTTGCCCTTCACCTTGGGGACAAGGTGAATGTTTAGGGGGGGAGTATTGTTGGATTAATGGGTCTTTATTAGGCCTTGTTAGTAATATAGCAGTTAGTAGCAGTTAAATAATAGAGCAGTTAGTAGCAGTTAGAGTTAGTTACTTAGTTTACCAATAAATAAGAGGAGAGATTGATAGAGAGGGTATCGGGTGAATTGAATAGGGATTGGGGCCTTGGGACATTTGGGGAGGTGCAGACCCTCGAAGTTCTGCTATATTGTACTGTAATATCTTGTAATCAAATACCGGTTTCTATCGTAGTCATCATCTGTTTAACTGAGTCAGCTTCTGTCATGCCAAATGAGAAAAAATGAACACATCATCCCATTCCTTGAATAGATGTAATGCCCGTCAAGATATTTCCCTGTTGAAATTTATGAAGCATGGTGATGTTGCAATTGAAACAATAGGGACAAAAATGCATGATTCCGAGAAATAGAGGCCTGAAAAGTGCAATTAAATAAAAACAAAATTTGATGGAAGACAGTCACTACCTTCTTGGTGTGCAATAAGTGTGTCTACACATATAGACAAGCATATCTGATGGGCTGGTAACCCACGTATACAAGAGGAAGAGAAAGAAACAGGGATATAGGCTTAACAACAACAAAGGTCTGTTTGTGTATGAGAGAAGGAGAAAAGAAGAGAAGGGCAAGGAGGGAAATACCACTAAGGAAGGGAGTGCACGTATAGAGCAGACGGTTTGAGGAGAGAAGGAAAATTGTAACAGAATGACCAGCTGTCGAGAGGGTAATGGGGGAGAGGAATTGGAGAATGATGAGTGCAATGATGAGGGAAAATATATGGGAGAGGGGCTGGAAAGTGAAGGGATTATCTAAAATTTTGAGAATTGGAGTGAGGGAAGGCTTTGGGCTAGGGGAGGCAGGTTCACTACTATAGCCACCAATCCTGTATACTATTTCGTTGCTAGTTTGTATCAGTTGTTTTTATTCTTGGACTGGTTTCAGCACCCATTCTAGGGATTATCTAAAATTTTGAGAATTGGAGTGAGGGAAGGCTTTGGGCTAGGGGAGGCAGGTTCACTACTCTAGCCACCAATCCTGTATACTATTTCGTTGCTGGTTTGTATCAGTTGTTTATTCTTGGACTGGTTTCAGCACCCATTCTAGGTGGTGTTGCTATTTTTTCTACTCTTGTCTGGTTATTTTTGCTGTTTATATTGGATTAAAAGAGGAATATACCCCCGCCATAAGGAGCTGAGCTCCATTTTCTAGTTTAAATATCTACTAGTTTTTTCCAGTTTCCATGAATATCTTTTAGTGTTTCTGTCGGGTTCTTGTTTGTATGATACCTTTAATGTTTGATTTTTAACTAGTTTTTGTGGTAATAATTGTTTTCTATTTCTTGAATATTCCTAATGACTTGTGACCCAGATTGAGGTAAATGAACGAGAGCTGATTGCTCTTAAGGCTGTGATCAAATGCATTGAAGAACATAAATTTGATGAGCAGTATCCTCTGGATCCTCTCCAGAAACGAGTGGTCCAACTAGAGAAGGCCAAAGCTGACAAGAAGAGGGAAACTGAAGCAACAAAGCCTCAACCTAAGAGACCCCGTGCTAACGGTGTGGGATATGGTCCCGGTGTGGGATATGGTCCCCGTGTCACTAACATTCCCTCTGACAAAACTTCCTATGCTAGAGCTGCTGATAGGTACCCACAATATGTGTATGACCGACCTTACATGTACCCTGGACCAACTGACAGTCATTGCCCCCCTCACCTGGGCTCTGCAACCTACAACTTCTCTCCTAGTCATGGCAACTACTTTGGAAATGGCTACCAGTACCAAGCTACATATCTCCACTAGTTAGCAGAGATGTGAAGATTATGACCCGTTTCATTTTATATATATTTAGTATTAACCTTTAAGGTGTTGTATGTTACTTTTTTAATGTAGTCTTTAACAATCGCTGAAACAAGTAAAATGTCATCATGTTAAAGTTTAACTTTTGTACTAGCAGATATTCTGATCCCTCTAATGTATGAACTCTGTTATCCTTGTGTACAAGCCTACCTTGAAGCCTTCGTAGTATATTTTTCTCGTCTCTTGGTTCTGTTTTCGCTGTCAATGCCTGAAGAAATGCACTTTCTCTCATTAAACATGGTTTTTCTTTGTTCGAAAGTATAGATCTACTGGGAGGAATTCCTGAAGTCCCTCATCACCACCAGTATCATTTTTTTTCCTCCTCCGTATCGTGTAACATCTAAAAAATTGGCTACTAGGTAATTTAATAGGAATTGGATCATTAGAACGATTATATTTCAAGTTTAGTAGTGGTTAAAAGCACCTACGTAATGTTTTGAAAACTAGAACGATCATTGAATTGGTGAAAATACTGATTTAGGATTTAATGGTTCAATCGTGGTCGAAAGTCAGTGATAAATAAATACATATTTTAAATTTTTATATAATAAATAACTATTTCAAAGAGAGAAAAATATATAGAAAAAGCTTTGTTATGTTGGCCTGCTGGACTTAATTGGGCTGGCCCTTAACATTATATGCAAGCATAATCGCTCAATCATCACTTGGGGCTTATTTTTTATACCTTGCATTATGTTCCACACACCTTAAACATTTTTTATTTACATTTCTTTTCCAAAAATGCCCATTTTGTCTCGTTAGTGCATTCATATTGATATTTCCCGGAAATTATTTTACAGAAACAATCCGTAAATTAAATTCCGGACATTTAAAATGTTACTCCGAAATAAAAAAAAATTCATTGTCTGAAAACTTATTTCCCGAAAAATTCCAGAATTTAAAATCGGGAAACTGAATTTTACGTCCGGTAAATAAAATCCGGAAACATTCCGGAAAAGCAAATCCGGATGTTTCCCATCAGCATAAAAACTGAAAGAATATAAAATATGGACATTAAAGAATTGCATGAAATCCTTCGAGCATGGATCTGTATAGTTGACGCTGGCCGTTGTTTCAGTCCACTTTGCTGTACAGTTTTCTTGCTCCTTAATGGTGAAGCTAATCTAGTTGCAAGTCTGGAAGGAGAGAAAGGTCCACTCGATTTCGATGCAGGTGACCTCTTCGGAGAACTCTTTCTCAAACTTGTAGGTCTTGTGGCTGAAATAGACACAATTGGTTGGCTTTTGACCTTGACTTCAAATTTGGAGGTTGAAGAAGGTGGAGACTTGATCAGAAACTTGTGTTGTGTTGTTCCTCTATTTCTTGGTAAGACATCCAAATTTGTTTTTCAGGAACGTTTTCATATTTTATTTTCCAGATGTAGAATTCAGTCTCTGGGTTTTAAATTTCGGAGCTTTTTTGAAAATAAGTTTTTCGATAGTGAATATTTTTTTTATTTCGGAGTAACATTCTGAATGTCCGGAATTTAATTTCCGGACTGTTTCCGGAAAATAATTTTCGAAAAGTACCAACATGTATGCACTTACGAAACGAAAAGGGCATTTTAGGAAAATAAATATAAAAAAGTGTAAGGTGTGTGAAACATAATGCAAGGTGTAAAAAGTAAGACCCTCATCACTTTTGGCAAAAAAGGGCTGAACGACGCTACCTGAATACCCACCATATCACTACCACGCCCGGATTTGCTCACATCACCACAGGTTGTCGTCGGAGAAGTTAAGTCATTCGGGGGGGGGGGGGGGGGGGGCACGTTCACGCTGCTCTGTTTAATAATTTTTTTTCTCTCTCATTTGTTATAAAAAAAGAGGATTTCAGAAACCGCCCAAACCGACTGAACCGCCAGTATTCCTCGGTTTTTCTCGGTTCAGAGCCGGTTCCCGTCCGGTTCTAACCATGAGCGGTTGCATTGGACCGAACCCCCGACCGGTTCCCGTTTGAACCGGCAGGTCTGGTCCAGTTTTGATAACATTGCTCCTAAGTGACTTAAAAGAAGTCAAACTAGATAGTTTTGAGTGTTTTAGGCCAAATTGCTCACAAAAGACCTCCCATGACCTAATATCAAACTTTAGATGGATATTTCATAGCCAAAAAGAGCTTGTTTAGACTCGATGTTTTCATATGAAGTGTATATTTTTCTCTTATCTTTCCATAGACACCAAATTCGTCCAAATTGGATTTTTATAGCTCAAGTTATGAAAAAATTTGTACATTGTGTTCAGGTTCCATAGCTTGCATCGTTTCTCTAACATCTAACACAGTTTTGACCCTTTAAACGTTCATTAGGGATTTTATTATCTTCATAAAAGTTGTAGATATTTCTGTCATCTTTCCAACGATATAAAATTCATAATTTTTTTTATGTCTATAACTTAAGATATGTGATAAATACTACGCTAAGCGCTGGATAAGTGGGCCCTCACGCGTTTTATGTGTTTTGGGATTTGGGTGGCCTATAAATATGAACTTAATGTGGATTAGCAGCATTTTTGGAACCCTAATTACACTAGAAACTCAAAAAACGCTAGAGAAGAGAGATTTCATGATTTGGGAAGAAAGAATTGTGGAAGAAGGAGTCTAGGAAGGAGAACTCTTGATAAATGTAACACCCTACATTTTATCTATGCTATACTACCGGTAACGGTATATCTGCTTATATTTTTACTTGTGACTCAGAAAAATGATTTAGGAGAAAACGAAATCATATCTAGAACCTACTATATTGTAGGAGGGTATGGTTAAATTTTGCATTCAAAATTCAGACGAAACCCAGTCTACGTTTTTGCCGACAGTACAATTTTATACTGGTCAGAAAACCCTAATTTGACCCGAAATTGAAAAAATTTAGATTTTATCACTATTTTAGTGATATGGTCTATTTCGAAAACTTTCGCACAAAAATAACTATTATATTTTATTCGGGTGAATTTTCGAAAAAAAACGCGTGAAAAACCTAAATATGGTAAACAACGGAGCCGATTACAGAACTGCAAAGATAGACCGGGAGGATTGGATCAAAGAGTCGGCTATGCCAACTCATATGGATGAGTCATCATGGTGAGTCACCACCGTGAGTCATCATGACAATTTTGAAAAACCCATAAGTTCTCTTAAGTTGTTGAAAGATTCTTGACAACTTCATCACTTCTCATCCATTCTTAATCACCTTGAGGTATAACTTCATGATCTAAGATCATATCATCATCTTCATTTCTTTTTTCCTTTCATTCATAAAATTTTGTTCAAGTTCTATATTCATTGATTTTCATGATTCAATTTCTAGAAAATTGTACAAGTGGGTTTTTGAAGTTATAACAATTTTTCTATTCTAGATTTAACCCTAGAGTCATGTATATGGAAGCTTGAAATAAAAAAAAAACCTAGCTACCCTTTCTATTTCTTGACCGTGAGCACCTAGGGTTTGGGTAGCCATGGTTTTGTTTTGTCTTAACTTGTTTTGTGTTGATTTTATGAAGGTTGCATGTAGCTTGTTGTTGTAGTCTTGTATAATTGGAAAGAAAGGAGTTGGAAGGCGTTAAGGCAAATAAAAATATTTGCTTCAAGAGGTAAGGGGAGCTTACCTAAATAGTTTGGTAGTCTTATACTTAGTTTGGTTGTATGTGTATGTTCATTGTTGTGATTAGATGTTTGATTTTATGAAGTTAATTTGTGAATTGCTAATTTGTCTAGTTGAATTGTGATTGGATATGCCTATGTACATGTATTGATGATATTGTGCATTGAATGTACTGGTTGAGAGCATGTCATCGACCATAGCTTGATAATGGATTAAGTCGCTAAAAGCCTTAATCATACAAAAATTAAGTGTTTTAAATTTTGTTAAGTGGAAGATTGAGAAAGAATAAGATATAAGAACAATTTCATTAAAGTTTACGAATTCGAGAAAAATTCAAGAAAGTTTTGACGTAAAATTTTAAGAAGTGAGTGTTAGCAAGGATAAATAGTGAAAAATATTTTATCGTTAAATTTATCAAAATGTTTTGAAAAGAAAGAAATCTCTAAAATATTTTAACGTTGTTGAGAAAAAGTCCTTTTAAATGAAAAGTCTTTCGTTTTATGAAAAGTTTGATCCAGATGAAAAAGTTTAGAAAAAGTCCCTTGCGGCGGAAATTTTGTTAAGAATTTCCTTTCGGATCAAAAATAGCTTTAAAAGTTTTTTTTAGTGATTTAACGTTTCAAAAATGAATTTCAGCTGAAAAGATTTTTTGTAACATGTTTTAAAAGAGCGAAAACATTTTCGATGAACTTTAATATGTTTCGGATTTTTGTTTTGGTATTTTAAAAGAAGGAAAACTATGTTAAAAACAGAGGGATTATGTGAACCTAACGACCGAGAAGTCGGGTCAAGCTAGAGTTCTGTGAGGAAAACACGTTGTGAACATCTAATTTTGTCCGAATATTTTCTATTTTTTAAATAATAATTTTGAAAAAAAATATACAAATTTGCAAAAATAAAAATAAAATTTTTTCTTGTTTTGGCCCAATTACATTATCACACTTAGCCCACATTCATTTTCATTGTTGCAAGTTTTGTTGAGCCCAATTAAAAAAAATAAATTAGAAAATAGAGAAAAGCAAGTTTTTGCTTTAAAAAAAAAAAAGAAGACAAAACCCCTAATTTGGTCCCTGAGAAAAACACTCGGGCCTGAAATAGTCCCTATAAAAAAAAAACTATCCATTTAATCCTTAAGAATGTAATTACCGGGACACATTAGTCTATCCGTGAGTTGACTACATTTGACCTCAAGTTACCTGCTTACATGGCTCACATTTTTGCTGAGTTGTCAGCTACCATTTCTTACTTATAAGAGCATGGAAATTATGATTAAAAAAAATTAAAAATAAAAGTCAAAATTCCTGAGTGCCAAAACGCATGCATTCAGGGGAAGGGAAGTGAAGGGTGGTCTCTGCCATTTTGCCAGAGCCAGTACGAGCCATGGCAACAACATTGGAGCCAGAAAGGATGAGAGGCATGGTTTTCCTCTGAATTGGAGTGGGCACTTTGTAACCTTTGCCCTTAATTCCTCTGTACACATTGAGACTCAGACCTAGAGATTCAAAACCTCCGTATTTTGCCTTCTTCTGCTTTTCCATTCTCTTCATTTCTGATTTTGAACCCATTTCGTTTTTGTTTTTTTTCCTTATCTTTGCAAAACCCTTGAATTTGAAGTTAAAGTTGAACAACGCGGAAGAATGTTTGTGATTTTGGTCCTGGTGCTTTTATATAAGCTGCCCCCTCAAGCCTATACCTATTTCCGCTTGCTTCGTGCGGCGGGGCCAGGCCTTTACCTCAGAACAATAAAAACTGTTAAGGAATCTAGCAACCGCTTCAATGAGAGTAAAGAAGATGCTGAATGTTGAGGATTTGTCAGGGTTCTGGTTGTTGAACCGAGGAAGAAGAAGGTTAATAGGGGAGGTGGGAGGTTGAAACGGCGTCGTTTCGTTGCACTCCCCTCCCCTGTTGTAATTTTTTTAAATCATAATTTCCATGTTGGATTATAAGTAATAAATGGTAACTGACAACTTAGCAAAAACGTGGGCCACGTAATCAGGTAACATGAGGTCAAAGGTAGTCAAATCACGGATGGACTAACGTGTCCCGGTAATTACATTCTTAAGGATTAAATGGATAGTTTTTTTTTGGATAAGGACTATTTCAGACCCGAGTATTTTTCTTAGGGACCAAATTGGGGGTTTAGTAAAAACAAAATCTTCTAAAAAGTTTTTTCCACCGACTTACTCCACCATAGCTCTCACAAGGCTCAAGGCAATTAGGCTCCATTTTGGGCAATTTTCAGAACTTGGAAAAAAGCATTTGTCTAGATCAGAGGACAGAACACAAAAATGGTACACTGATCACTACACTACACTGCACCATATGAGACAAATCCCATCCATTTCTTTGTCACTTTCTTTTCTTCATAGTGCATAAATTCAGAGCAAAATGGTGGATGTAAAGGGGAAGGGAATTTTTACATTGGTTATGGGAGAGTAGAGTAAAGGCCTATAGCAATTTTCCATCAACACTGTCATTCCCTTCTCCATTCACACCATCATTTTCTTCAAGCTTTACAACCATCTACTCTCTTTATCCCATTACACCAAATCCTTTATCAGCCATTAGAGAATAGAAAAACTAAAAAGAACCCATAAGCATCATCTTCATCTTTCTCCCAACAACATCACCTTCAACAACAACAACCAAAAAATAGAACAAAGAACCCACCATAGTCACGCCATTCCTCCGCCATCTTCGCCAAGCACCATCATCGCCGTCGCGCCCATCTCCACCTCGAGACAACCCTGCTCACGCTGCCACTAGGTCCGATCCGTCACAAGCCGTACCCTCCGCCATCTTCACTATGACGCTGCCCACACCACGAACCACCACCAGGTTCACGCTGCCCATACCGCCGATTCCGACCCAGTCACCGCTACGCCAGCCTCTGCCTTGCCGTTGACCACCATCTCAACCTTATAGGCTCCCCTCTATTTAGTTGGTAACGAGAAGGAGAAAATTCTCTTACTATTATTTTTCTACTAGCAGAAAGACAGGCGTCAGTACCGGTCTGTCCGTATTTCTAATGCTTTTACTCGTCTTTATCTATGTTTTTGGTATATAATATTTTATTTAGTCACTTCTGTGTATAAAGTATTTTTAATTGATATTTTTAACTGAAAAGAAATATAAATTACAAAAAAGTGACTTTATAGGAATAAGTTAAGCACATTTTATAATCTACTCTAAGTTATTAAAATAAACAAAGCAAAATAATAAAAAAAGGCAACAAATGAACAACTCATGTTTCAGGTGATTGAGAAGAGTTTAAGCTATAATATTTCAAGTTGTTTATCATATCCTCTTGTAGTCTTGTTTGTCTGCCAAATCTAATCCTATTAAGATACTTGTGGGTTGTTGTTATAAGGGTCACTATCAACAGATTCAACACACCGTTCTTACAAATTCAAATAATCTCGATACAGATTTAACTTCCCCCCTCTTTACTGATCACTGTTATCTTATGAGCCCTCTTAATATGTGTCAATCTCTACATTGTAAGCCTCTACATCTCGCTGTTTTCCTTCATGCCTGCTTCAGACCATGCTTTGTCTGCCACTTTAGTAGCCCTTGCAGCTTCATGTTCAACATTTTTACACATTTCCTGCATCTCCTCAACTATTTTGAAATTAGATTTGTACTTCTACTCTAGACAGTCTTCTCCTGTTGAAATACCATCACATCTGTATCATATTAATCTGCCTTAGCATTTTCAGTTTTCAACCCCTCAGTCAATCTTAGGATATGTACTGGCCGAGGTGATAAGCTCGACCACCGAGCTTGGAACCGATCCCACCAGTAACAACACTTATCCAAACCTAACTAATAACCGTATCTTAGTATAAGACTAAGATCTTATCGGATAAGAAGAAGGTTGTTAGTTGGATATTGGTGAAGAAGATAAGTGATAAGGAGATAGACCCGATCCTAAGAAAAAGGATCGGATGACTCAACTATAAAAGGAGTGAGAACCCTAAGAGGAAGACACTTTTTGCTAACCAAGGTGAATCTCCCTTAAACATACTTGAGGAACCAGCCTAATCGAGAGACTACCAAAGAGTCCTTGTTCACTGGTATTTATCATATACAAGATTAAGGGATTGACTTCATCGCATGGCCATGGGTTGAACATAGAACTACATCTGGCTTTGATTCCCATTGGGATACGTAGGACCGGAATACCTTATTCTGTCAAGCCATAACCTAAAACAACCTCAGTGTTCACTCTTGGGTTTAACGTTCTACGACGAG
The DNA here is from genome assembly GCA_030762895.1 of Sophora flavescens. Lineage (NCBI taxonomy): Eukaryota > Viridiplantae > Streptophyta > Magnoliopsida > Fabales > Fabaceae > Sophora > Sophora flavescens. The sequence goes on along the minus strand of CM061068.1, from coordinate 144,530,027 downwards.
ATTCCGGCAACTTGGACATCGACAGGAACATTTGGCGCCCACCATGGGACTGAGGAAAAACTTTCCCCGGTTCCATAAGAAAGCTTAATGGTGACTACGCGGAACGGACCGAGGGGAGGGGCGCACAGCGTGAACCATGTTGATCATGAGGCGTCAAATTCAAACCAGAACCATGACAATCCCCCGCCTCCACCCTTCGATGAAGATAATCCTCAGCTGGGAGAGATTATGGCACAGCTGCAGCAGCTGCATCAGGTAAACGAGAAGATTCGTGTGCAGAATCAAAAACTACTAAGATCTCAGAGAAGGGCAAGATCGGCAACGCCTTCCGATAGTCTTCACCCAAGGATAGCCAAAAAGACCCCTCATATGCACCTTCTCTCCATGAAACGAGCCGACCTTCTAAGACCAAACCTTGGCCTGAGGGTTCGGGAGCCAGATCTCGTGCTGAGGAGACTATCCAAAAAGAAAAGGTAACAGACAGACGATCGAGGTTACCTTTCACTGATGACATTGATGAGGTAATCATGCCTAGACATTTCAAACCTCTTAATATTGATAATTTTAATGGCACCACTGATCCAACTGAACACATAGAAGAATCTTTTGTTTCTTCTGCTTACTTGGTGACCGATTCGAAAGCCGTCATGTGCAAAATTTTTCCAACTACTTTGCAAGGCCCTACCTTGACTTGGCTTACGAATCTTCCACCTCGGTCAGTCGACTCTTTTGACATTCTAGTAGCTAAATTCACTGCACAATTTGCAGCGAGCCGAAGGGATAAAAGGCATTCGGTCTCACTCGCGAATTTTAACCAAGAAAATAATGAATCACCTAGAGATTACATGGCTCTCTTTAGTGCTCAACAAGTTTTAATCCCCAATATAAGCTCGAAACTCTGCCTTCATACTGTCAATAGCGGTTTGAAGTCAGGGCCTTTCTTTGAGTATTTATCTCTGAAACCACGGAGAGACTTTGAAGAATTGAAGGAAAAAGCCACTGGGTTCATGAACTCGGAAGAGATGGTAGAGTCCAAAAAGAGAGAAAGAGGTTTTGAGGACAAAAGCACGGTCCCGAGCAAAGATAGATACAGAGGAACCAATCTACCTAAGGCTCTCAAAAGCAATGAATGGGGGTTCTCAGAGAAGCAACCCAGATACCAGTATTACACACCATTGAACCAACCCAGAGCCGCCATTCTTCAAGAGGTGTGCCACACCGAGTTGCTCACCTTACCTCGGCCATCCAAAACTCCTGCTCAGACTGACAGAAGCAAATAGTGCAAGTGGCATCAAAATTATGGCCACTCCACTGAAGATTGTAGAATAGCTCAAGATAAAATTGAGGACTTGGTACAGGCAGGACGTATTGACCGGTTCGTTTGCCCAGAAGATGCTGGTGGTGGACGAGATGACCGACGACGTGGAAGGCGAGGTTATGATAATTGTAACCGAGATGATAACCAGCGCGGCAACAATCAGAATGGGGATCGGGTGCATAACTAGAGAGTTCCTAATGATGATGCAGAAGGTGGAGTCAGAGGAGTCATAAATACTATTTCAGGAGGTTTCGCTGGAGGAGGCATAACGAGTTCAGCTCGGAGGCATTACGTAAAAGCCATCTGTTCTGTCAACTCGGTATCAGGAAAACCTACAAAGTCGAGACCTCCAATCATTTTCTCGGATGATGACTTCAAAGGGATGGATCCTAATCAAGATGACCCGATGGTGATAACGGTAGAGTTAGCCAACTACACGGTCAAATGAACACTTGTTGACCAGGGTAGCTCGGCTGACATTTTATACTTAGCAACCTTCAAAAAGCTTGGAATCCCAGAAAAGTTAATAAAAGAACAGGAGGACAAGCTAGTAGGGTTCGCCGGTGAGCAGGTGAAGACCCGAGGTTACATTGACCTCTTAACAACTTTCGGTGAGGGTAAAATTTCCCAAACTTTATCAGTCAGGTATGTCATTGTGGAGGCCAACACGTCGTACAACATCCTCATCGGGAGACCGACATTGAATGAACTCGAAGCAATTGTCTCAACCCCACATCTCACCATGAAGTTCCCAGCTGAATCATGGGAGATAGTTGCCACCCGAGCTGACCAGAGGATAGCCAGACAATGCTATGCAAATAGTTTGAAGGTGACCCGAGAATAGAACATCAAAGAAAATGCCAAAGATGATAAAGTAGAAGTGGTAAGCTCGGTCAGTTCAGTTAGCTCGGCAAGCTCGGTCAGTATGTTTGAATTGGATCCAAGAATGGAGATGTATGAGTCCAGAGCTGAACCGACTGAGTCTTTGGAGAAGTTCCAACTGGGAACCCAAGCTGAGCGTGCACAAAGTTGGCAGTCAGCTCGACCCATTGCTCAAACAACAGATTCCAGTTGTTCTAAAGAAGAATACCGACTTGTTTACTTCGAGGACATCGGATATGCCTGGTATAGACCCCAATTTTATGTGCCATAGTCTATCTATATGTCCCGAAGCCAAGCCTATCGCTCAGAGGAAAAGGAAGCTCGGTGAGGAAAGACGAAAGGCTGTAGCCGAGGAGACTGCAAAGCTGATTAAAGCAAATTTCATCAGAGAGGTGAAGTACACCACTTGGCTAGCCAATGTTGTGTTGGTAAGAAAGGCCAATGGTAAGTGGAGAATGTGCATCAACTACACCGATCTCAACAAGGCATGCCCGAAAGATTCTTATCCTCATCCTAACATTGACAGATTGTTGGATGGAGCTTCAGGTTACAGAATCTTGACTTTCTTGGATGCATATTCAGGTTATAATCAGATAAGGATGTATCCACCTGATGAAGAAAAAACGACGTTTATGACCGATGGGGAAAACTACTGCTACCGAGTAATGCCTTTCGGTTTAAAAAATGCTGGTGCAACATATCAAAGGCTTATGGACAAAGTGTTTGTTAATCAGATCGGAAAGAACCTGGAAGTCTATGTGGATGATATGGTGGTAAAATCCGATGACCCAAAGCAACACCCTGCCGACCTGGAGGAAATTTTTGGCCAACTCAGGAGGTACAATATGAGATTGAATCCTGAAAAATGCTCTTTTGGTGTACAAGGAGGTAAGTTCCTAGGATATATCCTAACACATAGAGGAATTGAAGCTAATCCTGATAAATGCAAAGCTGTCATTGAAATGCGGAGCCCACATAGTGTGAAAGAGATACAGAGGCTAGTTGGCCGTTTAGCTTGTCTCGTTTTCTCCCAAAATCTGCAGAAAAAGCAAGACCCTTCTTTCAGCTTCTGAAAAGACCAAAAGAGTTCACTTGGATCGAGGAATGTGAAAAGGCCTTTGAAGAGTTGAAACTTTTTCTAGCCTCTCCTCCGATCCTAACTCGGCCATAACTCGACAAAGATCTGTACTTGTATTTGTCTGTCAATAATTATGCAATCAGTGCAGTAATCATCCAAGAGGAAGAAAAGCAACAAATGCAAGTGTATTATGTTAGTAGAATCCTAAAAGATGCAGAAACACGGTATCAAGTAATTGAAAAGCTCGCCCTCGCTTTGGTCATGGCAGCTCGGAGGTTACGACCTTACTTCCAATCACACCAAGTTATAGTCAAAACAGATCATCCAATAAAGCAGGTACTCAAAACCAGATCTGGCAGGATGAATGATTGCTTGGTCAGTAGAGTTATCAGAGTTCGGTTTACAGTATGAACCGAGGGGACCGATGAAGGCACAGTGCCTCTCCAACTTCATTGCCTACCTCTCTTCAAAACCGAGTTCAGAATCATTCATTTGGCTTCTATATGTTGATGGCTCATCTAACTTGAAAGGAATTGGAGCTGGCGTAATCCTTAAGGGCGTAGATGATTTGGTCTTGGAGCAATCTCTGAAATTTGGATTTAACGCTTCAAACAATCAAGCAGAATATGAAGCCCTTATCATAGGACTGATGCTAGCTAAAGAAGTTGGAGTCAAAGAGTTAAAGTGCCGAAGTGACTCACAACTTGTAACAGGACAAGTCTCGGGTGATTATCAAACAAAGGCTTGACTCTCTTGAAAAATGTCCCCAATGGAGTCGCCATATGTCGCGACCAGAAATTGTGGCAGGGACGACGATAAAAAAAGATTTTAAGAAAAAGAAAGTAAAGTCGTCACCAATTATTTTTAATTTAGGAAAAATTGGAAAACCTTTAAAAATGGTCTTTGGAACCAAGTTGAGTTCGGGAGTCGGTTACGAATATGGAAGGTGTTAAGCGCCCTACATCGCCCGTTCTATGAATGGTACCTTGAATTAATTGTGCAAGATTAATATCTTTTAAATTATTTATTTTACCCCAAAAATTCTTTATACGAATAAAGAGATTAGTAATTAATATTTATACTAAAGAAGTTGAACATGTCATATAAGTCGATAGGGCGATTACCTCAAACCTAAGAAATTGAGCATAAAACTTTTCATAGAGCAATCCCAAAATAATATTGATTCAATTTAATTAATTATAAAAAATAGAAACATAAAAACTTGAAATGAGATTGCTTTTCATGGTATTTTATTTATTTTCACTTTAACTATTAAATGTTTAAAAATCCTAGAAGGTTGAACATGACAGATAAGTCCATAGGGCAACCTTAATTCTAAGGGATTGAACATAACACTCAAGTCCACAGGGCATCCCTAAATAACACATTTTTATTATTCTAATTAACTACATTAACAAATTATAAAGAAAACAAAATAAAGGAAAAAAATTAATTTTGGTTTGAAAGGATGATTATTCCCGCTCCTACGTATTCCCTGTTGCGATCGAAAATTTAAAGCCAAGTAGTTCTTGTAAAAAATATTTTATTTGTTGGTTGATTTTAATTTTTATGAAAAAGGTTTATTTATTTTATTTAAAAAGGTTTTTTTATATATATTTCAATTTTTTATCCAAAAATCCTAAGCGAGATAGAACATGGCAGACAAGTCCACAGAGCTATCCTGCATCTAAAAAATTGAGTGTAAAACCTCTCACAAAGCAATCCCAAGAAAATCAAACTTTAGTGTTTTTGTTTTTATTTTATTGTTATATTTATCAACATTATTCCTTTTTAATTAAATGGAGTCCATTTGATTTGGCCCACAACTAACTAACCTAAGAACCCAACAAGTAACTCATATTAATTTGCAGGAATAATAATAAAACAAAAATAAAATAAAGAAAAAAAAGACTAACTCTATGTATCAATAAGAAACGTTATAAGGAATAGAACATGGGAGGGGGATCGAAGAAAGAAATAAGGACTTTGGTCCGTCACCTTCACCTTCATGGCGTGATAGAGAGGCGGAGCAGAGGTGGCCGGAGCGGCAAGCGGACGGATCTTGAGGTTGAGGTGGAGATAGATCCGGATCTATGCTGGTGGTGGAGAGGCTGGCGGCGACGTACTGGACCTGGGTCGAAACGACATGGCGGTGTGGTGACTGGGGTTGTGCAAGGACTGATAGTGGTTGGATCTGGGCGGAGTGGAGGCAGCAGCTGGCGGCTGACGGCATTGTGAAATGTGGACGTTATTCTGGAAGGTTGCTGGCGTTGTGGTGGTCCGAGGTGGAAGGAGTGGCGGCGCACCAAGGAGAGACGCCTCCCTCTCTGTATTAGTCTGTAACCTTTCTATTTTTCTCTCTTTTCTCTATTGATTTTCTTTCTCTCAGTATTTCTGCTTCAGAGACATTTTTGAATTTTTTCTCTCACGGTTGTTAGTTCTCTTCTTGTTGTTTTCAGAAAATTTTCTCTATTGCTCACATTGTTGTTGTTGTTAAGGTTGGAGTCAAGTTAAACGGAGGAGAATGGTGGCTATTGTATGATAGATAGATGGAGAAGAATGAGTAGGGTTTTTTCCGTGGAGGCTTAGTGGAGGCTCCTCTTTTGTGTAGGATCTCTTGTGATTTTATAATATCAAATTTGTTCTGATTTTGATTTGAAAATTCTCAAGTGCATAGATCAAGGGATTTGCCAACTGGATTCAAATTCAAAATAATATTGGAAAGGAAGAAAATGGTGGCTGCTAGCGAGGGTTTGTTGGAGGAGGGATGGAGGATGAAAGAAGGAAAAAATGGATTTGAGTAATGGTTTGGCTGGTTTGATCCAATAATGAACAAAAATAAATCTAAGTGTTTAATATAAAATTAAAATTTAAAATCTTTTTGTTATTTTTGTCTTTATATATATATATATATATATTGGATTTTTGGATAAATAAAAACAAATAACATAATAAGATGACAAAATATTAATTTTTTTTTATTTTCTTTGCATTTTTTATTTTTTTGAAATTTTTAGTGAAAACTAAAAAGATCCGGTTAAAACAGGGTGTTCACAGTCGTTAAGGATTATTTCGCCCACCCACAAATAATTGTGTTTATCAAATTACGAAACTCCTCTAGGATTTAACAGACTCTTCCAGAATAACAATTTTATTGTGGGTGCCAGAACAACAAGAATTACTTTAAATCAGATACATAGAATAAAGAAAATATTTTCACTAATGAGAACAAAAGCATTTTAGAAGACAACGAACCACTTTCTAAATATTCTCAGTTTCAAGCCAGATGCAATGCCATTTCTTTTGATAAGCAATTTCAATGGATGACATAGCTCCATAAAGCTCAGCTTCAAGAGATGATGCTGCTCCAATGGATTCAGAAAAGCACCCTAAGATTGCACCTCTGCTGTCTCGGAATATACCTCCACAAGCTGCCAGATTATTTGAAGCTGCTCAATCCATATTGCACTTGAACCAGCCACAAAGAGGAGGCTGCAAGATTACTTCAATCACTTTTGGAGCTCTAGGAGGATGAATCTGCACATTAAATGCTTTAACAATGCAAAATTCATCAATAGAGGAAAACATAGTGCCTGAAGAATAAGTTCTCGATAGTTTAACAGCAGCTATAACCATTGAAATAGCTGATTTCATGTGAACAAACTTATTATGAAATCTAATTTGGTTTCTAGCAAACCAAATAAACCACAACACATGAATGATGGCAGATAAGATGATATCTTTAACCTGTGAACTCCAATTTGTTGGAACCAAAGTGATTTGGATTTAATTAATCTCTAGGTTTTGATATTAACAAAAGTATTAAATTTGCTTGGCAAAATGTTAGTTGATATCTAATAAGTTTATTCAAGTTTCTGCGGGATTACTTGAATTTTATAAAAGTCATATCCTATATAAAGTTTTGCTTGAAATGAGTAAGTAAATTCGTGTCCAATCATGTAGATGAGCTGTCTAAAAACGTGTGGTAATTTCACTCTCTTTTTGATTAAGTAGACAAGAGTTTAAGTAGACGAGCCTTAAAATTCTCTGAGAAGATGTGTCTAGCTTGCTACGTCAGCTGTGACACCCTAAACTCGGTCATCACATGGTTACCCGTTTGTGGAAATAAAACTTAATTTGCTGGTTACTTTCGGAAAATAATGTTTTCTCAACGTTCATCTTTTATAAATATGGTGAATTTTTCTTTTTTCTTTTTAACCTCATAACAATAACAACTTAATCAAATCACACTTAACAACACAATGTATATAAATCTTACAACTATACCGCCTCATATATTTTCATACCTAAATCAACATCAGTTTTATCTTCAAAACATAATAGGACCTAAGCTGGTCGTAATCAATGAGACACTACCGAGCAACCGGAGCGAGACAAGACGCTTCCAACTAGTCAACCTTCTTCTTCGTGTAGGGATCATACCCCTTGTACGTCTCTGAGATGTGTTGTAAGGGTGAGACACCAATATACGGATTTATCACCATAACTAAATGCGCAACACAAAAGAAGGCACATACACATATACATATTTATAACAACATACTCATTCATATTATATCACATCGTTTGTCAATGGGTTTCACACCCCAAACATCAACGTTGAAAAACTATGCATGAACACTTCAAAACATCTTCTAACATTCATACCTAATCTCATGATATATCTCCAACATCGTAATGAGTTGATCAGACTCGATAGTTACGGGCACGCAGCCACAGACACGCAGTCACAGACACGTAGTTAAAACAGAACACCAGGCACGCAGCTAGAACAGAAAACCCAGGCACGCGGCGTAGCAGAAAACCCAGGCACGCGGCGAGCAGAACACCAGGCACGCGGCGAACAAAAAACCCAGGCACGCAGCGAAACGGAATACCAGGCACGCGGCGAGCAGAACACCAGGCATGCAGCCAGAACAGAAAACCCAGGCACGCAACCAGAACAGAACACCAGGCACGCAGCCAGAACAGAAAACCCAGGCACGCAGCCAGAACAGAACACCAGGCACGCAGCCAGAACAGAAAACCCAGGCACGCAGCCAGAACAAAATACCAGGTACGTCTGGCAATGCATGCAAAACACTTTTGTTTCATTCTTTTCTTTGTGTTCAATCTTTCTTTGCCGAAGCTCAAAATGGCTTACGACTCACCTAGTTTTAAAACACTTTTTAAAACTTTCATCACAACACAGGACCTCACTGTCCATAAAACTTTTATCAAAACATAGGACCTCACTGTCCATAATACTTTTATCAAAACATAGGACCTCACAGTCCGAGTGCTCAATCACGACACCTCTCGACTGGTGCACCAGTCTTAGGTTCGTGGCACTAGAAACATCTTCAATGTTTCAACATGGTATACCTCATGTATACAATATAGGCCCTCAAAGTCCAAATGACTGAGTCCATCACAACACAGAACATTAGTACCCCTACGTCTCGGTTACTAAGTTCCACACCACTTTTAACACTAAATCAGTTTTGCTTTCATAATTTTTTTTTTCAAAATTGGAAATTCATTAATAAAATCTTTAAATAATCAAACTTTCACAAAGGTGAGTCACTTGAGGTTTTAACTTCCTTAAAATATGTACTACTGTTTCAAAATACTTGCCTTCTACGTTTTTTCCAAATCTGTCATCAATTATCACTTTAAAGCTTCTCAAGCCAAAACTTTACCGTTTTCCACTGAAACAACTTTCTAAAATCATCATTAACTTCTTTTCAACAATTAATTTTATAAAATAACTTTGTATAATATTGCAAACTTTCTTACATAAAAATTAGAAGTACTTAAACATTTTCACAATTTCGCTCTCATTGTGACTCAAGTTACTTTTACACTAATAAATCGTCAAAAATAATAACATTTATCAAAACTCATTATTTTTCCAAAATAATATTTTCCACCACTATTATATTCCAACGTTTCCCATAAAACCTGGAATATAATTTACACAGCTTATTAAAGCTTTTATCTGATTAATCGATTGTGCACTGACCACAGTCAGGCTTCTCAAACAACACTCACAAGCAACATTCAACAACAAACCACCAGACAGATCATGCATCATAGCAATATACTATACAACTGCAGATAATTAAATAAATTAAAAGCAGTTCAAACACCGATACACAGATAAACAACACAACGTAAACAACGAAAACAAATAACCACAACCACATATAAATCATATAAATCACACTACACACAAATGGTTATAGAGAAAAATCCCTCAGGTAAGCTCCCCTTACCTGTTGAAGACTCGAACTAAGGGTTTCAAATAATCTCCTGATTTGATCCGGTTTCCTCTGTCGGCTTTAGGTCAAACCAACCCGATCGATTCCTTCATAACGAATTGCAACCAAAATAAATCAAATCAAGCAAAAACATACTTGACTCATGGAGGTTAAGGTTCGGCCTCAACAACTTTTCTAGGTTAGGAAAGTTAAAATTTTGTTAACTTAAGGATTTATGATCCATAAGTAACTTAAACATGATTAAGCACTTAACCCAAGATTATGAACCAAGAACATGAACTAAAACTCATCTAGTTCCAAGAACTAGGGTTTCGGCCAAGGGCTGAGTTTGGGGTTAGAAATCTCTAAAATTTCTAAACTCTTGGATTTAATCAACATACAAAACCTAGAGTTAGATTCAAGTGTTACAAACAACTTTTGAATCATAAAACCAACAAGTGCTCATACCTAGGGTTTCGGTTTTGATGAGATCAATAGGTTAAAGTTTGATTTTTGATCTTCTATATACTTGAATACAAGAACTATCAAGTTATAATCATGAATCAAGGCATGAAATTGAAACAAAACCTAAGAACACAAAGTTAACCTAGGTTCGGCCCAGTCCAGATTTTAGGGAAAGAAATTTCTCATGATCTTGTGCTTCTAGATGATGAAAATAGAGATGATTATAATATCATAGCAATTGGTTTCATGTCAAAAGGATTTTTCTAGAATTAGTTATGAATTTTTGAATCTAGCTCCATGAACTTTGAACAAATGAAGAACATATGAATCTTAGCCATGAATCTACAAAAGTTGTGAAGAGAAATGATTCAAATGACAAGAGAATAAGTCTTTACCTCTTGATGATTCAAGGAAATCAATATTTGGATGATGTTCTTCACAAATTTTTCATGATGTTCTTGAGAAACTTAAGGAAGAAGATGAACATAGTTAGGGTTTAGAACAGTTTTAGTATTTTGGGTGGATCTCTCAACATACTTGTCCGTTTTGGATGATCTTTATGTCGTTGGAAAGAAGAGAGAAAGATGAACAACTTTCATGTTGAAAGTTTTTCGAGATTCAAAATAGAAACTGGTCAGAATTGCCAATCAAAATTTGACGAATTATGAACTTTTTGGAGCAAAAGAACATGAAAATGGAAAAATGGCTTAAGGAAGAAGACAACCTATTTAAATAAAGAAAAACCAAACTTAATGGAGAAGAAACCAATACTTAATGAAGAAGAAACCAATACTTAATGAAGAAGAATTGGAGCCGTGGGTTTTGGGTAAGTTTTAGTCAACTTTTCCAATGGCATTTGCTTGCAATTGTCGTATAAAGACAAGGGCAAAATGGTCATTTCAGAGGAAAATTTCACTTTGTCATAAATGTGCCATTATGACCATTATGACTCAGATAATCTCGTCATAATTACTCGGCAAGTCGGTCAAATCCATCATCTCTGCTACGTTGCCGACTCCTCGATTCATCTGGCGCAAGCTTTTCCTAGAGATATCTCGACTTATACGCCCGCAACAAATATAATCTTTTAATTAATTTTTTTTACCAAAATTTTCAAAACTTCCAATATCGTAGTAAATACGATAAAAACATTTTTCATCTCTTTCACGACTCAAAATTAGGTCTTCTGAGCAGTAAAATTTTACTGTCAGTGAAAACACAGAAAACGGTAGACCGGCTTCCGTCTGAATTTTCAACCAAAAACTTCCCCGTAACCTTATAAAAATAAGTATAACAAGGAAATGACCTTGGTTTATCCAAAATCATTTTCTCTGTCTCGGATAAAAATATATATTTATATATTTATTACCGATATTACGAAGCAGCGAAAATCGGGGTGTTACATCAGCAGATAGGAATAATTGGTAGAATTGAATGAACTGAAAGATAAAATAATCAAGTAGACGAACTCTAAGTGCCACGTCACTAGAAGGAGTCTGTGATAACTCACCGAGGAATAGCAAGTCCAAAGACTTCATATATGAGACTATATGCCACGTCATCAGACGAGCTATATGAAAGGATAAACAGACTTAGTCTAACATATAACTAAGTAGACGAAATTATTGAGTAGACAAGCTCTATCTGTTTAATAAATAAATGCAATCCGAGTCTCTTGAATATTATTTAAAATGATTGATAGTTATTTCAATAGAATATTTGTTTTTCACATTTGTTTCATCTGCTTTAATGTTTTACCTTGTTGTAAAAGAAACATAGTACCATCAAAGAAATGCAAAAATCAGAATCGTACCATGAGAAATTACAAAACGATCTGTACGATGACAACTTTATGGCTGGAAAAAGCTGGATTGTACACAAAGGAGGAACAACAAGTTTTCAAGCTGTAATGCTCAGAGCAGTGAGCCTCCATTTCGTGCTACCTCGATAACCAAGAGTACTTTTCAGCATTGCCACGACCATATTTATCGGTCACAACGGATATCATACATTCAATGCTATCTCTAAACGGGAAATTCAAAATGACCGTTGAAGCTATTCAAGAGAAGGAGAAGGTCACTATAAATAGAAGACCTTAGATACTGAAGAACAACTTTTGCAGGCTCAACCTCTATTAATACAATTCTTGAGAAAACAAGCTCTTATTCTTTTATTCTTTCATAAGAAAAAGTTTGTATCTTTAGTTTGAATATTGTGAAAATATTCATCTGATCTTAAACTTTCATATCCTCACACATAGTGAGTTAAGAAGATCATAAGTTAAATTTCTTTGTTAGAGTTAGAGTCTGGAGAGGCTTGGTAAGAATGGAATACTTGTAAGCCTGGAGAGGTGTTGAATACTTGGTTGTAATCTATTTGGAGAAATAGTGGATAAATCCTTCAAGTTGAAGGGACCGGACGTAGCTCTTGGTTGGAAGAGATTGAACGAGGATAAAATTATCTGTGTGATTCTTCTATCCCTAAACTCTTACAGTTTTTATTTATCACTACAAAAAAAACCTATTTAGCGACTGAATATTTTGGTCGCTAAACTTGATAATTCGGTTGCTATACTGTATAGCGACCGAATTAAGGGGGTAGCAGACACCCTGGTCGCTAAATGTTTAGCGACCGCACTTATATTTCGGTCGCAAATCTGCGACCGATATTTCGGTCTCAAAATTATATATTTCGGTCGCCGTATAGTTGGTCGCATGCCCAGCTCGCCTAATTTGGTGACCGATATTTGGTCGCTATTTCGGTCGAAAATTTTGATTTTCTTTTTTTTTAAAATTTTCCTGTAACTTAATCCTGCCGACCAAATATTGTTTTTCAACTATTACCCCATTGATTTTTAATTTCTGATATAAACAAAATACACCAATATTTTTTTTAAATAAATAGAAAACGTAAATATGATGTACTAACGATCCAAAACACCACAGTCAATATGATCAAGAAAACATATACATTAATTAACGCAAGTTTAATAATGGTTTATAAAAAAAAGTTTAATATGTACTAATTAACGATTAAAACATAAAAATACACCACAGTCAATAAGTATTAATCAAAATATCAAAACTCATCAATCTTCCAAAGGGATGAACATGTAGAAGCGAGAACCCCCAAGGTACTTAAACTTTGCCAATGCAACAGTGGACAACAAATACAACTCCCTGATACCATTTGTATCTGTTGCAAAATATGGGCGATCCTCATGGATTACTATATTCCCATTGAACATATTTCCGCTTTTGTCTTCAATAGTCGCAACACGCGGTATTTGTTGTCCCCAACGACGGTAGAATGATCGCGGGATTGAAATCAAATCCTGCAAATACACAAGAACAATTTAGTAAATGATTAGTTTATGCCTTAACCATCATTACGTGAATCCGATCGTTATTCTTAAGTTGATGAGATCATGTACTGGTCTATATGGATGGCTGTCTCAAAACATTTAGTCGGATCCATTTTCTGATAAAACGATAAGGAAAACAAGTCATATGTCTAAACTTCATTCCAATGCTTACAATGTAAATATATACAAATATGATTCCATAATCATTTCCAAACAGGTTATCAATAAATACATATCAAATTATTCTAATTACATTGATTCATTGTTATTGAAATATTTTTATTTTAAAGAGAATAAACTATTCTTCATAGCAATCCAAATGTATGAACATGCTCAGATATAAGTACTAGCCTTAGATAAGTAGAATTACCAAATGAATCCGATTCAAAATGAGTGAAAAGCTCTCTTGGAATTACAGGCTACAATAATGTTTTTAGATCATTTCATACTCCAACAAAGAATATTTTTTTGTTTACAAAGAAGTGAACAAGAACTTGAAATCCCTAAAACCCACTTTTGAAATTTTTGAAACAGATTCAGACAAGAACCAACAAATTCATGGATTCCAAACGAATCAAAATACAATACAATCAGAATGCATACACGTACAATACAATATGAAATTATTCACAAAGAAGTAAACAGCTGCATCACAGAGGCTATAGATCATACTATTGTGAGATATTCCCTGAGGCAATATAACAGAACAATGAACAACCTTCAAAGACATAAATTCAGCCAAGATATGGAAAGATAAACAGACCAGAAATTACAAGTTCCATATTTTATAGAAAACACATCATTAACACAGGGACAATCTTGTTACTGGACATGTTAAACTAGAATGGTCTTCAAACAACTGCCTCAGTATTGGTCATTTGTTTGAACTATAGCCATGAACTATCCATGTTTGAAATTGTAGACACCTAGCACAAAACAAATTGAAAATCCATAGCACACATCCTCACTAACCAATTTAGATGCATTTCACAAAGCAGAACTGAATCTAAATCAAAGACTAAGATGCTGAAATGGAAGGTAATTTCACAGCTAATTCAACAAGAAGTAAACCAGAAGGGTTCTTAGATTAAATTTTCCCGTTAAATTGGTACGTCAATAATCAACAAAAAACCAAAACCTGTTTATGTTTCATGAGTCTCACGAAAGCAATGGCATTCTGTGGCTCAAGTAAACATCAATTCTAATATCACAGTCTTGACTTTTGATATTTCAATGCATTCAAAAAAAAAGTTACAAAAACAGATTTCTCGTGCTTTCTTAATGAGAGCTTCCTAATCCTAATAGGAGTGATTAAATAATGACACATGAAAACAAATGATCATCACAACTCACAACTCACATGAAATACACAAGTAGCTCTTCTCAGTAGTAAGCAATAAAGCAAGCAATGAAATACATACAATCCACAAAATTTTTGAAATGAAAAAATGAAGCAGAATAAAAAATGATACATAGAGAGTCCATGGTTACCTCAAGGCAGAGCAGGGAATGCACAAAATGAGGAGAGAAGAGGGTAGGAGGAGCTCTGCGCGTGGTGACCGGAGGGCTGTGTGTTGGTAGCCGGAGTATTGGTCGATGCACTGAAACGGAGGGGGGGGGGGGATTAAAAACAGAGCAGGAAGAGGGGAAAGGAAGAGAGGAGAGGAAGAGGGAAGAGATGGAAGAAGAGGAGGAGGAGGACGGAGG
The DNA here is from genome assembly GCA_030762895.1 of Sophora flavescens. NCBI lineage: Eukaryota > Viridiplantae > Streptophyta > Magnoliopsida > Fabales > Fabaceae > Sophora > Sophora flavescens. The sequence goes on along the minus strand of CM061068.1, from coordinate 144,514,950 downwards.
CTTACCGGAGATGCCGGGGGTGGCGGTGCGCACTGCGGTGGTGGCGGTGCGCACTGCGCGGTGGTGGCGACGGTGACTGGCGGCCTGACGACGCGAGGGAGAGAAAAGGGGTGAGGGTGGAAGAGATGGCAGAAATGAGGAAGAAGGGAAAGATTTCACGATTTTAGGGATTTATAATTTGGCGACCGAAATAATCGATCGCTACATCGGTCGCCAATCATTTAAATAAAAAATGGTCGCTAAATTCGGTCGCGGGATGAGTTAATTTGAAATTTGAATTCATAAATTTAGCGACATAGTTTTAAATCGGTCGCTAATAGGCGCGGTTTTAATTTTTTTACGCGCCGTTTAGCGACCGAATTAATATCGGTCGCGAATATAAATAAAATTTAACCGTTGCATTTAATTCGGTCGCTATTTCGGTCGCTAAGAAGACATAACATTTCTAACTTTTAAGTTCCTTTATTTAGCGACGGAAATAGCGACCGATAACCCTGCTACGCTCTATTTCGGTCGCTATTTCGGTTGCAGTATTATCTCTAATCAGTCTTTCATGTAGATCCTACAATCGGTCGCCATTCGGTCGCAAAAAGCAACCGAAAAATTCGGTCACTATTTTCGATCGCTAAACAACCTTTTTTTTGTAGTGTATTTATACTAACTGTGGGGTCTTGATATTGCTTTTGTTAAAGATTCTAAAAGATCTATTTCTGTGGGCTTGCTTCTGATTTAATCTTATTGAGTGAGAAAATAGTTTTAAAAGGTTGTTTTCGAAAATTATTAACAAACACAATTCAACCCCCTTCTTGTGTTTGCCTATGTCAACTTCAGTTGGTATCAGAGCTCAGCCTCGAAAGGGTTGAGCATCTAACAAGTGCTGAGGGAGTACGATCCAACAACCATGAATGGAGAAGGACAAGCTATCAACATACCCCCTCTCTTTGATTGAACAGATTATGATTACTGGAAGAAGAGGATGATGACCTTCTTGGATGCACAAAATGTAGATATTTGGGAGCTTATTGAAACCGGCTACACATAGCCAAGAAATGAAGCTGGAGTTGCTGTTCGTAGAGCCCAATGGACTCAAGAACAGAAAAATCAACATTAGCTGAATCTGAAAGCTAAGCACTATCTCATGTGTGCTATTACCAGGTCCGAACATGAAAAAGTTCAGAGCTGCAACACTGCTAAAGAAATTTGGGATACTCTTGCCCTAGCTCATGAGGGTTCATCCCAAGTAATGGAATAAAAAATAAGCATGCTGGTTCACCAGTATGAACTGTTTAAAATGGCTGATCATGAAACAATAGATCAAATGTTTGGGAGATTTCGGACTATCATCAACAGTCTTAGTTCTCTTGGAAAAACATATGAAAATAGAGATCATGTCAGAAAAATTCTAAGGAGCTTATCCAAGCAATGGAGACCTAAAGTTACTGCTATTCAGGAAGCTAAAAACCTGAATACACTTTCTTTGGAAGAGCTTCTTGGATCCCTCAAGGTGCATGAACTAGAACTGAATGAAGAAGAAAATTCCAGAAAAGGAAAATCTATTGCTCTAAAGGCAAGGAAGGCAAGTTCATCAAAAGTACTCAAAGCTACTGAGTCATCAGATGAGTCTGGATCTTTTGATAATGATGAAGGATCAGACGAGGATGAATTGTCGTTCATCTCCAGGAAGATTCAACATATGTGGAGAAAGAAAGGTGGTTTCAGAAGGAAGCAATTCAACAAAAATTTTTCCAAGGAGGAGTCAAACTCCAAGGAAAAAGGTCCACCCTTGTGCTTTGAATGCAAGAAACCCGGTCATTTCAAAGCTGACTGCCCTGAGCTAAAGAATAAAAATAAATTATTCAAAAAGAAGAAAGGCTTAATGGTTACATAGGAGGATCTTGATTCTGTCTTCATCAGATGAAGAAAATGAAGCTGAGGAAGAGGCAAGTATCTATCTCATGGTAGACACTGCATCAGAAAGTGAATACACTAATGCTGAGGTAATGGACTCTGACTTGTCCACTCTTCAAAATGCTTTTGATGAATTGTTGCATGAGTCGTCCATACTATCACGGGAGTATAGGAGTCTCAAAAATAAAATTTCTAAACTGTCTAGAGAATATGATAGGGTATGTACTGAGAAACAAAACCTTAAAGATGAAAATGACATACTAAAATCATTGAATGTCAGTCTAGCTGACAAAATGGAGTGTGGGCCTAATGTTTCTTGTGAAGTTCCAAAACTGAAACAAGATGTAACATATCTGACAGACTCTCTGTCAAAGCTTGTAGGTGGCTCAGATAAGCTTAGTCTCATTTTAAGGTACTCTAGGTCACCTCATGATAAATCTGACCTTGGTTATGACAAATAGAAGCAAGAGGCATCTCACAAATAGTCAAAACCACATACGCAAGATATAGCTTCAAAAGTTCCAGATAAATATGCTAAAGTTAAGTCTAGCCCGTCCAACACCTTTTGCAAAGAGTGTGGAAAAAGTTGGCATATTACATCTAGATGCATACACAATAAACATGCTAAGCATACTCGTCCAGTGACCACTAACAAGAAAGGACCCAAGTCAGTTTGGGTACCTAAAGATAAGATAATACCTGTTGCAGATTTGCTTAACAACAGGAAAGAAACAAACATCTTGGTACTTGGACAGTGGGTGCTCACGACACATGACAGGAGAAATGTGTATGTTCCAAGACCTTAGACACAAAGATGGTAGCTGGGTTACATTTGGAGGGAACCAGAAAGGGAAGATCATTGGTATAGGTAAAATTGGTAAACACCCTTTTCCCTCCATTGATAATGTTCTTTTAGTAAGTGGCTTAAAACATAATCTGCTGAGCATAAGTCAATTATGTGATAGTGGATGTGCTGTTTCTTTTGATAAGAACATGTGTAATGTCAAGAAAGATGATGGATCACTTTTATTCTCTGCTAAGAGGAAAAACAATCTTTATAATATTGACTTGGAGGACCTCTCAAATCAAAGTATCTCATGTCTAGTGTCCATTGAAGATGAGCAATGGATTTGGCACAAAAGGCTAGGTCATGCAAGCTTGAAATTAATTTCAAAGCTAAATAAGCATAACCTCATGAGAGGATTACCAACCTTAAGTTCAAGTCTGATGCTCTCTGTGATGCATGTCAAAAGGGAAAACAAGTCAAAGGTTCTTTTGAATCTAAGAATGTTGTTAGTACCAATAGACCACTAGAGTTGCTACACCTTGATCTTTTTGGTCCAACAAGGACTGCTTCTGTCAGTGGTAAGAAATATGGCCTTGTCATTGTAGACGACTACACTAGATGGACATGGGTTATGTTCCTAGCTCACAAGGATGAGTCTTTCAAGGTCTTTTCTGTATTTTGCAAACGTGTACAAAATGAAAAGGGCATGTGTATCACTTCAATCAGAAGTGACCATGGGGGAGAGTTTGAAAATGAGCTATTTCATAAGTTCAGTGAAGAAAGTGGTATTCTTCATAACTTCTCAATACCTAGAACACCACAGCAAAACGGTGTGGTAGAGAGAAAGAACAGATCTCTTCAAGAGATGACTAGGACTATGCTCAATGACAACTTTGTCCCTAGACACTCCTGGGCTGAAGCTGTTAATACTGCCTGCTACATTCAGAATAGAATATACATTAGACCTGTCCTGAACAAGACTCCTTATAAATTGTGGAAATGACGAAAACCCAACATATCTTATTTTCATCCTTTTGGTTGTAAATGCTATATACTGAATACTAAAGATCAACTTGGTAAGTTTGATGCTAAAACAGATAATGGAATACTATTAGGATATTCTGAAACTTCTAAAGGCTTTAGAGTTTACAATTCTAGGACTCTGATGGTAGAGGAAAGTATTCATGTCAAGTTTGATGACAAACAGCCTGATAAGAAATTATCAGAGCTAGATGAAGCTTTTGCAGATCTTGATCTCAACATCTCAGGAGTTACACCAGAGATAAAGACCGATGATCAAGTAGATGACCCCACTCATCAACCAGAAACTTCTACTTCTCAACATTATATAGTTCAAAGATCTTGGTACTTCAAGAATTATCATCCACAAGATCAAATCATTGGAAACCCCAATGACAAACTAAGAACCAGATCAACTTTCAGAGAACAAGATATTTCTGCACCAGTCTCTGAGTTGGAACCAAAAACAGTAGATGAGGCTCTGCTGGATGATGGCTGGATTATGGCTATGCAAGAAGAACTGAATCAGTTTGAAAGAAGTGAAGTTTGGAATCTGGTTCCCCTGCCCAAAGACAAATCAGTGATTGGAACAAAGTGGGTTTACAGAAACCAACTTGATGAAAATGGTAAGGTAATAAGAAACAAAGCAAGACTTGTTGCTCAAGGTTTCTCTCTAGAAGAAGGTATAGATTACACTGAAACTTTTGCACCTGTTGCTAGATTAGAAGCAATTAGAATTCTACTTTCATTTGCTGCACATCATAGTATTATGATTTTTCAAATGGATGTTAAAAGTGTCTTTCTAAATGGATTTATTAATGAAGAAGTTTATGTTATGCAACCTCCATGTTTTGAGAGTGAAGCCCATCCTGAACATGTATATAAGCTTAAGAAAGCTTTGTACGGCCTTAAGCAAGCCCCTAGAGCTTGGTATGATAGGTTAAGTTCCTTTCTTATGGAAAATGGATTTAGTATAGGAAAGGTTGACACAACCTTATTTAGAAAGTCCATTAAGTCTAATTTCATAATTGTACAAATATATGTTGATGATATTATATTTGGTGCTACTAATGAGTCTCTATGCAAAGAATTCTCTAAGTTAATGCAGAAAGAATTTGAAATGAGCATGATGGGGGAACTCAAATTCTTCCTTGGACTTTAAGTAAAACAAACTATGGACGAGGTGCTCATCCACTAAACCAAGTATACAAAGGAACTCCTGAAGAAGTTCAACATGGATGATTACAAACCAATGAACAATCCTATGCACCCCACGTCTATACTGAACAAAGATGATAAAGAGAAAAAGGTAGTCCAAAAGGTATATAGAGGTATGATAGGATCTCTTTTATATCTTACCGCGTCCAGACATGACATTATGTTCAGTGTATGTCTATGTGCTCATTTTCAATCTGATCCTTGAGAATATCACTTATCTGCAGTTAAAAATTTTTTTAGATATCTGAAAGGTACTACTAATCTGGGTTTGTGTTTTAAGAAAAATGAAGATTACAGATTAGTTGGATTCTGTGATGCTGACTATGCTGGAGATAGAATTGAAAGAAAAAGTACCAATGGAGGATGTTACTTTATTGGAGCTAATCTTGTCTCATGGTCAAGCCAAAGACAAAGTACCATTGCCTTATCAACTTCTAAAGCTGACTATATTTCAGCTGCTAATTGCTGCTCACAACTTCTTTGGATCAAACATCAATTGGAAGACTACAATGTGTTTGTAAGTAGTATTCCACTTATGTGTGACAACACTGCTACAATTAATTTATCTAAGAATCCAATACTGCATTCTAGAGCTAAGCATATTGAAATCAAACATCATTTCATTAGGGATTATGTGCAAAAAGGTGTTTTTGATATACAATTTGTGGATACTGACCATCAATGGGCAGATATCTTTACTAAACCTCTTGCTGAGGATATATTTATTTTTCTTAGGAAACATCTTAATATGCTATGTGTGGATTGAATAAAGAATATGTGTTAATGTATGAGCGTCTAAAGCATTTCAATTCTTGTGTGTTTAATATCCGCGTCCATTGCATATCGCGTCCATTGTAATTATGCATCGCGCCCACTGCATGTCGCGTCTATGCATGCTTGCATTCTATTTAGACCCGTCCATACTTATATTTATTAAATTACTTTTATTTTGTCTCAATGACAAATTTATCCTTTATTCTCTTTGCTGAGTCAATACTTCCATGAATCCCATCAAGACCTTTTTAGAGTTCCAAAATACCAACGCCGTTTTATCCTTAATGACATGTCTTTTCAAAGACTTTTTTTAAAACCTTTGGGATTCAAAAATCCTTTAAAAGCTATCTCTTCCCTCTGAGAAAAACTTTACACTTCCTTGATCTCTTGAGCTATCTCTTTCTCTCTGCTTTCAAACCCTAAGCTCTCTGTTCACCAAAAATGGCTTCTTCTTCAACCTTCAACGTGGACAAGCTTAACATGGCCTTTGAGCATCACTTCAACTTCGAAGTTTTGCAAGACTATAACTTAGATATTAACAAATATGTCAATGCTGCTAGTTGGGGAGGACTCTTCACAGAGAAAGTCTCTGTTTTTCCAAACCTGATTAGGGACTTCTAGAGGAACGTTCCAATTTATAATACAGACTTCTCCTCTATGGTGTTGAGAAAGAAGATTGTAGTCTCAGAAAAGATCATTGCTGATGCTATTTTTTGCACCCAAGAAGGGTTGATTCTCACTGAAACTTGGGAAGTTGATTTAGGCGGATTAGAGACTATTGAAGTTTGTTTGATGAGAGAAGACACTGTCAGAACTCACTCCTGGAAAACTGTTGAAATGAAGGATATTGTTCGCATCCTTCATCATCTACTTAACAAAGTGGTTTTTCATAAGGTTGGATCCAAGGAAAACCTCTCTTTTCTTCACAAGTTCTGCTCTGCCACCTCATGACTGAAACAAAGATCAATCTTCCAAGAATTATGTATAGAAGATTTAGGGATACTGTGATGAACAAGAATAGACTATCATCATTTCCCTATTGTCACATTCTTTAAAAAATATTCAAGACACAAGGAATCCATGAATACATAGCTGCAAGGACTCCTGAGGAACAAGCCAGAATTCTGATTGAGAAACCAATGTCAATTGCAGACTTTGGTAAAATGAACATAGCAAACATGAATCTTAGTACTTATGCTGCTGCTATTGCTAAAATAGAGGAACTTATGAAAAAAAAAGAGGAAATTGTGGAACAAAACATTGCTGAGGCTGTGGAGCCAAAGAAAAATGTCAGAAAGAAGACCACTACTGCAAGGAAGCCTATGACAAAACGGCCTACTGGTGGAATTGTCATCAGGGAGCCTATAGGTGCTGCCCCTTAACCTGCCATATCACAAAAGAGGACAAGAAATCTGATCTTGTCAGATGAAGATGATGAGGATAGGATTCCCATAAGTTCAGTGCCGAAGAAGCAGAAGATTGTTGTTGCTGCTGCTGCTGCTGCCACCTCTGCCATTCCAACCAGAAAGAGGCAACCACAAAGGAAAGCCAAAGCTGTCCTTGAGACTGAGGTAACTCTATCTGCTAATGACCCTGTTAAATTAGCAGTAGATGCCATAGTTTCTAGCTTTGAGCATATGATAGATGTTTTTGGTGCTTCTGTGAATGATGATATGACTGATGTATAAATTCCCACACCTCTCTCACCACAAACAAACCTTCCAAACAAACCACAAACACCCTTATCTCCTAAACCAACTTTCCAACCCATTATCCCTGCTGATGACCCTTGGTTCAACCTTCCCGATGATGGAATTTGCCCTGGTGCCCCCTTTCCAAAAATCAAGAAAATCAACTTTCCCTATACTGATCCATCAGTATTATATGAGGGAAAAGCTGAGATTTGGGCAAAAGTCAAGAGGGACTGGAAGATTCTTTTCTACACCCACCAAACTGAACCGGAACCTACTCTAACCTGTTGGTATCCTTTACCAGAATATGAGTATAAACCTGCAAATATCTACTCATACTGGGTTAACCCTGAACCACACACACCTGCTGGACTATTTCCAACTGAACTTTTCAATTCTTTTGGACCTCTTCTCACCCATTTACCACAAAAGAGATTCCCTCCTAAAAAGATTTACCCCAACCTCATTAAACTTCCACCTTTCAAACCATTCAATGAAGGAGTTCAGAGGCACATCATCTCAAACTATCACATTGACCCTACCAAGAAGGATCTATCTGATGTCACATGCAAAAGATCCAGATCATTCAGGCACGTCCCCTTTATCATGGACAGAAACACTGACTGGGAAACGTTTAACCCTCTCAGTACCTATGGCAGAGCTGTAGATTTTGTTGACACATTAATGTATGAGATGCTGAAATGGGAGTTTAGCCACTTTAGAGTTGACAGAGCTGCAAACTTTGTCCCTCCAACTTGGCTAAGACATTCATAGGCAACCAATATTAGGATCAAGCCATACATAATTGCACCCAGACTGCCAATGCTTGATCTCAACAAAGACAAAGACAAGAAGAGAAGAATCTACAAAGGCAAAATGCCAGCAAATGAGTCAATAATGCTGGATCTCAATTCAGAACCCTTTGACTATACCCTTTTGGAACATTGGCAATCTATTTCCATTGAAGAAATCTCTGAAAAGGTACATGCAAGTGACTTCTGGAAATCACATGTTATTCACTGCACAAGGAAAGCCTCCTCCTCTGGACTGTCTTATGAAGAAAAGAAAGATATTCCAACTGTCAGAGGAAAATGTGGTATCTCAGACTACAAGTTCATCATCATCAATGACATCTTTGGACTGCTTGTCACTAGTTTTCACTTGGAAAATGAAGTCACCATTAAATAGTTTGAAGATTTACCTAAACCAGTAATGGAACCTGCTACCTCATCTCCTACATCACCTTCATCAGAACACACAGAAGAAGAAATCACTATTGAGGAACCTGTTATAGAGTATGAAGCTGTTAATTTGACAAATGAGCATGAGGAAGTTGCTGAGTCTACACCCAGACCAAGCACTTCAGTTAAGCACTCTTCTCAACCTCTGGCTCTCATAATAATTCACCCACAGGATCAACCTCAACAATCAAGAGCATTGGACACCCTGCCTAGTTATGAACATGCTCAAGATAGTGGTGAAATCTTGCGACCATCACTCTCTCTACCTCCAAACTTTGAAGAGATGATAGGTAAGATCATTGAGGAAAGAGTAAAAGCAGAAGTGAAGGAGCAAGTCCGAGAACAGGTTGCCGAAGCTCTGGTCCCAACAAATCAGATGATGAATCAAATGATGAGCATCACGCTCAGTTTTCAGCAAAGCCAGAATTTGCCTACACAGATTCCTGCTCCTCCACCAAACCCAAACCAAAACCAAAACCAAAACCCTCCACCTCCACCCTCATCTTAGCTTATTCTTTTCTTTTTACTGACAATGATGTTCTATTCCTTTACCTTTTTGTCTGATGACAAAAAAAGGGGAGAAAGGAAGAGAATTAAATTAATAAGAAAAGTCAGTTTTTGAAAAGCATATGTCTGTCTGCACATACGTGTCTCTGGTTATGCTTTAAATATTCTATGTATGCTTATTTGATTGCTTTGATAGTTGTTTACCTTGAAGTATTTTATTGCTCTGATATATTCTAAGTCTACATGTTTTTCATTTCTGTTTGATATGATAAGTAATTACCTTGATATGACAATCCTGATCCGTTTCAAAATGTTTGAATGCCTTGTCTTAGGGGGAGTTTCGTAAGCTCTCTTAGACTTTGCTACTCAAATTTAATTAGTTTTTGTCATCATCAAAAAGGGGGAAATTGTTGGAACCAAAAGTGATTTGGATTTAATTAATCTCTAGGTTTTGATGTTAACAAAAGGGTTAAATTTGCTTGGCAATGTGTTAGTTGATATCTAACAAGTTTATTTAAGTTTCTGCAGGATCACTTGAATTTTATAAAAGTCATATCCTATATAAAGTTCTGCTTGAAATGAGTATGTAAATTCGCGTCCAATAATGTAGACGAGCTGTTTAAAAACGCGTGGTAATTTCACTCTCTTTTTGATTAAGTAGACAAGAGTTTGAGTAGACGAGCCTTAAAATTCTCCGAGAAGACGTGTCTAGCTTGACACGTCAGCAGACGGGAATAATTGGTAGAATTGAATGAATTGAAAGATAAAATAATCAAGTAGACGAGCTCTAAGTGCCACGTCACTATACGGAGTCTATGATAACTCACTGAGGAATTGCAAGTCCAAAGACTTGATAGACGAGACTATATGCCACGTCATCAGACGAGCTATATGAAAGGATAAACAGACTTAGTCTCACATATAACTAAGTAGACGAAATTCTTGAGTAGACAAGCTCTACCTGTTTAATAAATAAATGCAATCCGAATCTCTTGAATATTATTTCAAATGATTGATAATTATTTCAATAGAATATTTGTTCTTCACATTTGTTTCATCTGCTTTAATGTTTTACCTTGTTGTAAAAGAAACATAGTACCATCAAAGAAATGCAAAAAGCAGAATCGTACCATGAGAAATTGCAAAACGATCTGTACGATGATAATTTTATGGCTGGAAAAACTGGATTGTACACAAAGGAGGAACAACAAGTTTTGAAGCTGCAATGCTCAGAGTAGTGAGCCTCCATTTCGTGCTACCTCGATAACCAAGAGTACTTTTCAGCATTGCCACGATCAAATCTATCGATCACAACGGATATCATGCATTCAATGCTATCTCTAAATGGGAAATTCAAAATGACCGTTGAAGCTATTCAAGAGAAGGAGAAGGTCACTATAAATAGAAGACCTCAGATACTGAAGAACAACTTTTGCAGGCTCAACCTCTGTCAATACAATTCTTGAGAAAACAAGCTCTTATTCTTTTATTCTTTCATAAGAAAAAGATTGTATCTTTGGTTTGAATATTGTGAAAATATTCATCTGATCTTAAAATTTCATATCCTCACACATAGTGAGTTAAGAGGATCATAAGTTAAATCTCTTTGTTAGAGTTAGAGCCTGGAGAGGCTTGGTAAGAAAGGAATACTTGTAAGCCTGGAGAGGTGTTGAATACTTGGTTGTAATCTATTTAAAGAAATAGTGGATAAATCCTTCAAGTCGAAGGGATTGGACATAGCTCTTGGTTCGAAGAGAGTGAACCAGGATAAAATAATCTGTGTGATTCTTCTATCCTTAAACTCTTACAGTTTTTATTTATTTATACTAACTGAGGGGTCTTTATATTGCTTTTGTTAAAGTTTCTAAAAGATCTATTTCTGTGTGCTTCTTATCTGATTTAATCTTATTGAGTGAGAAAACAGTTTTAAAATGTTGTTTTAAAAAATTATTAACAACCACAATTCAAGCCCCCTTCTTGTGTTTTCATGTGTCAACTTCACAATTACCATTACAAGATAAGAAGACTGAACTGAATGAAGAAAGATAAATATGAGAATTCAAGATTGATGCAAGCCAATACCATATGGCAGATGCATAATTACATTGTAAAAATAAATGAGAAGAAGTTTCTTCAAATTTCCTGCATAAGCAACAAACCGAAACCACTGTGCAACCCCGTAATCTTAAGTTGTCATCAGTGGCTAGTCTATTGTGAAGAAGTCTCCAAGTCAAAAAGGATGTTGAAGGTGGTATGCAATGGTTCCAAATGAGATTTCCCCAATGGACTTGTTGAGTATTATGCATATTACTTTTGTGATTGTATGCCTGTTTAAATGATAAAGTACCTGTGGCTGAATTCTTCCAAACAAGAGAATCAGATTTATCAAAAAAAAAAGAATTTGAACTGTATTAATTCTAGGAATCACATCAGGGCACATATGCTTAAAATCATCAGGAAAGCACCAAGCCTTATTGTGAATCAAGTCTCTAACAAAAGCATTTAAAAGAGGAAGGAGATCCCGAGGAATGTGCAGCAAATCTGCTAAAGAATCAGGCAGCCAATAGTCCTTCCAAAGGCTAATGCTTTCCCCATTTCCTAGCAACTAGCAACTATTGGATTTTACAGTGTTGAAATGCAGTTTTATAGCAGGCCAAATAGAAGATTTCACATAGTACAAGATAGGTGAATTCTGCCTTAGAAACTTAGATCTAAGTATAACAGCCCAGTCCTTGTTAGAAGAGTACATCGCCCAACTTAACTTTAGTAATGCAGCTTCATTAATGGATCTTAGAGACCTTAGATCAATTCCACCAAGTTTCTTAGCAGAACACAGCCTAGACCAAGAAACTGTTACTAGTTTTCTTAAAGAATGTCCCCTGACCATATAAAATTCCTAATCCATCTAATATCAATTGATTTCAATAGAGAAATAGGCCAAGAGTAAATTTGAAAGCTATATAAAATCATCCCCTGAATGATAGACTTAACCAACATGGCCCTTCCCATTATGGACGGAGTGGGGCCTTTCCAATTGGATAACTTAGTTTTAATCTTGTCAGCTATCTATTGCAAATGGCAGGCCTTCCTTGGAAAATAGGAACTCCTAGGTATGTAAAAGGGAACTTACCTGCAGCAAAGCCAAAAAACCTGGAAATCTCAGCAGTTCTGCTACTGGATATGGCACCAACATAGAACTTACATTTATCAAGGCCAAGTTGTTGACCAGAAATGGCTGCATAATTGAAAGGAGGAACAAAACAAATATTTTCTGAATTGCTTGTGTTACCTTCACACATCATAGAGGTATTCTATTTATACACTAGAAGAATTAAATACAAATGATAATTACAAGACAAATAAATGAGGCACCTATTTCCTATAGACATTTCCTAATTTTATGACTAGAGAATACATGAACCTCATTAATTTACAATGGCTATTTCCTAAACTATTAATGACAGTCCATGAACCTTTGGACGGTGGATTCCAACATTAATGACAGTCCATGAACCTTTGGACGGTGGATTATCTTTGGACGGTGGATTCCAACACTCCCCCTCAAGCTGGGGAATGGATATCAATCATTCCCAGCTTGCAAGTAAGTTGGTTGAATCGATCCATTAGCAAACCCTTTGTTAACACATCTACTAGCTGCTGCCCAGAGGGAATGTAGGTTGTTGTTATCAATCCACTATCCAACTTTTCCTTGATGAAGTGTCGATCTATCTCAATGTATTTTGTCCTATCATGCTGAACAGGATTATGAGTAATACTGATAGCCGATTTATTATCACAAAACAATTTCATAGGACCTTCACACTTTATCTTCAAGTCATCGAGCACAATTTTCATCCACAACATTTCACAGATTCCTTGTGCCATAGCTCTAAATTCTGCCTCTGCGCTTGATCGAGCCACTACATTTTGTTTCTTACTTCTCCAAGTAACAAGGTTCCCACATAGGAACATGCAATAGCCTGATGTGGATCTTCTATCACTTACTAAACCTGCATAGTCGGCATCTGTATAAGCCTCCATAGTCAAGTTTCCACCTTTTTTGAACAAGAGTCCTCTTCCTGGAGTAGCTTTGAGATACTGCAGTATACGTTCTACAGCCTGTAAGTGTCTCTCCCTCGGATCAAGCATGAACTGACTCACAACACTGACCGCATATGCTAGATCTGGTCTAGTGTGTGCCAAGTAAATCAACTTCCCCACAAGTCTCTGGTATTGGATTTTGTCAACCTTGGCACTCTCCTCTTCAGTGCTCATCCTGTGATTTTGCTCGATGGGAACACCTGTAGGTTTACATCCAAGTTTCCCTGTTTCCTTCAAAAGATCAAGCACATACTTCATTTGAGAGATGAAAATGCCTTGTTTTGGGTAGGCCACTTCAATCCCCAAGAAATACTTCAGTTTTCCAAGGTCCTTCATCTCAAATTCTGCAAATAATTTTTCCTTAAGCAGTTGTCTCTCAACTAGGTCATCTCCTGTAATAATTATATCATCAACATAAACAAGAAGTACAGTCAGTTTTCCTCCTTGTGAATGTTTAAAGAAAAGTGTATGATCTCCTTGGCTTTGTTTGTAACCCAGCAACACCATAGCTTTTGTAAATCTTCCAAACCATGCTCGAGGAGACTGTTTTAGCCCATATAAAGCCTTCCTCAATCTGCAAACTTTGTTTGTTCCACTTGTTGGACCAAACCCTGGGGGAATCTCCATGTACACCTCCTCCTCTAAGTCTCCACCGGAGCAAATGTCTCCTCATAATCAATGCCATAGGTCTGAGTGTATCCCTTTGCCACTAGTCTTGCTTTATACCTATCTAGGGTACCATCTGACCGGTACTTTACAGTGTATATCCATCTACTCCCCACTGGTTTCTTTTCCTTTGGTTTCTCAACAATTTCCCATGTTCCATTTCTTTCCAGAGCTTGCATCTCCTCATTCATGGCTTGAACCCAGTTCTTGCCCTTCAATGCTTCTTGTACTGTTCTAGGGATTCTGATAGAGTCAATGGCTCCAATAAAGCTTTGGTGCTGCAAAGAAAGGTTTGTGGTGGAAATAAATTTGGAAATAAGGTACTTAGCACAAGATCTTTTTCCTTTTCTTAAAGCAATAGGTAAGTCATCATCAATGTTAGGATCACAATTATCCAAAGGAATAGGTTCAAAGTGAATGAAAGGAATAGATTCAACATGAATGGGACTAGTGTTTTCAATACTTACCATGGGTTCAGATATTTGGGGTTGCGGCTGGACCAGGGAGGGGTGTTTCTTCATTTGATAGACCAGTTTTGGCGAGCTTGCTCTAGTCTGAGGAGCTAATTCCTGTGTATCTGAGAGCATATCAGAAGATTGGAGCAAGGGAATGCTACCTTCTGAAAAAATCTCAGCTTCCAAATCAGAAGTATTATTCTCCCCCTGAAGCTGAGAGGAACTGAAGAATGATTGATTTTCTTGGAAGGTGACATCCATGGAGACATATACTCGACGAGAGGAAGGGTGATAACATTTGTATCCTTTCTTGTCAGGGGCATAACCAATGAACAAACATTTAATAGCACGAGGGTCAAGTTTACCTCGATGCTGACGATGGACATGAACAAAAGCAACACAACCAAAAACACGAGATTCAAGACTTTGCATAATAGGAACAGATGGAAAAAATGTTTTCATGACTTGAACAAGACTCAAACCACCAAGGATTATGAGGGTATTCTATTTATTAGATAAGCAGCAGTTAAAACAGCTTCCCCCCAATATGAATTTGGAACAGACATCTGAAACAATAAAGCTCTAGTAATTTCAAGCAAGTGTCGATTTTTCCTTTCAGCAACCCCGTTTTGTTGGGGGGTATCAACACAAGTAAGTTCATGAACAATGCCATGTTGTTTAAGAAAGGTGGAGAAATTTTGGTTCACATACTCTCTACCATTATCAGACCTCAGACGTTTAATTGTTTTATCAAATTGAGTTTTAATCATATGATAAAACTGGATAAACAAATGGTACACATCTGATTTATTTTTCATTAGAAAAATCCAAGTAACACGAGTGCAATCATCAATAAATGACACAAACCATTTTGCACCAGAAATATTAGGAAAAAAAGCTGGACCCCAAACATCAGTATGAATAAGAGAAAAAGGTTCATCACTTTTCTTAGCACTTGAAGGAAAACTTACCCGATGATGTTTGGAAAATTCACAAACATCACATTGAAAAGACTCAACCGATTCATTCAAAAACAAAGAAGGAAACATGGACTTAAGTAGAGTGAATGGGGGATGCCCAAGACGATTATGTTGGAGCCAAATTTGGGAGGAACAAGACTTGGATTGATGACAGGAATGTTGCAACTTCACACCAGATTCACCTGAAGTTTCCATCTCAAGGTAGTACAACCCTCCCCGTTCCTTGGCAACTCCAATAGTCTTCCCCGTAGTATTGTCCTGGAATACACAATGAGAAGGGAAAAATGTTACAGCGCAATTAAGGTCTTTGGTAAGTTTATGTATAGAAAGAAGGTTAGATGACAGTTTAGGAACATGAAGCACATTTTGCAAATTTAGAAAAGGACTAATTTTAACGTTACCAAATCCTGCAACTGATGTATGAGAGCCATCAGCTACAGTTATGTGATGACTACCGATGGGGATTTGATAGGATGAAAAATGAGAAGAACAAAAGGTCATGTGATCGGTGGCACCAGAATCAATAATCCAAAAATCCTCGGGGACAGTACCAGAAGCATGAGAAAATAAAGAACATAGATTCTTACCATTTACATCATTTGAAGAAGTGCAAGACTGCTTACTAGAGTAATGGGTGATAGCTGAGATGTTGGTAATGTCAGTGTTAGACATGATGGTTAGGCGTGATAACAACCAAGAGTGTGATGAAGGTGTAAAAAACACAAGCTGCAATGAAGGCAGCAACAAAGAAGAGGGTTTGTGGTGAAGATGACTTTGGGTACTGTAACTAAGAAAGATAAAGCACAATGAAGGTGCTGAACATGTAATGAAGGCACAAGACAAACAGGTCCTGCAATGAAGGCAAGGCACCTAAGGTCACTCAGCAATGAAGGCCGAGGCAGCGGAAAAGCAAAGGCAGAGACTCCCAAGGTCGGGAGCTCTGATACCAAATTGAAAGGAGGAACAAAACAAATATTTTCTGAATTGCTTGTGTTACCTTCACACAGCATAGAGGTATTCTATTTATACACTAGAAGAATTAAATACAACTGATAATTACAAGACAAATAAATGAGGCACCTATTTCCTATAGACATTTCCTAATTTTATGACTAGAGAATACATGAACCTCATTAATTTACAATGGCTATTTTCTAAACTATTAATGACAGTCCATGAACCTTTGGACGGTGGATTCCAACATTAATGACAGTCCATGAACCTTTGGACGGTGGATTATCTTTGGACGGTGGATTCCAACACTCACTAAACAGATGCATTAAAATTCTTAAATTCCTTTTAAAACCTTTACAAAATACAAAGATATCATCAGCATATAAACAATGACTAGGAAATGCTAAATTCCTAGAACCTGACATAGGCTGCAATTGACCAGTGTCAACCAGAAAGTTGAGGCCTTAACTTAGGACATCTTCAACCAAACAAAATAGAAGGGGTGACAAAGGGTCCCCTTGTCTAATACCCCTTTTGCAAGAAATAAATCCTACCACATGGCCATTTACAGAAAAAGACAGTTTAGTAGAATGAAGTATAATGCTAATCCATTTGCAAAAAGTCTCATTAAAACCAAAGGCTTTTAAACACCTTTAACAGAAAGCTCCAATCAATTGTATCAAAAGCTTTTTTAATATCAAATTTTAATGCTATGTTGCCACCAAAGGACCTTTGATTCAGCCTGTGTATTGCTTCAGAAGTAGTACATAAGCAGTCTAGAATATTTCTTTCCTTTATGAATCCTTTCTGCTGATCAGAAATAATTCTAGGGGCTATAGATGCTAACCTATCACTAGCACTTTAGTTATGATCTTAATTTGGAAGTTTGCTAATGCTATTGGTCTATAATTAGAGATCTTGTCAGTCCCTTTAAACTTGGGAATGAGAGTCACTAGATTGGAGTTTATATTAGGAAGAAGCCAAGACTGTGTAAAAAATTGGCAAACTGAATCAAACACATCATGCTGAACAGTTTCCCAATGACTTTGATAAACACATCCTCCAAAGCCATCTGGACCTGGGGCACCCGAGCTGTTCATGCTAAACACAGTAGATTTTACCTCTTCTAATGATGACAGATTTGTTAACATTGCATTTTCAGAATTTGTGACTAAAGAAGGAATCACTTTTTCAATAAGACCATTATCCTCACATGAGTTGTCAGTACCATACAGAGCACTGTAAAAATCAACTACATGGTTTTCAATCAAATTCCTATCCTCTATGATTAAATCATCAATTCTTAACATGGACATTTGCTGACAAACCTGTCTGATTTTGGCCATTTTATGGAAGAAGGATGTATTCCTATCACCCTCCACACACCATTTAATCCTAGCTTTTTCTTTCCAAAATTGTTCCTGACACATAAGTGCATGCTGCAGGGATTGCATAGCAATGGTTTCTTGATTATGCCGAGCTTCTGAGAAGCCAGAAATGCTCAGCTCAGCTTGAATTAAGTCTAACTCTTCCTTAGCCTTTTTAACACCTAAATTTACATCTCCAAACACAGATTTATTCCAAATTTTCAATTCAAATTTTAACATTTTTAACTTCTGCACCAGCCTATTCATTGGACAACCAGAAACATATTTTTTCCATACTTCACTAACCAACCTTTTACATTCTTTATGGGTGTTCCACATGGACTGAAATTAGAAAGAGGATGGAAAGGTTCTTGAGCCTTTATCCAGGGACAATAGAAGAGGATAATGGTCAGAACATGATCTAGTTAAAGTACAGCAATTAAAGAAGACCAAAAATTAAGCCATTCATCATTACAAATGGCCCTGTCCAGTCTAAGTTCAGTATGGAACCTAGAGCTTCTGTTGTTGGTCCAAGTGAACTCAGCACCTCTAGTATTCAAGTGTGTGAGGTTGCATGTATTAGACCAAGTTATAAAGTCATCACAAGAAATTTTGGAAGGCAAATTACCCCCTCTCTTCTCATGAGCACCTAATACAGCATTGTAATCACCTACAACATTGTAATCACCTAGAAATAACCAAGGACCTGGATAAGATTACTGCAAAGAGGTTAATTCTAACCATAAATCTCTAAGAGTATGAGTTGTACAAGCATATATGGCAGATATGAAGATAGATTGATTTTCAATATCAACAGAAAAAGAGAAGTGCTGCCTAGCAATAGCTAAAACCACAGGACTTAAGGACAATGAACAAAATCCCCATAGATTTGGAAGGAGATTATTTTTGTTGTTAGTGGTAAAAGGCTTAAGATTTAGATTATTCCAAAAAAGTTAAGGGAATATGATCAGAAGCCACAAAAGGTTCAGCAATTAACAAAATGTCAGGCTTATGCTTAATGCAAAAATTCTTTAGAGCTAACCTAGAATCTTGGTTACATAAGCCCCTTACATTCCAAAACAGAATTCTCATAAAGTAGGAGAGGTAGAATCTGCCCTAGATCGGGTGTTGTAGAAACTTTCCTTAAGAATGACATTCTTCTTATTTTCATTTTTTAGATTCTTTTTTTGAGACCTAGAAAGAACTGGCTGAAATTCATCAGCTGCCTTTTCCTGCATATCAGGCCTAGCTAAATCAGCAGTTTCCTATTCTGAGTTCCAGAATTTACCTATAATGGCTAAGTCCTTTTGAATTACCTTTTGAGTTGAAGTTGATACTACCTTGATGCACAAGGCTTCCTGAATGATTATTAGTGGAAGACTGACCTTGAATAGCTTTCTGTACAATTTGAGCACCCACATGACCTTGATCCATATGGGCAGCACCAGAATTTTATTGACTCAGAACAACAGGCTCAACAACCTGCCTCACATCCTGAGCCTCACCATGATTATTAACATGATCTTTGTTAGCAGCACCCTCGCTAGAAACCTACTGATCATCAAGATCAGTTAAAGAATGATAAGAAAAAGAATCCGAAACATGACTAGGAATATCCCGATTCATGGATTCTTCAAACATAGTTTCAACAGAAGATGAATCATAAATATGATCCTTATCTTTATTAGAACCATCTTGAACATTATAATTTACAGGAACCTGTTCCTCCAAAACATGTGGAACCTTCTCAGATAAAAACTTGGATGAACTTGCAGCTGTGTCCAATTCTTTACCCTTATCTTTTGGAACATCTATGACTACTACTTCCTTTCCTTTTGATACTTGATTGACCAGGTCCTCCTTGACTTTGTCCTTCTGGACATATCGAGGTGAAGCTTTCTTGTTAGCCAAGGCATCTGAATCTCTCCTAACAGCCTCCTTATTTTTCTGCAATTTAAAACAATCGTCTACACAATGCCCGATTGTAGAGAAATAAGTACAAGAGGAAGGAAGATATTCATATTGAATCCAAACAAGAAAAGCATAATCTTCCCTTTCTACCATAATCTTTTCCTGAATTGGCTCAAGTAAATCAATGTCAACAAGAACCCTTGCATATATAATGACTAAGAGTCTTGTTAATCGTTGCATCATCTAAAGACAAAGGCACTCCAACTCCTCTTGCAATGGCAAAGAGAATTTTGGGCCTCCAATACTCTAGGGGCAATCCAAGTATACGTATCCAACATTGAACATTGGATACGTATCAAATTTGGATTAAAGTCTGGAGACCAAGAAAACAACCATAAAGAACCAGGGTTTATGTTCCAAGCACCAACAACAAGCACCTTCCTGAGATCTTCAACTGAAGCTATTGGAGATATAGTTAGTTGCTAGATCTATGATTAGTTAGTTGATAGTTAGTTGCTAGATCATTAGCCTATATAAAGGTTTGATGTACTCATTTGTAAACATACTTTCTCATTCTATCAATTCTACATTTCATACTTTTCTATCTTCTCTATGGATGCCATATTTCCTAATTATAGTTAGTTGCTAGATCTATGATTAGTTAGTTGATAGTTAGTTGCTAGATCATTAGCCTATATAAAGGTTTGATGTACTCATTTGTAAACATACTTTCTCATTTTATCAATTCTACATTTCATACTTTTCTATCTTCTCTATGGATGCCATATTTCCTAATATGGTATCAAAGCGATATCAACCATCATGAAAGAAAACTTTCCGCTGCTTTTTCTTAAGATTATTCATTTTTTCTTCCTTTTCTTTTAACCCAAAGAAAACCCAAAACAAAATTCTCATTCTTCTTGAATTGCTGCGTAGTACATGCTCCAAGTGTCAAAGTTTGTACATTTTGAATCAGGGAACGTGTATCCCCATTATCTTATTCTGGCTCTGTCTCTACATTCAGATCTGGCTTTCTTTCTTTTCTTCCATCCGTATACATCATTGTTTCTAGAAGATTTTGCTGTAGAGTATGGCTTGATTAAAGATACCACCAACTATGTATCAAATTTGGTCCATAAGACTTGCCAAAGATTTGCTTCTCGAAATATTTTTCCCCCTCCTCTACAAATTTTCTTTTATTGCCTCCATCTGTTGCTTAATAGAAAGCTAGGTTCTTGAAAGGTAACTTGTTCATCATTCTCTTTCACATATTTTTGCTAATTCCCCCGGGAAGCACTCAAGAACGGGTTCAAGAAAAGGTGTTAGGAGTCGTGATGACGTAATGATAGATAATAGTGAAAGGAAGTGCAGATTGCACAGTGCTTCGACTTGCATTTTTCAACCAACACTACTTTTTCTTTCATCAACGACACTCACTAGTTCACAGAGGGAATATTGCGTGATGTCTTGGTGTACCAAGAATAAGAAGGTTGCAATGTTTCTATATTATGATGGCACTTCTTTCAGGATTTAAATTTTTTTTGCCATTTTCAGTAGCCTTGTCAGCACATGGTTTTGGTGAATCAATTGTTGGAGCAGCCAGCCACCATTAAAGGTGGTTCATCTTGATTCAATTGGTGTTTGATTCATTCAAAAATAAAAATTTGAGCCGAATGGTCTTGAATTTTTTTTCTGATGCTAGTTTTTGAGCTTTTGATCCCTACTTTGTTTGACAATTGTCCAGCCTATAATGGCTTTGTTGTAAGCTTCTGCCCATAACGGTGGTTAAGCATTTGCCTAAAGTTGGCAATAATATTTGGTGGCCTATATATAGAGCCAAATTTGGAGTGACTTTTGACTGACAGCGAGTCAGTTCATTTCATATACAAATTCCATTCTTTTGCCAATGTTCATTCTGGCAAGATTCATATATTTTTGGAACGAGATCCGTGGAGACGACGGAAGAAGAACGAAGAGGCCCAAAAGAAGGTCAAAGACTTCTCATACCTACGAACTACGGCCGTTACCTATATCATTATTAGACTTTTCTTGATTAGCCAATGTAATTAGGCTTATACATTTGTAATTTTCATTCATTGTTCTTTCTTTTTCTTGCATTATGTTGTACACCCCAAGCTGGATTTACTAATCCGCACTTCCAGCTTGCGGGGGGCTATTGGAGATATAGTTAGTTGCTAGATCTATGATTAGTTAGTTGATAGTTAGTTGCTAGATCATTAGCCTATATAAAGGTTTGATGTACTCATTTGTAAACACACTTTCTCATTCTATCAATTCTACATTTCATACTTTTCTATCTTCTCTATGGATGCCATATTTCCTAATAGAAGCAAAGGAAAATTCATAATAGCCTCTCCCAATAGGGATTAATTTCCAATGAGCAAGCGGCTGCCAAAGCTTCAACAATTTCGTACCAAGGTCATTTACTCTTATTGGTGCCTCTCCTTTAGCAAGAAGAGCAATCTATCATGATGGTTGTTCTTGCAGCTTTCAAGGCCTGCCTTGTACTCATCTTTAGGGATTTTTACTGCTAAGGCCTCACATTTCATGTAGGGAATAGGTAGCTGACTAAGAGGGATGTCACAGGCATTTTTAAGCGCCTGAGCAGAAGTCTTGGTCGGTTGAGGTGGAGGGGACGAAGAAGATGAGTTAGGATGTGGCAAGGGAGGATGAGAAGGTGAAGCGTAGGAAGAAGAGGGTGGAGGAAGGATGGATTCGGGGAAGAGATCCTGCCATGCAGCCATGATGCAAAGGATGCATCGATCAAGCAACACGAAAAAGAAGCTCCAAGAAAGCATATTTTTTCTAATCATAAGCATATCTTCCACTTAACACACTTAACATTGATAATGTTAGGGGGAGAGTTACTTCAATGCATTTAAAATATTGGCTAAATAACTTGTACTAAATAAGATTTAATAATTTAAGATTTAATATTGGCTAAATTACTTCAATGCCTTTAAATATTAAATTATTTTGAAATATTTAAATAAAATATCCAATAATCCCCCACATATTTCAAAATGATTTGAGAAAAAAATTTAGTAGAATTCAGAGTTGATCACATGGATGTTAATACATCGAATCTAGTGTCTTTTGGACTATGAACCGGATCTAGATTGATAGACATACCATACAAGTGAATTGGTGAAGTAAACTTCTATGAACCAAAACACTTTGTTGTACATTAGAAGTCTACCAATCACATTACACTCCCACAATTCTTGCTATTAAGTTATTGTGCGCCTTTCGGCCATGCACGTGCCTGGTAGTTCATGAGTGCTCTAGAGATTATGCCACAATCTCATACAAGCGGCCCCACTTGACACTTATATAGGTGATTTCATCAAGTGTATGCTGCACTTCATTCACCACCTATAATGGATATGAAATTCATTAAAAACTTTTAGCTTATCCTCCCAAAAATGCAGTCTAGCACCTCTAACACCATAGGAAGAGACAAAATTAAGGGTGCTCCTAGAACTAACAAGCGACTTTTTATTACCCATATGAACCTTCTTCATGGGATCTCCAATCACAAAGGTTGGGTTACCATCACCGTTAATTTAACATTGGCTTAAGTCCCCTTCCCCTCGATGTGTTACTAGCCAACAGATTGGCCAAAATCCACTTTTGACTTCACATAATCCATGGATATAATCTCGCAATTGCTTAAACACTTATTTTTGCCAAAAGATTATTCTATACAATGGCTATTGCAACTTGGCAATCACAATATATAAACACAAACATAGTTGGTTTAATTCTTGATAAAATATTTGCCATGAGGTCTTTCAACCACTTCTCATTATCGATGCCAATTTCAGAGTAATAAACTCTGACCCATTGTATATTTAACAATTAAATTTTATTTGCCTGATATCCAAGTAATTAAGATCAATTAGTAGATTTACCCTCAGATGAATTTGAAATCCAATTAGCATCATCATATTTCAAATACGATGGGAAATCCAGTTCATCCCCTACAAAAATGTAGGAGGCATGCATAAAACGTCTTTATTTGCACAAAAAACACTTGGTAGCCCCAAAGTCTACTGTCCATTTTTTTAAAAACATCTACCACAAGGATAGTCAGAGAATGATTCCAACAATTATATCATCTCCTTAGACCAAGTTTTCCTTTGGCCTTAGGAGGATTGACATTCCTCTTCATACATATGCATTGAAATGCATGATTACATGACTTTATAAGTTACAACCCCCACAGGTCATAATATCACGCATTATCTTCAATGACAATCCCAAAAATCACTTACACATATGATGTCAATTTATTGACAACACCTCTTATCAAAACATGTGATAATAAAACTCTAGCAACACGACAAAATTGAGAAATTGAAATTTCTCACCACCTTTATCAGACAATTCCACTTTGCTAATAACCAATATCATAAGAAAAAAATAAATGTTCACAAGAAGAATGTACTCCAAGTTTGTAATTACCTTAATATAAATTTTGCAAGAAACAATCTTACTCATCCTGTTATCCTTATCCAAAAAGATAAACCATAAATAATTCTATCACTTACATCATGTAAATACACATGGATAGCTCATAATACTAAAACAATATTTCATACATTTGATCATTTTAATAAATTCACAAGTATCAATCTCATCATTTTTAACTAGTATCGTCAAACACAATACAAGTGCATACAAGTGTATAGTACCTTTCAAAATAATATCAACTCGATACATATCTCATCTTTCTTACTTTTCACCCTTCATCAAATTAATGAGTTAATATCCTGAATACACAAGTTCGTTCTCATAAATCTATGACATCACAATTCCATAACATAATAGAATGACAGAAGGTCACAATCATTGAACTCAAGAATAACACTCTCATACTCAATGTCAACCAACTTAATTCAAGAAAAAAAATAGTTGTAAAGAGGATTTATTTCCTTCTTAGCCATAAAAAAACAAAAATCATATTTTCATTTTCAATTCTATTGATTCAATCAATCAATCACATTCATTAGAACTTAATTCATGGAATTCCAATATGTTCGAGCACTTGTTAGCACCGGCCATTCCAATCGATTTAATGAATAATCCCTTTAACTATATACATGGTTCAAACATTGAAGCCAACATGTGCTAGACATTAAAATGAGAAATACAATCCATATCCATCTCATTAAATCATCACACAGTAACAAAGGTCTAAAAACTCAACACTCCAAAAAAAGTCATATGATCAAGTATTCTAAAATAGATAAAGATCAAATAGGAAGGATAACTTCTTCCTTTTCTTTCTTCCAGAATATTTCCAAAACAAATTCAATATTTAATTTGTTTTACTTTGAACAAAATCCGATTCTTCTTTTATTATTTTCTATTATACTCTTTTATACATAAACTCCAATTTCCGTGGAATAGCCAACCAAACACTGCATGAACCATGCTAGACATTGAAATCCCCTTAAAATAGATCATACTTTATTATAAAAATCCTTACAAGTAGGTAGTGCACCATGTTATAATTACCCATCAAAGACTAAATAAAAACACAATTGTCTACTAGTTTAGAGGAGAAAATGGTGCAGCCTGAACATACAATTTTTGATACCGTTCGAAGGCAAAATAAACATAAATGATAACTAAGCTGCAAGCATCCCCCAAATATAAGCAAAAAAGTCAATGAGACATAACAATTTGAAACAAAGAATATTGTACCTCATAGCATTAAAAACCTGTACCACCGCTTGGCATTCATCTCACATAAAACAAACAGTTAAATTTTCAATATGCAGATTTTAAGCACTTTTCACAAGTGGCACAGCGGCATCACAAATAGAATATTTGTAGGCAAAGACATTTTGCTTGGTGAGCATCTGATCTATGAAAGGACCTGTAACATAAAAAATTGCACAAGCAATAGACAAATTTGATATCTGTAACAATTAAAACATTCACAATGAAAAATGTCACCTGGTAAAGGTGGGTTTATATTATGTTCGGAATTCCCAAATGTTTTAACTTCACTGAATCATGTCTCTTTCTTGCCCTCAAGCTTGGTGGATAAAAACCAGTAACGACTTAAAGCTCAAATACCAATAAAATAAAAAGTAGATTTATTTATCCCTATCAAAAGATGTAACTTTTGCTAAAAAAAATTCAAATCAAAATATGTAACCACCGCATATGGCTCTTCAAAATTGCAAGAGAGAAAAATAATGGTGTCAATAATCAGACACTTCAAGTTGAATGATATTATTGATAATAGGATCATGCATTTTAAAACACACATACTCCCTGCGAGCCTTGTTCTACTAGGGTTTTCCCCATGCATCGTCATGGAGTTCTCTCCTCCCTTTGTGGAGGCTTGCTCCCCCTTCTGTGGGGGTTTATTGGTAAGATCCCTTCCTCTCTCCCATATCATCACCCAACACCCCTGATGCCCCTTTGTCTCCTTTGTTCGACAACCTTTCCTTCCGCCACCGAAGTCCGCTGTGACTGCTGGAACTCAGATCCGCCACCCTGGCTCCACCGTGCCCTCAAGCTGTCAGTCACGGACCCATCTTCCAACCCGCCTCCACCAACTCTATGGCTAGATCTCTGTTTTCTCATGGAGACCAGCTTGCTCCCTTGTGGTCGGTTTCCCACCGCCACCCACCTCATTCCGCCTTCCACCAAGATGTACCCCCCTACCGACTTGCGCTCGACACCGGTGGTACGCCCACCACCGGAACCACCACCACAGAACAGAGTAAGCACTCAGCTGGAAACAAAGGGCCACACTTGCCACAACGATTCCATGCCCCAACGCACTGAGGCGACTCCCCTTCCTCCTGAGCAGGTCGTTCTTCGGCCCCCTCCAAAACCACCTGACATAGGTAAAAATTATCACTTCCAGTGTCTTTTTGTTGTGGCTTTTGCTATGTCCCTATTGTGCAGTTTCGTTTTAGTTATTGTTCGGGCAAAGAATGCTTTTGAGATGTTTGAGAAAAAGCCCATGAATTCGGTTTTTTGGAAGACCGTAGAGTGTGGAGATACTCTGGTGGCTGATCCCGATTTCAGTATCCTCTCCATTCTTCAATTAGATTCTGATCAAAGGGTTACATGGGACATTTTTGAGACCACCTATAGTCGAACCGAGCCTGAACAAGCCAAAGAAATGATCCGTAACTGGATTAGTGTTAAGACTGCGGCATCTCATCTTTTCATTGTCCGTAATCGAGTGAGGAAGAAACTGTTAGTCTGGGTGTTAGGATATAGACTTCAGCTTGATGTCCCTTTGCTTTCTACACAATCTTTGTGTTTTATTGTTGCTGAATTGGTTGGCTTAATTTCTAGAGCTAGCCCCTTAATTTGGATGGGGAATGCCCCTACCGTGTTTACTCAACTTGATTGTAATGACCCTCCTTTTATCAATTGAATGAAGTTGTTTCCTTTCAAAAAAAAAAGAAAGATATTATTGATAATAGAATTAAGGCAATCTGACGATTTTTTTTTCAGTCCGCCAATTCTAAATGCACGAGAAAACACTTTTAGGGTCCGTTTGGTGGTCATGATAAGAAAGGCAGGATATGATAATCTATCATATCCTGTCTGAAACTGTTGTTTGGTGACCCAGCAGGATACAATAAGTCAATCCTGTCACTTATCCTATCCTGTCGATCTAGTTAAAATTCTATCCTGAGGGGAGAGCTGGGTTAATTAGAACTCAACAAGATATGATAAGGTGATTTTTTTTTTCTGGTAACAAGTAGGATATGGTGATTTAAAGTATAATAAAATATAAAAATATATAATATATAAAATAATTAAAGTATAATAAAATAATAATTTAAAGTATAATAAAATTTAACATGATTACCAAAAAAAAGTATAATAAAATATAAAATATTAAAAATATTAATAATTAATTTTAAAAGTTATTTTTATTTTATCATAATGCTAATTTTGTTATTTTATATTATTTTTAAAAACTGTAAAATATAAAAAATTATTCTAACAATTTAACTATATGTAAAGTAAAAACAAAAAATGAATATTTAAAAATTTAAAAAAATAATTTTAGTTAGACAATATTTAAAAAATTTTAAACATTATATGTAATTTTATCACAAGGATAATTTTGTCTTTTTATATAAATTTAAATAATGAAAATTATAAAAAAAACTAAATCTAATAAAAGATGAAAATATTTAGAATAAAAACGAAAAATTTTAAAATTCATACTTAAATTATAATGCTGTTCAGTTGGTTATCAGGTGGACACCAAACATCGGATAGGATAATAACTTATCATGCTCATATCCTATCCTACTCCTATCTTGTTCTCATATCCTATCCGCCCTTATCCTATCCTGACTACCAAACGAGCCCTTAATAATTTTGAAAGAAGGATAGGGTTTGTGCTTAGAGAAGCATAATCCATTTATCACAATCAAAATACCAAATCATAGTATATTTGAACCAAAATCAATTAGAAAACTTTTATTAAAATAAAAGGAAATATTTTCTAGGCTTCCTTCCACCAGTCTGTGAAACCGGTGTCCACCCAAAAATCAAACCTGATAAAAAACAGAGACAATAAAATAAAAATAAAAATAAAAATAACAATAAATATAATAAACTTGGGTGTATCAAATTGTCAAAATGTTCTTCGACACAATTTTTTTTTTTTTGATAAAGTGCAATAATTATTTTGTAGGCATTAATGCTTAAGATTGTTGTAAAAATAATGAATAAAATAAATAAATAGACAAATAAAATAAATGTAGAGAAAGATGAAGAATACCAATAATTTATTTATAGTCTAAGACGTGTTAGAGTACACTGTCCTTAAGGATTATTTCATCCACCCACATATAATTGTGTCTATCAAATTGCGAAACTCCTCCAGGATTTAACAAACTCTTCCAAAATAACAATATTATTCAACAAGAATTACATCGGATCAGCTACATAGAATAAAGAAAAATATTTTCACTAATTAATAAGAACAAAAGCATTTTAGAAGATAATGAACCACTTTCTAAATATTGTCATGGATGGATTTTTCGTTGAACTCTTCTCGTTGCACATAGAGTAACACATATATAAAGGCCTTTGCATATGTCTCCAAGTTTTTTCATGATAATTAAGTCCTAATTGAACCGTTGTGGTTTTCTTAGAAACTGAAAAATAATGGCATTAACATACATTTAAGGATACAATAAATCAATGCAATGGAACGTTACATATTTTTATGAATTCAAATAAAAACCATTAAAAAACAATAAAACTAAATCAATGCATTTAAAATATTAGCTAAATAACTTGTAATAAATAAGATGTAATAAATAGTGCATTTAAAACCTTTAAATATTAAAATATTTTGAAACATTTAAATAAAATATCCATCACACTTACATTGCTAAGTTTCCATGCTCTCTTAATTCCTAAGATTGTGTTAACATGGTTTTTCAGATTTATGGCTTTTATTGTAAGGTTATTAAGAACAATAGGCTATTAGGCTTAATGTGGCTAACTAGGGAACATGCATTAGGGATGATTCTTGTGTTTTTTTTTTGGCTAAGTAGCTATTTAAAAGAAAATTGCCTAAATCATTTGATGCAAACATATAAACATGCAAACCATTAAGAGATTCAAGCAAATCCGGGAAAGTGCAACTTAAAAGTGATTCACACAATTTAAAAACAATGTTGGAGGCCCAAATTCCTCACCCGAACATTTTCGCAAATTAGTTGACCGAGATACAATCCCTAGTGTGTGCATCCCTTCACCCCAAACTTGTTATAAATCATGCAATCACAATAAAATTTCTCAAAGTTTATTTTTCAATTTTTCACATGGGGATCAATTTTCAAATTTCAAATTTCAAATCATTAGGGGAATCATCAAAAATCAACATTTTTCATGCAAACCATTTATGCAAAATTCAATAAAATCCCTTCAAGCTTACCAGCACAAGACTCACACACATATGACTCAAGCAAAGAAAAGAAAGCTAATTAAAAAGAAAATGGTTTAGAAAAACTCATGAAGATGCTTCCATCCGGATCCCATAGCCTGTGGTACAAAGGCCAAGAGATGCTCAAAATGTAAGTCCTTCTTCCTGGATCCCATTGCTTGCGGAGTGGAGATGGAATAAGCAAGTGGGAGGAGATTTCATTGACTTCTCTATATGCTATGATGATGAGCTCACCTCCTCTCGGGTCAAATGGTAAGTCACCTACTCTAAGAATGGCCTTTATGTAAATAGTTTCTCCATGAAGCACTAGAACCATAACTTTTTGAGGTGACCTTAGAGCTTTTGCCGTTATTGATGAAAAGTCCAATTGTTGAGGCAATGATTTGAATTCCAAAGTTGGTATTTTCACAAAGTAATGTGATAGACAAATAGAAGACGCCAACTTTGTTATATCCATACATGCATGCAAACCAACATACTTATCCAATTCCGGATTTTTATGCTCCTTGGTAGGAATGGTGAGAGAAATATTTTTCGCATGATTGGTCTCATTTGTTCCTTGCAAAGGAACAATAGGAGATATTTCCTCATTGCACTCCTCTTCACGATCTTCTCCTATTGAATCATCTTCCACCACCACTTTATCTTCATTCAAGTCCATGCTAGTAACAACATTCTCTACAATTTGAGTCTTTTGCAGCTTTTCTGCTAGCAATTTATAAATTTCACTAGCTTGTTCTTCTAACTTCTGAAAGTTATCACTTAGTGATGCTGCTATCTTTCTAGCATGTTCCCCTGGTGGCATTTTAGCCTTCTGAATCATCGGACTAACTTCCTCCTTCATACGCTCTATGCTCAAGCTTAAACAATAAGCATCTATATCCCAAAGAATCTTTAGCAAATCGGGGTCCGGTTTGAAGTGTGGAGGTGGTTGCAAAGATGACAAATATGAATTCCATTCCTCTTTTAAGTATATCTTCACATGCTTATTGACAATCTCATTAAGCACGAGCCAATCAAGTTGATATTTCCAGCTTGGATAGTATTGATGGTCCATGTGTGGCTTCACTTTTGTTTTTGGTCCTACAAATTTCTAGGTTGTATAGTAAATCTCTCGGATAGAACGGTACCTTGCAAACACAAAAACTCACAAGATCAAGTGAAATCAAAGAAATTAAATAGAAAATAATAACAAAAATAAAAAAGAATAATTTTGACTTGTTCAAAAAATAATTATTGTCTTCAAATAAAGAAAATTGGTTAAGCCAATCCTGGCAACGATGCCAAAAACTTGTTGGGCTCCATCAAAGTGTACCGGATTGAAGCAAGTAATAATTAAAGCGGTAAGTATTTACCGAGTATCGAACACAAGGATTGAGCGACCAATTTATCGAAATTTAAAGAAGATAACTAATAATTGACCAAGTCAAAGAGGAGATAGAGAGAGAGTTTGTTGGGATAAAATCTATTATCTAAAGCAAATATCAATTATCTAAATTAAATCAAAATAAAGATGTTATCTAATCAATTATTTAGATTATGATAATGAGATCTAAGTTCACGAATTCACTTACCCAATTAAGAAACAAATCCAAGTGATTATCTTCTTATCCATAAGTTCAATTACATGCCAATCGGGAACCCGAAATTATCCTAATGCCTCGGTTGAGCACAAGAGAAAATACCTAAACATGTAAATCAACTATATTTCTATGATGACAAACATGCAAAATTCATTAAGTTTTTGGTTCCCTGTAATGATTGCACCAATCTCCTACTACATATCTAGCAATACTCAATCGATGTTCCTAATTCAAGTCCTAAGCGAGAATCCCCGGTCGGACTCATCTTACTTGACTAGTTAACCACGTGCACTTTTGATTAACGCAATCAAATCAGAATTAATAAGCAAGAACTAAAATAGGGAGAAGAAAACATACAATTTGAACTATTCCGTCACGAGCGGCTTCATCGATCCCTCAGAAAAAGAGGATTAGCTTATCATCACGTTCCTAATCAACAACCAATAATTGAAAAGAAAACAGAAAATAATCCTAAAACTAAGGGAGACGCAGCTCCAAGAGAAACTAGGATTAGAAAAGAGAGAAAAACTAAAACTAAAACTACTGTGCTATATTGTTCCATCAATTCGCACCGAACAAGCTATATATAGGCAAACTGGGCTGTGCTCGCTCGCAGGGCGAAGTTGGACTCGCGAGGCGAGCCAATAAAATTGGCTCCAATTCAAATTTGAATTTTGCGGGGCGAAGGATGTCTCGCGGGGCGAGACGGAAAGATTACAGCTTCCCTGTTGTCTACTTTGTGGGGTGAACAATTGGGTCGTGGGGCGAGCCTAAAGAGTTACCTTTTCCTGCTCAGTCTATTGCTCTGGCTCGCGAGGCGAGATCCTCCTTTTGTCCTTTAGCTTGTTTTCTTCAATTTTTCCAGTTTCCTTGAGCTTCACTTTTAACCTGAAAATATAAAATAGCATTAATTGCTTTATTTGACTCAAAATTAACTAAAATATCCTAAAAACAACATGAGAGACTCAAAATGTTGCTCGAGGTCAACTAAAGCAAAATTTGGGCGAAAATGAGATTAAAATCGAATATTTAGCACAAAAACCCTGGTCTTACTAGTTATAAAACTAGATAAGCCAGGGGCTTATCAGAGGTATTTATGGATTGAGCATAACCGAATGTAGTATTTGGCTCCTACGTATCCCCTTCGGAGTGGACTTCTTAATGTGAGAGTCTTCTATTCTCCCAGAGGTCAGCTTGGCGTAGGCGAATGTGAGGTATTTGTGGATTGGGATTGACATAATGTAGTATTCAGGTCCTACATATCCCCGTCGAGAATCAAGGCTATCGTACTTCCTGATGGCGGAGTGGATTACTTAGAGAAAGTGAGAGTCTTCTGTTTTGTAAATCGCAAGTGCACGATTCTGTCAAGTAGTAAAAATATCGTTCCACTAGGACCATGTTGTTGAGTACCAATTATACACAATTATGATTATCTAGAAGAATCAAATTTAGTAGAGTGACAATAAGAATTGCAAATT
Organism: Sophora flavescens; assembly: GCA_030762895.1. Classification (NCBI taxonomy): domain Eukaryota; kingdom Viridiplantae; phylum Streptophyta; class Magnoliopsida; order Fabales; family Fabaceae; genus Sophora; species Sophora flavescens. The sequence continues at coordinate 144,482,330 of CM061068.1, read as the reverse complement.
CTGAAATTAACAAATGGTAGAAAAACAATTTATAAGAATTTATATGATTCTGGTTCACCACATAGAAGATTAACGGTCCGTAATGATTTCCCCCTTTCTACTTTTGAAGGTGATTTATCCTATGTAATTATCGTTTCCTTTCAGAATACGCTAATGTGTCCAATTAGACCAACTCCTACTTTCGTGGTAATTGAATCTAGGTTGGACCCCTTAAGAACAATGATAAATCGAAAAACACCTCAAACGAATTAATCTACTTTCGTGATTAAAAACACAGGTTCAATTTTTTAGAGTTCAGATGCTAAGGCTTACCTTTCAGTGCTTCCCTAATATCAAAATCATGTAAACATGTGGCCAAGCATATTCACAAGCAGTTGACATGCAAAAAACTAAATCAAAAGCAATTTAATATTGAAAAAAGGAGAAAATCAAGATAACATGTTAATACATCATGGGCTAAAATCAAATCCTAGAATAAGGGAACTACTCAAGCATATTCAAAATAAAATCCATAAGAACCAAAAAGAACATTCAGAAAACTAGAGGTGAAATACAAAAGAGGAGAAGGAAAAAGAACTCTGAGAGTTTCCGCTGAGAATCCTGATGTCCTCAACTTTTCTCTTGTAAAATCCCTTGATCCCTTGAGTTCCTTTGTGTTTTCCCTTGTGTTTCCAGCCCCTTATTCAGTTCCCATATGCCTCTTTTATCCCATCCTCTTTAGTAACAGTCAGTTCATCAATAAAGGGGAATAAATAGAGTTAAAAACATGTTGTTCTGTTATGATCCACGGCCATGGCAGGTTCCAAGGCCAGGTCGTGGATCGTTCCAGCTCCATTAAAATTCCGCACAACATGTGATCTCCAAGTTCCACGGCCATGGCATTCTTGGTTTTCCCTTATGTTCCACGGCCATGGCAGGTTCCATGGCCAGGTTGTGGAACGCAACACTTGAAAGAATGGAGTAGCAACATCCGTGGGTGTGGTACATTCCATGGCTAGCCTGTAAAACTTGCAATCCACCTACTTATGTAACAAAAACAAACAAAAATCATCCGAACTAAAGGTAAAATAAAAAATGTATGCTAAATGCAAAAAATTACCAAAAACTATGCTAGAAAATGCAACAAATAAATACTAACTAATATGAAAATATATGGATGTTTCACACACATCAAACTCCCTCAAGCTTAAGACCTTGCTTGTCCTCAAGCAATAACTAAGGCCAAACAAATATGTGTGATTAAGAGACAATATTAAATGAGGAACCCGAGAAAACAAACAACCAAGCAATAGGCAAAGTCAATCCAAGAAAGAGAGAGGTAACCAATTTCAAGTCCAATTAGAGGCTTAGGGTCTTTAAATTCATATCCCTCACCAATTTAGGAGCACTCTTCTCACCTCACTCAAGTGTTTAAGGGTGAATGGACAATTCGCTCAACTTCCTCAAAGAAAAATACCCTACCATATGCTTGACTATCAACCAACATCTCCACTTTATTATTCGAAAACACATAAGAATCAAGAGGTATTTTACCAGGTTGTAAAGGGACAATGGGATTCAATTGTTAGGTGTGAAAACCAAAGAAAGGAAAATTCAAGAAGGCTATACAATAAATCAAACAAGCATATGCATGGCAACCTTCTATAATACCCAAGGGGCTTTTCATAATTTTTTCTTCCACCTTTTCTTCCTTTCCTTTCCTTTCCTTTTGTTTTTTTTTCTTCATACAACTTTGAGAAGAGTACATTTACCTCAAGTGAAAATTATTTATTTATTTTTCTCTTTTCTTCCCATACCTATACTTTCCTTCTTTTTTTTAAAATAAAAACTACCAAACTGCCTTTCCCAAATATTCTAAAAGGCACCTTACATGCATCAATTATCAATATCAAACTAGGTACCAAGAAAAACATTTTTTTAAGGCTCAAAATTGGGCAACTAAGGGGTAGCATGTATTTAAAGCTCTGAAGGTTAGAAAAATACCTATTGCCTGGATCATTTTCAAATGTGTTTCCAAAAAATTTATGTTTCATAATGGTTCCACGCCAAGTTCTAGAGGGCACAATCAATGAGGAAAAATATCACACAATCACAAGGAATGGGGCAGATCTTAGCAAATACCCCTCAAGGCTTAAAATCTCACATTTAGAAGTTCAAAACCAATGAGAAACACAAACTAAAAGAACCATATGCTAATCAACAACTTTCAAAAGATCACCTCTACTATCAATAAAAATCATGCAGGTTGCCTACCACAAGAGTCAATCAAATGGGGTTCCAAATCAATATTATCACAAAATCCTCAAGAGTGAGAGATGACACAAAGTTCAACTAAAAAGCAAAGAGAAATGATGGTGTGAAAATGCAAATGAAGATGCAATGCAATATGCAACATGGGAATGCATGAAAATACCAATGATTTAAAAAGCAAAAACGAATATGAAATACCCCCTCAAGCCCTAATGTAAAAATCTAAAACAAGATAAGGAATAAACATGCATGATATTTCAAGTGGCATGCCATTTTTCAAATTGGACTTCACACAATTAATCCACAATCTCAACATCAACTCAATGACAAAAAAAAAAAAAAAATCACACTAGGGTTCGATGCAACCAATTTTTTCAAAGTAGGAAACAAATAAAGATAAAAGTTTAGAAACCACTCGGATCCCATAGCTTGTGGTACAAAGACCAAGGTGTGCTCAAAACATAAGACCTTCCTCCCGGATCCCATTGCTTATGGAAGAAGATCCAAGTAATGCTCAACATATAAGAGCTTCCTCCCGGATCCCATGGCTTGAAGCATGGCGAATGTAGGAGCAAAGGCTTGAGAGCTATGGTGGCCCCTTCGAATGTGAAGGTACTTTCGATTCCTCTTGGATCGAAAAGTAAGTGATAGATTCCTCTTTTGACCTCTTCATGCGTTAGACCTCCATAAAGCACATGAGGTCTTACTTCTTGAGCAAATTTTGTAATGTCCTCCTATTAATGAAAGCCAATATACTTATCAATTTAGAATTTCCAGGTTCCTTGGCAAGCATGGTGAAGTGCTTTCCATATGATTCTTCTCATTTATCCACTGCAGATGAATAATGGAAGATATTTCCTCTTTGCACTCCATTTCATGCTCTTCTCTTCTAGAATCATCTATCAACACCACTTCATCTTCATGTAGGTCCATCCTTGCAACCATGTTTATCTCCAATTGTGCTTGCAAATTTCCCCTACTTGCTCTCTGAAATTATGCGTCATAACTTGCAATCAATCATTGGTCACTCTTGTTTTGGCAATAGAGTTGGATAGCTCTTGGGTATACTTCTCCAGATCAAATTTCAAAGGATTTGGCTCATTCAATTCTCATTCCTCCTTATGCTTCATTATTATACTATATGCTTGTGCATGAGGACATTGATTTCCCCAAAGCATGTAGTCTCCCAAGCATAAATTGGGCCCGAAATAATATCTTGTAACTCCCTCCAAGGTTGGATAATAATAATTGTCCATGTGTTGCATCCACCTTGCACAAACAAAACTCAAAATAAAAATAAAATATATACAAAATAATTATAAAAATGTCTTGATTAACCAACATGCAAGTAAAACTGATATCTACAAATCGCAGTCCCCGACAACGACGCCAAAAACTAGTTGTGTAATTTGTAAGTGCACGATTTTGCCAAGTAGTAAAAATATCGTTCCACTATGACCGTGTTGTTGAGTACCAATTATGCACAATTATGATTATCTAGACGAATCAAGTTTAGTAGAGTGACAGTAAGAATTGCAAATTTTGAAATTAACAAATGGTAGAAAAACAATTTATAAGAATTTCTAGAATTCGGGTTCACCACATGGATGATTAACAGTCTGTAATGATTTCCCCCTTTCTTTACTAAACTACCTTTGAAGGTGATTTATCCTAGGTAATTACTGTTTCCTTTTTGAATACGCTAATGTGCATAATTAGAGCAACTCCTACTTTCGTGGTAATTGAATCTAGGTTGGACCCCTTAAGAACAGTGATGAATCAAAAAACACCTCAAGTGAATTAATCTACTTTCGTGATTGAAAACACAGGTTCAATTTTTAGAGTTCAGATGCTAAGGTTTACCTTTCAGTGCTTTTCTAATATCAAAATCATGTATACATGTGGCCAAGCATATTCACAAGCAGTTGGCGTGCATCAAGATAACATGCTAATACATCATGGGCTAAAATCAAATCCTAGAATACGGGAACTACTCAAGCATATTCAAAATACAATCCATAAGAACCAAAAAGAACATCCAGAAAACTAGAGGTGAAATACAAAAGAGGAGAAGGAAAAAGAACTCTGAGAATTTCCGCTAAGAATCCTGATGTCCTCAACTTTTCTCTTGTAAAATCCCTTGATTCCTTGAGTTCCTTTGTGTTTTTCCTTGTGTTTCCAGCCCCTTATTCAATGCCCACACGCCTCTTTTATCCCATCCTCTTTTGTAATAGTCAATTCATCAATAAAGGGGAATAAATAGAGTTAAAAACATGTTGTTCTGTTATCATCCACGACCATGGCAGGTTCCACGGCCAGGCCGTGATTCATTCCAGCTCCATTAAAATTCCGCACAACATGTGATCTTGAAGTTCCACGGCCATGGCAGGTTCCATAGCTAGGCCGTGGATCTTTCAGCTGCTTGATTCCTGGTTTTTCCCTATGTTCGACGGCCATGGCTGGTTCCATGGCCAGGCTGTGGAACTTGCAACACTTGAAAGAATGGAGCAGCAACATCCGTGGGTGTTGTACATTCCATGGCTAGCCTGTAAAACTTGCAATCCACCTACTTATGCAACAAAAACAAACAAAAATCATCTGAACTGAAGGTAAAATAAAAAAATGCATGCTAAATGCTAAAAATTACCAAAAACTATACTATAAAATGCAGCAAATAAATACTAACTAATATGAAAATATATGCATGTTTCACACACATCAAACTCTCTTAAGCTTAAAACCTTGCTTGTCCTCAAGCAATTACTAATGCCAAACAAAAATGTAGGATTAAGAGACAATATTAAATGAGGAACCCGAGAAAACAAACAACCAAGCAATAGGCAAAGACAATCCAAGAAATAGAGAGGTAACCAATTTCATGTCCAATTAAAGGCTTAGGGTCTTTAAATTCATATCCCTCGCCAATTTAGGAGCAATATTCTCACCTCACTCAAGTGTTTAAGGGTGAATGGACAATTCGCTCAACATCCTCAAAGAAAGTACCCTACCATATGCTTGACTATCAACCGAAATCTCCACTTTATTATCCGAAAACACATAAGAATCAAGAGGTATTTTACCAGGTTATAATGGGGCCATGTGAATCAATTGTTAGGTGGGAAAACCAAAGAAAGGAAAATTCAAAAAGGCTATACAATAAATCAATCAAGCACATGCATGGCAACCTTCTAGAATACCCAAGGGGCTTTTCATAATTTCTTCTTTCACCTTTTCTTCCTTTCCTTTCCTTTGTTGTTTTTTTCCTCTTTTTCATTCATTTTTTTTCTTCAAACAACTATGAGAAGAGTACATTTAGCTCAAGGAAAAATTATTTATTTATTTTTCTCTTTTCTTCCCATATCTATACTTTCCTTCTTTTTCTTTGTTTTTTTTTATTTATAAAAAACTACCAAACTGCCCTTCCGAAATACTCTAAAAGGTACCGTACATGCATCAATTATCAATATCAAACTAGGTACCAAGAAAAGCATTTTTTTAAGGCTCAAAATTGGGCAACTAAGGGGTAGCATGTATTTAAAGCTCTGAAGGTTAGGAAAATACCTATTGCCTCAATCATTTTCAAATGTGTTTCCAAAAATTTCAAGTTTCAAAATGGTTTCAAGCCAAGTTCTAGAGGAAACAATCAATGAGGAAAAATATCACTCAATCTCAAGGAATAGGGCAGATCATAGCAAATACCTCTCAACGCTCAAAATCTCACATTTAGAAGTTCAAAACTAATGAGAAACACAAACTGAAAGAGCCATATGCTAATCAACAACTTTCAAAAGATCACCTCTACTATCAATAAAAATCATGCCGGTTGCCTACCACAAGAATCAATCAAATGGGGTTCTAAATCAATATTATCACAAAATCTTCAAGAGAGAGAGACGACACAGAGTTCAACTAAAAAGCAAAGAGAAATTATGGTGTGAAAATTCAAATGAAGATGCAATGCAATATGCAACATGGGAATGCATGAAAATACCAAGGATTTACAAAGCAAAAACGAATATGAAATACCCCTCAAGCTTAGAAATTTACATTGTCCCCAATGTAAAAATCTAAAACAAAAGAAGGAATAAACATGCATGATAGTTCAAGTGACATGGCATTTTTCAAATTGGACTTAACACAATTAATCCACAATCTCAACATCAACTCAATGACACAAGAAAAAAAATCACACAAGGGTTCGATGCAACCAATTTATTCAAAGTAAGAAACAAATAAAGATAGAAGTTTAGAAACCATCCGGATCCCATAGCTTGTGGTACAAAGACCAATGTGTGCTCAAAACATAAGACCTTCCTCCCTGATCCCATTGCTTATGGAAGAAGAGCCAAGTAATGCTCAACATATAAGAGCTTCCTCTGAATCCCATGGCTTGAAGCATGGTGATTGTAGGAGCAAAGGCTTGAGAGCTATGGTGGCCCCTTCAAATGTGAAGGTACTTTCAATTCCTCTTGGATCAAAAAGTAAGTGATAGATTCCTCTTTTAACCTCTTCATGCATTAGACCTTTATAAAGCACATGAGGTCTTACTTCTTGGGCAAATTTTGTAATGTCCACACATGAATGCAAGCCAATATACTTATCCAATTTAGAATTTCCAGGTTCCTTGGCAAGCGTTGTGAAGTAACTGCTTTCCATATGATTCTTCTCATTTATCCATTGAAAAGGAATAATGGGAGATATTTCCTCTTTGCTCTCCATTTCATGCTATTCTCTTCTAGAGTCATCATCCAACACCACTTCATATTCATGTAGGTTCATCCTTGCAACCATGTTTTTCTCCAATTGTGCTTCATATAGTGCTTATACTAACTGCTTGCAAATTTCCCCTACCTTCTCTCTGAAATTTTGCGTCATAACTTGCAAACAATCATAGGTGACTCTTGTCTTGGCAGCAGAGTTGGATAGCTCTTCGGCATATTTCTCCAGAGCAACTTTCAAAGGATTTGGCTCATTCAATTCCCATTCCTCCTCATGCTTCATTATTATACTATAGGCATGTGCATGAGGGCATTGATTTCCCCAAAGCATATAGTCTCCCAAGCACAAATTGGGTCCAAAATAATATCTTGTAACTCCCTCTAAGGTTGGATAATAATAATTGTCCATGTGCTGCATCCACCTTGCACAAACAAAACTCAAAATAAAAATCAAATATATAACAAAATAATAATAAAAATGTCTAGATTTACCAACATTCAAGTAAAACTGATATCTACAATCCACAGTCCCTGGCAACGATGCCAAAAACTTGTTGTGTAAATCACAAGTGCACGATTCTGACCAGTAGTAAAAATATCGTTCCACTAGGACCGTGTTGTTGAGTACCAATTATGCACAATTATGATTATCTAGACGAATCAAGTTTAGTAGAGTGACAGTAAGAATTGCAAATTCTGAAATCAACAAATGGTAGAAAAACAATTTATAAGAATTTCTATGATTCGGGTTCACCACATAGATGATTAACAGTCTGTAATGATTTCCCCCTTTCTTTACTAAACTACTTTTGAAGGTGATTTATCCTAGGCAATTACCATTTCCTTTCAGAATATGATAATGTGCCTAATTAGACCAACTCCTACTTTAATGGTAATTGAATCGAGGTTGAACCCTTAAGAACAGTGATAAATAGAAAAACACCTCAAGCGAATTAATCAACTTTCGTGATTAAGAACACAGGTTCAATTTTTAGAGTTTAGATGCTAAGATTCACCTTTCAGTGCTTCCTTAATATTAAAATCATGTAAACATGTGGCGAATCATATTCACAAGTAGTTAGCATGCTAAAAACTAAATTAAAAGCAATTTAATATTCAAAAGAGGAGAAAATCAAGATAACATGTTAATACATCATGGGCTAAAATCAAATCCTAGAATAAGGAAACTACTCAAGCATATTCAAAATGCAATCCATAAGAACCAAAAAGAACATTCAGAAAACTAGAGGTGAAATAAAAAGAGGAGAAGGAAAAAGAACTCTGAGAGTTTCCACTGGGAATCCTGATGTCCTCCACTTTTCTCTTGTAAAATCCCTTGATTCCTTGTGTTCCTTTGAGTTTTCCCATGTGTTTCCAGCCCCTTATTCAGTGACCACATGCCTCTTTTATCCCATCCTCTTTTGTAACAGTCAATTCATCAATAAAGGGGAATAAAGAGAGTTAAAAACATGTTGTTTTGTTACGATCCACGGCCATGGCAGGTTCCACGGCCAGACCGCGGGTCGTTGCAGCTCCATTAAAATTCCGCATAGCATGTGATCTTGAAGTTCCACGGCCAGGCCGTGGATCTTTCAGCTGCTTGATTCCTGGTTTCCCCCTATGTTCCACGACCATGGCAGGTTCCATGGCCAGGCCATGGAACTTGCAACATTTGAAAGAATGGAGCTGCAACATCCGTGGGTGTGGTACATTCCATGGCTAGCCTGTAAAGCTTGCCATCCACTTACTTATGGAGCAAAAACAAACAAAAATCATCCGAACTAAAGGTAAAATTAAAAAATGCATGCTAGATGCTAAAAATTACCAAAAACTTTGCTAGAAAATGCAACAATTAAATACTAACTCATATGAAAATATATGCATGTTTCACACACATCATTTTCCCTTCTTACATAGGTCGCCTTAGTGTAGGCGAAGTGAGGTATTTGTGGATTGGGCCTGATAGAATGTAGTATTCAGCTGCTACGTATCCCCATCGGGAATCAAGGCTAATATTGTTCCAGAAGGTGGAGTGGATTTCTTAGAGAATGTGAGAGTCTTCCCTTCTCCCAGAGGTCGCCTTGGTGTAGGCGTAGGCCAGGTATTTGTGGATTATGCCTGACAGAATGTAGTATTCAGCTCCTACCTATCCCCGTCGGGAATCAAGGCTATCATAGTTCCAGAAAGCGGAGTGGATTTCCTAGAGAATGTGAGAGTCTTCTCTTCTCCCAGAAGTTACTTTGGATTTCTTTGCCTTGATTCCCTGCTCCTACACCAAAACGACCTCTGGGATATGTGAAGACTCATAGTCCCTATGAATTCCGCTCCGCCTTGTAGAACAACATTAGCCTTGATTCCCAACGGGAATAAGTAGGAGGAGCAGAATATTACATTCTGTCAGGCTTAATCCACAAATACCACAACTTAGCCTACACGAAGATGACCTCTAGGTGAAGGGAAGACTCTCACATTCTCTAAGAAATCCACTCAGCCTTCTAGAACTACGTTAGCCTTGATTCCCGATGGGAATACGTAGGAGCAGAATACTAAATCTGGTCTGTCTCAATCCACAAATATGTCACATTCACCCACACCAAGACGACTTCTGGGAGAATGGAAGATTCTCACATTCTCTTAGAAATCCACTCTGCCTTCTAGAACAACGTTAGCCTTGATTCTCGACGGGGATACATAGCAGTAGATTAGTACATTCTGTCATGCTCAATCCACAAATTACTCACCTTCGCCTACACCAAGGCGACCTCTGGGAGAAAAGAAGACTTTCACTTTCTCTAAGAATTCCAATCCGCCTTCTAGAACTATGTTTACCTTGATTCCCGATGGGGATACGTAGGAGCAGAATACTACAACCTGTCAGGCTCAATCCACACATACCGCAACTTCGCCTACAGCAAGATGACCTCTAGGAGAAGGGAAGACTATTATATTCTCTAAGAAATCCACTCCACCTTCTAGAACTACGTTAGACTTGATTCTCGATGGGGATACGTTGGAGCATAATACTACATTCGGTCAGGCTCAATCCATAAATACCTCACCTTCGCTTGACAGAATGAGTATTCAGCTCCTACGTATCCCCATTAGGAATAAAGGCTAACGTAGTTCTAGAAGACGGAGTGGATTTCTTAGAGAAAGTGAGAGCCAGCCCTTGTCCCCGAGGTCGCCTTGGTGTAGGTGAAGGTGAGGTATTTGTGGATTGAGCATGATCGAATGTAGTATTCGACTCCTACGTATCCTCTTCGGTTTTTTTCTTTGGTAAGTAACTGGTATATATATTAGAGTACAAGGGCTACTCTCCCATATACACATGTTACCAAAAGAGAAGAAAAGGATTAGGAACAACTATTAGCCCAACCCAAACAGAAACACTTAGGTTGCAACCATAGCTAAGCCCATCCACCAAAAAAGAATTACACTAAATCAAACCCAATAACCAATATACCACCTAATTAAAATAAACATTGCTGCATCAAACCGAACAACTTAGCGACCCTGACCCAGCAACATGAACTCTATAGCACTACAGCGAAACTCAGAAAGACACCATCACGGCAACACCAAACCAGAATAGCCGAGCACCTGCAATTGATCAATTGGAGGTTTTCAAGCATTGCATTGGGTTTAAACTCCAATCCAGAAAGGAGGATTTTCTACTTTTGAATCTTGCATTGCTCCATGACAAAACCCTGACTTTAATTAATTCCACCACATTGATGAAATCCAATTTTTCTTGTTTGAACACCAATTCATTTCTATGAAGCCATATTGACCAAATGGATGCAAACCATAGCATTCTCCATACCTTTTTAGATGCTCTAGTAGGAATCAATCCTTCATGTTGTAGAAGTAACCCCTCCAAATTACCACTTAGTGCTGTGTCAATGCCTAACCAGTTGTAAACATACATCCACACATAATATGAAAAAATACAATGCAGAAACAAGTATGAAGTAGTCTCAGTTTCTAAGTTACATAATCTGCACAAAATGGAGTTGTTCACTGACATAATCCCCCACCTTTACAGTTTGTGCGAAGTAGGAATCCTGTCTAGTATGCTTCTCCAATAAAATGCACCCACCTTCAATGGTATACATGTGTCCCATAAAAGCTTAAAAACATATTTTTGGTTTCCAATCTGGTCATCCATGATCACTTGGTACTCAAGGCTAACCTAGTTCAAGAAGTCGGAGTGGACTTCTTAATGTGAGAGTCTTCCATTCTCCCAGAGGTCGCCTTGGTGTAGGCGAATGTGAGGTATTTGTGGATTGAGACTGAAATAATGTAGTATTCAGCTCCTATCGGGAAACAAGGCTAACGTAGTTCCAGAAGGCGGAGTGGATTTCTTAGACAATGTGATAGTCTTCCCTTCTCCTAGAGGTCGCCTTGGTGTAGGCGTAGGCCAGGTATTTGTGGATTGAGCCTGACAGAATGTAGTATTCAGCTCCTTCCTATCCCCGTCAGGAATCAAGCCTATCATAATTCTAGAAGGCGGAGTGGATTTCTTAGAGAATGTGATAGTCTTCTCTTCTCCCAGAAGTAGCTTTGGATTTCTTAGCCTTGTTTCCCAGCTCCTACACCAAAGTGACCTCTGGGATAAGGGAAGATTCATATTTTCTATGAAATCCGCTCCGCCTTGTAGAACTATGTTAGCCATGATTCTCGATGGGGATACATACGAAGAGCAGAATACTACATTCTATCAAGCTCAATCCAAAAATACCGCTACTTAGCCTACACCAAGGCGACCTCTGGTAGAAGAGAAGACTCTCACATTCTCTAATAAATCCACTACGCCTTCTACTACGTTAGCCTTGATTTCCGACGGGGATACGTAGGAGCAGAATAATACATTTAGTCAGGCTCAATCCTCAAATATCTCACCTTCGCATACACCAAGGCGGCCTCTGGGAGAATGTAAGATTCTCACATTCTCTTAGAAATCCACTCCGCCTTCTAGAACAACATTAGCCTAGATTCTCAACGGGAATACATAGGAGCAGAATAGTACATTCTGTCAGGCTCAATCCACAAATTACTAACCTTTGCCTACACCAAGGCGACCTTTGGGAGAAAAGAGGACTCTCACTTTCTCTAAGAAATCCACTATGCCTTCGAGAACTACCGTAGCCTTGATTCCCGACGGGGATACGTAGGAGAAGAATACTACATTCTATCAGGCTCAATCCACAAATACCTCACCTTCACCAACACCAATGCGACCCTTGGGTGAAGGGAAAACTTTCACATTCTCTAAGAAATACACTCCGCCTTCTAGAACTATGTTAACCTTGATTCCCGATGGGGATACGTAGGAGCAGAATACTACATTAAGTCAGGCTCAATCCACAAATACCTGACCTTAACCTACACCATGCTGAATGTAGGCGAAGGTGAGGTATTTGTGGATTGAGCCTGATCAGCCTCTGGCTCATCTAGTTTTATGACTAGTATGACCAGGGTTTTGTGCTAATTTTATCTCATTTTCGCCCAAATTAGACTTGATTGTCTTTAAGCAACATTTTGAGTCTGTAAAGTATTTTTAGGTCAATTTAGTTGTTTTAGAGTCGAATAAAGCACTTACTGCTATTTACTGTTTTCAGGTTAATAAAAAGAAATAATTCTGGAGTTCTTCGCCCCGCGAGAAGGCATTCGCCTCGCGAACCAGAAGCGTGACTGTTCCAGAAATTGCAAACCTCTCTGTCTCGCCCCGCGAAACATGACTCGCCTCGCGAGTAATCCAACCCTGTAAGACCAGAAGCCATCACGTTTTACCCATGTTGAAGGTCACGGCTGTGACAATTTGGAATTTGAAGAGTCTCGCCTCGCGAAGAGAAGCTCGCCTCGCGAGCTCGCCACTCATTGAAGACTGTTCGTATTATTCGCCTCGGGAAATATAAACTCGCCTCGCGAGCCCGCGGAATCCAGAAGCTGCATATAAGTCTGTTTTAGGCAGAACTGAGGGATCTCTCATCTTTTGTTTTCTTTTTAGTTTAGATAGCTGTGAAATTAGTAATGGAGAACTAGTCTCCTTGATTATCCACTGTGATTGGTTTCCATTTACACTTGAGGTTCTGTAATTCCTGTTTTGTTTGCTATTCTCTTTTCAATACTATGCTATATATTTCTGTTTGTTTAATTCAGGAGTGTATAGTGTTGTGTTGATTTATTTCGGTGATGTTATGTTCCTCTACTTAATCGCGTTTGTTTAATTCGCGTGTGTTCGTTCATGTTCGTTTAGTTCATGAGGGCTTAACCCCGTTTGTTTAATTCGGGAATAGGAACATATATCTGTAGTAGTGATTTCGTTTGTTAATTGTTGCTACAACCGAAAGGGGATTAGAATCTGCTTAGGGGTTGGAATTTACATGAACCAATGATAGTGGGAAACCGAGAACAGTAGGTTAATCGTCCTTAGCATTTTTGTTAATCTCTCAAACTGCTTTGTTTTTTTTTTTTGCTCTGTTTTCTGTTTTGTTTCTTTATTTTAGTTTCAATATCCAAAACCCCCCAATTCTAACTTTTTCTGTTAACAACAACCCAAGAGTCCTTGTGAGACGATATCCGAGTTGTCGCTCCCTATCTACATATTTTTGTAAATCGCTCGCTTTTTGGCGCGTGCGCGACAGCGCGTTCACAAATTGGTGCCGTTGCCGGGGACTCTTGTTGTTATTAACAGAAAATAATTTTAAAAAAAAAATTTGCTGAATTGGTCTGAGTGTGAATCTACCCATGGATTATTATATGCAAGGTTACATGCCTAATTTTAATTATGAACCACCACGCATATATTATCCTGACCCTCCTTGTTTCATACATCGGTTGCCAAGGTTTAGTGGTTTTGCAGGTGAGAATCTGCTGAATCATATGAAAGAATTCCAGTTTGTTTGTTCTACAATGCGGCTACCTGAAGGAATGACAGAAGACCACATCAAGATGAGAGCCTTCCCATTCTCACTAGAAGGTGCTGCGAAGGATTGGTTTTGTTGTCTCGAGCCGAATTCCATCTCAACCTGGTTTGATTTGAAGGAAGTCTTCCTGTGGAGATACTCTCCTGCTTTCAGAGCTGCATCAATCAGGCACAACATTCCTGACCCTTCCACTGATGAGTACCACCCCAGCTGGGAAAACCATCCTAACCCTTGGTATGGGGACTCACAACTGATGTTACCACTGGCACCACCACATAACTCCCCTCAAGTGACCACCTCTGCACCTTCCGAACCTTCACTAGAGGATCTGTTCAAGCAAATGACTGCACAGATAACTGCACAATTGGAAGCAAACAATCTCAAATTTCAACATATGATGGAAGCAAGTCAGCGGGACTTTGCCACTCAAAATGCTCTCATCGTTTCCCCATTAGATACACTGCAAACTCCACATCCCCTTGAAGAACATACAGATTCACAAGCAGTTATTCTTGGCAATACTTCCTCTGAGGACAATTATAATGATGATGTCAAGGATGCTTCTGTTGATGAACTGTGTGTTGAATTTCCAGATATTCATACCTCCCCTGATTCTATCTATTATAATTCATGTGCTGATTGTACTGACACTGCTTTGTGTATAGCATGTTTTGAAAGGTATGAAGAGCAAAACATCCATATGGAACAGGAGAGATATGAGGTTGAGGGCCCTGTTCGGCCAGGAAACATAGAAAATGAGGATTAGGAGGACATTTGCTTCACCATGCTTGAGGATAATGAAGAACCTTTGGAATTAGATGCATGTGTTGAAAGTGATGTGGTGGATGAACTTTGTGCTGAATTTCTAGACATTCGAGCCTTTTCTGATTCTGATTTTCCATTTGTTTCTGACTTTGATGATATTTATTCATGTACTGACTGTACTGACACTAACCCTTGTGTTGTTTGTGCTGAGTTTCTTGATTCTACTTTGCAGGGTGATAGTGTGAGTGAAGCTGTTTGTTCAGCCGAAGTTCTTGACATCATGGCTACTCCAACTATACCATCCATTGAGCAGCCACCCTCCTTAGAGCTCAAGCCACTTCCTGGGAATTTGAAGTATGCTTACTTGGAGAGGAATGAAGAACGTGCAGAAGATGAAGCAGCACCGGAGACCCTCCCTACCTATCTGCCACCTCCCCCTGTGGAACCACCAGCAATGGAGTTCAAGCCTCTGGATTTTTCACCATGGCCAGTCCAAGAGGTTGAATCTCACTTTTATTGGGAGGACTTTGTTGAGAAAGAGGTCAACTGTGACCCAAGAGGGAGTGAGAAGTCCGCCGCACTTGGCGAGGTCACCATAACTGTCAAGCACTCACTTCCATATCAAGGCTGCAAGTTAAGGGACCATGGAACAAGCTTCAGTCCTTTGTCTATCACGTGGGCATTATGCTACCAGCCATGGGATCCGGGAGGATCAAATTGCACTTTGGGCATTCCGTGGCCGCTGTATCACAGACAGTGGGATCCTGGTGGAACCAACTCCACGAGTTTTTCTGAACCCTACTCTTTTTAATTGCTTTTCCTTGCTTTGTTTTTGTTTTGTTTTTCGTTTAGCTCCTGAATAATTTGAGAAGATCAGGAGTATGTGTGTTGAGTCTTGTGTTGGCAAGCTTGATTGGATTTTGATTTAATTTTGCATAGATGGATTGCATGTTATTGTTGACTGTTTTCCCCCCTAGGATTTGAAAATTGAAAATTTGATCCCCACTTGAAAAATTTGAAAACTGAACTTTGAGATATTTTGTTATGATGGCATGATTTATGATAAGTTTGGGGTGATGGGAAGCACACACTAGGGATATAATCTCGGTCAAACAATTTGCAAAAATGTCCAGGTGAGGATTTGAGCCTCCAACATGTTTTAAACTGTGTGAAATCATTTTCAAGTTGCACTTTCCCGAATATGCTTGAATCTCTTCTTGGTTTGCATGTTTATGTGTTTGCATCAAATGATTTAGGCATTTTCTTTGTAAATAACCACTTGGCCTAAATTAACCATCCCTAATGCATGTTTCCTAGTTAGCCCCATTGATCCTAATTACCTGTTAATTCTTGATGACCTTATGTTATGAGCCTAAAATCTGAAAAACCATGTTAATCCGATCTTAGGATTAGGAGAGCATGGAAGCTTAGCAAGAGAAGGTTGCAAGAAACTAAGTTTGGGGTGGCTACAAGGATATGATGTGTTGTTTGGGATTGAAAAAAAAATAAAAAAATAAAATAAAAAGGTTGGAGTCAAAGGCAAAGAATAAAAAAAAAAAGAAAAGAAAAAAAAAAGAAAAAAAAAAGAAAAAGTGCAAAAATGTCAAAAAGGATATTGAAAGAAAAGAGGCTGTAGTCACCCAAAGTAAAAAGAAGAATGAGAAAAGGAACTTGAGTGGAATTTCAATGTTTTGAAGTGTTTCATGCTCTCTTAGTTCCTAGGGACTTAAGCCCAGTACCTTTGTATATCCTACCTTTAGCCAGGCCCCATTACAACCTTAAAAGACCTTTTGATGTTGCATGCATGTTTTCTGTGGGAATCATTTGGAGATGAAAATCAAATTTATGGGAAGTGCTCTTAAAAGTGAAATTGAGTGAAATGTTGTTAGCCTGACAAAAACTGAGCGAATGAGCGAAACACTAATTGCCCTTGTGAGGAAGGCAATTGTTTGAATTTGGTGATCTCCCTCTTGTGTGTAACTTGGATCCCTTGCTTAGATTAATGATTGCTTGAATGATGAAACTCTCAATTGTTTGGAATAAATGATTGTGGGGATTGCTTTGTTTGAAAGTGGGGAACATTGAAGAAAATTGTTTTGATGAATTGCTTGAAATCTGTGCAAAGTTTATTGAATCTCTTAAGCTTGCCATGTCTTGAGTCTTTTTAAGTGTTTGAGTTTTGGTTTGCTTGGGGACAAACAAAGTTTAAGTTTGGGGTATTTTGATCAGCCTCTGGCTCATCTAGTTTTATGACTAGTATGACCAGGGTTTTGTGCTAATTTTATCTCATTTTCGCCCAAATTAGACTTGATTGTCTTTAAGCAACATTTTGAGTCTGTAAAGTATTTTTAGGTTAATTTAGTTGTTTTAGAGTCGAATAAAGCACTTACTGCCATTTACTGTTTTCAGGTTAATAAAAAGAAATAATTCTGGAGTTCTTCGCCCAGCGAGAAGGCATTCGCCTCGCGAACCATAAGCGTGACTGTTCCAGAAATTGCAAACCTCTCTGTCTCGCCCTGCGAAACATGACTCGCCTCACGAGTAATCCAACCCTGTAATACCAGAAGCCATCACGTTTTACCCATGTTGAAGGTCACGGCTGTGACAATTTGGAATTTGAAGAGTCTCGCCTCGCGAAGAGAAGCTCGCCTCGCGAGCTCGCCACTCATTGAAGACTGTTCGTATTATTCGCCTCGGGAAATATAAGCTCGCCTCGCGAGCCCACGGAATCTAGAAGCTGTATATAAGTCTGTTTTAGGCAGAACTGAGGGATCTCTCATCTTTTGTTTTCTTTTTAGTTTAGATAGCTGCGAAATTAGTAATGGAGAACTAGTCTCCTTGATTATCCACTGTGATTGGTTTCCATTTACACTTGAGGTTCTGTAATTCCTGTTTTGTTTACTATTCTCTTTTCAATACTATGCTATATATTTCTGTTTGTTTAATTCAGGAGTGTATAGTGTTGTGTTGATTTATTTCGGTGATGTTATGTTCCTATACTTAATCGCGTTTGTTTAATTCGCGTGTGTTCGTTCATGTTCGTTTAGTTCATGAGGGCTTAACCCCGTTTGTTTAATTCGGGAATAGGAACATATATCTGTAGTAGTGATTTCGTTTGTTAATTGTTGCTACAACCGAAAGGGGATTAGAATCTGCTTAGGGCTTGGAATTTACATGAACCAATGATAGTGGGAAACCGAGAACAGTAGGTTAATCGTCCTTAGCATTTTTGTTAATCTCTCAAACTGCTTTGTTTTTTTTTTTGCTCTGTTTTCTGTTTTGTTTCTTTTTTTTAGTTTCAATATCCAAAACCCCCCAATTCTAACTTTTTCTGTTAACAACAACCCAAGAGTCCTTGTGAGACGATATCCGAGTTGTCGCTCCCTATCTACATATTTTTGTAAATCGCTCGCTTTTTGGCGCGTGCGCGACAACGCGTTCAAGCCTGACCGAATGTAGTATTCTGCTCCTACGTATCCCCATCGGGAATCAAATTTAACTTAGTTCTAGAAGGCGGAGTGGATTTCTTAGAGAAAGTAAGAGTCTTTCCTTCTCCCAAAGGTCGCCAGGGTGAAGGTGATGGTGAGGTATTTGTGGATTGAGCATGACCGAATGTAGTATTCTGCTCTTACGTATCCCCATAAGGAATCAAGGCAAACATAGTTCTAGATGCCGGAGTGGATTTTTTAGAGAATGTGAGAGTCTTTGCTTCTCCCAGAGGTTGTCTTGATGTAGGCGAAGTTGAGGTATTTGTGGATTGAGCATGACAGAATGTAGTATTCTGCTCTTACGTGTCCCCGTCGGGAACTAGCGCTAACGTAGTTGTAGAAGGCGGAGTGGATTTCTTAGAGAATTTGAGAGTCTTCCCTTCACCCAAAGGTCGCCTTGTGTAGCCTAAGTTGAGGTATTTGTGGATTGAGCTTGATAGAATGTATTATTTTGTTCCTATGTATCCCCATCGGGAATCGAGGCTATCGTAGTTCTAGAAGGTGGAGTGGATTTCTTTGAGAATGTGAGATTCTTTAATTCTCCTAGAGGTCGCCTTGGTGTAGGCAAAGGTGAGGTATTTGTTGATTGGACCTGACAGAATGTAGAATTCAGCTCCTACCTATCCCCGTCGGGAACAAGCCTATCATAGTTCCAGAAAGCATAATGGATTTCTTACAGAATGTGAGAGTTTTCTATTCTCCAAAAGTCGCTTTGGATTTCTTAGCCTTGACTCCATGCTCCTACACCAAAGAAACCTTTTGGTGAAGGTAAGACTCACATTCTCTAAGAATCCCACTCCGCCTTGTAGAACCACGTTAGCCTTGATTCTCGACAGGGATACATAAAAGCATAATACTACATTCTGTAAGGCTCAATCCATAAATACCGTAACTTCGCCTACACCAAGCAACCTCTGGAAGAAATAAAGACTCTCACATTCTCTAAGAAATCCACTCCACCTTCTTGAACTATGATAGCCTTCATTCTCGAAGGGAATACATAGGAGCAGAATACTACATTTTTGTCGCTCAATCCACAAATTCCTTACCTTCGCCTACACCAAGGTGACCTCTGGGAGAAACAAAGACTCTCACCTTCTCTAAGTAATCTACTCCGCCTTCTAGAACCACGTTAGCCATGATTCCCGACGGGGACACGCAGCATGATGAGAATACTACATTACATCTGGGGTTCAATCCACAAATACCTCACCTTCATCTACCCCAAAGCGACCTCTGGTAGAAGTCAAGACTCTCACATTCTCTAAGATATCCACTCCACCTTCTAGAATTACGTTAGCCTTGATTCCCTATGGGGATACGTAGGAACTTAAAAATAAGTGCATGGGGCTCAATCCACAAATATCTCACTTTCACCGACACCAATGCGACCTCTGGGAGAAGGGAAGACTCTCAAATTCTCTAATAAATCCAATCCACCTTCTGAAACTACGTTAGCCTTGATTCCCAATGGGGATAAGTAGGAATAGAATAATACATTCTGTCAGGCTCAATCCACAAATACCTCAACTTCGCCTACACCAAGGCGACCTCTGGGAGATTTGAAGAATCTTACATTTTCTAAGAGATCCACTCCACATTCTAGAACTATGTTAGGCTTGATTCCCGACGGGGATACGTATGAACAGAATAATACATTCTGTCAGGCTCAATGCACAAATACCTCACATTCGCCTACACCAATGCGACCTCTGGGAGAAGGGAAGACTGTCAAATGTAGTATTATGCTCCTACGTATCCCCATAGGGAATCAAGCCTATCGTAGTTCTAGAAGGCGTAGTAGATTTTTTAGAGAATGTGAGAGTCTTCGCTTCTCCCAGAGGTTGTCTTGGAGTAGGGAAAGTTGAGGTATGTGTGGATTGAACCTGACAAAATGTAGTATTCTGCTCCTATGTGTCCCCGTCGGGAGTCAAGGCTAACGTAGTTCTAGAAGGCGGATTGGATAAGTCTTTCTTTCTCCTAGAGGTCGCATTGGTGTAGGAGAAGGTGAGGTATTTGTGGATTGAGCCTGATAGAATGTATTATTATGTTCCTACATATCCCCGTTGGGAATCGATGCTAACGTAGTTCTAGAAGGTGGAGTGGATCTCTTGGAGAATGTCAGATTCTTCCCTTCTCCCAGAGGTCGCCTTGGTGTAGGCGAATGTGAGTTATTTCCGGATTGAGCCTGACAGAATATATTATTCTGCTCCCATGTATCCCCGTCGGGAATCAAGGCAAACGCTGTTCTAGAAGGCGGAGTAAATTTCTTAGATAATGTGAGGTATTTGTGGATTGAGCCTGACAGAATGTAGTATTCTGGTCCTAAGTATCCCCAACGGGAATCACGGCTAATGTAGTTCTAGAAGGCGAAGTGGATTTCTTAAAGAATGTGAGAGTCTTTCCTTCTCCCAGAATTCGCCTTGGTGTAGGCGAATGTGAGTTATTTGTGGATTGAGCCTGACAGAATATAGTATTCTGCTCCAATTTATTCCCATCAGGAATCAAGGCTAACGTAGTTCTAGAAGGCATAGTGGATTTCTTAGAGAACGTGAGAGTCTTCCCTCCTCCCAGAATTTGCCTTAGTGTAGGCGAAGGTGAGGTATTTGTGGATCGGGCCTGACAGAATGTAGTATTCAGCTCCTACCTATCCCCGTCGTGAATCAAGGCTATGAGAGTCTTCCCATGTCTCAGAGGTTGCCTTGGTGAAGGCGAAGGTGAGGTATTTGTGGATTGAGCATGACCGAATGTAGTATTCTGCTCCTACGTATCCTATTCAGTAATCAAGGCTAACGTAGTTCAAAAAGGCGGAGTGGACTTCTTAATGTGAGAGTTATCCCTTCTCCCAGAGTTCGCCTTGGTGTAGGCGAAGGTGAGGTATTTGTGGATTGAAACTGACATAATATAGTATTTAGCTCCTACGTATCCCCGTCGAGAACCAAGGCTAACGTAGTTCCTGAAGACGAGTGGATGTCTTTGAGAAAGTGAGAGTCTTCCGTTCTCCCAGAGGTCGCCTTGGTGTAGGCGAAGTGAGGAATTTGTGGGTTGGGCCTGACAGAATGTAGTATTCATCTCCTACCTATCCCCATCGAGAATCAAGGCTATCATAGTTCCAGATGGCGGAATGGATTTCTTAGAGAATGTGAGAGTCTTCTCTTCTCCCAGAAGTCGCTTTGGATTTCTCAGCCTTGGTCCCCCACTCCTACTCTTACACCCTTCTCAGGCGCTACATTTTACGTGACATTTTAAGGCCGAAAAGTAGTTTAGTTAAATTCTCTGCAATAAAATGGGGTAAATTGTTTTTCTTTTTCACAAGACATCAATATAAATGCTTGGAATCAAGTAAATGTACACTAAAATATTTCGTAATCATAGTTAAGGTTATAAGTTTGAAAATTATTTACATGAAACCCAACCCAACTCATAAACTGAAAACATAAAGATACACAAACCCAACATAAATCTATGGAGACGTAGCTCATAAAATATAAGATACTTGGAGTCACAGCTCTATAAACGGTAACATTAACTCCCAGATACAAGCTGGCGAAACTAAAATATAAAAGACCACCCTCTCTCGTACATCATGAGATGAACAAACCCAACTGACTATATCCTAGTGGAAACTCTACTCGATTCCACTATCGACATCGTCACAACGACACTACTAGAGCCACTACAAATTTATAAATTTCGGGGTTGCTTACGGAAACCAAAAGCCATTCTAGTGGCAAAGCAGACAGTACTAACCTCTTGGGAATCACCCCTCGTTGGACTATTCATGTTTCAACGCTTTAGTACATTATGAAGGTTGGTCATTCATCACCAACTCAATTATGCCTCTTTAAGTCCATTCCCGAACAGGACTACTTGTCAAGCAAGTAACCTTAAAATACTCTTTGTCATTAAGTATTATGGCGGTAAGGATAAGTGAATTGTACTTACTTTATGGCACATTGTTTTGCTCCACCATGAGTCATATTCATTAAGTCATTGTTTTCAATAAGCCATCCACGACTTAGGTTTTCCATTTAACTTGAAATACTAGTCGTAACAACTAAATCCTTTTGGTTCAAAATCAGCACTCGTTGGTTAAAGTCAAACCATTAGGAAATAAGATTGACAAATAGGTATATTGATACCAAAACTTTCAAAATAGTATTTCAAATCCCGTAAAATTATTGAGAGACGATTTTCCCCTTTTTTACTTGATTTAGGACCGAAACCCCTAAACTTTCAAAATAAATTTCCTTTACTCAAAATCATCAATTATGTAGGTTCTAATACTCATTCTAAGGTATTAAAATACCAAATTAATGTCTTGAATAATATTTCACTTAAAAGTCCTAAAACTTAACCGAAAGTTTGAGTTCAAAAATTGGGAAATTCCTTTCCTTAAACTCTTTGATTCTAAAGGTTAATAATTCATTTTGGAATCTTACGACACTTAGTTAAGTGTCAAAAACAGTTTTCAACTCCCAAAAATTGTGTTGGTCGATTCTCCATTCTTGGTTAATTTCACAAGTTCAAAATATTGGGATCTCAATTCCTTTATCTCTTAAACATGATTTTATCCTTTTATGACTTAAACAATTATCAAAGTCATTTTGAAATTAATTTGAACATTTTAAGAGGGTTTTAAACCTTATAAAAACAGTTTTGGTAAAACAACACTTCCTTCTTGCTTTTATTTATCTTTAAAACACTCATTTCTTTAATTTCTAAGGCATTATTTGGGTAATTCAAAATATAACGTACAATTTAAAAATTTCTCAAGTCCTTTCTGAAAACCTTAACCAAAAATCAAAGTTCCAAAATAATTGTTCAAAACTAATTCATTTTCCTTTATGGATTTAACATTCATTTTCTCACTTAAGGATATTAAAATCGCTTAAGTTTCCCGGATTGGAGTTAAACTCCCATTTCCATTCACATTTGGCCAAAAGCCAATCACAACCAAAGAGAAGGTTACATTTCACCAAACAATCTTACAATTATCCATATGTATCAATATATCAAGTTATATCGAATAATCACAATAATCAAGTTATTTGCAATAACCAAGTATTAAATCCTCACTTTGATCCAATGATCAAAGTGATGGTTTTCAACATGCTAGAAATCATTTCCCAACTAATCAACATGTTAATGAGCATTAATTCAAGCCACAAACAAATTTCTCAACACACAACCATATCTAGCACATAACCAAGCCATAAACAAATATTACAACTACACTCATACAAAGAGATAAATAGACAGTGGATGACCCTTGTATAGGATTTCCAACACCAGACAATTTAAAGCCATCTTCACATCCACCAATATGGTGTGATGTGCTTCCCTCCCCCCTTACCTCTTGTAGACAAGAGAGGATCATTTCCTTGGTTTTCAAGAGTAAGTCCCCCTCAGAGCGAAGCTGCAAAGAGCTAAACCCCAGCTAATAACCCGACTGGACGTTCCAGTTTCCTCTGACATCTTGCGACATGCAACACCCTGTTTTTCACTGTTTTAAATAACGGAAATGTATATGAATATGTTTATATGCTTATTTTAGTTTTATAAAATCATTTTAAATGAACTAAGTTCATCACCTTATCCTACTTGAATGTAGAAAGCTACGGTTAAAATTTAGGTTGGAAAGTCAGGCAAAACTCGAATTTCAATTTCAGAGATATAATTATATTGATCAGAAGACCTAATTTGAATTTGTGAAAAAAAACTTGAGGTTTTTATTTTATTTCCTACGATTGTGAATTTTTAGAATTATTTCATTAAATGTAAAATTATATATCTTTTACGGGCGTTATATTCAATCGAGCGAACGACGGAGCCGATTATGCGAGTTTTGGGACTCGATAAGTGAATAAACCCTATGTTCTCTTATGAATGAGTCATCCATGTGAGAGGATTAATGTGGCACAATGTTATGTTGGTAATTTTTAATAACTGCATTTTGGTCCTTAAACTTTCTCTTAATTTCATTTTGGTCCCTAAACAAACTTTCATGATAGTCCAAGTGAATTGGATCAATTTTCATGCTTCCAAACCATAATGGGCTGCAGTTTTTGAGGCCCAATATCATGGCTAAGATGTTATTTTGCATGAAGCCAATTTCTACTCTTAATTTTCCTATGCCTTTGTTATGTCTTAAGCATTTTTATGTTGGAAATCAAGTAAGTGGACTTGGACTTCTCAAGCCCAAATTGCGCATGGCCCAAGTCCAAGGCCCACGTGGATTTTCCTTCATCAACTTAGACGAGTCCATCTTCTACAAGCTTCTCATTCGTTCTCCTATCTTCATCTTTGTTCTTATTCTCTCTTAACACAAAAGCTTGAGTTTGTGAAGCAACTTGGTGATTCTTGCACTTTTCTTCAATTTCAAGAGGTAATCCATGATCCTCATCATCATTTAACTATATGTTCTTCAATTCATTTCATGATTAGAAGCCTAAATCATCATGTTCTTCTCTTGTGATCTTTACTTTGAAAATCCATAGAAAATGATCGAAAAATCCAATAAATATGAAACCAATTTCTATGTTCTTGTTATTATCTCTATAATCATAATCCAAGAGATTGATGTAAACAAAGTTTTCCTCCCCAATTATTTTAATAAGGCCGAACCCTATAAGTGTGGGTGGAGGAACTTTTGTTCAAGTGTTTAGAAAGTGATCACAGATCTCATCTTTCTAATATGTATCTATGTTGAATCCAAGTTCTTCTATCAAACTTAAATCTCTTGCCTTATTTTTGTGCCTTGGCCGAAATTATGTGTTGAGGAGCTTGGAAGTTTTTTTTTTTAATTCAATCTTTGCTGTTAAATCATTAATCCTATGTCTTAAGTACTTAAGGATCACTAATCCAAAGACTTAAGAATTTTCGAATTTTTTAGCCACAAAAACCTCTCTAGGTCGTGACCTATCATAGAAGAATAAGTGATTTTATTTGCTTGTTTTTGATTGGTTGATTTGTGGTTTGTTGAAGGATAAAGAATTGTACCGAGTACGTGTGTCGATGATTTCCGAATTAGCGACAAGTTTTTAAATCGGAAACTAAGTTCTTCGAGAGGTCTGAGGGGATGGCCTGAGGGATTTTTCCGATGGCTATGTGCTATCAAGTTGTTGTCTGCATTATTTATCTGTGGTGCTTGATTAATTTGGTTGAAGTTGTTTTGTTTATATATGGGTTACTTATCTGTATTTAATTGTTTATCTACAATTATATATTATAGTTATTTGATGCATGATCTGTTTATTGTTGTTTGAGAAGCCTGACAGTGGTCAGTGCCCAATCAATTAACCAGATAAAAGCTTTAAGAAGCTTTATAAATTATATTCAATTTTTATGAGAGAAATATTGGAATATAATATTGATGGAAAATTGTATTTGGGAAAAATAAGAAATATTGTAAAATATCATTATTTTAATGATTTATCGGTGTAAGAGTGAACCATGAGTCACAATGAGGACGTAACAGTGAAAATATTTTTGTACTGCTAATTTTTATGTAAGAAATTCGGTAATATTATAAAAAATTATTTTATGAAATTAATCTTCGAAAATAACTTCATTATAATTTTAGAAAATTATTTAAATGGAAAAAGCTAAGAATTGGCTTAAATGACTCCAAAAAGGCTAAATGACGTCAATTTGGAAAAGTATCGACGACAAGTATTTCTATAGCGGCAGTACATATTTTTAAACAAGTTTGAGCCTCAAGTGACCTTCTTTTCTGAAAACTAAATTTTCAGTAACTGATGATTTTATGAAAGAATTTCCCATTTGAAATGATTTTTCCGAAATCAAGTTTTCTAAACAATGTTAATGATGATATGGAACTTGGTAACCGAGACATCGGGGTACTAAGGTTCTTATGGTGTTATGGACTTGATGTCCTGTAAACGTGGTGTCTACTGTAGACGTGGTGTCTACTTTATGGTGTATTTAAAGGTGTTAAAACATTTAAGATGTTTTCTATTACCACGAACCTATGGCTGGTGCATCGGTCTAGGTGTTTCATGATTGAGCACTCGGACTTTGAGGTCCTGTGTTATTAATGAAAGTTTTAAAGATGTTTAAAACTATGTTTGGTCGTAAGCTTTTGAGTTCCGGCAAGGAAAGATTGAACACAAAGGAAAGTGTCAAGAACAATTTTTTTTGCATGCATATGGCAGACGTGCCCGCCGTTTTATGTATCAGTACCTTGCGGAGTCAGGTATCTCATACTATTGTTTTCTTCATTGTGTCCTGATTGGACAATGAAACCCCATTTACGGTTTTATCACTATGCCTCGGTTTTGGACAGTGTGCAATGGGTTTGGCTGTGTGCCTATGGCTGTGTACCTTGTGTAACAGTCGAGCCTAATCGACTCATCACTTGTTGGGATATCTCATGAGATTAAGTGCGAATTTAGACGATGTATATGCAGTGTTCATGCATAGTTTTTCAAGTGATGACGTTTGAGGTGTGAAACCCATTGATAAACTATTTGCTTTGATATGAATGCTTATGTTGATATAACATGTATATGTGTATGTGTTTTCTGTTGTATCGCACATGTAGTTGTCGAGTTAAATCCATATACTGGTTTCTCACTCTTGCATGTTTTAATTGTGGTTTTTCTACTTGTGCATATATATTTACATATGATATTAGATGGACCCGGATTTTCGTATGGCACATTCGAGGCTATGTTCGATAACATTTGATCACGCACATCACGGTGGTGCTTGGGAGATTAACCCAGGGGCACTGAGTGCCACCTATTTTGGCCCTAGTCCTGGTCAACAGCACAGTAGCTGCGGGACCACAGCAGAGGACGCATGTCGTGGAGACTGTCGATGTATCTCTACCTCCAGTTTGGCTATATCTATAGTTTTTGGCTGAGCATGGGATGCTCGATGTTACACCTCAGTCGATTCAGTCTCTTCAGGTAGCAGTACCAGCAGCACCTCCGGTAGAGGTGGTTTTGGATGAGGTCGAGGAGGACCCAGATGAGTACCTAGTGGACGATCTTGAGTTACACCCTCCTGCTATTGATGATAACGATTCTCCCGTTGAGAGAGCGGGAGCAGAGGTATCTTCACGAGATACTCCTGCTGTAGTTGGGGGTGATCATCATGATCTCCCTAACAGTTTTCATTAGCTTGACCAGCTATAGGTTTAGTTTCTTTTGGGGTAGCGAGTTTCGTCAGTTTTGATCTGGCTACTGAGAGCCATGAGTTTTTGTATGGTTCTAGACTATTCTCTACGTTATATGTATATGTCTTTATTTTCCTTACTTAGTTTTGTGGAGAATGGCCTACTTGTATGATGGCCCTTTTGTGATCTCCTTGTAGTGATATAGTGTGTTTTAACTGATGATGCATATATGTATACCTATACGTTTGATTATGTTCACGATGTTTTTTTTAAAAAAATTATCACCATTCCTGCGATAAGATGTATAACTAAACATTTATTTTCCGAAAGTAACCAGCAAATTATAATTTTATTTTCGGCTTTTGGGTAACTATGTGATGTCCCAAGACGGAGTGTCGCATTTGTAGTACCAGAGTTGGTCGAGTCTTTCGGGAATCTTTGGGGAATAGGTCTGTTGTATTAAATTTGTGTTTCCTCTAAAGTAAGACTTGTTTGAATAACTTCTTAGAAGTAATGTGCATTAATACCTAAGTACACGTTTCTTTTCTGGTTGTGGTTTAACTAATTTTGTCTTGTAGGTCAGTTATGGAACTAGAACTAGAAGGTGGAAGTGGACATGGTCATGGACGCAGTCACGGAAGGGGTCGACAAGGTGGTCCCATTGGTAGCCGTGGTAATATGAATGAAAATTGTGAAGAAGGAGTGGATTATGCGGCTCAAGCGATGGAAAACGTGGCAGCTGCGATTGCAAATCAAACTGCATCTATGAATGCTCAAAATCTACAAGCTGCGGAAGGCAAGGCTAAGATTGCGTTTTGAAGCCAAAATCCTTCACAGTTTGGTGGAGATGCTGACCAAAATAAAACTGATTTATGGATTCAGGAGTTGGAGAAAATCTTTGAACTGGTGGTCACTCCGGCAGAGATTAGGGTTACCTTTGTTGCTTTCCTACTGATAGGAGATGCTGAGTACTGGTGGAAAGGTGCCAGACAACTTCTAGAAGCTGATCATCAGGAAATTACCTAGAACATTTTTTTGAACTGCATTCATGGACAAGTATTTTCTGGAGAGCATAAGGATCGAGAAAGAACAACAATTTCTGGGGTTACAACAACGAGATTTATCTGTGGGGGAGTATGCGACGAAGTTTGAATCACTTGCTAAATACTTCCGTTTCTTTCAAGCCCAACCAAATGAAAGTTGGAAGTGTGAGAGGTTTGAGGTGGGACTCAGATTTGAGATTAAAGAGTCTGTCTTACCTTTACAACTCCGAAATTTTCAAGCTTTAGTTGAGATGAGTTGGAAGATAGAACAAATGAGGAAGGGAAAAGATAATAGGGGGGATGTTGGTGGACCCTCTCGTTTCAATAACCAAAACTAGAATTGGAAAGGGAAACAGAGTCAGAAGAAACCTTATTTCCGTCCACCAGGAAATAACCAGAATCAACAACCATATCGTTCGAATTTTGCTGCAACCGGGAGTGGAGGCCAAAAGAATCAAAACCAAGGCCAAGTCAGAAGGTGTTTTAGCTGTGGAGACACAAGACATATGATGGATACTTGCCCTACGAGAGGAGTTAAATGTTTCAACTGCGATCAAATGGGACATTTGACAAAGGATTGCAATGCACCAAAGCATGGACCAGCTGTCAATAATAACAGGACAAATAAACTGAAGACTAAGGGGAGAGTTTACATTGTGAGTGGAGCTGAGGCTTCAAACTCTGATGATCTCATACAAGTTAAATGTGACATAAACGGTAATCATTTAACTGTACTATTTGATTCGGGTGCGACGCATTCTTTTATTTCGACGGATCGTGTGAAACTGCTGAAATTGCCTGTTTCTTCATTATCGTATGATCTGATTGTTTCAACCCCTACTGCTAAGTCAGTTATTGTCAACTCTGTTTTTTTGAACTGTCTTGTTATTATTCAGTCTTGACATTTTCTTGTTGATTTAATCTGTTTGCCTTTAATACAGTTAGATGTAATTTTAGACATGGATTGGTTATCTTCCAACCATATCTTAATAGACCGTGCACATAAAATTTTAGTTTTTCCTAAGGATGAGATTTCTGGATTTTTAACTGCTAATCAAGTAAACGCTTCTTTAAAAGAGGGAGCCCAATGATACATGTCATTATTTTACTTAGATGTTAAGAGCGAGTTAGATTTATAGTCCATACCTATCGTCAACGAGTTTTTGGAAGTTTTTCCTGAAGACGTACCCGGACTACCGCTTGTTCGGGAGATTGAGTTTGCGATTGATCTGGTTCCAGGCACTGGACCAATATCCATCGCACCATATCGAATGTCGCCATCAAAACTTGAAGACTTGAAAGGTCAACTAGAGGAACTAATGAGAAAGGAATTCATTAGACCTAGTGTATCGCCTTGGGGAGCTCCAGTTTTACTGGTGAAAAAGAAAGACGGAACTTCTCGTTTATGCATAGATTTTCCAAGGATAGATGACTTAATGGATCAGTTACGTGGAGCGGCCGTTTTCTCGAAGATAGATTTACGGTTGGGCTATCATCAGATTCGTGTGAAGGCAGAAGATATCCCGAAAACATCATTCCGAACACGCTATGGGCATTACGAGTACCTCGTGATGCCATTTGGAGTTATGAATGCTTCTGCTATATTTATGGATTACATGAATAGGATTTTTCGTCCTTACTTGGATCAGTTTGTCGTCATTTTTATAGACGATATTCTAATCTATTCTTCCAATAAAGAAAAACATGTTGAACATCTCAGTGTGGTTCTCCAAATTTTAAAGGAAAAAAGTTATACGTGAAACCTGAAAAGTGTGAATTTTGGTTAGACCAAGTTCAATTTTTAGGACACGTAATCTCAAGTGAAGGGGTTGCTGTGGATCCAATGAAAATCAAAGATGTTTTACAATGGGAAAGGCCCAAGACGGTAACCGAGATTCGTAGTTTTGTGGGTTTAGCTAGATACTATAGGAGATTTGTAACACCCTTCTCATGTGCTACATTTTACGTGACATTTTAAGACAGAAAAGTAGTTTAATTAAATTCTTTGCAATAAAATGGGGTAATATTTTTTTTAAGATTAATAGAATGGATCTAGGTAGAATTCTCAAAGTTTGAAATAAAACATTTCGAAATGTCCCCTTTGAAAAATGGAGTTTGGATGAAGTTGGAAGACATGATAAAACATTTTATAACATCAAATCTTTTCCTTTTTCTCAAGGGAGACGGTAAGCAATAAAACATCTAACCTCATCAAATATTTACATAATACACTCCAGAGTTACTTAGAAGATAATGGTACACTAAAACATTTACTATCATGATTAAGGTTATAAGTTCGAAAATCATTTACATAAAAACCCAACCTGACTCATAAACAAAAAATATAAAGATACACAGACCCAACATAAAGCTATGGAGACGCAGCTCCTAAAATATAATACACTTGGAGTCGCATCTCCATAAACGATAACATTAACTCCCAGACATCCCAAGCTATCCAAACCAAAATATAAAAGACCATCCTCTCTCGTACATCATGAGAAGGACAAACCCAACAGATGAGATCTAGTGGAAACTCTATTTGAGTCCACTACCGATGTCGTCACAAAAGACATCCCTAGAGCCATTATATAAGTAGCTCTCTGATTAAGCCTTTCCCTTACCAAGGAGAAAGTCATAGCCTCTGAGACCAACAACTGTCATGCCTGTCTCAAGGAAAGAAAGGTCAGGCATGACAGAAAACACCAAGATCATCATCTTGGAACATCTAAAAGCTGGAAGACGTCCAATAGAACTCCAACATATTGTATGCAAGCTCGGACCTCAACCTCTATGATGAATCAGCCAAGCGACATCTCTATATTCTCCAAAATAACACAGAAGGCACGTAGCCAGCCAACATAGGCAATATAAAAATAAGGAGGTGAGATTCCGAAACATCACAGCATATGGCATATATAAAAATAGCACGACACCACATAGCATATATTCATATTCATGTAAACATATATCTCAGTCAAGCTGTCCAGTATATATAAGTAACAGATAACACGTGCACATATAGCCAACAATACACAATATCAATGTAACCATAATCTCATCAAACATGACTGGACACTGTTAGTTCATAGAGACACAAGAACAGAGGTAACTGATTGAAACTACATAGTCCCATACCTACATAGCCTCAAGGAAGATTTGATCCTAACTCCTGAGCTAAGAGAACATTCGGAAGGAGTGGTTAGAGCTCGATATTTCACAACTGTCAATATTAGGCATCTTGTGCGAATCAATCATAACAGCCACATGTGGAATTAGAACTGATTGTGAAACATTTTCGATAACCTGGTATGGCTAGCATCTAGTAGTAGATGTCGGTGTATTGCGTGAAACACCATAACCAGATGAATCACCAACCGAACATCTGTGGCCTTCCTACCCTGACCATCCCCAAGACCATTGAAGATCATCACTAGAACGTCCACATGCGCACAGAGCATGTCTGCCCGCTTCCCAGGCACAAAGGCCTTACTTACAATTTCCTTTGGATTACGCCGATAATGGTATGTGCTTTCACATTTATCCACCGGATAAACTTTGGGATTCCTTTGACGGAATCAATAGCCATTCTAGAGGCAAGATAGTGCCAACCCGTGAATCCTTGCACAAGATTTAGGATCCCTCATTGGTCTATCCATGTTTCAACGATTTAGTATATTATGAAGGTTGGTCGTTCTCACCAACTCATTATATCTTTTTAAGTCCATTCCCGAACGGGATTACTTATCGAGCAAATAACCTTAAAATACTCTTTGTTATTAAGTATTATGGAGGTAAGGATGAGTGAACCGTCCTTACTTTATGACATATGGTCTTGCTCCACCATGAGTCATAATCATTAAGTCTTCATTTTCACTAAGCCATCCTCTACTTAGCTTTTTCATTTAACTTGAAATATTAGTGTTGAAGACCAAAACCACTTGCATCCAAAAATCAAAAACCCTTTGTCTAAAACCAAATCATTTTGGAATTAATATTGTCTCATAGGTATATTGATACCAAATCCTAGAAAACAGTATTCCAAAACTCGAAAAATTATTGAAAGATAGTTTTTCCCTTTTTACTTGATTTAGGGTCGAAACCCCCTAAACTTTCAAGATAAGCTTCCTTTACTCAAAATCATCAATTATCTAGGTTCTAATACTCATTTCAAAGTATTAAAATACCAAATTAAGGTCTTGAATAACATTTCACTCATGAGTCTTAAAACTTGATTGACAGCTTCTGAGTTTGAAAAATGGGAAGTTCCACTTAAACTCTTTGATTTATAATTCATTTTGAAATCTTAGGACACTTAATTAAGTGTCAAAAACAGTTTCCAACTTCCAAAAATAGTGTTGGTCGAGTTATTCACTTTTGGTCCATTTGACCATTTTGAACTCTTTAAAACTCAAATTGAAACAAGATTTATTTCCTTATGACCTAAACAAATATCAAAGTCATTTTTGAAATCAATTGAACTCTTTAAGATGGTTTTAAACACTGTAAAAACAGTTTTGGAAAACAACACTTCCTTCTTGTTTTCCTTGATCCTTAAAACACATTTCTTTAATTTCTAAGGCATCATTGAGAAATTCAAAATATAACGTACGATTAAAATATTTCTCAAGTCCTTTCTAAAACCTCAATCATAAATCAAAGTTCCAAAATAATTGTTCAAAACTAATCTTTTTTCATTTATGGATTTAACATTCATTTTCTTACTTAAGGATGTTAAAGTCACTTAAGTTTCAAGGATTGGAGTTAAACTCCCATTTCCATTCACATTTGGCCAAAAGCCAATCACAACCAAAGTGAAGATTACACTTCACCAAACAATCTCACAATTATGTATAATCAACAATATATCATGTTATATCAAATATACACGATAATCAATTTATTTGTAATATCCAAGTATTAAAATCCTTACTTTGATCCAATGATCAAAGTGATGGTTTTCAACATGCCATAAATTAATTTTCTAACCAAACAACATGTTAATGAGCATCAATACAAACCACAAACCAATTCCTCAAGACACAACCACATCTAGCAATAAATCAAACCATAAACAAATATTACAACCAATAAACCTAAATCAAACTACAATTAACCACTACAATCATGTCCTCATAAGGGACTAATTAAACAAAGTGGAAAATCTTAATTTAGGATTTTTCGACAACCAGAAAAATAAAGCCACTTTCACATCCACCAATATGGTGTGATGTGGTTCACTCCCCCTTACCTCTTGTAGATAAGAGAGGATCATTTCATTGGTGCTTCAACAGTAGCTTCCTTCAAAGTAAAGCTGCACAAGGCTAAACTCCAACTCGATGTTCCGATTTCCTCTAAACAGCTCTTGTCAACTCCCGAAACATGCAAAACCTGCTTCCCCAAGCCAACACAACCACTTTAACATCCCAAAGAGGGAGTCCAAGCATTTTCAACAATCATACAATTCAGACAATCAAGTACTCATTATTAACTACTCACTCTAAGTTGATTTAAACACTTAATTTCACAAAATAGAACCAATTTCAATTAAACTCAGATTTGGGAAAACTATGATTCATCATCAAAATTGGGGAAAATGAGCTTTGATCGTAGGAACATGAAATTAAGCTTAGAAATCATTAATTAACAATCTCAATTGCATAAAGACATAATTAATTTTACAATTACATAATCAATTTCAAATAAAATCAGATTGGGGTTTTAGGGTTCATAACATAAATTGGGAAAAATTCATTATAATCAAAGAACAATGAAATTAATTTTGGGAAACACTAATTCATAGTCCCGGTTGCATAAAACAAGGTTCAATTTCAAAATCCACAACAGAAATCAAAAGCTAGGGTTAGTGTTTCAAAATCAATTTGGGGATTTTCTTGAATCTGAGCAAAATAGAGTGTTTTCACTCACCAAAGGAAGAAGCACTGTGATGGCGGCCTGAAGTGGCGGTGACAATGGCGGCGCGATGAAGCAGCGATAAACGGAGAAGCTTCGGGTCAGGATGCCTGCAGATCGCGACTGTCTTCTCCCTACGTGGCGCGGTCGTCGTCCTTTCCATGCCAGGCGGTGCGCCTATGGGTGTGTACCTTATGTAACAGATGAGCCTGATCAACTCATCACTTGTTGGGATATCTCATGAGATTAAGTACGAATATAGACGATGTATATGAAGTGTTCAAGCATAGTTTTTCAAGTGATGACGTTTGGAGTGTGAAACCCATTGATAAACTATTTTCTTTGATATGAATTCTTATGTTGATATAACATGTATATGTGTATGTGTTTTCTGTTGTATCGCGCATGTAGTTATCGAGTTAAATCCGTATATTGGTTTCTCACTTTTGCATGTTTTATTTGTGGTTTTCTTACTTGTGCATATATATTTACGTCTGAGATTAGATGGGCTCGGATTTTCCTCTGGCACATTCGAGGCTATGTTCGATAACGTTTGATCACACACATCACAGTGGTGCTTGGGAGATTAACCCAGGGGCACTGAGCGCCACCTATTTTGGCCCTACTCGAGAGGTCACCGACACAGTAACTGCGGGACCACAGCAGAGGATGCATGATGTGGAGACTGTGGTGGTATCTCTACCTCCAGTTTGGTTATATCTACAGCTTTTGGCTGAGCATGGGATGCTCGATGTTCCACCTCAGCCGATTCAGCCTCTTCAGGTAGCATTACCAGCAACACCTTCTGCAGAGGTGGTTTTGGATGAGGTCAAGGAGGACCCAGATGAGTACCTAGAGGACGATCTTGAGTTACACCCTCCCGCTGTTGATGATGATGATTCTCCCGATGAGGGAACAGGAGCAGAGGTATCTTCACCAGATATTCCTACTGTAGTTGGGGGTGACAATCATGATCTCCTTAACAATTTTCATTAGCTTGACCAGCTATAGGTTTAGTTTCTTTTGGGGTAGCGAGTTTCGTCAGTTTTGATCTGGCTACTGAGAGTCATGAGTTTTTGTATTTTTCTAGACTATTCGCTACGTTATATGTATATGTCTTTATTTTCCTTACTTAGTTATGAAGAGAATGGACTACTTGTATGATGGCCCTTTTGTGATCACCTAGTAGTGATATAGTGTGTATTAATTGATGATGCATATATGTATACCTATACGTTTGATTATGTTCACGATGTTTTTTTTTTAAAAAAAAATTATCACCATCGCCATAAGATGTTTAACTAAACGTTTATTTTCGGAAAGTAACCAGCGGATTATAATTTTATTTTCCGCTTTTGGGTAACTATGTGATATCCCAAGACGGGGTGTCGCATTTACGACAGGTGCAGACAACTCCTATCTGCTCCCGAAAAATATTAAACTTGCTTCCCCAAGCAAACCCAAACACCACAACATCCTGAAAGGGGAGTCAAAACATTTTCAACAATAGACAAATCATACAATTTGCTACTCATCATATAACGCTCATTCAAAGTTGTTTTAAATACTCAATTTCACAAAATAAAACCAATTTCAATAAAATTCAGATTTGGGAAAATTAAGATTCATCATCAAAATTGGGGAAAATGAGCTTTAATCATAGGAATATGAAGTTAAGCTTATAAATCATTAATTAGCGGTCTCAATTGCATAAAGACATAATTAATTTTACAATTACATAATCAATTTCAAATAAAATCAGATTGAGGCTTTAGGGTTCATAACATAAATTGGGTAAAAATCAAATTACTCAAAGAATGATGAAATTAATTTAGGGAAACACTATTTCATAGTCCCAATTACACATAACAAGGTTCAATTTCAAAATTACAATCTGAATTCAAAAGGCTAGGGTTAGGGTTTCAAAATAAAATTGGGGCTTTTGCAACTAGAAGAGATTATGGTGAAACACTCACCCAAGATGAAGAGGAAAGAGGACATGGTGGCTATTTGAAGCTCCGGCGCGGCGGTTGGCAGCGGCGACACGACCCTGACGAGGACAGCAAGTGCTCGCGACTGGACGACGACACACAGCGAGGAGTCAGATGCGTGAGGTGGTCCGAAACGACGACAGCGATGTAAACACAGTAGAGGATGGCAGCCAGACGTTCTCCTACGGTGGAAACGTGCTGCGAACAAAGCGAGCGGCGGCGGCGAACGCGGTTTCTCACCTAGTCCAGGCGACAAGCGGTGGTCGCAGGTCCTCCCTAGTGGCGACGCGAGCTAATGGAGAAGGAGGAGAGAATTTTGGCTTAGATGAAGAAGGAAGGCATGTGGGTTTGATAGAGGAAGAAGGAGAAAAGAAAAAAAAAGAATGAAGAAGGAGTGGTCGCGGCTGATGAAGGGAATGAGAGAGAGAAAACTTTGTTTTTCATTTACTTAATGGGTAAGTATAAAAATGAGTGTTTAAGATTGAGTCTAGAAAAAATAAATAATATTGGTCCTTTGATCTAAAAATAATGAGTGACAAATATATAATGTCAAAATTTGAATTAGAGTAAAGGTTGATGATTGAACTGGTCAACCATGAAAATCAGTGATCCAAAATTAATCTCTAGTTAACACTAAACTAATTTAATTTCAAATCTAAAATTAAATAGAATAACATCTGAAAATAAATTCCTTTGAATCATATTATTTAAAATATTTTTCTAAACACAATAATAGTGACAATAGCGTAATATTATTACCCTGTAAGTGTGTATACACTGCAGTAACATAGTGCTAACTCATCCACTAAAATAATTTTAAATGAGTAAATAAAATTACTCAAACTAAACCAAATAAAATTAAACACAAATAAACATCCAGATACTTAATTATTCCAATAAAATAATTAAACATATATGTGAAAACTGGGATGTTACACCTACACCAAAGCGATATGACAGTTCTTGCATGAATGAGAAGTAAGAACCGGTTTGTTTGTACTCGTAGAAACAACTAGATCATACTAAAGAAAGGTAACAAGTAAATTTAAACTATTGACCCTATCATGTGACATAAAAGAGTGCGTAGCACCCAAGTCATACAATACAGTTAAAGGAGTTCCATCAATTAAGCACATACCTTGAATCAAATCATCAGACTCGGAGGCCTCAACTCCACTAAGAGTAAAGACTCTCCCAGTGGTCTTCAGTCGATTATCCTGAGACTGTTGACTCTTGCTAGCACTTGGAGGCTCTGACTTTGCTCCTCCACAATCTCGACTGATGTGACCAGACTTGCCACACCTAAAGCAGATGACGTCTGATTCCTTGCACTGGGTAGTGAAGTGATCTGGTGCACCGTACTTCATGGGCCTAGAGGCGTTGGAATTACCACCCCTGGACCTATCATGAGAAAAGGGTGGCTTCCTGCCACTATGTTTGAAATCCTTGCCGGTTGGAGCGTAACGCTGCTTGCCCTTGTCTTTGTGCTCAGTCTTCCTGCTGTTTGGATTATCCGAATTCTTGAAACTGGCAACCCTGGACTTGTAGGTATCCTCAAAGATCCTACACTTGTTCACCAAGGTTGGGAAGACTCTGATCTCATGGTAACATATTGCCTGCTTGACCTCCGGACGAAGACCATCCTCGAACTTTACATACTTTGATCGATCATCCACCATGACACGATAAGGTGTGTAATACCTAGCCAACTCTTGAACTTTGCCGCATACTCACCCACTAACATATTTTCCTGCTTCAGTGCCAAGAATTCCATTTCCTTCTTGTCATGTACGTCCGCAGGAAAATAATTCTCTAGAAACCTATCTCTGAACACAGCCCAGGTGACTATTGTACCCTCAGCCACCATCCTATGCCGATAGTTATCCCTCCAGTGCTCAGCCTCCTCAGTGAGCATAAACGTGGCAAAGATAACCCGCTGCTGATCATTTCAGTCCATAGCTCTGAGGATCTTCTCGATCTCCCTCATCCACAACAAAGCTCCCTCGGGATCATAAGCTCCTCTGAAAGACGGCGGATTGTTCCGCTGGAACTTGTCGAGACCCTGAAACTCAGCTGGTCCTCCATTGTTGTTGTTCTAAACTTTACCTATCGCATTGGCAAGGAGTGCCAACGTGTCAGCGATTCCTGATCGTTTCTGCCTCTTCCTGCCATGAGTTCCTGTACATGTCCAAAACAACCATTAAGTACAGAGAACATTAATTAGGAAAAGCGATAGGCTCAAACTTTAAGCATCATTGTCTATAACAAGTATAGACAATTCAAACAAGAGCAAACAACAGACTCATACCACGACCTGATAGGACAGACCTGCTCTGATACCACTAAATGTGACACCCTCTACCCTGCATATTAATATAAATCATTTAATTAAAGAGGTAATATAAAAATATGCATTTATTTCATTAAAAATAAAAACCGGATAAAAGGTACCACATTGTAACAACTCAATGCAGAAAGAACATAGTTTTTAAAAGGTAAAACATAAACATCGTATAAACATCAAACATAGACTAACCCCGATGTCACATACAAAACTGGTATAATCTTTCCAGAATGAATCCTTGGAATACAATGAAACTGAAAACAAACGAACAACTATAAAACTAAGCATCCTAACTAGAGTTAGGGCTCCTCAGAGTCACTCCTCCACTGGTTGCTCACAGTCCTCTACATAAAAGATACAAGCCAACAACAGGAAAAGAGAAACGGGGAGTAAGAAATCATGTAAACACAACGGCATGGAAGTAGTTAAGCAAGATGATCATACATCATAACATGACATAGCAATATACAACATAACATCAACATAATATAATCATATCAACATGTCATCTCAATCAACATATGCTATGTGGTGCAACACTACTCCGCTACTCCATTATGCATGTGGATCCAAACTATATCAGGGACGCAACTTCGGAGTTACATATCCACATTGGCCAAAATGCACCAACAGCGACAGTCCACCAAACCATGGGTGAACCCCTTGGATAGCCGACGCATCATAACGAGGATGCGCCACCGCGGGGGCGCATGGTTCACCAAACCTTGGGTAAACCACCCGAGACTTGGCCAGATCGACGAACTCTAGGACGACCTCCCCTATGTTGACCTTCCCCCACTAACAACTTCAATGTATGAATGCATGAGCACAACAGTAAACAAGGCAATCACCTCTCTTGCTTGGGCCAATAAGCACCCAAGACTTATCACCATCATCCACATCAACATCAACACCTTAACACATAGGGGTCAAGGCCCCCTTGGCCAAAAAGCATCAAGGTTCAACTCATCAACACCTTGACCAAAAAACATCGAGACCACTTTAGCCAAAAAGCACCAAAGCATATCAATGTACGACAACCCAATAGTCACCGACATAACCAACTTATTAATCTTTGTTACCTTAATTAATCTTTTAATTAAGTTATCTAACTCTTCTTCATTCGATTGGTGTGTTATTACATTATTGGGGACATTTGGGGTAAAACACCCCTTAGTTCCTTTAATCTCAGATTCTGACCAGTAAGGGGAGCACGGGCGTGCTCACCCAAGCACGGTCGTGCTGCCACTTAAGTGGAGCACGGTCGTGCTCACTGTCCTGCATGACCATTCTCAATGCACGGCCATCTTCCAGAGTTCAACTAAGAGCACGGGTGTGCTCCCTGTTCAGCACAGCAGTGCTCCTGGGCCAGCTGTACTGTTCTGAGCAGATTCAACTTATGTTCTTGGAGCCAAAACTCCCTAATACTCTCAAATCAAATCCTTGTGTCCTTTGAATGATCCATTTGGTATCAAACCTCGCCTCTCACTAACGGTTCATGTCTTATGAAACTTTAGGGGAATGAATCCCTTAACCGTTACGTTAATTAAGGGTCCTATTAAATCGATTAGGGTCTTATTAACAGTTCAACATTAGCACTCAGCTAATCAACATCGTCAATGACAACAACCAACAACATTCTCATAACATTATCATTAATAAACCAATGGCATTCAACATAGAAATATTCATCAATAAGCACCATTTGGCATATAACATCATTGCAATCTAACAACTATAATAAAGATGCATATCAACTAACAATTATAGAAATTAATCCATACAACCAAACAGAACATGGCATTGACAATAGTTTAGGTATAATCGTTGATAACATCTAACATTAATTACAGATAATCAAAAAATGGGGTCATGGGAACCCCTCATCTTACGCTACCCCCTTGCCTAATGAATACACTACCCTTCTCCCCATACCTGGTATGAAGATTCCACAACAAAACGCTAAACGACAACCAACGAGTTCCCCTTGAGCGGCTCAGTCAGCTTCCAAGCCTTGGTCAAACAAGAACATTAACCAATTAGTTCCCAAATCTCAATAATAGAGAGGAAACTAAAGAGGAGAAACTGTTACCTATACCTATTTGGCACAGACGAACTATACGTTCCCACAAGTCTCCAAAGCTCCAAGAACACAATGGGTTTTGAGAAAATAGGGAGGAAAGGGTTGTGGCCATAACAGGGTTTTTGTTTTACCAAAATAGAGTTTACAACTAAAACCCTCAGTTACTGTTCTCCTTTTAAAGGAACGGGTCGGAGCACGGTCGTGCTCCTCCTTGAGCACGACCTTGCTCAACTTAGCGCCTACGAGGCGTGGCCTGCCATTGAGCACGGGCGTGCTCCCTATTGAGTACGGTCATGCTCAACTTAGCATCAGTGATATACGCTCAACCATTGAGCACAATCGTGCTCCTTATTGAGCACGACCGTGCTTATGACTCAGACAGTCACAAGACACAAGCCTTAAGGAAGGGATTTTAAGCCTATAAATCCCACTTAGCTCTCAACAACAATTTTAAGCTAAGTCCTAAGGCTTAAGCAACCAAACAAATAAACAAACAAACACTTAACAAAAAATGAGGTGTTACATATGCCGCTGAGTTGGAAGAGTTGGTTAAGTTTAAAGAGTTGTATTTGAAGGATGGCAAGGAAGGACGGACCTGTAGGAAGTTATAAGAAAATCTGAAAGTTGAAATGAGGAAGACTATTTTGTCATTGAAATTACTATAATTTCCAACCTTAATGGATGAGTGTCGAGTCCCTCGAGATCTGGAGAAGGGTAAAAATAGAAAGGGGAGTTGAGGACCTTTGAGGTTCAGAGACAACAAGGAGTTACAGAAAAAGCTGTATGCAAAACCAACGCGGGCACAACTATGATGGAGGTTAAAGTTATGCGAAAGAGGCACTGGAGAGGTTGGCCCATCTATAATGTCTCCACAGATGTGTATGAAATACGGTAAAGGACACACAACTCGTGACTCTGTTAGCAAGGGTATTATATGCTTTAAGTGTGGGAAGCCCGGGCACCTCTCCAGGCAGTGCGGGCAGTCCAAAATGAAACCTTGTGGGAGTAACATGTAGGCTGCGAGACCTAAGATAAGGATCCGATTAAGGAACAATGTGACAGAGGAGGCCGTTTCGCCAAAGTTAAATATGTTATGTTATAGAAAGTAGAGTTTTGAATGGACTGTTAATTCACGTGGAAAATAATTCTTGATTTCCTATGAATGTGTAAAATACTATGTGTATTTATCTATGTACTGTTTAGGTTTGTCGTCATCCTACTTTGAGTTGGTTTTATTGCATCGTCGCTTCTTTTATTGTTTATGTTGTATGCGAAATGATCGGAATTTGTATTCTCTATTATCCCTTAATAAGGTTACCTTTAGAGTTTCTTGATAACTCATCCTAGTTGGAAAACTTTGTTGGGATACTCCTGTATTGTTGAGAATTGAGTTTTGTAAACTCAACCATCTGTTTTCCGCAAATGAGTACAATTGAGAAATTGAGTGATCTCTTGTAGATCATATCCTGTTAGTCTGTGGGGGTAAACAGTTATAAATTTCTTGGAAGATGGAACTTTTGTCAACTCATTTTGTTGTTGTGACCAACGTGTTGGAGTTACTTTAAGTGAGGAAACTCGTAAATTCTTTTACTGTGGTTTTCTTCAAAACCAAGATTAATTTTGACTTGAGTCTTAGACTCTTGGAAGAAAGAAAATCACCGCCTTCAAGGAATTTTTTTTCTTCGAAGGGATTTCTTATGGGAAGAGTAGCTTTATTAGAGTCTTGTTTGTAAATCTGTACCGGCCGAACACTTTACAATCAAGAATCTATTAAAGAACTTTTTCCCGTATGAGAATATTCTTTGTTTTTCTATGGTAAAACTAGAGCTTTGGTCCCTTAAGTTAATTTAAATTTTCAAATTGGTCCCTTAAGTTTATTTTGTGTCAAATAGGTCCCTTAAGTTTATTTTGTGTCAAGCAGGTCCCTTAAGTTGTTGTGATAGTGCATGGTTTTGCTAGTAAATCAGTGAAATATGATGCCACAAAAAAACTTAAGGGACCTGTTTGAAACAAAATAAACTTAATGGACCTATTTGACACAAAATAAACTCAAAGGACCAATTTGAAAAATTAAATTAACTTAAGAGACCAAAGCACTAGTTTTTCCTTTTTCTATTCATTCTAATTTATTCTTTCTTGTGAGGGTAAAGTTTAGAGAATTATTTTCTCTCTCTGAAAATTTCTTGTTCGAATTCTAAGTTCTTATTTATCGTTGGTGTGTTAGAATCGCCATCGGAAATAGAAATCAAAGTTTGGTATCAATTAAATTTCCAAATCTGTCGGAAGTTCGTGTATTTCATTATATTGACATTCGAATCATTTGAGTGTGCTTCGAGTCTTGAGAGTTTAAAAAGGGGTTTGTCTGATTTGTTTTATCAGGAGGTTTAGCGAATACAGTATAAGTCAGAGTGACGGTCTAATCTCGGAAATAATTCACGTCATATTTCTAGAAACGAGTACGCTGTATATATGGAGCACATAATAGAAGAAACGATATTCGTGTTCATTTTCCTTAGATAAGTAAATTTCAGTGATGAAATTCTTTTTAGAGGGGTAGTATTATAACACCCCGTTTTCTCACGTCTTGACCGATAATTATATTTTATATTATTATCGAGGATCTACAAAATGATTTTGAGGAAAACAAAATCATAGTTGAGACCTTTTATATTGAAGGAATTTATGGTTAAATTTTGAGTTTAAAACTCAGACGAAAACCGGTCTGCGTTTTTACTGACAATATAATTTTATACCGGCAGAAAACCCTAATTTCGGCCCGAAAAATGAAAAATTTCAAAATGTTGCCACTTTTTGGGGACAATATATATTTCAAGAATTTCTACTAAAAAATAAAATATTTTATTTTATCGGGTGAAACGGATCATCAGAGGTGTGTCAGAGGATAGGAGTGATGACTCTACTTGGACAACTCACCCTAGTGAGTCATCTAGTGACTCACCACTTGTCATTATGACTTTAAATATTTTACAAAATATCTATACGTGGAAAAGTCCATAATACCCTTAAGTTCCTAACTAATTCCCAATGTGTCCCAAGATATTTTTAGACCCCAAATTCCTCTCTAATTTAGTGCAGCCCCTCCAATAAACCAAACTCATTTCATTTTGCTTTCATTTCATCATCTTTCTCTCAAAAACCCTAATCGGGTAAACAATGGAACCAGATACAGATGTGCAGAGATAAACCGGGAGACAGAACGGCGAGTCATCTATGATGACTCATTGAACAATGAGTCACCATGGTGAGTCATGGTAGTGACTCACCTCTCTCATCAATGCTCATAAATGCTAAGCCAAAAATATCTAGATATTTTACTTCTAACCTAACCAAGCTTTGGTAAGCTTCAACCATAGTTGTCATTTAACATTAAACAAATAAAAATATCCTCCTCACTCCCAGTGTTCACTGCAGCCCCTCCCCCAACACTCCATTCATTTCACTTCATGTCTTTTACCAGATCTTACACAAAAATCCTAAAGAACACCCTTGATGATCTTGCAAATTTCTTCAACTTCTTGCAATTCTTTCATTAACTAGAGGTAATTCTTTCTATCTTGGCCGAACCTATGCTCAAATGGGTTTAAATGGTTTTTTTTTCATTCTTTAACTTGTTTTCTTGTTGGTTGTTCATGGCTAGGTTTTGTTGGTTCAAACCTTGAAACATTAGGTGAACAACATCCTTCTATTACTTGACTTTCCAAGTGATCTACAAGAGGTATGGGGGAGATTACCACTATCCTACCTTAATGTAGATATGTT
This sequence comes from Sophora flavescens, assembly GCA_030762895.1. Classification (NCBI taxonomy): domain Eukaryota; kingdom Viridiplantae; phylum Streptophyta; class Magnoliopsida; order Fabales; family Fabaceae; genus Sophora; species Sophora flavescens. The sequence goes on along the minus strand of CM061068.1, from coordinate 144,437,881 downwards.
GATGGTTTATTTAGTGTCTATATAGTCTTGTAATTCCTAACTATGGAAGTTGTATATTTTATTGCATATGTGTGTGATCCTCTTGGAGGATTCGGTTGATGCTTGGTTGGGATATATGTTGGTTTTGATCCTAACGATCTCTAACTGGAACCTTGGTTGTTGTTTGATTGATTTGTTAAAAAAATGTCTAACATGATCATTTAAAGCCATTCGGCCATGACTGTTTTATGGGATTCCATGATGATTTAATTTGGTTGGACAATTTTTATAAGGATCGAATGAATATATAATATTATAGAAATTGGTTTGGATTGCTTTGGATATGTATATTGGAAGATATGAATTTATGAGTCTTTAGGGACTAATATGCAATTTCTGAGAATTTTGGTGGCTGTACTGCAATTCATATTTTTGTGTGTTAAGATTGTAGTCCTTGATGAGATAAACCATAGAAATTGGTTTGGTGTTAATTGGATTAATACATAAAAAGATATGAGCTTTTTAATAAACAAGGACCTATTTGCAAATATTGTAAAATATCTGGGAGAAATGTGATTTATGGAATTTTTTATGAGGACTTGAAAAATATTTCTATAGAAGTTAGTTTGGTGTGATTTGAATTTATAAATAAAAAGTTACAAGGTTTTAAGTAAATAAGGATCTTTATGCAATTAATGAAAGTTTAGGGACTAAACTGCAATTTTCAAAAGGTTATGTAGCTGGGCAGTTAAAGTGTAACACCCTGATTTTTATTGTTCTTTAATATCGGTATCGGTAAATATATACATATATTTGTTTATATTTTTATCTGAGACCTAGAAAATGATTTTGAATAAAACAAAATCATATTTATACTCTACTTTATAGTAGAGAGTTACGGTAAAAATTTATAGTTACGATAAACATTTTCATATGAGTAATATAACCTAGGAGAGTAATACATTTGAGATGAAGAACCATGTTTTCAAAAATATGGCTTTTGGGCCTAAATTTAGTAAAAAGCAGTGAAACTGTCGTTAAACGTTTTTAAGGATTTTCGAGAAAATGTTTTGAGAAACCACTACCTATGTATCTTTGATGGAAAGTATTCTTGAAAATTGATTTGATTTTATTTAATGGTTTTGGTTTTAAAACAAAAGGATTTCCGTCTTCAAAGACGAGATTTTACTGTAAACTGTAAAAAAACCTAAGTTAAGAATGGCTTAGTGAAAATACGAACGTAATAATTTATGACGTGGGATGGAACACGACCTTATGTCATAAAGTATGAATAATTTATTATCCATATTCCATAAAATTTAATGGACTCAGAAGGATTTGTTTTCTTGGAAGCCAAAGAAAAATGCTCAATTAGAAAAGTACAGAGAAATAAATAATTGGACTTGTATTCCAATCTCATAATGTGTTAGGACTTTTAAACAAAGTATTTTAAGATATATTTACACAAAGATGAAAAGTTACTTGAGAACTTTCGCTTGATGTTAAGAACATCTAGCATCTGAGAAAGCACGTTAAGAGACTTCCGATGGAATCAAGATGTCATCCGATGGAAAGACAAGAAGAACGCATTTTCCGGCAATTTTGTCTAAACACATAGTGAAACTATGTTCTGTAAGGCCGTTGTTCCTAGGAGATTGAGCTAACACTTTAATGCGGGTGTGAATTCCGTAGGGCCAATCTGGTTGATGCTTGGGGATGTCGGGGTTATGAAATACTCACGTAGGCCCAGTGGGTTGCTCCTTTGTGGCGTGGTGATCTGGCAATACACCGATATACTTGAATAGACGCTACGTGTTTTCTGGTGGTGTAGGATGTTCCCGAAAAAGTCAATGACATGCACGTCCTCTTCTATTGACGCATTGTTTATTACCCAAGTCTGGTACCTCCGGAACAATCCTCCGAACCACTCTCTCCGACTGTTTGTAAAACCATGGTATAAGAATTCAGAGGTCATTCCTCAAGTCTTAGATGTCTTTTATCTAGGAAAATGCGATGTTGTGGTCATGTTTCTATGAAACATTATTGTTTTCTTATGAGTATAGATATGATTGATAATTGATAATTGTACGTACCTAAGAGTCGTACCACTGCATGTCTGCCTTATGTGTAAGATAAATGGAAATCTTACCTCCTTATTTTTTTATTACCTATGCCGGCTGGCTATGTGCCTTATGTACTATTTTTGAGAAGATTGAGATATCAAGATGTCGCTTGGCTGATGCATCGTAGAGGTCGAGGTTCGAGCATGCGGACAATATGTTAGAGTTTTCTAGTGGATGTCTTCCAGACTGTCGATGGTTCGTAGACCTTGTTTTTCCTCTTGGGAGAGGAAAGGGCTTAGTTCGAGAGTTACTACTGTAGTAGCTCTAGTAGTGTCTTTTGTGACTACGTCGGTAGTGGACTCAAATAGAGTTTCCACTAGATCTTGTCAGTTGGGTTTGTCTTTCTCACGATGTATGAGAAAGGATTATCTTTTCTATTTTAGTTTGGCCAGCTGGGTATGTTTGTGAGTTAATGTAACCGCCTATGGAGCTGTGACTCCAAGTATCTTATATTTTAGGAGCTGCGTCTCCACATCTTTATGTTGAGTCCGCACATTCTATGATTTTTGTTTATGAGTCGGGATGGGTATTATGTAAATGATTTTCGAACTTTTGATCCCAATTGTGATAATGGAATATTTGATTGTCCATTCATTTAAAACAAAGTAGTTATATTTATGAATTACGAAAAAGAAAAAAATTACCCCATTCTTTTATATCCAATTTTAATTAACTTACTTTTCGGCCTTAAAATCTCACTTACGATGTAGCACCCGAGAAGGGTGTTACATTATTGGTATCAAAGTTGGACGAGTCTTTTGGGCGAGGGGTTTAGGTCTGTTGCCGTCTTTGTTGTGTTTTCTCTGGTTGTGTCTTGTGTTGTTTTGTGTTTTTGGTTCAACAAAGAACCAATGTTTGGAAGGATAATGACGTTAGTCTATCCTTGGCTGTGTTTATGTTATTTATAACGTTGTTTCAAAAGGATACAACATTGTTTGTTGATCTTTTAATTATTGTTCCTAAGGAGGAATAATATTGAACAGATTTTGATGTATTGTTTTCTTCCTAGTTCTGACTACCATGCTTTTATAGAAGATCATGGTTAGTCCGGAAATGAGTAGATATGATTTTGCAATTAAGGATTCCGAAGATATGGTTGTAGCTGTACAAGTCTTGAGGGAGATAACATCAATTGTGGCATGTCATAATGAGGAAATGGCGGAGAAGAGAGGACTAGTTGAGTAATGTCGTAGTTATCCACCTCGATTTGATGGTGAGCATATCCCGGAGAAAGCTAAGTTTTGGATTACGGAAATAGAAAGGAATTTTAAAACTATGGAGTACCCTGATCATTGGAAGGTAGCTTGTGAGACATTTCTATTGATAGGAGATGATGGATTTTGGTGGAGAGAAACTTGCCAACTGTTAGTGGAAAGACAAGAAGCGATCACCTGGAATGTGTTTCGAAGCGAATTTTTGGAGTAGTATACTTCCACTGAAGTGAGTCGTGTAGAGGAGATTGAGTTCCTGCAGCACGGACAAGAGGATATGACTATCAGTGAGTATGCTGTTGAGTTGGAAGAGCTGATTAAGTTCAAGGAGTTGTATTTAAACAATTACGAGGAGGTGCGAACGTGTAAGGAATTGGAGGAAAATCTAAAGTTTGAAATTAGGAAGACAATATGGTCATTGAAACTACTGCAGTTTCCGATCTTGATGGAAGAGTGTCGAGTTCCTCGAGATCTAGAAGTGAGTAAAGGCATAAATAGAAGCTTTGGATCTTTCCAAGAGAAACCGTATGCAAGGCCAATGTGGACACCAAAAAAAGGGAGGTGGATTATGTTGTTTTGGCTTCAAAGACTCAAGAGGAGGGGTGAATTGAGTTTTCAAAAATTCTTCCTTTTCAAAAACGTTACTTTTCAAATCAGAGTTGCCTCAGGATCTTTTACAAAAATAGTGAAGGGCTTTTGATGAAATCTTGAATAGAAGGTGATGAGGTAAATCAGTTCAGAAAGATAAATCAGTTTAGGGTCGTACAGGTATTAGATACAGGCCTTAATCAGTCAAGAACTGAAGTTACAATATATCAGTTTCAGTTTCAGTTATCAAGAACAGTTTTAACCAACTCAGTTTTGAACAATTAATAACTCAATATTGATTGCAGTAATACTCTGGTTTTAATTCATATTAAACAGATCAAGAACTGATATCAATTGAAAACTTAGAACATCAAGATCACAGTTATATGTGCAAGACATAAATTAAAGAGTTTGAGTTTAGAGATACCACACAACCAGATTTATCCTGGTTCAGTCACCACTACTGTGACCTACATCCACTCCCCACTCCACCTGTGGGTTTTCACACACTAACACAACAAGCTTTAGCCAGATAGCTTGAAAAACCTTTACACCACAGAGCACTCCTTCACCTCGAGATACCACACTCTTGTGAAGAGTCTCAATGTTCTTCCTTAGGGATACCTCACCCTAATCACACAGAGAGACTCCCTCTCTCTTTACAATCAAATGGAACGAAAAGATTGATTTCTAAACTCTCAAAAGTCAGATATACAAATTGAAGTTCTTATGAGAATTGAAACACTCTTTTTCACAATGAAGTTCAAGCAAGAAGATGAATGATTTTCACAATTGATCTCTCAAATTGATTTTGTAAACTTCTGATCTATTCGATATGTTGAAAGTGTCCATTTGGTCCCTCTATATATAGGAAACAAGTTATAGTCATTGGGATCAAATAAACCAGACTTGGGTCTAGTAACAGAATCTATTTTCTTGATTCTGGTTCTTGAACAGGGGTTGAGTACAGGGTTGTATTAACCAATTTCATACTGATAGTTCTGATAGTTTTTCAAAATCTTGAACTTGGTTAATCCATCAGTACATCCATTCAATACATCTATGTATTGAATCAAGAACCTTAAATTCATTTGTCAGTTACAGTAGCAGACATACATCCATTGATTACATGGCTGTATCTGACAAATAATTTTCTTATTTCCAAAAATCATTTTCATTAAAAAAAACTTATTCCTTTTAATGCAGGTTATGAAAATTGATTTTCTTCATGCATCTTTTTAGTTGAGCTATTTTGTGACTAAGAGATTTCTTTCTCTTACAAATCATCTAAGACTTAAATATAAAATTCTCCTTTAAGCTTGGTCTTGATGATCCTTTGATCTTTGACTTTGCTCTTTTGATTTCTACATGCAGCTCCTTGATTCCTTCAAGTTCTTCCTTGAATATTTTCCTTGAATTTGCTTAATGAACTTGTTGATCACTGCTTGATACCTGTCTTTGCAATTTGACACTAAAACACTTGCACACATATTAAATTGTATTTGTCATTGAGTCTTACAGATTAGTGGTAGCAATAAAGGTTATGGATTGTCTAGGAAGTCTTTACCGAGGTGCATGAAGTGTGGCATGAGTCATGCTACAAAGAACTGCAAGATTCAGGGCATTATTTGTTTTAAGTGTGGACAGCCTGGACATGTCGCTAGAGTATGCGGAAAACCTAAGGATGTACCTTTTGCATACAACATGTAAGCCGAGAGACCACAGACGAAGATTCGATTAAAGAACAATGTGCAAGAGGAGGTAGTTCACCTATATTTAAAGTTTTAATACGTGGGTAGTTGTTAACGGGTAGAATCTTCACAACAAGTAGGACTGAAGTATAACAATTAAATAAATATCTTTAAGTGAAGTGTGTCATAGAAAGTAGACCTTTGACTATATTGTTAATTCAGTTGAGAATCATTCTTGATTTTCTATGGATGTGTAAAATACTGTGTATTTATCTATGTACTACCTATGTTGTCGCCAACATGTTTCTAAGTTGGTTGAGTTTTATCGTCGCATCTTTTGTTGTCTAAGTTTTTGTGGAACAATCAGAATTGCATTCTTATATTATTCCTTAATGCAATTATCTTTATAGTTTCTTGATAACTCATACTGGTTGGGAAAATCCGTTCGGATAATTCCTTGTTGTTGAGAATTGAGTTTTGTAAACTTGACCATTGATTTTTTCGCAAATGAGTGTAATTTAAAATAGAATGATCTTTTATGGATCATATTTTGTTACCTTTGTGGGTGAAAAGTTATAAATTTTATGGCAGACGAAATTTTGACAATTCATGCCTTTTTTTTATGCCAAATGAATCAGAGTTACCTTGAGTGAGGGAATTCACAAAAATTTATTATTGCACTCTTAAAGACCAAGATAAGTTTTGATTTAAAATCTAGACTCTTGGAAATTAAGAAAATTATCATCTTCAAAATTTTGTATTTTGAAGGAAATTCTTCTTGAGAAAGGGACTTTATTAGGGTCACATTTGTAAATATGTGGCTATACAACACATTTTTACATCCAGAAACCTATGAAAGAGACTTTTTGTATAAAGAATATCCATTGTTTTTCTATTCATTTTACTTTATTCTATTGAGGGAGTAAAGTCTAAAGATTATTTTCTCTTCTTGAAAATTCTTTGTTCAAATTCTGAGTTCTTATTTACCATCGGTGTGTTAGAATCGCCACCGTCACTGAGAGTCAAAGTTTTGAATCATTCAAATATCCAAATCTATCGGAAATTCGTGTATTTCATTCTATTGACATTCGAATTATTCGAGTGTGCTTCGCGTCTTGAGAGTTTTAAAGGGATTTGCCTTATTTGTTTTATCAGGTGGTTTAGCAAATACAGTATAAGTCAGAGCAACAGTCTAATCTATGAAGTAATTCACGCCATGTTTCGAAAAACGAGAATATTATGAATCTGGAGGATGAAATAAAAGGATGAGTTTCGTGTTCGTTTTCCTAAGACGAATTAATTTCGTGGACGAAATTCTTTTTAGAGGGGTAGTATTGTAACACCCCGATTTTTACTGTTCTTTAATAATGGTAAATATATACATATATTTGTTTATATTTTTATCTGAGAACTAGAAAATGATTTTGAATAAAACAAAATCATATTTATACTCTACTTTATCGTAGAGAGTTACGGTAAAAATATAGGTTTAAAATTCAGACGAAAGTGGTCTGCGTTTTAACTGACAATAAGATTTTACTGAGCAGGAAATCTAATTTTGACTCGAGAACCAAACCGTTTAGATTTTTATTTTATTTCCAACCCTAGTGGTTATTTTGAAAATTTTCAAAATAAATAGGTTATTATACGATAATCGGGCAAATACTCGACGATCGGGGATCGACGGAATCGAGAACGGAGGTGTAGAGACAAAACCCGATGCCGGACGGATGAGGACAATGAGTCATCTATGATGACTCATGGGGGTGATTCATAGGGGTTAGTCATCTTGCATTAAATGCAAGTAATGAAGGTTATATTTAAAAAGACCAAAATGCCCTTGATCTTTAAGTGAAACTCCAAGAGTGTCCCTAAGTGAATTTTGACCAAAATACTCTCTACATCTACTTAATTTCGTGCAGCCCCTCCCTCCACTAAACCAAACTCATTTCATTTTGATTTCATTTCATCATCTTTCTCTCAAAAACCCTAATCGGGTAAACAACGGAACCAAACCGAATGTGCAGAGATATACCGGGAGAACAAAACGACAAGTCGTCCATGATGACTCAAGAGAAATGAGTCACCATAATGACTCACTGTAGCCATTAATGTGCATTTATGACAAGTAAATGTGAAAAGACTAAAATACACCTAAACTAACCTATGTCTAGTTAACTCCAACCAAGGTTAGCCAACCATGATTTGTAACTAAAAATATCTTCTTCCTTCTTGTGGTCCAAACTCAGCCACACCACCCTAAGAGTATCTCCACCACATATTCATTTTATAGCATATATAATGATTACTTATATGTGAAAAGTCCAAAATACCCTTAATCATTCCTTGTATCTCCAAGTTTGCTATGACAACATTTTTTACCATTTGGTCCCTTCAGTCCACGTCCTCCTTCACAAGTGTTTCATCTTCTTCATGAAGGTTGTTCATTATTTTCTCTTAGAACACATAAAGACTTCATTGATGCTCAAACTCATCCGAAACTATACCAAACTTCTGACCCTTTTTCTGTTCTGAAACTCGAAAACATTTATAAATGAAAGTTGTTCCTATTCATCTCTTCTTTCCAACGAACTAAAGATCACCAAAAACAGATAAGTATATTGGGAGATAAGACCAAATTACCAAAACAGCTCAAAATCTTCAGCATCCCAAGAGAACAGTAGAAAGAAGGCTCTTTACGCCCCTATTCTGACCTGAATCAAACAAAACCTTAAACATAAAAGTTGTGCCTCTCCTTCTTACCTTTCTAAAAAGGCAAAGTTTGTAATTTTTAGATGAGCAAATCGTGAGATATGCTCATAATACCACCACACCCTCAAAGCTGTCAAATTTTCAACTAAGCTTGTTTTAATCATTACTCTTCATCAAGAGGTAACCTCTCTTCTACTTGATCAATCATGTCTTTTTTCATTCATTTCATGATTTTCATGCCATGATCATCATTTAAAATTCTTCGATCTAGAACTTTGAAAATTCCTAGAAAATCATAGAAAAATCAATTTAATGTGAGAACAATTTCTATGATCCTCATATGACTTCCAAGAGCTTGAAAAATTTAGATATCCCCTAGCTATTTATTTTGGTATTGGCCGAACCTATGCTTCAAATGGGTTAGGATGATTTTATTCATTCTTTAACTTGTTTCTTGTTTGTTGCTCATGGCTAGGTTTTGGTGGACAATACCATGGTCTACCTTGCTTGGTTTATCTTATGTTTGTTTGATCTTCAAGTGATCTACAAGAGGTATGGGGGAGATTACCACTATCCTAACTTAATGTAGATATGTTGATGGTTTAATTAGTGTTATTTAGTATACATGGTCTTGTAAATCATAAGTGTGAAAGTTGGGTAATTTATTGATTTAAATGTGTGTGATCCTCTTGGAGAATTTTGGTTGATGCTTGATTGTGATATATGTTGATTTTGATTCAATGATTTCTAATTGGATACTTGATGGTTGTTTATTGGATTTAACATGAAAAATTGCCTAACACGATCATTCTTGGGCCATCCGGCCTTGGCTGTTTAAATGGGTTGCATAATGATTTAAATTGTTTGAATAATTTTTATGAGGATTGAATGAATATATAAGAATATAGAAATTGGTTTGGATTGATTTGGATGTGTATATTGAAAGATATGATTTTATGAGTCCTTAGGGACTAAAATTCAATTTCTGAGAATTTCAGTGGCTGCACTGAAATTCATGTTCTTGTGCGTTAAGATTATAGTCCTTGATGAGACAAAACCATAGAAATTGGTTTGGTGTTAATTGAATTAATACATAAAAAGTTATAAGTTTTTTTGTAAACAAGAATCTTTTTGCAATTATTGAAAAATATTTGGGGCAGAAATGTAATTTCTGGAAATTTGAAGGTAACTAAAAAATATTTCTAAAGAAGTTGGTTTGGTGTGATTTGAGGTTATAAATAAAAAGCTATAAGGTTTTAAGTGAATAAGGACTTTTTTGTAATTAATGAAAGTTTGGGGACTAAACTATAATTTTCGAAAATTTATGTAACTGGACAGTTATAAACTGTTTTTCATACCTATTAAACTGTTCTAAAACTCCAAAATGAGTTTTGGACTATTAGAGTGTAAAAACATTGAAAAATGATTTATGCGATTTACAAAATTAACAACGTTCGGTCAAATTCTTAGAAATTTTGTATAAATGGGGATTTAAATGTAAAATAAGTGTTTCAACATTTTCATATGAGTAATATAACCTAGGAGAGTAATACATTTGAGGTGAGAACCATGTTTTCAAAAATATGACTTTTGGGCCTAAATTCAATAAAATGCGGTGAAACCGTCGTTAAACGTTTTTAAGGATTTTTGAAAAAATGTTTTGAGAAACCACTACCTATGTATCTTTGATGGAAAGTATTCTTGAAAATTAATTTGATTTTATTTAATAATTTTGGTTTTAAGACAAGGATTTTCATCTTCAAAGACGAGATTTTACTGTAAACTGCAAAACAAACCTAAGTCAAGAATGACTTAGTGAAAATACGAACGTAATAATTTATGACGTTGGGTGGAACACGGCATTATGTCATAAAGTATGGAAAATTCATTATCCATATTCCATAAAATTTAATGGACTCAGAAGGATTTGTTTTCTTGGAAGTCAAAGAAAAATGCTCAATTAGAAAAGTACAGAGAAATAAATAATTGGACTTGTATTCCAATCTCATAATGCGTTAGGACTTTTAAACAAAGTGTTTTAAGATATCTTTACACAAAGATGAAAAGTTTCTTGAGAACTTTTGCTTGATGTTATGAACATCTAGCATCTGAGAAAGCACGTTAAGAGGCTTCCGATGAAATCAAGATGTCATCCAATGGAAAAACAAGAAAAACGTATTTTCCGGCAATTTTTCCTAAACACATAGTGAAACTATGTTCTGTAAGGCCGTTGAGCCTAGGAGATTGAGCTAACACTTTAATGAGGGTGCAAATTCCATAGGGCCGATCTGGTTGATGCTTGGGGATGTCGGGGTTATGAAATACTCACATAGGCCAAGTGGGTTGCTCCTCTGTGGCGTGGTGATCTGGCAATACGCAGACATACTTGAATAGACGCTACGTGTTTTTTGGTTGTGTAGGATGTTCCCGAAAAATCCTATGACATGCACGCCCTCTTCTATTGACGCATTCTTTATTATGCAAGGCTGGTACCTCCGGAACAATCCTCCGAACCATTCTCTCCGACTGTTCGTAAAACCATGGTATAGGAATTCAGGGTCATTCCTCAAGTCTTAGATGTCTTCTATCTAGGAAAACGCGGTGCCGTGGTCATGTTTCTGTGAAACATTATTGTTTTGTTATGAGTGTAGATATGATTGATAATTGATAATTGTACGTACCTGAGAGTCGTACCACTGCATGTCTGCCTTATGTGTAAGATAAATGGAAATCTCACCTCCTTATTTTTATATTGCCTATGCCGGCTGGCTATATGCCTTCTGTACTATTTTTGAGAAGATTGAGACGTCAAGATGTCGCTTGGCTAATGCGTCGTAGAGGTCGAGGTTTGAGCATGCGGACGATATGTTAGAGTTTTCTAGTGGACGTCTTCCAGACCGTCGATGGTTCGTAGACCATGTTTTTCCTCTTGTCAGTTGGGTTTGTCTTTCTCACGATGTATAAGAAAGGATTATCTTTTCTATTTTAGTTTGGCCAACTGGGTATGTTTGGAAGTTAATGTAACTGTCTATGGAGCTGTGACTCCAAGTATCTTATATTTTAGGAGCCGCGTCTCTACATCTTTATGTTGAGTCCGTATATTCTATGATTTCTGTTTATGAGTCGGGATGGGTATTATGTAAATGATCTTCGGACTTATGATCCCAATTGTGATAATGGAATATTTGATTGTCCATTCATTTAAAACAAAGTAATTATATTTATGACTTACGAAAAAAGAAAAAAAAATACCCCATTCTTTTATAGGCAATTTTAATTAACTTACTTTTCGGTCTTAAAATGTCACTTACGATATAGCGCCCGAGAAGGGCATTACATAAAGACTATTTTTCATATCTATCTAACTGGTCTAAAACTCCAAAATGAGTTTTGGATTGTTAGAGTTCAAAATCGTTGAAAAAGGATTTACGCGATTTACAAACTTAACGATGTTCGGCCAAATTTATCGGAATTTTGTATAAATGGAGAGTAAGATATAAAATCAGTGTTTCAACATTTTCACATGAGTATTATAACCTAGGACAGTAATATATTTGAGGTTAATAACTATATTGTCAAAATTATGGCTTTTCGGCCTAAATTCAATAAAAAGCGGCGAAACCGTCGTCCAGCGTTTTTAAAGATTTAAATAAAAATGTTTCGAGAAATTTAATACCTATGTACCATTGATTGACTTATGGTCAAAATGATTTGATTTTTATCTAAAGGTTTGGTTTTAAGCAAAAAGATGATTTTAGTCATCAAGACTATTATTTCAAGTAAATGGAAAACCTAAGTCGAGGATGACTTAGTGAAAATATGGACTTAATGATTTATGACTTATGGTGAAGCAAGACCATTTGTCGTAGAGTGTGGATAATTCAATATCCATACCTCCATAAGATTTAATGGACTAAGAGTTATTTGATTTCTTGGAAGCCAAGAGAAAGGCTCCATTAGAAAAGTGTAAAGAAATAAATGATTGGACTGTCGATCCAATTTCATAATGTGTTAGGAATTGTAAGCAAGTGCCTTAAAATATCTTTATACAAACATGGAAAGTTTGCTTGAGAACCGTAGTTTAGCGAAGGACCGGTGATTCGGATATGAGAATATCGCCTGGAAGAGATTGACATCAAATGGATTCTGGTGGAATCACAAGGTTATCCAAGGGATAGACCAATTGGACGTATTCCAGCAATTTTGCCAAAATACATAGTTGATACTATGTTCAGAAAGGCCGTTATAGAGAGATCATATGTGATTATGATAGTACGTACATTATGATTATGATTTGAGCCTTGTGTGCCATGATGGCCACACATGGTGCCTCAGGTGGGCGTAGATGAAACATGTACTAACCATTCCTTTCCAAAATGTCAAATTAGCCCTGATGTTAGAATCGGATATTCCTTGAGGCTGTGTAGGTATGAGACTATACGGTTTCAATCAGTTTCTCTCTATTCCTGTCCTTTGATGGACAAACCGTGTCTGCTATGCTTGATAAACATACCATTGAGTTTGGTATAGTATATTCTTGGAGTTTTAACTTGCAGAATTAAAATGGGGGATAAGAGGATTATATGATTGTTGTATATTGCCTATGTCAGCTGGCTATGTGTCTTCTGCATTCTTTTGAGAAGATTGAGACTTCAAGATGTCGCTTGACTGATGCATCGTAGAGGTTGAGGTTCGAGCATGCGGACGATATGTTGGAGTTTCTAGTGGACGTCTTCTAGACTTCAGATGGTTCATAGACCATATTTTCCTCTTGGACGGGGAAAGGGCTTAGTCCGAGAGTTACTATTGTAGTAGCTCCAGTAGTGTCTTTTGTGACGACGTCGGTAGTGGACTCAAATAGATTTTCCACTAGATCTCGTCAGTTGGGTTTGTCCTTCTCACGATGTACGAGAAAGATTGTCTTTTCTGTTTTAGTTTGGCCAGTAGGGTATGTTTGGGAGTTAATGTAACTGTCTATGGAGCTGCGACTCCAAGTATCTTATGTTTTAGAAGCTACGTCTCCATATCTCTATACTGGATATGTATACTTCTATGATTTCTGTTTATGAGTCGGAGTGGGAATTATGTAAATGATTTTCGAAATTATGACCCTAATTGTGATCGTGGAATATTTTATTGTCCATTCATTTAAATCAAACTAGTTATATTTTATAACTTACGGAAAAGGAAAAAAAAATTACCCCAGTCTTTTATAGCCAAATTTAATTAATTTACTTTTCGGCCTTAAAATATCACTTACCTTGTAGCTCCGGAGAAGGGTGTTACAGTTGCCAATAGTGAGCATTATGTCGTGCAACGTCCCTACGTATGACAGGGGCTGGAACCACATATGGGACTACCATATCTGAACTCCGTGCTGCCCATGGTGAAGGTGACATGGGTGGAGGGAAGTAAATCGGGAAAGGTAACGTCTGGCTGAGACGAAATGTCCTGATGAATCCAAAATGAGGACCCTCTCCATACCTCACGTACGCAGATACCGGACCAGTATATACCACAAAGTGAGTGATCGGGCCCACGAGCCACCAGTTGTCATCAAGGTACTCAAGCTCGAGGGTTCCCATCAGTGGGATCCCCGCTAGCCCCGTCATCTAGGGGTGATCTAAATGGGGCATCTTGCTCTTTTGGATCTGCTTCGCGATATAAAATAAAATATACACCGAAGAGAAAAAAGGAGATAAGAAACTAGATATCATTATAAGCGGAAAATGTTACATAGCATACATACAATAATAGCACAAAGACAAGCATCACAGTGTAAGCACGTATAAATAACATTCATCCTCGAGTTAGATTAACATCCTCTACCCTTAGCGCTCATGCAACTGGTCCTGTATGCTAACATGGCCACCACACAATCCTGTCACACATCCCTCTTCCGATTAGGGATATTAGTCAGTCGTCCTAGCCCATGAACATCGGTGCAACTCTGACCTTGTGTGTTCCACCCACACAGCTATGATCAACACAATGCGTCTATATGAGTCTCACTGACTCGTATCGGGTCATAACCTAATGCCTCAATCTTCCAGTCTGTCTCAATTTATATCTCGGATCACATCATATAGCCAATCACATATAAAATAATATTTTATTAGGCTAGGCAAATCTAACATAATTCATACTCTCCCCAACATGCTTCTTTCCAAAACAGTATATATCATCGCATAAGAGTCAACTAAGCATACAGTAGCTCTTATAGCATGTTATCGAATCTAGCATGTTACAAATAGTAAAATAATAATAAAATATTCATATACTCATAACTAGCCAAATAATTCATATTAAGCATGTTAACACAAAAACACACAACAAGCAGTTCAACGGGTAAAATCAAACAACCTCGATATTCCCAAAATCATCCTAATGACGATAAATATACAATCTCCATATCATCATTGGTACCACGGGGTAGTTGCCAATGTGATATTGACATTGTCAATTACTCGCCCACTAGTAGGGTTTAGGTCGCCCTACGCCATTATCTTAAAATATACTACTTAGCCATTTCTGACGATATGTGGCTTCTTTCTCCCACCTGAGATGTCTTAGGCTAGCTCTGGAGCAACGAAACAAGCACATTACTCCCTCTAAGCTAGCTGCCACTCGCAGTCCTACCCCCTCTGGGACTCTGAAAATTCGTCTGAACACATACACGAAGCACGTGTTATGGGTAACCCTAATATGAAAACAGAATTCGAAACCGATAAATGAATGGAGAGAAAACCTCAACACCGTCACCGACAACGGCACCACAAATGTCTAAAGTAGTTGTTTCCTTTGTTACTAATGATATTGGTAAAGTCAATCCCCAGCAACGGTGCCAAAAACTTGATGGGCTCCGGCAAGTGTACCAGATCGAAGCAAGTAATAAAACACGGTAAGTATGCCGAGGTTGAACTCAGGGATTGGATGACCAAGTACCACTTCACAAATTTAACAACTATTTAGACCAAAATAAATTGAGGATTTGTATATGATAAAAAATTTGAAAAGAAATTAAAATAAATATTTTTTGGATTTTTGAATTAATTAAAAAGCAAAAATAAACAAAGATCAATCAAATAAAGAAATTCTAGGGATCCAATTTCACCAATGTTATGAATACGCATTCCTCATAGACAAGGAATCCTTATCCAACTTGGTTTGGTTCAATTATATCAACTCTTCCAAACCTCTAATTAACTTCTAATGTCAACCAAGAATCCAAGTTTATTCTAATGTCTCTCTCGAGTACGCTAGAACACATAGCTTGATCCTTAATCAACTATATCTCTATGATGATTATTTATCAAGAAATTCATTAAGTTATGTGATTCTCTATTGACGTTGCATAAACCTCCTACGATATATCTCTATCCGTATTAACCCTATGGTTTTATCTCAATACCTTAACACATAAATCTCCTCTCGGTCTCATTATGATTAGCCTATCATCTAACTGGTGATCAAGCAATTAGAAGCATTAAGAATAGAGAATAAAACACAAAAGAAAGAGAAGAAGAAATTAAGAAAAACTGAAATAAAATCACCAAACCGTTATGGCGCGGTTACATCGTCACCCTAGAAAAAGGGGATTTACTCCATAATGAAAGGAATCAAAAACATCGTCAAAGAAACCAACATGAAAACAAGAAAAGAGAGGTCTGGGCACAGCCAAACAGAGGGAGACGCATCCAAAAGAACAAAGAGTGGAACCCTATTTCCGTACAAAAGGCCATAATTTATAAGTTCTGGTATCAGCGATTCGCGGGGCGAATTACATTTCGCAGGGCGAAACTTGAATCATAGCTCAGTCCAGAAGTGCACCATCCACGGGGCGAATGGTCCATCCGAGGGCCGGATGACTCAAAATTTCTAGCCTCTTTCTGCTTCTCTTCCTTGCTCCCATGCTTCACTTTTATCCTTACCAAGCTCATGTATGAACCTGAAATTTATTCAAACTAGAAAATCATAGAAAAAGACTGAATTTCCTAATTAAAACAAGGAAAAATGCATTCAAAGACTCTGAACACTACTTAAGGAAAACAAAGCCGAAGTTGAGTACGAATTGAGTATACAACTCATCAATATGGTAAAATTCACAAGAAAATCTAGAATAAAACTAGATAATCTAACAGGTTATCAACACCTCAAACTTAAGCTTTGCTTGTCCTCAAGCAAACTGTACACAAAAAGACTCAAAGCAAAAACCACAATGGACTCAAGGATATACAACAAGTTGATATAAGACCAATGGACCCATAACCAATAATTTCCCACATAATGTCAATCACAACCGCTTCATCAAAATCAAGCATACCTTCCTAAGATCAAACAATCAACTATCAAGAGTACCTTCAATATCAACAGAAGAGTGAACTCAACCATCATACAATTGCCAATCGAGTAGTGGTTTCAAAAACTTGAACACAAATTCACTAGTCATCAATGAGTCTCACTCCTCACCCAGGATAATTAATTCACTCAGTGCTCAAGTGTTTAGGCTTGTGTTTCCCTCAAAAATCTGCATATTGAGAAACTCACTCTTTGGGTTTGATTTTCATCTCACTCATTAATTCACACAACCACATGATGCACAATCAAAAGGTCTTTAGAAGGTTGTAATGGGGCCAAGGTGGAAGGTAGGGAAAAAGAAAAGGAATGCAAGTTTAGACCCTAAAGACCAAGTGGGCAATGGAGCACAATTTCTAAAGAATAAACGATTTTTGTTCCTTTTTTTCCTTTCACTTTATTGCTCTTTTTGAACACTTTTCCACTTTCTCCTCTTGAACCCCCCCCCCCCCCCCCCCCTTTTTCTTTTTCAGATTTTTTTCTTTATTATTTCAAGGGCATTTTTACCCTTCCTTGATTTTCTTCAAAAACTGAATTTCTCATGTGCCACCTCAAACTTAGCACTTTGCTACCATTCTATCTTGAATTCCAATGCTCACTTAATCCTTTTGAGTACGTAAACATGGTTTTTCTGGATTTAGCAATTATATTTAGGTAACAACAAAAATAGGCTTCAAGCGCAATGGGGCTAACAAGGGATAATTCATTTAGGTAAGCTTTTTGACCAACCAGCGATTTCAAAGAAAGTGCCTTTATCATTCTCATGCATCAAGTAATCATGTAAACCAAGAAAAGATTCAAGCAAACCTAAGAGTTCATAACTCAATAGCTACTCTCAAAACAAAAATCATGTTGAAGGCTCAAACTCCTCACCCGGATACAAATAGAGACTCATATCAAACATCATGAATTATGCTAAGTCCTCTAACACCTCAAACAAGTCATGGTTCATGCATTCAAGTTAAGGCGCACTCAATTGCATGACTATCCAATCACTCCCAAAAGTATCATGTTTTTCACTTAAGCATGACATGCATTAATCAATCAAAAATGGCATGGCAATCAAGAATGGGAATTCCCATGGTCAATCCACTTACAATCCATTTAGCATCTCAAAGCAATTTTTTCATTTTATATATATTTTTGACTCACTAAACAAAATCGAACGACAAGACACACAAATATCACAATTTATCATAACAAAAGAATAAAAACTGCATAAGGAAATAGAGGAGTTAAGAAAGCTAATCTCTAGGGTTCCGAGTGAAACCCTCTCAATCCTCCATCAAACGGTCCAAAGCATCCATGGGCATATCCAGATCACCCTCCTGGTCGTCCACGGGCTCACCTCCTCCTACTGGCCACCCTCCTGGTCTCCAGGAGAATCATGACAGTCGACACGAGCCATGATATCCTCTTCAGATGCAAACACAGGTTGCCGTCCCTCGGTGAATAACTCGCCAGAATCGCAGGGCAAATCAAGCAATCGCGGGGCAATTTAAAATTTTCCAGAGAGTTGAAATTCATCCACTGGGCGGATTTGGTGAATCGCGGGGCGGATGGCTAAATTCCAGAGAGCTGTTAATCTCATCCGCAACACGTAAATGGGCTCATGGGACGGCCTCTGGTGCCCAGATTCACGGGGCGATTTTGTCGAACCGCGGGGCGGATGGCTGAATTCCAGAGAGCTATATAAGCCAATCCGCGGGGCGAATTATGTAGAAATTATGTAGCTCCCTAAAGTGTTATTTTCTATTTTTTCATTGATTTAAAAGTCCCTACATACCTCCTAAGGCAGGTCCTACTCTAAAAATGACTTAAATACCATGAATGCACCTACTTGAGACTAATATGTAAAAGTATGTAAATAATGCATTTTTCTGGGACAATTATGCTACCCTAAATGCAAAGCTATATCTACCACCTAACTAAATGCAATGACTAGATGCAGGAAAAGGATATAAACCTGGGTTGCCTCCCAGTTAGCGCTTGTTTAAAGTCCTGAGCCCGACGGTCATGCCCTCAAAAGGGTTAAGTCAATGCCAAGGCAATTTCTTGCCTTTCAAAATCTCCTCCCATGTACACTTTGAGCTTTTGGCCATTCACTTTGAAAGATTCTCAAAGAGAATGGTTTAGAAAAACTTATGAAGACGCTTCCACCCGGATCCCATTGCCTGTGGTACAACGGCCAAGAGATGTTCAAAACGTAAAATCTTTCTCCCGGATCCCATGGCTTGTGGAATGGAGATGGAATTATAAAATGTGTAGAGATTCCATTAACTTCTCTAAGTGCTATAATGAGCTCCCTTCCTCCCGGGTCAAATGGTAAGTCATCGACTCCAAGTATGACCCTTTTGTATATAATTTCTCCATGAAGCATGAGAAGCATAACTTCTTGAGGCGACATTAGAGCCTTTGCCTCTATTGATGCAAACTTCAAATACTTAGGCAATGACTTGAGCTCCAAAGTTGGTATTTTCACAAAGTAATGTGGTATAAAAATGGATGGCACCAACTTAAATTTGTAGCGTCGACACATGCATGTAGACCAATATACTTATCCTAACTTAGAATTTCCTGGTTCCTTAGCAAGCATGGTGAGGGAATTGTTTTCCACTTGAATATTTTCATTTATCCTTTAGGAAGGAACAACTGCAGACATTTCCTCATCTTCCACTACCACTTCCTCATCTTCATCAAACCAATTCAAATGAAAGTCTTCCAATGAAATGTCTTCTTATGAATCATCTTCAACTATCACTTCATCGTCATTAAAGTCCATCTCCACTACCACATTATCTTGAATTTGGGTTTCCTGTGGCACCTCAGCTAGCTTTTTCGAATGTTCCCTAGCTTCTGCTTCTTTTTTTTTTTTTTGAAAAGCCTAATACTTTTATTAAAGAAAAGCTGGCTTAAGCACAAGTTGTGCCCAGCTAAAGAAACATCCAAACAGAATCCAAACATTCAAAAGGCCACCGCATGGACCTGAAGAAAAAAAGAAAGAAGCTAAATGATCTCTAGTCCTCTACATAATATCAAATCAGCGCACCACAAGAAATCATCATGTAGGCAAAGTGCAAACCGACTCCAGTATATCAGACACGCAAGAGAATAGAAATTGGAAGGTAGATCAATACCATCTCCACTCATGACAGTAAAATCTGCAATGATTGCAAAACCAGCACATAAAAAGTAACAGACTTCTCCAACACAGCAACGCAGCATTCAAAGGTGAGATGAAATAAGATATAGCTGCACACTAAAGACCTTGAACAACCTCCACAAAAATAGCGCTTCAACCAATTTTTCCAACAAGAAGGCATGACCAAACCAAAGCTGAACTGTATCAGATAATTCTAGCACTCTGCAACAAACCCTCCACAACACATCAAGTCAGATTCAAACACGATCTTGGGTAAAGCATCCAATCTGAAAAGGAATATGAGAAACCATCTGAATTACCATGTAACCAAAACCAAGCTCTGAACTTTTCTCCCTCAAATCAGACACTGACACTGATTTATTGTTGAATACCATCTGATTCCTACTTAACCAAATTGTCCAAACCACTGCAAACCATATAACTTGCCACTTCTGTCTTGTTTTAAAATTGCATTCTGGGAACCCCACGAATTGATCAAAATGATGCCTGCTAACATTGTTTAAAGCTGAAGTATAGCCCATCCAGTTCAAACACTCATTCCAAACAGAACTAAAAAAACTACAACCAAAAAATAAATGTGATGTGCTCTCCATGTGAGATTGGCAACCTGGACACGATACATCTGAGCCCTGCACAATTTCTCTCTTTGATAAATTCTCCCTAGAAGGGATCCGTTCCATAGAAAGCCTCCAAACAAATGCAGCAACTTTAGAAGGAATAATTTGATTCCACACCCTCTGATAAAACTTGTCGACTGTTATCTCCCTAGATGTAATAATTTCTTTGTATGCTGATTTAACTGTGTATTTACCATCGCTTTCTAGCCTCCAAAACCAAACACCTGCTCCAGAGTCTCTAACATTAGCCAATTGTTTCTAACTTATGAAGCATGACACTTAGTTCCGCTATTAACTCTTTATAATGTTCCCCAGCTCGCATTTCAAACCTCTCAATCATGGAACTAAATTCCTCCTTAATACGCTCTATACTCTAGATCACAAGTTGAGCATCTATATCCCAAGGAAACTCTAGCAAATCAGGATTCAGCTTGAAGTGTGGTGGTGGTTGCAAAGATGACAAATATGCTTTCCATTCCACCATGGAGTATGTCTTATCAACAATACTATTAAGTACGATCCAATCAAATTTGAGATTCTCAGTTTGGATAGAAACGATGGTTCATGTGTTGCATCCACCTAACACAAACAAAACTCAAAATAAAAAAAATCAAATATATACAAAATAAAAAAAATGTCTAAAGTAGTTGTTTCCTTTGTTACTAATGATATTGGTAAAACCAATCCCCGGTAAAGGCGCCAAAAACTTGATGGGCTTCGGCAAACGTACCGGATCGAAGCAAGTAATAAAACACGGTAAGTATACCGAGGTCGAACTCAGGGATTGGGTGACTAAGTACCACTTCACAAATTTAACAACTATTTAGACCAAAATAAATTGAGGATTTGTATATGATAAAAATTATGAAAAGAAATTAAAATAAATATTTTTCGGATTTTTGAATTAATTAAAAAGCAAAAATAAATAAAGATCAATCAAATAAAGAAATTCTAGGGATCCAATTTCACCAACGTTATGAATATGCATTCCTCATAGACAAGGAATCCTTATCCCACTTGGTTTGGTTCAATTATATCAACTCTTCCTAACCTCTAATTAGCTTCTAATGTCAACCAAGAATCCTAGTTTATTCTAATGTCTCTCTCGAGTATGCTAGAACACATCACTTGATCTCTAATCAACTATATACCTTAGATGATTATTTATCAATAAATTCATTAAGTTCAATGATTCTCTATTGAAGTTGCAGAAAGCTCCTACGTATATCTCTATCCGTATTAACCCTATGGTTTTATCTCAATACCCTTAACACATAAATCTTCTCTCGGCCTCATTATGATTAGCCTATCACCTAACTGGTGATCCAGTAATTGTTAAATCAATGGGCTAGGTATGCAAAGGCATCACTATGGGAGAGAAGATCCCAACTAGGTTGGCACCTAAACCCCCATCAATCATATGCAGCATACCCTTTATTCATTAAAAAAAGGAAAAGGAAGAAAACATAAAGCATGGGGGGATATTGACCAAACCCATGAAAAGAACAAGTCATCTAAATCTATAACTAGGAAGGCCTAATCTATTTCTAGAAATGTCTTCCTTTACAAAATTGGGGATCAAATTCCACCAAGTAAAACATTTAGAAGAAATGCCAAAAGATGCAAGCTTGTCGGCACAAGGGTTTCCTTCTCTAAAAATGTGAGAAACTAAAAAGCTCATATACTCTTAACATATTCCAAGCCATTTCGCCAGTGTGTTCTGATTTTCCAAGGAACCAAATCCAAAGATTTAAAAGCTTTCACCACTAGAATAGAGTCTGTTTCTAGCCAAAGCTTGTGCCATCCTCTCTCATAGGCAGTTTCAATGGCAGTGATGACAGCAAGGAGCTCTGCTTGGAGAGAGTCAGTAACTCTAAAGAAGGATGAAAAGTAGCCCAACACCTCCGCCCTGTGGCCTCTAAAAAATCTCCAGCAACTAGGCCTGGAGAGTCATGGACAGCACCATTTGTGTTGCACTTAATCCAACCACTTAGAGGGGGATGCCAATGAAACCAAGGTCATAGAAGACGTAGCAGTGATGATTTTGTTGTCAAATCTCAGCTTGTTCCTACTGTACCAGATATACCAAACAATGTTAATAATTCCATCTAATACCACATCTCTGACTTAAGAGCTCCAACCAAGATTGAAAACCGCAAGCAGATCTTTAATGCCAGTAAGAACCAGCCTACAACCAAGAATAGAGCTGAACCAATTCCACAGTGATAGAGCAAAATCACAGTTAAGAAATATATGCCGAGTCGACTCTTCTGACTTTCCACAGAAACAACAGATGGAAACTTTAATGTAGCCTCTCAGCTTTAAGTTTCCGTCAGTTCGGAGCTTATTATGAATCATTCTCCAAATAAGGAAAGATCTAGAAGGAGGAGTGAAATGGTTCAAAATTAGCTTACCCCAAGTAAAAGGATTCTGCAACTTATTCAGAAAGGTATAAGCATCCTTAAATAGGAGTTTCACCAGAGGGAGAACTATCCCAAACCAGATAGTCATTATCATGGAATTTTGGTAGCGCTATCTGATCAATTGCAACAGGTAAGGCAGGGTATTTGTTTTCCAATTCCATAGGAAGATTCCATTTACCATTAGAGATAAAGTCTGCTACTTTAGATTGCAGAGAATTATGGCAAGATTCCGGTAAATCTAGAAGGTCAACAATCGTCTTGGACAACCATCTATCAGTCCAAAAACTAATATTGACACCAGAACCAAGCTGCCAAGAGGAGTTGTCTAACACAGTGCTTAGAAAAGATTTGATTCCTGGCCATATATTGGATTTCAGATAGAGATTCGAAGGTTTTCCATTCCTAAAGAACCTTGCTCGAATCAGAGAGGACCGTTGCTGGTTTTAGGAGCAAATTTCCCAAGCAAGTTTCAACATGGAAGGCTCATTGATGCTTCTAATGGATCTTAGACCAACACCGCCCTCAATAGTAGGACAGCAAAGTTTTCTCCAAGCCACTGTCACCACTTTCTTGGAAAGAATGTCTCCAGACCAGATAAAGTTCCTAATCCATTTGTCAATCAATTTCAATAGCGTGACTGGCCAAGCATACACATGAAAGCTGTAGGAAAGCATTCCATGGATTATGGACTTAACCAGCTGGATCCTAAACATGATGGACAATAGGGAGCCCTTCCAAGATGCAAGCTTCAATCTAATTTTATCAACGATTGGCTATAAATGGCACTTTCTAGGCTTCCCTTTAAACAGGGGGATGACACCAAGGTAAACAAAAGGTAACTGGCCAGCATTAAAACCAAAAGTATCAGATAGGACAACAGACCTTCTAACGGAAGCAGAATTAGTGTAGAATTTACACTTATTTAGACTAAGTAGTTGACTAGAGATCTCACCATACTCTTGAAAAAGAGCCATAAGATTAGCTAGGTTTCTTTTTCCTCCCTTGTAGAATACCATCATATCATTAGCATAGAGGGTCTGGCTTGGAACTTGGAATCCTCTAGGACCAGACATGGTTTTCAGTAAGCCAGAATGCACTAGATTAGAGATCCCCCTACTCAAAACATCCTCAGCTAGACAAAAGAGCAAAGGAGGGAGGGGGTCACCTTGTCTAACCCCTCTCTTACAAGAGAAAAAACCATAGGACTTTCCATTAATTGAAAAAGAGAGTTTTGCTGATTGCAAGATAGAGTCAATCCACCTACAAAAGATGGGATCAAAGCCAAAAGAGGCCAAAACCTTCAATAGGAAAAACCAATCAATGGTGTCAAAGGCTTTGCTAATGTCAAACTTCAAGATGATAATACCTCCAAAGGACTTGTTGTCAACCATATTCACAGCTTCTGAAGCAATGCAAATACATTCAGAGATATTCCTTCCTTTAATAAAACCCTTATGCTCAGTGGAGATTAGCTTAGGAGCAATGGAAGCAAGCCTATCAGCTAGAATCTTAGTTATGATCTTGAACTGAAAATTCGCCAAGGCTATAGCCTATAATTCTCAATCCTATCTACACCCTTGAATTTGGGGACCAGAACCACCAAGGTTGAATTCATTTTAGGAGGCAGCCAGTTTTGGCTGAAAAACTGCTTGACAGAAAGACAAACATCCATGCCAACAATGTCCCAATGCCTCTGATAAAAACAACCCCCAAAACCATCCGGACCAAGAGCCCCATTACCATTCATACTAAAGACTGCTAATTTGATCTCTTCCACTGAAGGCTGAGCAATTACGGCAACATTGTCATCAGCAGCAACTAGGGAAGGGACTACTTTTTCAATGACACCATTGTCTATGCAGAAATTAGGAGAAGCGTATAAATTGGAGAAGTATTGCAGCACATGAGACTCAATTTCAGCAGCATCCTCTAAGATCAAATCATCTTTTTTCAAGATAGTCATAGGTCTAGTGGCATTCCTAATCTGGACAACTCTATGAAGAAAAGCAGTGTTTCTATCACCATCCATGTACCGGTTTATTCTAGCTTTCTGCTTCCAAAATTCCTCCTAGTAATTGAGAGCATTCTGAAGATGGGCTTGGGCATCATGCTCATCCTTAAACAGATTATCCGAAAAGCCTTCATTGGAAATTTGCTGCTGGATGGACTTCAAATTCAACTCAGCATTCTGCACTCTTAAATGGACGTCTCCAAACACAGTATTATTCCAAGATTTTAGCTCATCTTTAAGAGCTTTTAACTTTTGAGATAGGATAAGCATGGGACAGCCATAGAAAGGCCTTTCCCAAACATCAGCAATTGGCCTTGCACAGTCAACATGATCTGACCACATACTGAAAAACTTAAAAGAGGAGGGATGACTCTTGGCACCTTTCTGAAGAACTACCAATAATGGATTATGATCTGATTGAACCCTTGGCAAAGTGTTGCAAATAGAAGAAGACCAGAAAGAGATCCAATCTGCATTGCAGATAGCCCTATCGAGTCTTTTCTCAACATGACCTCTACCCCTTCTGCCATTATTCCAGGTGAACGGATCGCCTAAAGTGTGTAGGTGAGTTAAAGCACAACTATCTGACTAGGCTAGGAACTCCTCACATGAAATTTTTAGAGCCAGGTTACCACCCCTTTGCTCATGAGCACCAACTACTGCATTGAAATCACCTAAGAAACACCATGGCCTGGATTACTTTACTACAAAGAGGCTAATTCAATCCATAAATGCCTTCTCAGCACATGAGATGTACTTGCATACACTGCAGAAATAAAAACCTGCTGATTGTTCCAGCTAACGGCAACTGAGACTTGCTGGAAGGAGACAGAAATGACATTAGGAGAAAGAGTTTCATCACATAGCCCCCATAAGTTTGGAATATGTTGCTGTCTATCATTAACAACAAAGGGCTTGACCTTCATCTGTTTCCAAAAGGAGATTGGAACTTGATCCATAGGAATCCATGGCTCAGACAAAAACATTAAGCTAGGCTTATTAGCAGACCTAAAGTTCTTCAGGGCTAACCTTGTATCTATGTTCCCTATGCCCCTCAAATTCCAGTAAAGGACCTTCATTATGCATAATTGTGGGGGCCTGACCTATTTCGGGATATTTGTCTGTGCTTCTCTGCTTACAAGGCTTTCTGTCTCAGTTTTTTCTTTTGAGACTTTGTTAATACCACAGTAAACCTAGGATCAGCATTCTATGCCTGATCAGGACCCTCTTGCAAATACGGGTTGGCCATAGGAGATTTTTGTTGGATCGCACCCTGAGTGTCTACCTCAATCTCATCCTCCACTTGATCACTCCAAAGCCTTCCAATTATCCTCATGTCATTAACCACATTAGGATTATTCATCTAGGCTATAGGAGTCAGCAAAGGAGTATTTGGAACTGGAATATTCAATGGCACAGGACTGTCAGGAATAGACTTAGTCCCTAAGACTGAGGAGAAACTAGATTCTGCCACTACTGAATCATCAACTTCCTTAGAAGAGAGTAATTGGTTCCTAGACCCTGAAACCAATCCTCTATTTTGGGAGGATAATTTAGAAGCACTGCCTTCATCAGCAAGATACTGTGTTGAACTCTGGACAAAACCATGTTCCACAAGAGTCTTAGTTGATTGAACAAGACCTTGGTTAGCCTCAGTTACAAAACCCAACAAAGGGTTGGAATCCATATGAAGAGCCAATAAATCCACTCTTCAGCCTGCACCAAAAGAAGGGTTACCTTCCACAACTAAATCTAGTCCAAGAACTGGATCAAGGGCCAAAGTGGGAGCATTTGGATGAATTGTAGAACAACCGCCCCATCCAATCTTTGTTGGTCAGAGGGGATTACAGAAGCATTTGCTTTTCCCTTTAAATCCCTTAGAAGTTGATCATGGTCCGGACTCTTTGGAAACCCTCCTGGTAGGCTCATCTGTTGGTTTGTCTGTAGCCACATTATTCATAACTGCATTGTTCACCACCCTACTATCAGGATTTACAATCCCTTCAAAAGAAAGAGAAGAAGAAATTAAGAACATAGAATAAAACACAAAAGAAATAGAAGAAGAAATTAAGAAAAACTGAAATAAAATCATCAAACTGTCATGGCGCGGTTACATCGTCAAAGAAAAAGGTAAAACAGAGGGAGACAGAGCCAAAAGAACAAAAAGTGGAACCTTATTTCCGTACAAAAGGCCAGGATTTATAAGTTCTAGTATCAGCGATTTTGCAGGGGGAATTACGTTTCGCTGGGCGAAACTTGAGTCATAGCTCAGTCCATAAGTGCACCATCCGCGGGGCGGATGACTCAAAATTTCTAGCCTATTCCTGCTTCTTTTCCTTGCTCCCAGGATTCACTTTTATCCTTCCCAATCTCATGTATGAACCTGAAATTTATTCAAACTAGAAAATCATAGAAAAAGACTCAATTTCCTAATTAAAACAAGGAAAAATGAATTCAAAGACTCTAAACACTACTTAAGTAAAACAAAGCCAAAGTTCAGTACGAATTGAGAATACAACTCATCAATATGGTAAAATTCACAAGAAAATCTAGAATAAAACTAGATAATCTAGCGGATTATCAAACCCTAATATGAAAACAGAATTCGAAACCGATAAATGAATGGAGAGAAAACCTCAACACCGTCACCGACGACATTTCGGAATAAAATGTGCATAGACTTACCTTAGCCTAATCAAGAAAATAAAGGTAAGGTTAAGAAGTAGACGTCACTACGACCATGATCATGGCCGACCTAAACATAAAGCTGTTAAAACAACAGCTTCAGGCCTCCAAATAAAAATTCTAACTTTACAAGGATTTTAGGCCTCAGACTATTAATATATTTTGTTTATGTTTGTTTTGTTATATACAATATATTTTGTCTCTCTTTAAGTGTGATTGCATTTACACACAAAACAAATATTTACATTAATCATAATAGGTTACCTTTAAAAATATAAAAAATTACAATAAAATAAATTTTAAATATAATATTATTTGTATAAAAATATTTTTATTAGTTTTAAGAAGGCCTCATTATAAACATTCGCTTTAGGCCTCAACATATGTTGGGTCGGCCTTGATCATGATGACGTATACGGAATTGCGTTAGGATGAACGGATCGCTCGGAAATCGCTCCAGAATATTTTCTCTCTCACGGACTTTCTCCCGTGTTCTCACTGCTTTCTATTCCATCTTTACGTGAATGGTAACTTTAAGTTACCATTCTGAACACTTTATTATTTTTTTCCCAACTTTTGCTGCTGGCACGCTCAAATGTTGTTTTCCCAGCGTCCAAGTGCTCTAGCGCTCAAGTGCCATTGTTTCAACGTTTGAGCGTTGACTCTCAGGTCAACAGTGGTTCCTGATGAAGTCTTCACACCACGTGTCCCATGCATCGTCTACGCTCGCCACGTGTTGCCATGTATCAGAAGACCCTGGGCGCTCAAACATAGATATTTTGGTGCTCAAACGTTGACCTGGTTGACCAGCAAACCCTGATTAGCACGTTTCGTCGCGTTCTGAGCTCGTTTGAAGTAAGATGGACCTCAAATTTGAAACATAGACTCCTCAACACTTAAGGAATAAGATTATGTCCTCAAACATGTTTAATCTCTTCCTCAAACATAAATTTCCTACTTTGTACACTTGAGCGTTCCAAGCTGGGTAGGGAACCCTAGCTTATGCTCTCACTCGATTCGAACACTACTAGAAAAATTGAATTTTCGGACGGAAATGTTTCCCTCCGAAATTTTCCGAAAATTTCGGACGGATTTCAGACGGATTGTGTTATTTTTTATATTTTCCATGATCCGTCTGAAATCCGTCCGAAATTTCAGACGGATTTCAGACGGATTGTGTTATTTTTTATATTTTCCTTGATCCGTCTGAAATCCGTTCAAAATTTTCGGACGGATTTCAGACGGATTGTGTTATTTTTTATATTTTCCTTGATTTATCTTACATCCGTTTGAAATCTTTCCGAAATTTCCGGACGGATATCAGACGGATTGTGTTATTTTTTTTATTTTCCTTGATCCGTCTGAAATCCGTCCGAAATTTCAGACGGATTGTGTTATTTTTTATATTTTCCTTGATCCGTCTGAAATCCGTACGAAATTTCAGACGGATTGTGTTATTTTTTATATTTTCCTTGATCCGTCTGAAATCCGTTCAAAATTTTCGGACGGATTTCAGACGGATTGTGTTATTTTTTATATTTTCCTTGATTTATCTTACATCCATTTGAAATCTTTCCGAAATTTCCGGACGGATATCAGACGGATTGTGTTATTTTTTATATTTTCCTTGATCCGTCTGAAATCCGTCCGAAATTTCCGGACGGATATCAGACGGATTGTGTTATTTTTTATATTTTCCTTGATCCGTCTGAAATCAGTCCGAAAATTTCGGACGGATTTGAGACAAATTGTGTTATTTTTATATTTTCCTTGATCCGTCTGAAATCCGTCCGAAAATTTCGGACGGATTTCAGACGGATTGTGTTATTTTTTATATTTTCCTTGATCCGTCCGAAAATTGTCCGAAATTTTCGGACGGATTTCAAACGGATTGTGTTATTTTTTATATTTTCCTTGATCCGTCTGAAATCCGTCCGAAATTTTCGGACGGATTTCAGACGGATTGTGTTATTCGTCTGAAATCCGTCCGAAAATTTAGGACGGATTTCAGACGGATTGTGTTGTTTTGTTTATATTTCTTACATCCGTCTGAAATCCGTCCGAAATTTCGGACGGATTTCATACGGAATTTGTTATTTTTTATATTTTCCTTGAAAAAAGATTAAATAATTTATATTATAAATATGATTAAAATATTTTATCTTAATAAATTTAAAAGTAAACAAGATTTATGAAGTGAATTAAACAAGATTTATATTTCTTACAAGATTTATGAAGTGAATTAAACAAAAAGTACGATTGTTTGATCCTAATAGAACCCAAATGGACTGTTTAGGTCATATAGGACCTAATTGGGCCCATTTGTACTTCTTTGGTCCTAAAGCAACCCAAATGGACTTGTTTGATCCTAATAGAACCAAAATGGACTGTTTAGGCTATATATGACCTAACTAGGCCGATTTGTACTTTTTCAGGCATAAAGGAGCCCCAATGGACTTGTTCGATCCTAATAGAGCCCAAATCGACTTGGTAGGACCTAATTGGGCCAATTGCCCCGTACGGCCCAATTGTACTTCTTTGGTCCTAATGGATCCCAAATGGACTTGTTTGATCCTAATAGTGCCCAAATGGACTTTTTAGGTCATATACGACCTAAGTGGGCCAATTTGTACTTATTTCATCCTAATGGAGCCCAAATGGATTTGTTTGATCCTAATAGAGCCCAAATGGACTGTTTAGGTCATATAGGACCTAACTAGGCCAATTTTTAATTTTTCGGGTATAATGGATCCCAAACGGACTTGTTTGATCCTAATAGAGCCCAAATCGACTTGTTAGGACCTAATTGGGCAATTGCCCCGATCGGCCCAATTGTACTTCTTTGGTCCTAATGGACTTGTCTGATCCTAATAGAGCCCAAATGGACTTTTTAGATCATTTAGTACCTAACTTTGATCCTAATGGAGCCCAAATGGAATGGTTTGATCCTAATAGAGCCCAAATTGACTTGATAGGACCTAATCTGGCCAATTGCCCCGATCGGCCCAATTGAACTTCTATGGTCCTAATGAAGCCTAAATGGACTTGTTTGATCCTAATAGAGCCCAAATCGACTTGTTAGAACCTAAGTGTAAGCTCCAAACATGATTTTCTTTGAAAATAACCTTGTTTGGTAATAAGATTAAGTGTTTAGATCAAATTAGAATGTGTGTTTGGTCATGCGTAATTGATTTCTTGATTTATGATTGTTGCGTGTTGTTTGATTCCCTCTTTGAGACGTTTGACACGGCTATGCTTGCTTGATGGAGTATATAATTACACTCTTGGAGCTAACGTGAGCATTAAGACGAGGATCCTTTACTTGTTTGTTTATTTTCAATTACATGTAATGAGTGTTGCAATTACTCATGGACTGATGCAAGATCTAGGAAAACATATGTCCTGTTTAAAGCAATCTGTACCGGTTTAGTTTGAGTAATTAAATTACTCTATTCAAATTATTTTATTGGGTGCGTTAGCACTGACTTGTTTCAGTGAACGCACGCTTGCTAGACAATAATTTACGTTATTGTCACTATTATTACCAGTACAGAAAAATGTTTTAAATAATATGATTAAGAGAAAAGCATTTTCATATTTTTATTCTATTTGATTTTAGAGTTAAAAATATTTTGGTTTGACATTAATCGGAGATTAATTTTGGAAAGACTATTTTCTTAGTTGCTCAGTTCAATTATTAATCTTTGCTCTAATTTTAATTTCGAAACCATATATTTATCAATCTTTATTTTTAGATTCTAAAAAGTAAAAATATGTTTATTTTAGGACTAATATTTTATCACTCATTTTTATACCTATTACTAAATATTAAGTTAAAACATGAATTTCTCTCTCCTACTTCTTATATCAAACCCATAACCCCTTTTTCCCCCCTCTTTCTTTCTTTCTTTCTTTCTTTCTTTCTTTCTTTCTTTCTTTCTTTCTCTGCTGCTACTTTCTCTTCCTCCCTTCAACCTAATCTTCTTCCTCATTTTCCCCCACAACTCAGTCACCTCCCAACAGCCACCGCAGGGACGACGCTCACCGTCCGGTCACGCCTGGTAGCGGAGGAGAGGATGCGCGTTCTGCTCCATTTCCGTCCGCCATCGCGTCTCAACTCCACCGCGTTGCTGTCGCGGTGCACTGCCATGGCTGCCGTTCGGCTCAGTCCAGCCACCCTGTCACCGTGCCATGGAGGAAGAAGACGAACCCGAGCGTGGATCCGGTGAGCTCGTTTTGAGCCGTCAACATCACAGCCACCCCCACGAACCACCGTCCTCCGCCATGGCTGCCATCATAGCCACCACTGTCTCATCCTTGTCATCTTGGGTAAGTATTCTACCCTTAATCTCTTCTAGTTCAAAAAACCTCAAATCTGATTTTGAAACCCTAACCCTAACCCTTTGATTTCAGATTTTAATCTTAAAATTAAATCTTGTCTTATGAAATTGGGACTGTGAATTAGTGTTTCCCTAAACCAATTTCATTATTCTTTAGTAGTTAATTTTATCTATAAGTATTTTGATTTTGAATGCTAATGCTCAGTAAACTCAATTACTCAAATGATAAATACTAAATTAAAAGAAAACATAGGTCAACTGATCATGCATTTATATGTATCATCTTTTTCTTTTTTGCATAGACATTATACATGTGATTGGATTTTAGATATGGCCTTATTTTGGAATTCTGTGCACAATGTATGCAGGTGTTGTGTAGTATTTTTTTGGTAGTTTCATTTGGCCATAGGTTTATACTGACAGCATTGTGTGGAAATATTAGAGCACGCAGGCACTTCTGATGAGTGCTGAGTATATGTAGTTTGTAGGTTTATTCCGTTCCCGCATCATCAATTATCCTCCTGATTTAATGTTTTGAGTGCCCCTTGTTTCCTTAGTTCTAACTTACTTAAAAAACAAACTCCAGGTCCCTGCTACCAAACCTTCCAAGTCTGATGACTTTATTCCGATGGCTGATAAAACTGCTGTGAAAAAAGTTAATGAGAGTAACACACTTGAATCATCAAAAGGTAATTGATGGAAAGAACCGCATGTATTTCTTTTAAGTTTTAGCTTTATTATGTTACATATTCTTATTCATATAAACCCGTGAAAAATGCAAAATGATTTACTTAAAAAATTAAGATGCTCCATGATGCAGTAAGCATGCTTAAATCTTAATAAGTCATTATATACATAACTCAGTTTCCATGAAACTATAAGATGAATTGAACCAGCTATTGTTGTAAGCCAAATTGCTTATTTCTGATTATGGTTGTTGTTATTATTTTACAAACTGAGGTTCTCTCTCTTTTTTCCTTCTGATGTGTCTTGTTAATGGTTCTGCTTTTCAGGCTTTGGAGGATTCCCTTGCCAAACAAGATAAGCCATCCGCTTATGTGGAGAAAAAGAAGACGAAGAGGAAGTGGTGGGTACGTACACTATCAATAGTGCATATATACCTAAACTTTGCTATTGTTACAAATGTTTGGTTATTGAATGCTTTTTATATAACACTAATTGTTTTTATAAGATTAATGATATTATTATACTCTTTTCCCTTGTTGTAATGCAGTGCTGGTGGTAAGTGCTAAAGATTAATGGGAATTGACATTTTACTCCTTTGAGGAGACTTCCCAAATGCCTTCTTACATAAATGTTCAACATGCGAACTACTAAATGAACAAAACCACAAGAAGAAAAGGATATGCTCAATATATGAATTATGCTAATCAAAATTTTGGTCTCAATAGGATAGGACTTGCTCTCTACCTCTCTCTATGTGTATATATATAAGGCTATGCACAATGTATGCAAAGCCAGACCTATTTTGGTCCGTTCTGGAATCAATATATAGTACAAAAATTGAGAGTATGTTTAAATATTCATTAACCCAACTCCCAAAAGTGTTTTATTTTTTTGGCTAACAAGCTGGTAAAGTTGGTAATTAGTCAATTAGCTTGTGAAACTGCTCAAATTTTGATTCCCTCTCTGAGACGTTTGACACAACTGTGCTTGCTTGATGGAGTAGATATGAGCTAACGTGAGCATTAAGACGAGGATCCTTTACTTGTCTTCAAAGGTAAGGGGAGTTTGCCTAGGGATATCCAATAACTATATGCATGTGTGTATGTGTGTAATTGAGTGTTGTGAATATTATTGTGATCTTGAGCCAATACTTGAATAACTTGTTTACTTGAATTGTTGGGGTTATTACTTGAAGTTAAACATTTCTTGCTTTAAAGTGTTATGAATTATATATTTGTGATTAACTGTCATTAAGTGTGATATTATTGTTGTTGTGAATATATTACTGTTGATTGAGGTTTGAGAAGCCGGACTTGAGTCTGTGCCCAATGACTATAAGGATTAAAAGCCTTAATAAGCCTTGAATAGAACTTTGAAAGAGAGTCTTTATATTAAAATGGAATGTTTATGGCTCGGAGAGTCTTTATTTTAAAATGGAATGTTTATGGCTCGGAGAGCATATCTTTTGAATGAAAATCTAAGCTTTTCCTTTTGGTCATGTATAACTTATTACTGCCTGGTGGTATTTGGTGTAACTGGAATTCTGGAATGAAAATGTAATTATTTTAGCAGGTGTTCTTTTACCTGGGATGTCCGAAATACAGAGGAGACTCTGTCGAATTTTTTGTAAAAATACTAACTTTTATTCTAGTACATCTTAAAATTAAATAGGCTTTCCAGGCTATGATTGTAAGCCTGCGTGCCGATCAAGGCTTAGGTTTGGAGTCGTGACGTATTAAAGATGCAGAATTTTATTGAAATGGAAGTTCTATGACATGACATGTTAGTACCTCTTGTAATCCTGCAATAAGAACCTCAACTGATCATGTAGCTTGCTAGTGGCACCTTGCATTCCTAATGATTTTAGGTACTGACTTGCAGAATTGTATCTGTTTTATTGTTGACATCATGTCTAAATTGGTATTCTATGTATGTCAGTTATGTAAATATGCTGGATGCACATGCTTGTCTCTATATTTTATCACATGCTTTGACTTTACTTGTGTGTCACTGTGTCTCAAGCGATTTCTGCATGAGGGTTTTTCTTTCTGGAACTATTGATTTGCAGTATACAACTTTGTTCATTATGATTGTGCATTCTCATTGAATTGACCATGTTATCTTTTCTTTCTTGCCCCCTGTTTTAGAAACTGCCCCATCGATTTGAAGGAAGCAATTTCAAGTGTAGTATTTGCTTCTCCAAGATGTTCAGATGAGTAGAATGCAAGTGGTGCCTCTAGAAAGGCCGGTGGCAATCAGCCAACGGCATTAGGGGTGTCTAATCCAGAAACTAGGCCTTCATGTAAATTTTTGAAGACAATAATTGCAAATGAATTTGGGGCTTTTGTTCTTTCTATTGCCTGAATATTTGGGATTCTTTCTTACAGGAACTGGAAGACAAGAAATGGATTTTAGAGATTCGAGTTCTAAAAATATGAGTGCCTTTCCTATGGGTAAGCAAAATAGGAACATGGAATTCAAAGATGTTGCCTCTGCTGCAGAGGCTGCTGCAGAATCTGCAGAAGTTGCAAGCATGGCTGGAAGAGCAGCTGCTGAACTTTCAAACCGAGAGAACATGACAAGGCAGTACTCAAGTGGGTCACAACAACTTTATTTATTTATTTTTGTTTGGTTCATTACATGACCTTCACAGTGGCTTGATCTTCTGATAGTTTTTAAGTCATGACTTTTGGATTACATGCAGTAATTGGTATTTGATTTTTAGAAGTTGTATGGTACCAAGGCTGTATTTTGTAACAATAGTCAAATTCATGATTTTGTGATTGAATGTGAAACTACAAATGTTAGTGATCGGTGCTGATAAGCCGCTGGCTCATCTAGTTTTATAGCTAGTATAACCGTGGTTTTGTGATAATTTTATATCATTTTCGCCCAAATTAAACTTGATTGTCTTTAAGTAGCATTTTGAGTCCTTAAAGTATTTTTAGGTTAATTTAGTTGATTTAGAGTTAAATAAAGCACTTATGCTATTTTCTGTTTTCAGGTTAATAAAAAGAAATAAATCTGGAGCTTTCGCCCCGCGAGAAGTCATTCGCCTCGCGAACCTGAAGGTGACTGTGCCAGAAAATTTGTATCCTTTCTGTGTCGCCCCGCGAATCCATTACTCGCCTCGCGAGAGTGAAGACCAGAAGCCATGACTTTTCCATTCCTCGCCTCGCGAGACGCACTTCGCCTCGCGAGAAGACCAACGATGCAGAAATTCGCGTCGCGAGACAGTGTTCACCTCGCGAGTCCGCGGATTCCAGAAGTTGTATATAAGTCTGTTTTAGGCAGAACTGAGGGGTTAGCTAGTTTTTAGTCAGTAGTTAGTCTTTCGTTTTCTCTTTAGTTTATTGTTTGCCTTTGTAATGGAGAACTAGTCTCCTAGATCAATCTACTGTGATTGGTTTCCATTACCACACTTGAGGTTATGTAATTCCTGTTTTGTTTGCTTTTCTCTTTTCAATACTATGCTATATATTTCTGTTTGCTTAATTCAGGAGTGTATAGTGTTGTATTGATTTATTTCGGTGATGTTATGTTCCTATATCAAATCGTGTTTGCTTAATTCGCGTGTGTTCATTCATGTTCGCTTAGTTCATGAGGGCTTAACCCCGTTTGCTTAATTCGGGAATAGGAACATATATCTGTAGTAGTGGTTTCGCTTGTAAATTGTTGCTACAACCGGGAGGGGATTAGAATTTGCTTAGGGCTTGGAATTATATAAACCAATGATAGTGGGAAACCGAGAACAGTAGGTTGATCGTCTTTAGTTTATTTGTTAATCTCTTAAACTGCTCTGTTTTCATTGCTTTGTTTTGCTTTGTTTCTTATTTGCATTCACTCCAAACCCCCCAAAACTGATTTTCTGTTAATAATAGCAACCTAAGAGTCCTTGTGAGACGATACTCGAGTTGTCGCTTCCCTATCTACATATTTTTGTAAACGCTCGTTCTTTTTGGCACGTGGCGACAGCGCGACCAAAAATTGGCGCCGTTGCTGGGGACTCTTGTTGTGTTATTAGCAGAAAATAAAATAAAAAAAAATCTCTTTGCTGAATTAGTTTTGTCTGCATTGTCTGGTTGTGAATCTTGGTGCTTTCCATGGAGAATTACATGTGTGGGTACATGCCTAATGTTAATTATGAACCACCATGCATATATTATCCTGATTTTGCTGGTTTAATGCGCTGGTTGCCAAGGTTTAGTGGTCTTGCAGGTGAAAATCCGCAGGAGCATCTGAAGGAATTCCAGGCTGTTTGTTCTATAATGCTGAGACCTGAAGGAATAACAGAAGATCACATCCAGATGGGAGCTTTCCATCTCTCACTTGAAGGCGCTGCAAGGGATTGGTTGTATAATCTTGAGGTGGATTCCACCTTCAGCTGGTTTGATTTGAAGAGAGTCTTCCTATTGAGCTGGGGAACCCATCTAAACCCTTGGTATGAGGACCAACAACTAATGTCACCACTGGCACCACCACAGAATCCTCCCCAAGTGACCACTTCTGCACCTTTCGAACCTTCCCTAGAGGACCTGTTCAAGCAAATGACTGCACAAATGACTGCACAGATAACTACACAAGTGGAAGGAATGATACAACAAATGGCAGAACAAAATCAACGGATGGCGGAACAAAGTCTTGAAAGCCATCAGAGGATAGAAGCTGAGTCTCAGAAGTTGGCCATTCAAATTGATCACATTGTCGCCACCTCGGCTGCACTGCTAACTCCACATCCCTTTGAAGAACATACAGAGTCAGAAACAGTTGTTCTTGACAATGCTCCCTCTAAGGATGATTTTGATAACACTTCTGTTGATGAACTGTGTGTTGAATCCCCTGATTCTATCTATTATAGTGCATGTGCTGATTGTACTGACACTGCTTTGTGTATAACATGTTTTGAAAGTTCATTCTTTTCAGGAAACATAGAAAATGAGGATCAGGAGGATCAGGAGGACATCTGCTTCACCGTGCTTGAGGATGATGAAGAACCTTTGGAAGTAGATGATTCAATTAAATCAAATGCATGTGTTGAGATTGATGGGGTGGATGAGCTGTGTGCTGAATTTCCAGACATTCTAGCTTTTACTGATTCAGTTTATTGTGATATATGTATCGACTCTACTAACACTAACCTTTGTGTGGTGTGTGCTGAGATTTCTGCAGGTTTAGCAGGTGATGAATTTGTTAGTACAATGAATGATGAACGTGCAGAAAATGAAGCAGC
This sequence comes from Sophora flavescens, assembly GCA_030762895.1. Taxonomy (NCBI): domain Eukaryota; kingdom Viridiplantae; phylum Streptophyta; class Magnoliopsida; order Fabales; family Fabaceae; genus Sophora; species Sophora flavescens. Next base: position 144,400,066 of record CM061068.1, on the reverse strand, counting down.
ACCAGTAACCCCAGCTACTTGTTTACCACCTCCCACTATGGAACAACCGGTGATGGAGTTCAAGCCACTGGATCTTGCACCATGGCCAGTCCAAGGGGTTGAACCCCAATTTTATTGGGAGGATTTTGTTGAGAAAGCGGTCATCTTTGACCCAAGAGGGAGTGAGAAGTCCGCCGCACTGGAAGGAGTCACCGTCAAGCACTCACTCCCATATCAAGGCTGCAAGTTATGGAAGCATGGAATGAACTCCCACCCTTTGGCTATCACTTGGGCCTTATGTTACAAGCAGTGGGATCCTGGTGGAACCACCTCAATGAGTTTTTCTGAACCTTGCTCATTTTAATTTTCTTTTCCTTGCTTTATTTCTGTTTTGTTTTCAATAAAGCTCCTGAATAATTTGAGAAGCTCAGGAGTTGTGTTGAGTCTTGTGTTGGCTAGCTTATTGGTTTTGATTAATTTTGCACAGATGGATTGCATGTTATTTGTTGACTGTTCCCCCTAGGATTTGAAAATTTTTTGAAAAATGATCCCCATGTGATTGAAAACTGAACTTAGAGATTTTGTTATGATGGCATGATTTATGATAAGTTTGGGGTGATAGGAAGCACACACTAGGGATAGAATCTCTATCAAAAAATTTGCAAATAATGTCCAGGTGAGGTTTTGAGCCTCCAACATGTTTTTGACTGTGTGAAAATCACTTTTTAAGTTGCACTTTCCTGAATTTGCTTGAATCTCTTTATGGTTTGCATGTTTATGTGTTTGCTTCAGATGATTTAGGCATTTTCTTTGTAAATAACCACTTAGCCTAAAATAACCAATTCCTAATGCATATTCCTTAGTTAGCCCCGTTGAGCCTAATTAGCCTGTTAATTCTTGATAACCTAATGTTATAAGCCCAAAATCTGAAAAACCATGTTAACCCGATCTTAGGATTAGGAGAGCATGGAATCTTAGAAAGAGAATGGTTGCAAGAAACTAAGTTTGGGGTGGCTACAAGGTGTGATGTGTCATTCTGGGATTGAGAAAAAGAAAAAAAAAATAATAAAAAGGTTGAAAAAAAAAGAGAGAAAAAAAAGAAAAAGAAAAGGAGAAAAAAAAAGTGTAAAAATGATAAAAATAAAAGTATTAGAAGAAATGGTTGTAGCCACCCAAAGCATAAAGAAAAATGAAGAAAGGAATTTGAGTGGAAATTCAATGTATCAAACTGTTTCATGCTCTCTTAGTTCCTAGGGTCCTCAGCCTAGTTCCTTTGTATATCCCACCCTTAGCCAGGCCCCATTACAACCCATAAAAGATCTTTTGATGTTGCATGCATGTTTTCTGTGGGAATCATTTGGAGATGAAAATCAAATTTATGGGAAGTGCTCTTATAAGTGAAATTGAGTGCAATGTTGATAGCCTGACACAAACTGAGCGATTGAGTGAACACTAAATGCCCTTGTGAGGAAGGCGATTGTTTGAATTTGGTGATCTCCCTCTTGTGTGTAACTTGGATCCCCTTCTTAGATTAATGATTTCTTGAATGATGAAATTCTCAATTGTTTAGAATGAATGAATGTGGGGATTGCTTTGTTTGAAAGGGGCGAACATTGAAAAATATTTTGATAAATTGCTTGAAATTTGTGCAAAGTTGATTAAATCCTTAAGCTTGCCATGTCTGAGTCTTGTTTGAGTTTTAGTTTGCTTGGGGACAAGCAAAGTTTAAGTTTGGGGTATTTTGATAAGCCGCTGGCTCATCTAGTTTTATAGCTAGTATAACCGTGGTTTTGTGCTAATTTTATATCATTTTCGCCCAAATTAGACTTGATTGTCTTTAAGTAGCATTTTGAGTCCTTAAAGTATTTTTAGGTTAATTTAGTTGATTTAGAGTTAAATAAAGCACTTATGCTATTTTCTGTTTTCAGGTTAATAAAAAGAAATAAATCTGGAGCTTTCGCCCCGCGAGAAGTCATTCGCCTCGCGAACCTGAAGGTGACCGTGCTAGAAAATTTGCATCCTTTCTGTGTCGCCCCGCGAATCCATTACTCGCCTCGCGAGAGTGAAGACCAGAAGCCATGACTTTTCCATTCCTCGCCTCGCGAGACGCACTTCGCCTCGCGAGAAGACCAACGATGCAGAAATTCGCGTCGCGAGACAGTGTTCGCCTCGCGAGTCCGCGGATTCCAGAAGTTGTATATAAGTCTGTTTTAGGCAGAACTGAGGGGTTAGCTAGTTTTTAGTCAGTAGTTAGTCTTTCGTTTTCTCTTTAGTTTATTGTTTGCCTTTGTAATGGAGAACTAGTCTCCTAGATCAATCTACTGTGATTGGTTTCCATTACCACACTTGAGGTTATGTAATTCATGTTTTGTTTGCTTTTCTCTTTTCAATACTATGCTATATATTTCTGTTTGCTTAATTCAGGAGTGTATAGTGTTGTATTGATTTATTTCGGTGATGTTATGTTCCTATATCAAATCGTGTTTGCTTAATTCGCGTGTGTTCATTCATGTTCGCTTAGTTCATGAGGGCTTAACCCCGTTTGCTTAATTCGGGAATAGGAACATATATCTGTAGTAGTGGTTTCGCTTGTAAATTGTTGCTACAACCGGGAGGGGATTAGAATTTGCTTAGGGCTTGGAATTATATAAACCAATGATAGTGGGAAACCGAGAACAGTAGGTTGATCGTCTTTAGTTTATTTGTTAATCTCTTAAACTGCTCTGTTTTCATTGCTTTGTTTTGCTTTGTTTCTTATTTGCATTCACTCCAAACCCCCCAAAACTGATTTTCTGTTAATAATAGCAACCTAAGAGTCCTTGTGAGACGATACTCGAGTTGTCGCTTCCCTATCTACATATTTTTGTAAACGCTCATTCTTTTTGGCGCGTGGCGACAGCGCGACCAGTGCCATATAATTCGCATAGATAGTGAAACTGTAATGTAAGTGAAGTGATCTGTCACGGGCATCACGTCCTGGCCGTGACAACTTCTGCCTTGAATGTTGCTTCACTAAATGGTCTGTCATGGCCGTGATGGGTATCACGGCCTGGCCATGACAGATTCTGACTTTTCATTCTTTCGTGGGAAATCCGTCCCAAATCCGTTGGAAAACAAAAATAAATTTGTCCGAAATCCGTTCGAACAATAACCAACAAAATCACAACATCCGTCCCAAATCCGTTGGAGAACAAAAATAAATCCGTCCGAAATCCGTCCGAACAATAACCAAAATCCGGATTTCCACGTTGTCCATATTCCGTCCGAAATCCGTCTGCAAATATTTTCGGACGGATTTTATAATTTCCCACGAGGCTTTTTCGGACGGGTGCCATTCCGTCCGAAATGAATTATCCGTCCGAAATCCGTCCGAACAATAACCAAAATACGGATTTCCGCGTTGTCCATATTCCGTCCGAAATCCGTCTGTAAATATTTTCGGACGGATTTTGGGACGGATTTTATAATTTCCCACGAGGCTTTTTCGGACGGGTGTCATTCCGTCCGAAATGAATTATCCGTCCGAAATTTGTCCAATTTCCATCTGAAATCCGTCTGAAATTCTGTCCGAAAAAGATGGATTTCTAGTAGTGGAAGCCGATCATCTGCGTACTTTTCAAACAAGGTTCTATACACTTACACACACATCTTAAGCATATAAACAAGGTATTAAAAACAGGGATGTTATAGAAGAAACCTCCATGTAAGTTTTGTCTAAATCATATATGCTTATCGAGGTTCTTTGTATTTAGGAACGGCTCATCATGTGATGGTTTTTCTTTTTTGTCTTTTTTGTTCTGTATGTGCTATAGTAGGTTTGTTGTGGTAGTTCAAATTTCTTTGATGCATTGGGTGGGTATTTCAAAAGTTAATTTTTGTTTTTTACAAATATTTCAAAAGTTATTAATACATAACAAAAAGTTATAAATAATTATAAAGGTTTTGTGACAAATTGGGTGAGAATGAAGGTGCATAAATAACTGCTTTTCCCTTGTATACATGTGGTGGCTCACTAACGTGTGCTGTATTGAATTTCATATTGACCTAGTCTTGCGTTTTGTATTTCCCTCACTCAATAATAACATGCTTCATGCGGGTTTACTTTAGTTTTTATTTTTTATAAGCAAAACAAATATTATTAATTGGGTGGGGTACCCCAACCTATACACAATACAAAGTGTGCAGCCATACATGTAACTTGCCATTTGAGTTGGTGAGGCAAACATCAAAGCAAGTTAAGCGAATTTTATTTATTTATTTTCCCTTATCTGTTGCGACCGTGTAGTGAATCTAAAGCAAACTGTTGGGTCGAATGCTGCATTAGCATATATAAATAGTTGTGCATGGCATGAAAACATCAAAGTTAAGCAATTCTCCAATTAGAAAAACCTTAACCTCTCTGACCTATCCGCGCTCCACCAATGGCACCTACCATCCCCTCAGATGATCTCATTGAATTTGTGATGCTTCAAGGCAATGGAGTAAAGGGTCTCTCTGAAATGAACCTAAAGAGCCTCCCCAAGCAATATATCCAACCTTTGGAAGAGAGGATGAGTATGATCAAAGTTGTGCCACAACAGTCCATTCCCATCATTGACATGTCCAATTGGGATGACTCGAAAGTGTCAGATGCAATTTGTGATGCAGCTGAGAAGTGGGGCTTTTTCCAAATCATAAACCATGGGGTACCAATCCAAGTGCTGGACAATGTCCAGGACGCAACTTACAGGTTCTATGGGCTGCCGGCTGAGGAGAAAGTTAAGTACACAAAGGAGAAGTCGCCATCTAAGAATGTGAGGTATGGATCTAGCTTTAGCCCTGAAGCTGAGAAGGCCTTAGAGTGGAAAGATTATCTCAGCCTCTTCTACGTCTCTGAGGATGAGGCTACAGCAACATGGCCCCCTGCTTGCAGGTAATTAATATCATAATACATTAATTTTTTGTTGTTGTCAAATGTCCAATTTTTTATTTTAACAATATTGCAATCTTTGGAATTTGACATTTAATTTAGAGTTGCTCTTGAAACCAAAGCTTCTTTGGTTACCTTTGACAAAAATATAATGTGCTGCCATATTCTCCTTGATCTATAATTTGTGTAGTTTACTTTAGGGCCGCTTTACTTTGACAAAATGTGTTTTTTTTTTCTTTCATTAATATTATAAAAATATCATATTGTATTTTTTTTGTTTATTTTGTATTTTCAAATATTTATATTAGAAAATAGGAAAAACGTTATCATGTTATTTTCACTATTTTTTTAAATAAAAATTTTAAAAAAAAATAGATTGAAAAATAAGGATGCTTTTTTGAAATTGTTAATAAAATTAGAAAATGAAAACAGAGAATCGTTTTTCTCAAACTAAAGAAATCCCAATTAAACTTATCATTTTAACTTTTTCAATGTAGAGAATGAATTATTATTTTATTTCAGTAGTATTTAAATGGTGTTTAGCAAGGATTTGAAATAGTTAACAAATTAAACTCATGAGTTAAAATTTCTTTGTGATCATTTTAACAAAAAATATTGTTTCAATTTGAAGCCGTAATTACTAAAAAAGTTCTTAAAATAAATTGGCAACTCAATGCTAGCAAAATATAATTACTTCTCCCTTTTCAATTGGATAAATCAAACATATGGGCTGTATTTTCAATTGAATTGTTATTTTTACTATTATTTTTTAACTTTTTAGATTTACCAACCTTCTCATCAACCGAAGATTTCAAAAGAATAGTGAGGGTTTGTATTAGAGAATAGAAGAAAAACGGGCATATATACTAATTGTATTGCATGCATGGCACATTATTTTGTAGGGATGAAGCACTAGAATACATGAAGAGGTCTGAAATTGTAATCAAACGGCTTCTAAATGTGTTGATGAAGAGAATAAACTTGAGCAAACTTGATGAGACAAAAGAATCAATATTGATGGGTTCGAAGAGGATCAACCTCAACTACTATCCCATTTGCCCCAACCAAGAGCTGGCAATAGCAATAGGGCGTCATTCTGATGTCTCAACCCTCACCGTTCTCCTCCAAGACGAAACCGGCGGCCTCTACGTCCGAGCAGAGGACGGCCTTGGCTGGATCCACGTGCCGCCGATCTCTGGCGCCCTAGTGATCAACATAGGTGATGCACTACAAATAGTAAGCAACGGTCGGTACAAGAGTGTTGAACACCGAGTGACAGCCAATGGAAGCAGGACTAGGGTTTCAGTACCCATTTTTGTGAACCCTAGACCCTCAGATGTCATAGGTCCTTTGCCTGAAGTGCTTGCTACTGGGGAGAAGGCAATGTATAAAAATGTGCTCTATTCGGATTACGTGAAGCATTTTTTCAGGAAAGCTCATGATGGAAAGATGACCATTGAATATGCCAAGATAGGTTGAACTTAGTCTTTCGGCAAAACCGTATGAGTTGCATTTTGTTGTTGAAGAATGGAGGAGAAAAATAATAATAAATAAGAGTAGTAAATTAAAAATACGAGATTAATGTTCAATTTTATTATATAAATAATAAAACTCGTTGTGTACCAAAATAAAAAATAATTAAACTCGTTTTATATTAGTGTGCTGTGAAAGCCACAAGTTATAAACTCTCTTCGTTTGTTGTTCTTTTTGCATGTCTAACCATTTACATATGTACAACTATTTTGCCACACCTATTATAAAAATTTTAGGCTTTTTTTTTATTAAAAAAATATGAAATAAAAAAAAGTCGGATGGAACTGTATTAGTGTGGTTACTAAAGCCACGAAAATCCCTTGGATTAAGGTTTACCAATTTTATAAAGATGTTCTAAACTTTCTTTGTCTGTTCGTGCTTTTTGCTTGTCTGATCATTTACATGTAAATTATTTTACCACAACTATTATTTAATTTTAACAAAAATAAAAATAAAAAAATAAAAAAGTCAATATCATACCAAAACTCACTATCACTTTGTTATCAAAAGGGAAAAAAAAACTTTCTCCCATTTTTCCATTTGTCCAATCTTTTAACATGGGCCAATCCAAAGAATAATATAATTATTTTTGTAGAAAAAGAATAAAATAAAAATTCCTCACATAAAATTATGATCCCAATAAAGCCACGTCACTAAAATAAAATCCTCTCTTTCTACAATTTAGTTCATTCTCAATATAAAATTTTACTATTAAAGAATTCCGATTTTTGGGACGGAAATTTTGGTGCAGCCTCGGGTGCTTATCTTGCTGCGGTTATTGAACATTATTGCACATCAGCTTTGGTCTAGTCGTGGACCGAATTATAGATATAGCTCACATCTCAATATTTGGCTCACCCAAAAACTTGACTTAGTAAGGGCCCAAGGACCCAAGGAGCCGAACAAAGCGCCCTCAGCCGAGCAAAATGTTCGACCCTGAAGTCAAAACCCACCATCAGAAGGGGTTGACCTACCCACCATCAGAAGGGGTTGACCTACCCCGCCTCGAGAAAGATCCTCCACCTACCCAACAGTGCCATCAGGTATGGGCCGCCACTAACATGTGTGATCCCTCTAATCACCATCATAATCACCCTACAATACCGCTGACCCATGCAAACACGGCACAACATGCACTACTAAAAAAAGTTTTAAGCGACCGATTTTTGCGTCTGATTTGTGTCGGTCACTATCAAAGACCAAATTTGCGACTGATTTTATTTTTATTGGATCTGGTCACTAGTTTCCTTCAGCGACTGATGTGTTCCGTCACATAAAATTTGGTCGCTAAGTTAAAGTTTAAAAAGTCAAGCCCTTTTACTTACTTTATAATCGAATTAGCGCCAGATTATGTGTAAAATTTAGCGACCGTGATTTCGACTGCTGAAGGAAAACTTTAATGAATAGAGACGGATTTAGCGACCGATATATTTCAGTTGCTAAAAAATCCCTAAAATCGTAGACGCGGCCTTTTCCCCCCATTTCTCCTTCACTATCACTGAATTCTCTCTCTCTCAAACTCTCATCCTCTCCCTGCAATTCCAGGCCACCATCCCCTGCCCTCCACCACCGCGAAGACCATCGTTAATACCCCCCCCCCCCCCCCACCACCACCACCACCACCACCACCACCACCACCACCGTGTAGTCCCCCTCCACCGCGAACTCCATTTTCTTAAACACAAACCATATTTCCCTCCTCACCGCAAGCCACCCCTCCCTACAACCTCCTCTCTATCTATCTTCGTCCCCACCACGTAACCCACTGTCTCTATGCATCTCTCTCCACTGTGTCTCCCTCTTCACGGTACCCTGGTGTGCTGTGTTTCTGATTTTATTTTTTGACTGAGTTTTTAATTCTTTAAGAAATTATTGTTAGATATTTGTGTTAGTTATTTGTATGGTGTTGGATGAATTTGATTTTATTTGTGTTTCATTGATTGCTGCAGCTGGTGTTGTTGTTGTTGATGATGATGGATAGCGTCAGTGTCATGATGGAAAACATGGGGAGCAATTTTGGGGATGATGCAAATGTTGAGAATTTCGAGGATTTGTGAGGTTTTGTTGTTGCGGTTGTAAAGGTTTTTCTACTCCTAAAACAAATAATGTCTGCAAAACAAGTTCAAACCTCATCTACCTTAACAAATAATGTCTGCAATAAGTGTTGGAAAAAATGCAACTGAGTGTTCAATGTGCATAGCCTTGCTCTCATCGGGTGAGTATATGTTTTGTTTCTTTCTCCAAGTTAGGTATAGCCTTTATTTATCAATTTGAAGTTACTTTTTATACAAGTTTAGGACAAGTAAGTTATTTCCAATTTGTGTTTATGAGTTTGTAATACATATTCATTTGTTCAGGTAATACATGATTATTAGTATTTCGGATTTGTTCTTGTTTTTCACGTAGCTGGAATGACCTAAATCCATCTTGTTATATTTTTTATTTTTATTTTTGCTTATTGTTTTGATTGAAATATGTTTTGATGACCTGTACAGTGTTCTGATTCCCCATTACATTTTTGCATTTCTTATAGCAGTCCTCTATCTCTGGTCACCACTCCACTATCACCCTTCTTCACTAGTTGCTTGGAGGTACACCAAATACTTTGTGTCAAATCAGACTTGGATATGTGAATTGATTTGTTGTTTGTTAGTGGACAACAAAGCTCAATAGGTTGTTGGATGTGTGCTAATAAATTTAGTCAAATGCTTGTCGTTTGTCTCATTTATGTTTTCTTTGTTAGTGGAGAACGGAGCTCAATAGGTTTAATGAGACACCCCGTTGTGCCCCAGTGTTTTATTAGTTTAAAGCTTTCTTAATTAATTCCTTAATCGCTCGCTTAACGTGAAAAGACGTAAAAATTAAAAACTTAAGTTAAGGAGCATACAAACTTCAATTACTTAAAACTTCATACCATAATTATATTGTGAAAATAGCCATATGTCTTATACATATTACAAAACACTGTTGAGGGTATCCTCTCAGTAGGATCCCTCACAGGCATATACTTAAACAAAAGTTGTCCTTAGTGGAAAATATAAAACGTCTCACGAGACGCACCGGCCATAACTATCTAGAACCTATCACCGTGGGTCACAGCTTGTCCTCCCGCATCCGGTTCATAAGGAATCCCATCTAGCTCCTCAGAAATCTGTTCCTCCATCGGACCTTCTCATACGATCACATGATAAAATAGATAAACAATATAGAACATAGGGGATAAGAAACAGTTCTATCATCAAAAGCGGAAAGGAATACATAGCACTAATATAATAATAGCCACAGACACGCATCACTCAAAATCAACAATCATCCTCAATTCACTGTGTCATCCCCTACCCTCAACTCCTGCAACTAAGATTTTATACTGATGTGGCCATCTCGACTCCTGTCACATTAGTCAGTAGTCCGAAACAGTCCAGTGCAAATAACTTTCAAACGCGTCAACGACTAAACGAGTATTAGTCCAAAACCGTCCAGTGCCAAGAATATGCGAACGTGTCGAGGAATATCAGTCCAGAACGGTCCAGTGCCAAGAACATTCGAACGCGTCAAGAACTAAAAGAGTATTATGGTAGTCTACCTCGGCATCACATGTGTAGGGTACTCACCCGCAATATCCGATATCCCAAAATAGGATATCCTAACCTCGTGTGTTTCACTCACACGGCTGCGAATAACAATACATCTATACATGTATCTCCCTAAATTGCATCAATAACAACCTAGTGCCTCAAGCTTCCATCATAGCCTCAAATCATATCTCATAATCTCATCTATAAAACAATTTAATTAAGCTAGGCACCTATAAGTCCATTCATTCTCTCATCCACATGAATATCTCCCGAACAACATATATCTTTACTTAAAAGACAACTAAGCACACTATCAAACCAGGCAAATCATGCATAACACAATCATCATAAAATATTCAAACATCAAAATAAAACATCACATGCAGTAGAATACCTCAACCAGCGTATCACAATCAATTCAATGACAATAAAGTCAGATATCCTCAATATCATAAGATTAACCTAATGTCGATAAACCTACAATCCCCAAATCATCATTGGTAATATTATAGAAAATATTTCCAATGTGATTTTGGTCTTGTCGATTACTCAACCACTAGTAGGGTTTTGGTTGCCCTACACAATTATTATAATATATAGTACTTATCCATTCCGACGACACGTTGATTCTTTCCCCCACCTGAGTTATCACCAGAATCTTGAATTCGTCGCTCCTCGTTATCACACAACAGCTTAACAGTTTCTCCTTAAACCAAACAATGCATAACAACAATTAATCAAACTAATCCAACTAGGTCCACTTTATGTTAGGTTTGGCCACTTAAATCAAATGAGGGTTAGAGTTCTTTTCTCAACCTAAGCTTTTGGAATCTAGTTCCTATAGTCTTAGATAGCTTAGATAAATTATCATAACTTGAAAATATTTACAAAATATTTTAATCTCCCTTTAAATTAAGTTTCGACCTTACTTAGTAAAATAGGCTAGGAAATTCTTTTTGATTCAAGCTATTGGTTTTAGATTACATAGATACTTAAGAGTATTAACCAATCATTAAAATTCATTAAATTAACAAAATCTATAAACTCCTAAACCCTAGATTTTTGGCCAACACCATAAAATTAGGATAGAAATCTTTGTTGAAGTTAAGCTCTTAGATTATAACCATATAGGTATTAGAGAGCATGATACAAGTGTTAGAATTGAGCAATGGCACAAAAACTTCACACTCACTTTCTCACCTAGGTTCAGCCAAGAATGGTTAATAGGGAAGGAAAATGATTTTGATCACATGCTCTTGGATAAAGAAAGTAGGGATCATAACTCGATCATAGAAATTAGTTTTGCATTTTTATGATTTTTCTACAATTTTCTAGAATTAATTAAAGTTCTAGATCTAAGAAATGAAAACTCAAGAAATATGAAGAACAAGAGCTTAAAAAGAGAGGAGATGATCATGTTACCTAAGTTAAGAAAGTAGAAGAAGAACTAATGATGATCTTGGCAAGCTTGTTAATGGAAATCACTTGAAGTTCTTGAAGATCAACAATGGAGTTTTTGGAGAAAAGTGAAGAAATGAAGAAGATGAATAGAGGGGGGAGGCCACGGTTTTGAGGAGTATTTATAGGCTAGATTTAGGCTTTGTTTGGTTATAAGGAATTGGTTTAATGGGTTTTGTGAATATTTAATTAATATAAGCTTAACCATAGTTAGTTAACTTAATTAAGGTTATGTTACTAACTAGGGTTAAAAAGTATATGGCTCACAATTAATGTAGGTGTGGCTGATTTTGGGCCACATCTAATGAGTCATCCATGACTCATTGATCCCATCCATTAGCGGTTCCCGAAAATCCTGTACGCAGCTCCGTCATTTACCCGATTTCGGTTTTTAAGGGGAAAATGATGAAACGAAAACAAAATGAAATAGGTATGGTTTAGTATATATGGATGCACGAAATTGAGGAGATGTGGGAGGTTTACAACCATGTACAATGAGTGGTTAAGAGTGCTTAGATGTGTCTTGTTAATAACCGCGAAAGCTTGGGGGTATTTTGGTCATTTTACCTAAAAGCCATGATTACTAGCATTTAATGCTCATAAATGATTGGTGATTCATCCTCCATGAGTCATCATGTATGACTCGTTGTCCCGATCTCTTGACGGGTCTCTGCAGTTCCGTTTTCGACTCCGTCGATTTCTCGATTAGGGTTTGCCTGTTTTTCAATCGAAAATTTTCAAAATAACCAAACCCGTTGGAAATATGTTTTAAACATAAACCATTTCGTTCACAAGTCAAAATTAGGTTTTCTGATCATTAAATTCTTACTGTCAGTGAAAACACCAACTGTTTTCCGTGCGAATTTTTACCAAAATTCGTCCAAATAAACAAAATATTTTATTTCTGATCAGAAATTTGGAAAGTAGGATTCCTCACGGACATAATATAAAAAATCTACAAATTTCAGTTTCGGGTCAAATTAGGTTTTCTGGCGGTATAAAATTATGTTGTCAGTAAAAACGCAGACCAATTTCCGTCTGAGTTTTAAACCCAAAATTTCACCGTAACCTTCTACCATAAGAGAGACTATGAATATGATTTTATTATTTTTTTAAAATCACTTTCTAACTCTAAGATTAAAATATAATTAATTATATTTTAACCTGTTAAAGAGCGTAATTAAAAATCAGGTTGTTACATTTGATATTGTATGAGATGCATGACTGGTTGTGTGCTGATAATTTTGAAACCATGCATGTGTTTGTCAACTTGATATGTTGTTTGTTTGTAGAGAGCAGAGCTCATTAGGTTGTGATGTTGTATGAGATGTATGACTGGTTGTCTGGTGATAATTTAGAAAAGTTGCATGTGTTTGTCTATTTGATTTTTTGTTTTTTTGTTAGTAGAGAGTAGAGCTGAATATGTTGTTTGTCAATTTTATCGTTTGGTACACTTTATGTTAAGTGACCGGACCACTACAATTGTATTTGCCCTATTAACTTGATTTTCAAGTACAAATGGTAAATGAGATAAAGATAGATAGTGTTGAAGTTTTATTTTCTTTTAATGTTAATAATTTAGCAATGCCTTAGTTTCCAGTTTGAGTTTCAATATCAATGAGCATGTGTACCTTTTCAAGGTACCACTCATTGTATTGAATCTTGAATTGTCAAAGTTTGACTGTTTGGGAAAAACAATTTCTTCACAAAGTTAATAGTTATTCTTGGGATTCTTGTATCTTACACATGATTTAATTTTGGTCTGTTACATTTCCTATTGTTCTCCGGATGCATATTTGGTCATGGTGGATGTCACTGCGTTCAATTCGTGTATACTAGAGACCAATAGGAAATGTTGCTGAAATTTCGTCAGGTATGAGGCATGAGAATTAAGGAATAACTATTAACAAAGTGTTGAAAAGGTTTGTTCTTGAATGGGATAGGGCCATACCATGTGACAAGAAGAAGACGAGAATTCCTCGACTAAGTATTGTTGTTCTAGTGACCATCCATGGAAGCTCCTGAGCATCGAAGGTGGATGGATAGAAGGAAGGATCAAGGTGGACTGACGGATGAGTTCATTGAGGGAGTGAATTAATTCTTGTAGTTTTCTCGCAACTCTGAGGGATATCTACGATAAGAAAATCCAAAGATGACGTGTCCTTGTAAGAGATGTAAGTGCAAAGGATATCATTATGGGGACGACGTGATGGTACATCTCTATAAGAATGGGTTCATGCCTAATTACTACTACTGGACCAACCACGGTGAGAGATTTCCCCTGTTGCCTCCAGTTGTGGTGGACGATACATACTATGGGGCCGGTGAGAATAGAGAACAATACAATCCGTTCGAGCAGATGATTATGGATCATGCTGGCCCCGAAGTGGATACGACCATTCAATAGGATGGTGTGATTGGGTGTCAACGCATATAGGAGGATCTGAACCCCGATTCACAAAGATATTATGACATGTTGAATGCCGCACAAGCTCCTTTGTGGGATGGTTGTCAGGATTACTCCGAACTGTCGACTTCTCTGGTTTCTCTTAGCCTCAAGTCAGAAGGCAATATGACTGAAGGTGAGTTTGATTGGTGGGTTCAATTTAGGGGTGGGGCCATGCCGAGCAAGAATCGAATGCCTAAAATTTTTTATCAAGCTAAGAAATCAGTGGCAAACTTGGGTCTGGGTGTTGAGAAGATTGGGTGTTGCCCTCATGGTTGCATGTTGTATCGTAATGAATATGCGGATGAGACTGTTGATACTTGTAGATTTTGCGGCACTGATCGTTACAAGATAATAATTTATAGAAGGGGCATTGTAAAAAAACCCTAAAAAAGATGTGGTACTTCCTGATTACTCCTAGACTCCAAAGAATGTATTCTTTGATGGCAACTGTAGCTCACATGCAATGGCATGATAACAATAAGAGAGATCCTGTTGTGTTGTGTCATCCATCAGATGTAGAAGCATGGAAACATCTTGATAGAATGTATCCGGAGTTTTCTATAGAATCTTGGAATATCAGATCGAGGTTATGTACATATGGATTTAATATGTTCGGTCAATACGGTAAAGCTTACCTGTGCTAGCCAGTGATTCTAACTCCATGTAACCTTCGGCCTGGGATGTGCATTAAGAGGGAATTTATATTCCTTACAATAATAATTCCTGGACCATCAAATCCGAAAAGCAAGGTTGATGTGTACATGCAACCTCTCATAGAGGAGTTGACCCATTTGTGGAATGTTGGAGTCCTAACATATGACATGTCATTGAGGAAGAATTTTATACTGAAGGCAGCTTTGATGTGAACAATCAATGACTTTCTGGCTTATGGGATGTTGTCAGGTTGGATGACTGCGGGTAGGATTGGTTGCTCTTGTTGTATGGGGCAGTTGAAGGCGTTCACTCTTACCCACAGTCTCAAGACTTCTTATTTTGATTTTCATCGTCAATTCCTTCCCCAAGATCATCATATAGGAGGAATAGAAATGCATTCAAAAAGGGACGTGTTGAGAAAACTGGTCCTCCCCAACATTTAACCGGAGAAGAGATTTGGCAGATGGTTAAGACGTTCCCATTCATTCATGAATTTGGAGGATAACAAATACCTGGTTATGGCACTGAACATAACTGGACCAAAAAAAAGTATTTTTTGGAGCTTGCCGTATTGGAAAACACATCTCATCCAGCATAACATCGGTATCATTCATACTATGCAAAATGTATTTATGAATGTGTTTGACATGGTGATGGATGTCAATGGTAATACAAAGGATACATATAAGGTGTAGGTTAAATATAGCAGATGTGACACCCTCTACCCTGCATATTAATATAAAACATTTACTTGAAAGAGGAGATATAAAAACATGCATTTATTTCATTAAAAATAAAAACTTGGATAAAAGGTACCACATTGTAAAAACTCAACCCCGATGTTACATACAGAGTGGTATAACCGTTACAGAATAAATCATCAGAATACAACTGAAACTAAAACAACTATCACTACTGAAACAACTAAACAAACTAAGCATCCTAACTAGAGTCGCGGCTCCTCAGAGTAACTCCTCCACTGGCTGCTCACAGTCCTCTGCATAAGAGATACATGCCAACAATAGGAAAAGAGAAACGGGGAGTAAGAAATCATATAAACACAACGGCAAGGAAGTAGTTAAGCAAGACGAACATACATCATAACATGGCATAGCAATATACAACATAACATCAACATAATATAATCATATCAACATGTCATCTCAACCAACATATGCTATGGTATGCAACACTACTCCACTACTCCGTTATGCATGTGGATCCAAACTACCTCAGGAAGGCAACTTCGGAGTTACATATCCACATTGGCCATAAAATCACCAACGCCGACAGTCCACCAAACCATGGGTGAACCCCTTGGATAACCAACACACCATAACGAGGGTACGCCACCGTGGGGGAGCATGGTTCATTAAACCTTGGGTGAACCATCCGAGACTTGGTCAGATCGCCATACTCTAGGACGACCTCCCCAATGTTAAACTTCCCCCACTAACAACTTCAATGTATGAATGCATGAGCACAACAAGAAACAAGGCAACCACCTCCTTTGCTTGGGCCAATGAGCACCCAAGACTTATCACCAACATCAACGTCAACGTCAACACCTTAACCCTTCTGGGTCAAGGCCTCCTTAGCCAAGAAGCACTAAGGGTCAACTTATCAACACCTCGACCAAAAAGCATCAAGGCCACTTTGACCAACAAACACCAAAGCTTATCAACGTGCGGCAACCCATTGGGCACCGGCTTAACCAACTTATTATTCTTATTCGTCTTAATTAATCTTAATTAAGTTATCTAGCTCTTCTTTATTCGATTGGTATCTTATTACATTATTGGGGACATCTAGGGTGAAACACCCTTTTAGAACCTTTAATTCACGTTCTGACCAGTAAGGGGAGCACGGGCGTGCTTACCCCAGCACGCTCGTGCTGCCACTTAAGCGGAGCACGTTCATTCTCACTGTCCTACACGGCTGTGCTAAATGATTGGCCATATTCCAGAATTTGACTTGGAGCATGGGCGTGATCCCTGTTCAGCACGGTCGTGCTCCTGGGCCAGTCGTACTGTTCTGGGCAGATTCAACTTATGTTCTTTGAGCCAAAACTCCCTAATACTCTCAAATTAGATCCTAGGGTCCTTTGACTAATTCAATTGGCATCAAACCTCACCTCTCACTAACGGTTCATGTCTTATGAAGCATTGGGGAATTAACCCCTTAACTGTTACACTAACTAAGAGCCCTATTAAAACAATTAGAGACTTATTAATTGTTCAACTATAACCAACATCACTCATTCAACCAACATTCAGTCAATCCATACATAACAACAACATAATAGTCATATTCATATCATATACAGATTCAACTAGTTATGAATTATTGGCATACAACATAGAAATTATAGGCAATAGGCATACCATTAATGACAATTAACTCATACAACCAAACAGATCATGGCATCAACCACAGTTTAGGCATAGTCATAATCAAACATGACATGACATTAATAACAGTTAACAACAACATATAACGGTGTTATGGGAACCCCTCATCTTATGCTACCCCTTTGCCTAATGAATACACTATTCTTCTCCCCATACTTGGTATGAACGATCTGGTAGCGACAATTCCACGATCCACCAACATGTTCCCTAAAGCGGCTAACTCAGCTTCTAAGCCTTTGTCAAACAAGAACGTTAACCAATTAGTTTCCGAATCCAAATAATAAAAAAGGAAACCAACAGAGGGAGGAAATGTTACCTACACGGATTGGCACACAGCCGAACTGGACGCTCCCAAGAGTCTCTAAAGCTCCAACAATGCAATAGGTTTAGAGAAAACTAGGTTCAGTAACCCTAGGGTGGGTGCTGTTGCCAAAATAGGGTTTATGACTAAAACCCTCGGTTACTGTTCTGTATTTAAAGTTACAGACCTGAGCACGGTCGTGCTCCTCCTTGAGCACATGCGTGCTCAACTTAGCGCCTATGAGGCGCGGTCTGCCATTGGGCACGGGCTTGCTCATTGTTGAGCACGAGCGTGCTCAATGCCCGTGCTCAACTTAGCATCAGCGAGTCGTGCTAGCTCGACGAGCATGGTCGTGCTCTCTGTTAAGCACGACTATGCTTGTGACTCAGATAGTCACAAGACACAAGCCTAAGAAAAGGGATTTTCCACCTAAAACCACATTTAGCCCATTCTAAACCTCCCTAACAAACAAGCCGCATACAAAAGCACTTAACGAAAACCGAGGTGTTACAGCCGACATATGTAAAATAAAAGAGCTTGAGTTGATGGACATTGGTGGTGGTAAGATGCGAAAACCGAAGATAAAATATGTGTTGAGTAAACTCCAAATGGTAGCTGTTTGTGAATGGGTTAAACAACTAAAGTTACTAGCACTATAAAAAATTTGACATATACCTACCGACACTTATAGTGACAGCAGCTAAAATCATAGGTATAAGTATCATATAACTACAGATTAATGGTAGCTCGTGGGTATAGGTCTCATGTACCTATAGAGACCTTGATTGTTAGCTATATGTTTTAATGGCAGGTTAAAAACCATGGTATAGATTACATATACCTACAACTGTGTTATTCTGTCACTATACCATTCGGCAGACGAGTATGCTTCGAACTTATCAAGATGTGCCAACTCTAAGGAAGGAAAGGTGCATGGAATGAAAAGTCATGACTGTCACGTATTCATGGAACGATTGCTTCCCATTGCGTTCTCATCTTTTCTGAACAATATTTGGAAGTAGCTTGTTGAGCTCAGTCAGTTTTTTAGAGTCTTGACATCCACAACATTAAAGGTTGATCAAATGTTGGCTATGGAACGTGATATCAATGTTTTGTTATGTAACCTGGAACAAATATTTCCTCCGAGATTCTTTGATGTGATGGAACATCTTCCTATCCATTTACCATACGAGGCGAGAGTAGGTGGCCCGGTGCAATATCATTGGATGTATCCCTTTGAGAGGTATATATCTTTTTTAAACTACATTCACCGTGTTATTCATATATATATATATATATATATATATATATATATATATATATATATATATATATATTAGGTTTTCTATAATCATAAAATCTTGTAATATATCCTAGGTTCTTGCGTTCGTCGAAGGAAAAGATAGAAAACAAGGCTCGGATATAAGGTTCTATTTGTGAAGTGTATTTAGATGAGGAGGCCTCCATGTTTGCTTCTTTTTATTATTCATCCGAAAAATAAACAAGGAGGACTAGAATCCCGCGTAATGTCGATGGAGGTGAAGGTTGTTCATCTAGTCCTCAGTTATCGATTTTTAATTATCCTGGTCGTGCGTGTGGCTCATACAAAACATGTTGGTTGCATGAACGTGATGAACAAGTTGTTGAGTTGTACATGCTTCAGAATTGCGAAGAGGTCGAGCCATATATATAGTAAGTCATTTGTATATTGCACGACCATATTTTTTTATGAACATATATCCTTGTACGTACTTTGATGACACACTTTCTTAATCCCACGAATGCAAAATATATAGAAATTTGCTAAGAGAGCTCAATGCCGATATTTCGGAGTCGCAAATTCATCATGAGATTGCCAACCATTTCCAAAGTGGTTCAAAAATACGTAAGTTACTAACTTATCGTCGTTCTAATTTATCTTCATAACATGCTTTTTATATTTGCAACTCTATTTGTTATTCATCATGTAGATTTTAGATACGGAAAACCAAATTAATGACCCCTCTTGATAGCTTTGGCATTGGGTCCAAAAAGAAGGGTTCGAACATGCAAAATCTATATTTTAAACTGGTATAAGTTCCACACAAGGTCATGGGGTCAAGGGATGAAATCTTCTAACTCCGGTGTCTGTGTGCGTGTGACCAATGGTGGATTAAAGGATAACTTTTATGGAATATTGACTGATATTATTGAATTAGAGTATTATGGTCATCCTCACAAAATGTTAGTATTGTTCAAATGTGAATGGTTCAATAATACTCTCGATAGAGGTACAAAAGTAGATAATAAATATGGAACTATTGAGGTCATGAAGTCAGAGAGATATTAGGTGAATGACCCGTTTATCCTTGTACAACAAGTGGCGCAAGTTCATTACACACCATATCCCGAGGGACATCAAGATTTGTTAGGTGTTATTAAGATAAAGGCAGGAAGTCAAATCACATATAATGTAGTTAGTCAATCCGAGACAGAGACTCTGTATCAAGATGTTCATGAATTAATGGACTTCAGATAATGTTGTAGTTTGAACCGCAATATTATAACGATCTTGCGGATCCTAGGGGTGTTGATGAGGTAGTTGACACTGTATTACTAGACAAAGATGAATTGAATGAATCTATCAAGGATATTGAATACATCTCATCTAATGATGAGCAGAGTGAAAGTGATTTTAGTGACCAAGACTCCACTTAGGAAGGTTGTATATGCATATTTGTGTTATTTGTTATTTAATTTGTTATTTGTTGTATGTCTACTTTACTGATTGTGTTTGAGAATTGGAATAATAAACAGTGTACAAAGATGAGTGATAGGATAACTGGTCTGTTTTGGTCTAGAAAACCACAGGTTAGAAATAACCAAAGTTAACACAAGAAGGGGGGTTGAATTGTGTTTACTAACTTTTTAAGAAACTAAGAAAATTATTTTCGTGGGTACAACTGGTAAAAGTAAAGCTACAGAAAATTAGATGGGTGACTCGTCTACTTTTAAGACAGAACACACGTTCATACGGAGAATATTAAAACAGAGTTTGATATTCATAATACTAACTCCCCAAGTTAAAAGCTTAAACAAATAACTCTTAAACAAATTAAAGAGATAAGGGAGCAGGAATATCACTCAAAAGTTTTATATTCACCCCAAAATCCATAGGGCTACGTCCAGTTCTTGGTAGCACCAAGTTTCCACTATAACTGATGAGATTACAATACAAGTATTCTTTGCACACTTAGCCTCTCCAGGCTCAAAACAGTAAGGAGTAAAGGTTTTGTGTAATTAATACAACTTTGCAAGTCTTTCAGATAACACTCAGAGTGGAATAAATGAAGGAATGAAAGACTGCAAAATTTATGTGAAATGACTGAAGAGATAATCAATGAAAGAATGAAGTATTAAATGAGCAGAAAAAATACTTTTTTGAATATGTGCACAATCTCTTGACTTCATCTTCATGGTTTGGTCTATATAAAGGCTTCAATCAATTTGATCCATTAGACACAGCTTTAGAAAGTGTGCTCCTTTGATTTGAACTTAGGGGACGCCATTAATGCCAAAGAATCGTTATGTGTAATCATTAAATGTTTGGGGATGTTGGACTTTGACATATACGACCAAGAGTGCACTTTGCTTCTGAGCATTTGTTGTTTCAGAGCTGCAGCAGCAGACTTCTTGAACATGTAGCAGAAATCTTTCCATTTTAGTGCAACACTTAGTTCACTTTTCTAGAAAGTACTTTTACTTTGTACTAAAACAGCTAAAAAGCTACTGACTTGGTGCAGAGGTAGTGTGTTTATTCCTTAAACACTTGAAAGAATGAATTATTTATTCTTTGTCCTTGGTGTTATTGTCCAAAGGTCTTCGAGATCCTTAAGGAAGGCATATTTTTCGAATAAGTTTGACTTGGACTTCCTTCTGACAGTCTGACACTTTAACTAGTGTAGCAGTGTTTGAAAATTAGACAAGAGTTGTGCAGTCCAAAAGTAGATGGGTGAGGTGAGTCAAAACTTAGACGGGTGAGCAAGTCATTTTTAGACGGGTGATCCACTGAAGCTTCTCCATACTTATGATCCTTGTCACGTCATCAACTAAATCAAACTATGACTAAGAGTTGACTTGGTCTCTGTTTGAGTTTACTATCTTTCAGACGGGTAGTTTTTCAAACGAGTCTGAAAAACTGCGTTGTACTGAAATTTAGACTGGTCGGTTTTTAGACGAGTGACCTTAAGTCTATTTTCCTGTACACTTAGCAGTCTTGTCAGTAATTTCATATGGTTTAATATTACCATACTTAATATATTTGGAATCATCAAAATTTAGAGAATTTACACACTGAATGTGTTCCAGACTTATGAGGTCTCAACAAGGTTAGCGTCCGGTATATATATGTGTGAACTATTGATATTGTACCATTTAATTAATGGCTATGATTCTTATTTTTTATTGTAAATAGATGACGGACAACACAGGTCAAGCGTGTGGCTCTCGTAGATCTGGTTCCTCTCGTGGTGGTTGTGTGAGGGGCCGTGGTGGGAGAGCTAATTCCACGCGCTCATCAGTTGATGAATAGGCCTCGAAGGATGTTGTTGGCTCTCACGGGTCACGGCCTGGTGATCTTCCGCCTCCATCAGATGCAACAACCTCACTAGCCACACATACGTCACCAGTGAGCCACCCCAAACCATCCTCACAGCCCACACCATCGTCAGAAGCCACACCATCCACGCCGGTCACACTAGCCACACCGGCCACACAGGTGCCCGCTGCCCAGCCCAAGATTCCTAGTTTGGCTGGGATGAGAGACCCCACAGATGGGAGGATATGAATTCGCCTTGTGGCGAAGTTAGAGTAAGTTATTTATTAATTGATGTAGTTTTCTATCATTATAATTATACTTGTAAATATTTATTAATTACTTTTATTAATAATTTATAAATTATTTGATGTCAATAGCTTTCACCCTGCAGACGAGCCTCAAAAGTATATCTCTCAGTGTATTAGCGGCAAGTATAATGATCCCTGGCCCACGTGGAAGAAGATTGATCAGCGGGTTCATGATATGTGGTACAACGACGACTTTGGGGTGACTTTTATTTTTTATTATTAATTAGGTATATGTCGAATAAATTATTATTTATTAAATTTTTTTCCTGATATTTTACCTTTTCTTGTTAGGCACACTATAAGTGGTTGCCAGCGAACGAGGATCAGATACGTAAGGCCTTTGAGTCGAGAGTCTCGAAGCTGGTTAAGAATTCTATGGGTAAGATTAGGGATGGTTCAGATAATGGGAGCTGGCTTCGCCCTGATGTGCTAGAACGCCTCCGTCACTATTGGGCCACTGATGAGAAGTTCTAGAAGAGGAGCGAGGTCGGAAAGCAGAATCAGGCTTCACACACTGGCGCTCCACTATACACTACTGGCTCTGTATCCATTCACGAGCATTTTGATAGGATGGTAAGAAGTCAACAAGAAGTTTAATGTTTTACTTTACTGCTTTATATATATCCTTATTAATAAAAATTCTATTTTTTTACTTTTATATATGCAGACGAAACAGAAGCAGAGAAATCCCACAATTAACGTTTGAGGTCTTGGAGAAGACTAAGCGTGGGGAGTGGGTTAGCCCGACGGTTCGGGACCTTGTTGTAAGTAATCTTAAATCATTAATTTACATATTCAATATATTAATTATTATTTTATTATTTTTAATATATAGTTACAAATGCTAATGTCTAACATATTATGCAAGACGACTTCCATCACCTCGGAGACGATGCCAGTAGTAAGGGCAGGAGCACTCTGCTACCTCTGACAATGTCATTTTCTTAGAGGTGGTTGACGGGAAAAATAAGAAGGGCCATGTATTTGGCCTCGATCAGTTTGGGGATCAGTTCATGGCCTTATCAGTGCCATGTGGACATTCTGATCCTGGTCCTAGCCCAGATGTTAGAGAGGTCTTCCTGAACATGAATGTTGAACTTGCGGCAAAGGATAACGAGGTACAGCAGTTGCGGGAGCATACACGACAGGAGGATAGTCACTTGGAGAAGCTCTTTAGATACTTGGGATTCCGACCAGGCAGATCTGGATCTTGCGGTGCACATGACGATGCTGTTATTGCTGATGCCGCTGTTGCTACTGATGTTGTTGATGCCACTGATGCTGATTACCCTGCTCCTGCTGATGCCATGGCCTCGGATGACGATGACATTAGCCCACTCCGCTCACCCATTCCTCACATTGATTAGCTTTTAGGTGAATATGTGATACATTAACTCTTACATTTGTACTTGTCCATTTTTATTTATATATTTTTTTTTGAATTTTTTTAATGATATGCTATAACATGAAGTTTATTTAATTTTATTTTATTTTTATTATGTGGCATTCAAATTCTGAGACAAAAAATAATAATAAAAATTACATTAGTGACCAAAATGCATTCGGTCGCTAAATCCCATTGGGACCAACCAACATATAAAAATAATCTGTCTCTAAGATATGACCATTGGAGAATTTAGCGACCTAATATTTCAGTCACTATATTTAAATATTCGGTAGCTGAATTTGGTCCCTATATTGATCCTGTGACCATTTTTAGCGACGAGTTATGACCATTCAACGACTAAATTTTTAGGTTGCTAATTAGCAACCGATCCTAAATCAGTCGCTATATAAATTAGTTACCAGGGTTTTAGCAACCACTATTAGTTGGTTGCTAATTCCGTCGCAAACTTATTTAGCGACCGAAAATCATTAAACAACGATTGATTTCTTTGGTTGCTAAATCCCTTTCTTTTTGTAATGATGGGGGAACACCAATTCTCTAAGTACCAACATACCATATGATCATAAGGGACATCATGCATAGCAATCATGATCATCTCTACCAAGGATATCACTATAAAAGGACCATAGAGTAAGAGACTTGGGAATGGAAAATCTCTTATTTTACACACATATTATATGCAACACCCTTACTGACTTAAGCATCGGAGTGTCTTTGAAGGTATACCCCCCATTCGGTCCAGCCTGAGAAGCAACAAAGAAGAAGGAGTTCAATACGAGCTTCCAGCCACAAACCTCAGGATCAAGATTGGGGCCACTCCAACACGAGCCCAATATCAAAGAAAGACATCGAGAGATTGAGTTCTAGGTCTCTCTCGGAACATTGGCACCATCAGTGGGAAGGGTTAAACTCTTACTCCCACCCAACATGGTAACCATAAGGAGATGTACCGCTTTAGAGAACTGTTAAGTCTCTAAAATGTCTTATGTGCATTTCCCTAAGTTTTGATGGAAACTAAACATTTGTTAATGATTTAATTAACCTTCATATTGGTTGCTAACCTGTCTATCCAGTGTACAAATCATAATTGTAAGAATTCACTTTCTCACCTGATTGCCCACATAGAAGACCACCTGTCTAGAGAAGCAAAAGTCAACCTGTCTACTGACAAGGATTGTTGACTTTATACATTGATGATTCAATTTGTCTCTGCGAAGCCCTCACGCTCGTCTATGGTCCTTCGATGAGGAACACAAGTACAAAGAACTTTTGAAAGCTGTCCCTTCATGTAAAAGACTCTGAAGCTTTCTCTCTCACGATTATCAAGAAAGTCAGAAGGTTATTCTCACAAGTAACCTAGGAGATCAGAAACGAAGTCCAGTTAAAGAATGTTTCCAACATGCTTTATTCCCTAGTACTCATGGTTATTACACAAAAATGGAAATGTGCTCTGCAAAGTACAAAAGCATTCTGCACAACTCTTATTTGGCTACTTCACGATCCATGAAGCCATGATCCTCCATGTTAGAGTACAACCAACGTTCCTATTGCATTAATGACTTCCCAGAATGACTCTATTGCATTTAATGGAGTCATGCTTGAAGCCAAAAATTGAAGGAATGTCTCTAACGGATCTTAAATGCTTGAAGGCTATAAATACAGAAGTCATTGAAGATGAAGACAGAGAACACACAACATTAAAAGAGCCATTACTATGCGTATTCATTTCTTCATTATTTCAATCTGTATTCTTCAATAATTTGAAGTTATTATGCAGTCTTTCTAAGCTTACATTTAATTCACTCTTCTAAGTGTTAGTGAAAGACTTGCAAATTGTATTAATTACAATCATTCTCTCAAACAAACCTGAGTGAGCCTGAAGAGGCAAGGTGAGCAAAGAATACTTGTCTTGGAGCCTGAAGAGGCTAGGTGTGTGATGAATACTTGTTTTCTGTAACCTAATCAGTTATAGTGGAGAAAACTTGGTGCTGCCAAGGACTGGATGTAGCACTAGTGTTAAAGGGTGAACCAGGATAAATAACCGTGTTTATCTCTCTTCCCTTAAACTCTTTAGTTGCTTTGATTATATTATCTGTTATCTACCTAAATGGGTTAAAGTGTGAATATCAAACTTGTTTTCAAGTTATGTGCTTTTCCGTTAAAATGACATCAAACAGGTCACCTGTCTGTGCAGTGTTTTTCACACTTGTTTGAAACTAGCTTCTGTTTGCGAAAAGTTTTTAACTTTGTTTTAATTTTTGATAAACACAATTCAACCCCCCTTCTCGTGTTTATAGTTGTCTATTTCAAGAACCTCATAGTGGATGAAGTTGAAACCACTCTGACCCCTTTAGAACCACAAGGAGTAGCAGCACCGGAAAATTTGGCACAGTCAAAAAGCCTAGGAAGAAAAACCCACTCGTCGATCCCAATGCAGATAATGGGTCTCCCACCCCTTCCTACGACGCATCATGAATTGCTCAGAAAACTTCGCCGGCAAGAAAAAGCCATTGTGGTGCAAGTTTGGCAACTTCAGGCATTAGAGACTCCACCTATCGAGTATCTTGCACCACCACTTGTTGATCCTCTAGAATAGATCTGTGGGAAGGTCACAAAAAAAAATTCTCAGACCCTGACCGAGAAATCAGTGAGCGACATTCACGATCGTCAAAGGAGCCCCAACCTGTGACTTGGTGGGCTGGTAGAACATCATTTCACCAAAATGATCATGCGGACTCAAATCCTGGTCGACCTTTGATAAACGACTAACCTAGAAATGTACAACGGAACCTCACGGAGGGCATGCGCATCTCATGTGTCGAGCCTTCCCTCTCATACTTAAGAGGGCGGCTTTAAGATGGTTCACCTCACTCCCCCCTGAATCAATTGATGGATGGGCACATTGAAAAATGGGTCCCTAGTAAACTTTACCATAAACATGCAACAGCCCCACTCGTCCCATAACCGAGCAAGAGTTAAGCACTAGAGGGACGAGACTCTCAGAGACTATATCCACCATTTTAACCAGACGACCATTCACCATGTCATTGGTCAAAAGGAACGCGGAGAGCATGGACGAGATGAGGTCCCGATCTCGAAAATTCACCAACTAGGAGGAATTTGAAAGGGTCGACACCCATCATCCCGAAGGGAGAAGGTGAGAAAAAAAATAGAAAATCAAAGAGAATGGCCCCCAATGCACTTGACAATAGGGCGACCAAAGGGGAAATATGATAATCACACCCCTTTGAATACAACGAGGACTAAGATCTTACAGAAGGTCATGTCCTCAGAGTTCGCGGCGATTCCAAAACCCTGTCACATTAAAAATAGGGGAAGGGACTAGGCTAGGTATTGTCGCTACCATGAAGGCTACGATCATGATATTGAAGAATGCACTAGCTAGCGGGATCTCACCGAATAGTTCATTTGGGCTGGGCGAATCCAAGATTACATGGAGAGAAAATAGAAAGGGCCATTTATGATCAAAACAATCATCCTGCCATACTTGGCGGTGAGCTGTGATGCCCAAAGGAAGACTAGGGAACCGTGATCAAAACCAAGGACTCACCGATCAGCACGGGAGGCGTTAGGTCGACTAAAACAAAGCCGTGATGGACGGACCCGAACTCGGACACCCCCAAGACAAAGAGAGCTTCTAACTCGACAGATAATCATCACGATAATCGAAGGATTCACTGGGGGGGATCATCCAATGCAGCACGAAGGAAACATCTCCGACATGTCTTGAACACTTATTGGCAAACCACTTTCGAAAGAAAGCTCGTCCTCAGCCCAAGTATCTCTTTCAGAGATGATGATTGTGGCTCCACTGTTCCAAGACATGACGATTGTTGGTGACGCCGGCAAGTGTACCGGGTCGTCGCAAGTAATAAAAATACACGGTAAGTAATTACCGAGGTCGAACTCAGGGATTGGGCTACCAATTCGACTAATCCGCAGGAAATCCGATACGTTCGGTCAAGTTACAGAAGGTGGTTGAGGGAGAGAGAATAAGATTGTAATCTAAATTAACAAATCTAAATAAAACTAAACTATTAAAATCTGAAAATAAAATGTCCAAGGTCACAAATCCACCTACCCAACATGCATACCCAAGTGATGATGAATTCCTCCCTAAGTTCAATTACAATGTCAACCGGGACCCCTAAATTCTCCTAAATCCACTCTCGTGCTCATTAGGACGTATTCGACGATTGGATTAATTACTTACTAGGTCTCATAATCCTAATCTCGAATTTGGTTAATTCTTGTTCCCTATATGGTTGCACTAATATCCTACTCACTGCCGTGCAATATTCAATTAGCGATCCCGATTCAAGTTCTAAAACGCGAATCGCCGTTCGGCCTCAAACACGTTTAACTGATTAATCACGCAATACATATGATCAAGCATTCAAATCAGAATCGGAAAACATTAATTAAAAGAAGGAAAGGAAAACATACATCACATCGAATCTACACTGCCATGGGCGGCTTCATTGATCCCTCGGACGAAGGGATTAGTTCCTCATGCTCATAGACAAACACTCGGACATAATCACCATCGT
This sequence comes from Sophora flavescens, assembly GCA_030762895.1. Lineage (NCBI taxonomy): Eukaryota > Viridiplantae > Streptophyta > Magnoliopsida > Fabales > Fabaceae > Sophora > Sophora flavescens. The sequence continues at coordinate 144,371,934 of CM061068.1, read as the reverse complement.
AAAATAACACAAAAGAGAAAAAGGGAGACGCAGCTCCAAAGAGAAAAGAAATTACCCTAAACGCTACTATAAACAGTGGAAAACTACTAGGATTCGCGGCCCTCCAAAAGCCCTACAGCCTAAAGATGGATCCCCATCTGATCTGCAACAGCCTTTAAATAGGATTCCTGATCTGCGCTCGCTCGCGAGGCGAGCAGCCTCTCGCGAGGCGAGAATTAAAATTGGCGCGCTTTCAATTTGAACTCTCGCGAGGCGAAAGTGTGTTCGCGGGGCGAGTCTTCAATTCTAGGCTGTGGCTTTCATCACGGCTGGGCCGTGATGGTCTCTGACTTCCAGGGTCTTCAAACTCTCGCAGGGCGAGATTCTTCTCGCGGGGCGAGACTTCAAACCTTAAACTGTCACGGGCGTGGTCTTCATCACGGCTTGACCGTGATGGTCTCTGTCTTGCAGGTCTTCACGATTCGCGGGGCGAACATATTCTCGCGTGGCGAGACATAATTGATGACCTTGCTGTTTTATCTGTTCTTCAGGCTCGCGAGGCGAGTATCTCCAGAAGTGCTTTTTCCACTGCTTCTTGACTTTCCTTGACTCTCGGAGCTTCACTTATTGACCTGAAAACACCAAAAGCAACAAAAAGCGTAATTCTATTCAAAATAAGCTAAAAACTACACAAAAGACGCAAAACGAGTCAAAGTCCAACTTAGGAACAAAACAAGGCAAATTTGGGCGAAAACGAGAGTGAACTCGAATAAATAGGCACATAAACCCTAGTTCATCTAGTCATAAAACTAGATAAGCCAGAGGCTTATCAAAATACCCCAAACTTAAACCTTGCTTGTCCCCAAGCAAGCTTAAAACTCAAAAACGACTCAAGACTTGGCAAGCCTAAAGGAATCAATCGATTTCGCACAAATTTAATGCAACTTTACAAAACAGTTTTTCTCCAATGATCTCCCCCCTACATCAATGTAATCCCCACATTCATTTACTTTAAACCATTGAGAACTTCATCATTCATGCAATCATTAGTCTAAGTTGAGGATCAGGGTCACACACAAAAGGAAGATCACCAATTTCAAACAACTGCCTTCCTCACAAGGGTATGTAAAATTTCACTCATTCGCTCAAGTTCGTCTAGGCTTTCAACTTTTTCACTCAATTTCACTTATCAAGAGCACTTCCCATGAATTTGATTTTCATCTCAAAAATGGTCCCCACGAAAACATGCATGCAACATCAGAAGGTCTTTTAAAGGTTGTAACGGGGCCTGGCTGAAGGTAGGATATTCAAGGATATTAGGCTTAAGTCCCTAGGAACTAAGAGAGCATGAGCATTAAACACATTTTCCACTCAAATTCCTTTTTTCCATTTTTCATTTGGGCTCGGGTGACTACAACCTTTTCCTTGCTATTATTTTTGTTTTGCCCCTTTTCTTTTGGCAATTTTTGTTTTCTTCTTTTCTTTTCTTTTCTTTTTGCCTTGGGTCAACCTTTATTTTCTTTTTCTCATCCCAATATGACATATCACCTCGTAGCCACCCCAAACTTAGTTTCTCACAACTCTTTTCTCATTAAGCTTCCATGCTCTCCTAATCCTAAGATTGGGTTAACATGATTTTTTCAGATTTTGGCTCATAATATAGGGTCATCAAGAAACAATAGGTCAATTGGGCTCAATTTGGCTAACTAGGGAACATGCATTAGGGATGGTCCTTTTTAGGCCAAGTGGTTATTCAAAGAAAATTGCCTAAATCATTTGATGCAACACATAAACATGCAAACCATACAGAGATTCAAGCAAATTCGAGAAAGTGCAACTTAACAGTGATTCACACATTCAAAAACAGAGTTGGAGGCTCAAATCCTCACCTGGACATTTTGCAAATTGTTTGACCGAGATACGATTCCTAGTGTGTGCACCCCCCTCACCCCAAACTTATCATAAATCAAGTAATCACAACAAAATTCTCAAAGTTCAGTTTTCAATTTTTAAGTGGGGATCAACTTTTCTATTATCAGAACCTAGGGGGAAATCATCAATGGTCAAATAATTCATGCAATCAGTTTATGCTCAATCTAATTCAAATCCAACAAGCTTGCCGACACAACATTCATACAACAACTCTTGATCTTCCCAAATTATTCAAGAGTGACAAACAAAAACAAAAAGAAAACAAAAGTTAGGAGAAGAGAGGGATACCTAGCTTGGGTTGCCTCCCAAGTAGCGCTTGTTTAACGTCCCGAGCCTGACTTATTAAGAAGCATCCACCTGGATCCCATAGCCTGTGGTACAGGGGCCAAGAGATGCTCATCATATCAAATCCTCCACCCGGATCCCATGGTTTGTGAAGTGGCCCTTGTAGGAGCAATATGACTCTATCCATACTTCCATCTAGTCTGAGTGTGAAAACTTCTTTGACCTTCGCAATGATGAACTCACTTCCTCTCGGGTCAAATTGTGTTTTCACGAGGAAGTGTGCCAGACAAGTGGGAGGGTCTATCTTACCGGTGTCCACACATGCATGCAAGCCAACATATTTATTTAACGCATCAAAATCAGGTTGCTTGGCAAGCATGGTGAAATCCTCTGCCACTTTATCTTCATCTTGATCCCAACCCCCTTGCTCCGATGCCTTGTCCTTTGCCAACTCCTCTTCCTTAGGTTGCTCTTCCTCAACATGTGGCTGTTCCTGGGCCTTGTCGCTTGTCAATTCCTTTTCCTCCGGTTATTCTTCCTCAACATGTGGTAGTTCTTCCTCAACTCCCTGAGAACTAGTTACATCCCAGTCATATCCCAACACCTCACTGCTTCTAGTTGTTGTGGCATTGCATTGGTTCTTAGGGTCGTTCTCGGTATCAACTGGGAAAGTCTCTGGGGGATGCTCATTTAGTTGCTTTGTGAGTTGGGCAATCTGCATCTCTAGATTTTGAAGTGCCATCCCTGTATGAGTTGCCAACTTGTCAATGGCTGCGTTTGTATTGATTGACACTTTCTCAAGTGTCGCACTCAACTTCTCAAAAGCCAACTCCCAAGGTTGTCTTCCACCATTCTGTTGAGGTTGTTGTTGCCAAGCTAGACCATCGTCAGCATTACTCCAAGCGAAATCAGGATGGTCTCTACGCATATCACCCTAATACTGATTCTGACTCTGATAGTTGTTCTGGGGCACGCTGTCATTATGCCATGGTTCCACATATACTTGAGGGAAATAGAACGGACAACTCCAAGTGTCATGGTTCCCATTACAATATTCGCAACCCGGAAGCATTCCTTCGTGTACCTCGCATACAAAACAAGGCAAGACCAAATGGAATCAAAGAAGTAGAGAGAGATAGTAGAAAATAAAAAGAAAATAATAAAAATAAAAAAATAAGAACAAAAATAACTTAACCAAATAATCAAACACCCTAAAATTAGGAAAATTGGTTGTGCCAATCCCCGGCAACGGCGCCAAAAACTTGTTGGTGACGCCGGCAAGTGTACCGGGTCGTCGCAAGTAATAAAAATACACGGTAAGTAATTACCGAGGTCGAACTCAGGGATTGGGCTACCAATTCGACTAATCCGCGGGAAATCCGATACGTTCGGTCAAGTTACAGAAGGTGGTTGAGGGAGAGAGAATAAGATTGTAATCTAAATTAACAAATCTAAATAAAACTAAATTATTAAAATCTGAAAATAAAATGTCCAAGGTCACAAATCCACCTACCCAACATGCATACCCAAGTGATGATGAATTCCTCCCTAAGTTCAATTACAATGTCAACCGGGACCCCTAAATTCTCCTAAATCCACTCTCGTGCTCATTAGGACGTATTCGACGATTGGATTAATTACTTACTAGGTCTCATAATCCTAATCTCGAATTTGGTTAATTCTTGTTCCCTGTATGGTTGCACTAATATCCTACTCACTGCCGTGCAATATTCAATTAGCGATCCCGATTCAAGTTCTAAAACGCGAATCGCCGTTCGGCCTCAAACACGTTTAACTGATTAATCACGCAATACATATGATCAAGCATTCAAATCAGAATCGGAAAACATTAATTAAAAGAAGGAAAGGAAAACATACATCACATCGAATCTACACTGCCATGGGCGGCTTCATTGATCCCTCGGACGAAGGGATTAGTTCCTCATGCTCATAGACAAACACTCGGACATAATCACCATCGTAAAATAACACAAAAGAGAAAAAGGGAGACGCAGCTCCAAAGAGAAAAGAAATTACCCTAAACGCTACTATAAACAGTGGAAAACTACTAGGATTCGCGGCCCTCCAAAAGCCCTACAGCCTAAAGATGGATCCCCATCTGATCTGCAACAGCCTTTAAATAGGATTCCTGATCTGCGCTCGCTCGCGAGGCGAGCAGCCTCTCGCGAGGCGAGAATTAAAATTGGCGTGCTTTCAATTTGAACTCTCGCGAGGCGAAAGTGTGTTCGCGGGGCGAGTCTTCAATTCTAGGCTGTGACTTTCATCACGGCTGGGCCGTGATGGTCTCTGACTTCCAGGGTCTTCAAACTCTCGCAGGGCGAGATTCTTCTCGCGGGGCGAGACTTCAAACCTTAAACTGTCACGGGCGTGGTCTTCATCACGGCTTGGCCGTGATGGTCTCTGTCTTGCAGGTCTTCACGATTCGCGGGGCGAACATATTCTCGCGTGGCGAGACAGAATTGATTCATAACTATCTCAGGAAGACAACGTCGCAGTTACATATCCACATTGGCTAATAAGCACCAACGTCGGCAGTTCAGCAAACCATGGTTGAACCCTTTGGATAGCCGATGCACCATACTCTAGGATGCGCTACCACGGGGGGCCACGATTCACCTAACTTTTGGATGAATCACCGTGGACGGCCAGATCGCCTTACTCTTGGATGACCTCCACTATGTTGAACTTCCCCCACTAACAACTCCAATGCGTGAATGCATGAGCAACAACATTAACAAACAAGCAATGACCACCTCCGTTGGGCCAATAAGCACCCGAGTTTTATCACCATCAACACCTTGACCAATCAACGTCAAGGCCCCCTTGGCCATTAAGCACCAAGGTTCAACAACAACACCTCAACCAATAAGCATTGAGGCTACTTTGGCCAATAAGCACCAAAGTATAACAACATATGGTAACCCATCGTTACCGTCTTAACCAACTCATTGTTCATAATTATCTTATTAAGTCTTCTTCAAATTATCTAACTTGTCTTTACTTCGTCGGGTGTCATATTTCATCATAGGGAACTATTTGGGTGAAACACCCTTGTTCCCGTTTCAACATCTGTTCTGCTTAGGGGAGTGTTGCCCCCAGCACAGGCGTTCTTACTTTTAAGTTGAGCACGGGCGTGCTGTCTATTGAGCACGACCGTGCTTACTGGAGCATGGTCGTACTGTTTCTAGGAAAAAATGGTTTGGAACCCTTGCTAAGCTTCCTAGGACATGCATAGATCAATCATGTTGGTCTTTAACGACACCATCAAATATCAGTCTCATTATTCTTATTTAATCTTCATGTCTTATAATTATTGGGAATTAATCCTTTAATTCCTGTCTCATCATTAATGTCCCTAAAACACTCACGAATCAATCCTAGGGTCTCGACTATACCTTTGAGCAATAATCTTGCCTCTCATTACTATAACTCATATCTTATGAACAATTGGGGACTTAGTCCTTTAATTCCATATATTATTAAAAAGTCCTATTATTTCATTAGAGTCTTATATGCATTAACGTTTATATTGACATCCTTATCTCAACTAAACATCTATTCATGGCATACATAACATCATCAAACCAATCATGCAATCATGGTATAAACATCATCATAAGCATTCATGAATAAGCATGCCAATTATAAACAACACAGATTAACATATAGCAAGACAACAAATAGGCAATTAGCAAACAGTAGGGTCATGGGTTAACACTTCATCTTACGCTACCCACATTGCATACATGTTCATACTATCCCATCTCCCCACTGGCCCAAATTACATCGGGTCGAATTCAAAGGTTTACCTACAAGAACATCATCACCTGATTCGGGATCGCAAAATCAGTGGTGACAGACAACGGAACTCAATTCACTGATCGAAGGTTCCAAGAGTTACTCTGTGACCTGTCTATCAAGCAACACTTCACCTAGTGGAACACCTGCAAACCAACAGACAGGCTAAAGCAGCAAATAATGTAGTTCTCAGAGGAATCCAGAAGATGATAGATCAAGCCAAGGGACGATGGACGAAACAGTTGGACCACATGCTATGGAACTATCAGATGATCCCGCACAATACCACCAATGAAACTCCCTTCAATTTAGTATATGGATGTGAAGCCGTGATTCCAGTAGAAAATAGAGAACCGTTGTGGCGGTATAAAATTTTTCAACAAGGAGAAAATGAGCGAGTCATAAGAGAAGACTTGGACATGATAGAAGAAGCAAGAGAAATAGCATGCATAAGGGAAGCCGCCTTCAAACAAGAAGTTGGAACAAGATATAATGCGGAGGTTGTCCCAAGGCAATCCAGGATCACCAACCTAGTTCTTAGACAATCAGACGTGGGAAACAAAAACGCCACATAGGGAAAATTGGCACCCAACTAGGAAAGGCCATACAAAATAGTCATATGTATGGGCAAAGAAGCCTATGCCATGGAAACCTTAATTGGCGACATAGTCCCCTGTTACTGTAATGTGACCAAACATTTGAAATACTACAGTTAAAGGGAACAACATGTAAAAAGAAATGGTCTTAAACAATTAGAATGACATTCCAAGCAAATCAATTGAGTTCTAACTCAATCTATATGACTAGAGTCAAAATTTGGCCAGTCAGAGGATCAAACGGTCTGAGTCTTAACTCGGCCTATCAGCAACAACTTGAGTTCTAACTCAATCTCAATGACTAGAGTCCAAATTCGGCTGGTCATAAGATCAAACGACTTGAGTCTTAACTAGGCCTATCAGCAACGAATTGAGTTCTAACTCAGTCTAAATGACCAGGGTCCAAATTTAGCTAGTCAGAAGATCAAATGGCCCGAGTCTTAACTCGACCTATCAGCAAGCACTTGAGTTCTAACTTAGTCTAAAGAACCAGAGTCCAAATTTGGCCGGTCAGAGGATTAAATCGTCCGAGTCTTAACTCAACCTATCAACAATGACTTGAGTTCTAACTCTGTCTAAATAACCAGAGTCCAAATTTAGCTGGTCAGGAGATCAAAAGGCCTGAGTCTTAACTCGGCCTATCAGCAACGACTTGAGTTCTAACTTAGTCTAAATGACCAGAGTCCAAATTTTGTTGGTCAGAAGATCAAACAGCCTAAGTCTTATATCGGCCTATCAACAACGGCTTGAGTTCTAAATCAGTCTAAATAACCAGAGTCCAAATTTGTCCAGTCAGAAGATCAAACGGCCTGAGTCTTAACTTGACCTATCAACAACGACTTGAGTTCTAACTCGTTCTAAATGACCAGTGTCCAAATTTGGCCAGTCAGAAGATCAAACAGCCTGAGTCTTAACTTGTCCAGTTGTCCTATCGGCAATGACTTGATTTCTAACTCAATGTAAATGACCAGAGTCTAAATTTGGTCGATGAGAAGACCAAACGGCCCGAGTCTTAACTTGGCCTATCAGCAACGACTTGAGTTCTAATTTTCGAATGTCGGTCAGCCCACACCCTAGGAAACCCCTATCGAAATCACCCCTCAAAGCGAAGCACGATCCCGGTGAAAAAAATGGTGGATGCTAGCGACTGAATGAGGTAGATCTCGCAAGTCTTCCTGTTCATAGCTCGGATGCCTCCAAAGAATTCGCGGACCCGAGCTTGACAACCGGGCATGATGGATTGAAGGGGAAAGAAATCAGAGGATGAGAGGAACATACTCCAAGCGAGGATCGGCTGACGAAGCCTCGCCTATAGAGCTGATTCCCCACATCCGGAACAAGACCAGGGTGAGACATCATTGCACTGACAGGGTCTATTACAGAAATTACAAAAAAGGACTTTAGAAAAAGCCACTTAAAAACCCGACCTACATGGTTTCATGCCTGCTAAATAAAATATGGTCCTTTGGACATTGAGGCAATCACCACGAGCGACACCCCGATGACAAAAGAGCATAAAAAACACAAGTAGAAACACACACATTTGGCCCGACCCTTGCTCAAAGCAAGCAAGGGCTGGCCGGGGGCAACTATTGCAGACCAAATTATAGACAACCTATATCCCAATATTTGGCCCACCCAAAAACTCGACCCAGTAAGGCCCCGAGGATCTAAGGGGTGAAACAAATCGCCCTTGACCGAGCAAAATGCTCAGCCTTGAAATCAAAACCCACCAATAAAAGAGGCTGACCTACCCGCCTCGAGAAAGACCACCCACCTACCCAAAAGTGCCATCAGGTATATGCCGCCCCTGACATACGTGATCCCTCTAATCACCATCATAATCACCCTACATCCTCGGTGACCAAAACATTGCACAACATGGGGAAACACCAACTCTCCGAGTACCAAAACGCCACACGATAAGGGACTCCATGCATAGCAATCCTAACCATCCCTACCAAGGATATCACTATAAAAGGACCATAGATTAAGAGACAAAGGTATGAAAAATCTCTTATTATACACACATATTATTTGCAATACCTTTGCTGACTTAAGCATCGAAGTGTCTTCACAGATACACCCCACATTCGGTCCAACCAAAGAAGTAACGAAGAAGAAGGAGTTAAATATGAGCTTCCAGCCACAAACCTAAGGATCAAGATTCGGGCCACTCCTACACGGCTCCAATATCAAAGACAAATTTCAAAAGATTGAGTTCTGGGCCTATCTCAGAACAAGTCTCATATTAGTGTTTGTGATCAATGTTTTTGGAAAAGGACCTTATATTCTGGTTTTTTATTTCTGGTTTGGAACTTTATTAGGTTGTGGTATTGTCCTTGACTGGATGATTGCTCCTCATTGTATTATTCATAGGTTGTGCTACCCCTTATACTTACTTAATAATATTTTTTCTCTATAAAAAATTAAAGAATTTTATTATATATATATATATATATAATATTCAACATAGGTTGTCAATTATATATTAAATATGGAAATTATAATAAATGTTTAAAATTTTATTAACTATTATCAACATAAAATTAAATGCTTTATAAGTAGCTCACACAAGAAAAAGTATGGGTACTAGAATAATCCTAACACTATTATTTAAGAAAAAAATGTGGATACCATAGTATGACCACACTATCATCTAATATTGTATTTATTTTTTTATAAGCAAAAATATTATCCTCATACAACTCGTAAACAAGATCAAATGGTAACGGAAGCTAACCATTGATTATGGAGTTATTGATGACATTGATCACCTGCCATCTCGATATGGAGAAGAGGATTTGATGTCTAATACTCGAGGCGATAAAATATGAAGCATCATGGAAGATGAGGAATCATTAAGTAAAACTACTCAGACCCCTGTAAGTTATGACTTGGACCCGGAAAATGAGCTTTTGGACTAATGGGTCAAAACTTCTTTTGGGGCGCCAGGTTTCACTCTTAAAGGTCCATAAGATTATAGAAACCAGTTGAGTGAAGCTGAAATATTGTTGGGTTGCGGCCCAACAACACAAACCCAATCAATAAGCAAGTCTGATCAAAAGGTAAAACAAAAGAAAAAAGAAAAGAGAAATTCAAAGTTTAGAGCGAGGCAATCTATTGAAAGCAGGATAAACCCTAGCTCTGACGATGAAACCAGTGACTGAAATTGACACGGGGAAACAAAAGAAGATGCATCTTGTTGGTATAGGTAGTACCAACCAATTCTTATAAGTTTTCCTCAATTGTATAGTCTCATACCTATACAGTCCCAGGATCCCTCTCATTCTGGTGTGTAATCGGTTCATTCAAGTGTCCCTCCGCACAGAAGCCTATTAGGAGCCGCTCCTTGATCGTGCTTCCTTTTGCACTGGTGACCACTTCCAGCTCCGTCAGCCTCGAGTGTCACATTTTCGTGGACCACTCCGGTAAGGTAACATGGGACTGAACCTTATTACACCTTATGGTGGATAAGAATTAGTTTATGGGTGTCAATAGAAACCCCATGGATTGAAAGAAGTTCTCCTTATTTTATATTTTGTGTGTGGTTCTTTGTAATGATTGTAATGTTTGATTATTTGTCTCTATGCCGTATGTGATTTCTTGAAAATGTTTGCTTAAGCCCTTTAAATGGAGACAAAATCATCCTTGACTTAGATCAAATGTTGAAATTTTTGTACGTTGTATAGTAGTATTTCTTATGTGATTTTTCCCGTGATTGAATGATTTAGATGTGTGTATGACCATGATGGAGGTTATGATGTCTTCTGGAGGTGTGTCTGTGAGCGTTCGATGTCTTTGTTCCGCACACCTCGGCATGTATGATGCTATTTTGGAGTCACTCACCGTAGCCATCCACAGGGAAGGATACTTTTCCCATGTATTCCCGGCGTCTTTCGTCCTCGCTGCTTTTGTCGGACAACACGTAAAAAGGTGATAAAGGAAGACCAGCTAAAGACTCTAAAGTGGAAGAAGACCTGGAATGTCGGCCGTCCGATTAGTGTGTCCATTGGCCAGTCTTATGTTAAGCTTTCGTGAGTCGTTATCTCTGCTGCTTTTATTTATAGTTTTTGGGAGCTGTGTCTCCTTGGTTATTGGCCTTGTACATTTAGGGCTTCATCCTTGACTTTATTTATTTTCGAATTTGGTTATCTTATTTCATGACTATTAATTTTATTATGTGATATGGATATTTAGTTCTTTTATATTGTTATGCTCACTTCGCAAAAAATATTTTCAAACTTCAATATTATTTATTAAACCCTAAGTTTATATCCCATTATTTTCGGTCATATAATTTCTCTTCATCTATAAAAGTAATACTCTAAAGTTAGGGTGTTAGAAGGAGGATTTGGGAGGTTGGGAAAGACCTGAACTTAGTGGCGCAAGATGAAGAGGAGGTAGTCTAAAGGATCGTCCAGCTAAGAAGAAGCAGTAGGAAGCGCAATCAGACTTCTAGAAAGGGAATTTGAGCTGCGAAAGAGGTAAGAGTTTTTCCAATTATTGTTAAATATGAATTGCAATGCATGGAATGTTAGGAGTATATGTGGGTCAAGCATATGGATGACAATATGGACGATATCCGCTGGGTACCTACAAAAAATACCCACGATGGGTAGGATAAATACTCGCAAACAAGAGAAGGTATGGGTGTGGGTACGAGTACTCTAGTACCCACACACCCGCATATTATATATGTACATATTAGTACATATACAAGTTCATGAATTTATTGTTTTGGATGTTTATTGTGATATTTACTTGTTTTGGATGTTTTATATGTTTTTATTTAGTTTAATACTTTGGTTTGTATTGTTCCATGAGTAGATTTGAAATATATTTGAATGATTTTTTAATTGATTTATATTATTCTTTTTGTTATTCATTACTTTTTGTTAGTTAAAGTATGGGTAATGAGTGCGAATATACGTAGTACCTAAAGGGTACGAATAATGATACTAAAGTTATTACCCCCATGAGTATGAGTATTTTTTTTAAAACCTTTCTCTCGTTTTTACCCCCATTCATTTAATTAAATTCCCAATTTACCATGTATATCATAAATATGTCCTTTTATGTCATTTTACATTTATATGCTAGTTCAACCACTAATTTTACCAAACACTTCAAATTCAATCAGCTAGCTTTTCAGCTATCAGCTATCATCTAAAATTAGCTTATCTACTATAAACTAGCATATCAGCTATAAGTTAGCTTATAAGTGTGTGTTTGGTTTGCTGGGCAAGGCCCTTCAAACGTGCTTCTCCAATGGTCAAACGTTGTTTGACTGAAAAAATGATGTTTGGCTCCCAAGGTGTAAATTGCTTCTGGCCCCCAAAATCACATTCAACCTAAAGCGAGATTTTCTAGCTTCCATTGTGCTTCAAAATTGATTATGCATGTCAGGTAAACTCTCTTCAATAACTCTCTTTATTACCCTCAATAACTCCTATTCCATTTTCATATATGGATGGTAACAACTACTTTCAAAAGGGAACGTTTCTTCCTACCTTGTCCAATGCTCTGAATTTATTGTTCATCACATTTTCCAGCTTATTCACCTGATATGCTTTGTGTTCACCTACCTTTATTAATGTGCAATTGCTGCATTCAGCTGCTGCATTTGGTTATATATTTGAAGGTGTGAAGCTGCTGCCAATTGCCCATCTCACACACATTATTTTGGAGCATCTTGTTTGAGCATCTGCTTCTTCCTCAAAGGTCCCAAGGTAACTTATACCTTTATTCTTTATCACAGTTCTTGATTCCTTAACATGTTCCTAGTAGTATAGTTTATATTTTGTGTTTCTAATAACTTTAAAGATTGTTTACATAATGTTTGATAAAATGTCTCTTTAAGAGTAAACAAAGTTCTTTGGGATGTTGTGGTCCCTGAACTGATTTGTGGTCCTAGGAGTTTTATTTTATAATGAATGTTTGCACGTGAGTCAGTATTTATGGATAGATGAATGATTAATGGATCTAATGTCAATATGTCTCCAATGCCCACTAAAATATAAATATGTGTACAGTAACATAAACATATGAATATTTTTCATATAAAAGGACCTCTCCAAAAAAGAAAAGCTTAAGGCTTAGCACCATCAAGAAAACCTTGTTTTAGTATAATCATGATACATTCAAAATCATTCTTGCTTTTTGATGCAACACAGAAGCAGTGATATATCATATATCTTTTCATAAAATTCTTAGATTTGCTAGTTCTTCAAAGATTTGATATTGAAATATAGTAGTTTGCTGAGCCTTAAGCTTGACTTTTTTGGAGAGGTCCCTTCACATGAAAAATTTGCATGTTTTTGGAGTAATAGGTAAAAGTTCAGGTTCTGTATTATTTGGTATATAAAAATTGATGGTGGTGGAAGTGCTGGATAAATAGGATGGTCACGTATGTTGAGTGTTAAGTTCTGGTTCGATTTTTTGTTCTGTTTGAGCTATGGTTATGTTCTTTGTTTTGTTTGAGTTTTGGTTCCATCTTTGTTCTTTGTTTTATGTCTAGTGTTTTTATTTTCTATCCTACTTTATGTATATACAAGTATGGCTACTCTTAAGAGGAAAGTTGTTGCGGATCCCCCTGTTTCTAGATCAAGAAGATCCTAAAATGCTTAGTGATCAATCCTTGATCACATCATGTGGTATCATGAGCTTGATCATTGATCTTCAATTGTTTTGAATTTTTATCAAAATTTTCAAATTCTATGATGATCTTTGAGTTGGAGTCAATTTCATGATGAAAATTTTCACGTAGTGGCGCCATTTATCACAAGAATTGGATGATGAAAAGTAATTTGAATCCAATTGTGATCATGGATCTAGAATTTGAAATGAGTTTGAATTGATCTTGCTTGAATTTTTTGTGAAAATTTTTTTCCCTCTATATTTTCACATTCATTTTAGGTGCCATTCTTTGCATGAGTTTATTGATCACATGTGATTTTGGCTGCTTCTTGAAAATTCAAGCATAGATCTATTTTCCTTACTTTGTGAATTTGAACAAATTCAAAATTCAAATTCAAATTTCAATTCACAATAGTAAGATTGATTCAAATTTTAATCAAAAGTGCTTCAATGATTTCATATTTTTAGAAACTAATAGATCTTAATGAAATTCAATTTGTGGAATTGATGTGTTTATCATCCACTTGAATGAAAGATCTAGTTCTCTAATTACTTAATTTGTGTTTCATTACTTGGAAATTATTTTATACTACTTGAATTGTTCATATTTCCAAGTATTACACCAATATTCATCAAATTTGTTCATATTTGAAGGATCTTAGTGTAAATTCGAAATTTCATTGTAATTGTTGTGAAATTGTAATTAGTAAAAGTGAAGTGGCTGCAATTTAAAAAAATAAAAAAATAAAATCTGGTGTAAAAAGAAAAAAGTGTCCAAAACCGTAAAAGTGCAAATTCTGGAAAATTCCAGCAATGGTAAAAGACTTGTCACTACTTTCACATGCATGATTTTGTATACATCCTTCATATATTGGTGTAGCACAATTCACATTGATCATTAATTGTTCACAAAACACTTTGATTAAATTTGAATTGAACATTGTTGATCTCTTCCTACATGTCTTCTTCACATCTAATTAGAGTGTGCAATTCTTTTTGAACCTTTTCTTGCTTGTCTTTTAAACTCCATTAGTTTTGTATTAGTTGTTTTCCAATTTCTTGACCTCTTTTGAATTGATTGTCATTGGTTGATTTGTCACTTGTTTATTGGAGACTAATTGTTGAGAATCTTGTTTCAACTTGTAGATCGCTTGAAGAGGAAACTCTTGAGAGAAATCATCTTGTAAAAGTCTACTTGAGTTATATACACGAGTGGCAATCATTGATTGAATGGTGAGGTCCTTGTACAATTCATTTTTACTTGTAATTCTTTTCTTTCACTTGATCTTTAAGTGTATTTGTTCCTTGTTGGTTTGGAATTAATTCTTTTGATTTTTGGTGGTGTAAATGTTCTTATTGGTGTAATCTTCATTTGATTTATGTAATTTTCAATTTACTGGAATTTGTATTGTAATTTCTCAAATTTTAAGTACACTATGGCTTCACAACATGTGGAAGACAATGAAGATTCTCCTCCATCATCACCAAGAACAAGGAACTTGCATAGGAAGTTGGATAGAATGACAAGGAACATAGAAAGAGTGTTTGAAAGATTAGAAGTACTTGATAACAACGAATGATCAAGGCATGACAACTCACATAGAGGCTCCTCAAATTCAGAAGACAATGAAGATAGGCCAAGAAGGTTTGATAGATGGAGACCTAGACATGAGCATAGAGGAAGATGGAATGAGAAGGATGACAAGTTGCATAATGTGAAGGTGAAGATCCCTAGCTTCCATGGGAAGAGTGATCCCGGTGCATACTTGGAATGGGAGACCAAATTGGAGCACATCTTCTCTTGCTACAATTATAGTGAGGAGAAGAAAGTAAAGGTA
Organism: Sophora flavescens; assembly: GCA_030762895.1. Classification (NCBI taxonomy): domain Eukaryota; kingdom Viridiplantae; phylum Streptophyta; class Magnoliopsida; order Fabales; family Fabaceae; genus Sophora; species Sophora flavescens. The sequence continues at coordinate 144,356,846 of CM061068.1, read as the reverse complement.
GCAAGTCTAGAATTTCATGATTATGCCTTAATTTGGTGGGATCAATTGTGTAACGAAATAAGAAGGAATGATGAGGAACCAATTAGTACTTGGAGATAAATGAAGAGGGTTTTGAGAAAAATATATGTGCCTTCAAGCTACATTAGAGACCTACACCATAGGCTTCAAAGGTTGAGGCAAGGAAGTATGAGTGTAAAAGAATACTACAAAGAGTTGGAGGTCATATTGATTAGCGCAAACATAGAGGAAGATAGAGAGGCCACTATGTCTAGGTTTTTGGGAGGACTAAACCAAGAAATTCAAGATGTAGTAGAGCTTTACAACTATGTGGAATTGGAGGACTTGGTGCATCATGCAATCAAGGTTGGAGAACAAGCGAAGAGAAACAAGTCCTTCAAGAGACCTTTCTTCAACAACAACAACTCATCTTGGAAGGATAATTCCAAGAAGGAGGGTGACTCATCAAAACAACTTGAAGTTGTTGGTAAAAGTGGATCAAGGCCACAATAAAAGAACAATGATCTCTAGAACAATGATGCAATAGAGGTCACAAGTGCCTCTTCAAGTGAGTCTTCTAGTGAGAGTGGGGACTATGAAATCATCCCACTTGAAGGAGACTTATTGATGGTGAGAGGACTCTTAGGAGTCAAGGTTAAAGAAGAGGATGAGAGCCAAAGAGAGAATATTTTTACACTAGGTGCATGGTTCATGGAAATTTGTGTGCATTAATCATAGATGGAGGATCTTGCACCAATGTAGCTAGTCAAAGATTGGTGACCAAACTTGGTCTCAAAACCAATCCACACCCTAGGCCATACAAGTTGCAATGGCTAAGTGAAAAGGGTGAACTCTTGGTGAACCAACAAGTATTGCTAAGTTTTGCCATACGCTCTTATCAAGATGAAGTGATGTATGATGTGGTGCCAATGGAGGCGGGGCATGTGTTGCTAGGAAGGCCATGGCAATTTGATAGGAAAGTGATACATGATGGCCCTTCCAATAGATTTACTTTCATGCCATTCTTGTACCCCTCTCTCCTAAAGAAATTGGTGAGGATCAAAAGAAAATGAGAGAGAAAAGGGAGCTTGAGAAAATCCAAGAGTGAAAAAGAACAAAAAGAAATAAATAAAGAAAATAATGTGTCACAAAAGAATATGAAAAAGGCAAAAGGCACAAGTGAGCAAAAAGTTTTTGAAAAAAATAAAGGTAAAGAAATAGATGGCAAGGAATGCTTATTTCTAAAATAAAAAGAAGTAAAGAAAATATTATTGACCAATCAACCAATATATCTACTTTACCCCAAAAATAATAATGAAAATTCCACTCCATCTCTTTTTTTGCCAAAACCCTTTGAGTTTCTTTTGGAGGATTTCAATGATGTTTATCCAAAAGAGCTTCCTAAAGGTTTTCCACCTATGAGGGGGATTGAGCACCACATGGACTTAATTCCTAGTGCACCTCTTCCTAATAGGCCGGCCTTTAGGAGCAATCCACAAGAAACAAAAGAAATTCAAAGGCAAGTTGAAGGATTATTTGAAAAATAATGGATAAGAGAATCACTTTCTCCATGTGCAATGCCCGTTATTTTAGTACCTATAAAAAATGGTACATGGAGAACGTGCACGGATTGTAGATCCATAAATAACATAACCATCAAATATAGACATCCAATCCCAAGGTTAAATGACTTATTGGATGAGCTACATGGGTCACAGATCTTTTCAAAAATTGACCTAAGAACTGGCTATCATCAAATAAGAATAAGAGAAGGGGATGATTTGAAAACCGCTTTTAAAACCAAGAATGGACTTTATGAATGGCTTGTGATGCCCTTTGGACTCGCTATTGCACCAAGCACATTCATAAGGCTCATGTATCATGTCCTTAGGGAATTCCTTGGTAAATTTGTGGTTGCCTATTTTGATGATATCTTAATATATAGCAAAACACTTGATGAACATCATGAACATTTAAAGTGTGTTTTGTTAGTATTAAGAAAGGAAAAACTATTTGCCAACCTTGATAAATACACATTTTGCACCACCAAAGTGGTATTCTTGGGCTATGACGTTAGTGCACAAGGTGTTCAAGTAGATGAAGAGAAAATTAAGACCATCCAAAGTTGGCCAACACCTAAAAATGTTGGAGATGTTAGGAGTTTCCGTGGATTGGCAAGCTTTTATAGAAGATTTGTCGAAGACTTTAGCACTTTGGCAAGTCCTCTAAATGAGGTTTTAAAGAAAAATGTGTCATTTCATTAGGGCCAAAGCCAAGAAAACTCCTTCAACATACTCAAGGAAAAATTAAACAATGCACCAATTCTCGTGCTTCCAAATTTTGTGAAATCTTTTGAGATAGAGTGAGATGCTTCTAATGTAGGCATTGGGGCGTTTTGCTTCAAGAAGGACACCCCATTGCTTACTTTAGTGAGAAACTTTTGGGGGCACATTTGAACTATTCAACTTATGATAAAGAATTCTATGCCTTAGTAAGGAGTCTCAAAGTTTGGCAACACTATCTCTTGCCCAAGGAATTTGTAATTCATAGTGATCATGAATCGTTAAAACACTTAAAGGGGCAAGGAAATTTAAACAAGAGACATAACAAATGGATGGAATTCATAGAACAATTCCCTTATGTGATTAAACATAAACAAGGAAAAGGCAATGTTGTGGCGGATGCATTTTCACATAGATATTCCTTAGTATCAATTCTTGAAACAAAACTTCTTGGGTTTGATCACATAAAGGAAATATATGTAAATGATCCGGACTTCTCTACAATTTACACTCAAATAGGGTCCATGGCACATAAAGGATTTTTTATAAGTGAAGGGTTCCTTTTTAAAGACAAGAGACTTTGTGTGCCAAGGCATTCTATTAGAGAGTTATTGGTAAGAGAAGCACATCAAGGGGGCTTAATGGGGCACTTCGGTGTTGACAAGACTTTAGAGGTTTTGTAAGAACATTTATTTTGGCCAAACATGAAAATTCAAGTCCAAAAGTTATGTAAAAAATGCATTGAGTGTTTGAGAGTAAAGTCAAAGAGTAAGCCACATGGGTTGTACACTCCCTTACCTAGTCCTTCTTCTCATTGGATTGATATCTCTATGGATTTTGTATTGGGATTACCAAAGACTAGGTGAGGGAATGACTCAATCTTTGTGGTTGTGGATATATTTTCCAAAATGGCCCATTTTATTCCATGTCACAAAAGTGATGATGCTTGCCATGTAGCCAACCTTTTCTTTAGGGAAATAGTTAGACTACATGGGATTCCTAGAAGCATTGTATCCGATAGAGATACAAAGTTTCTAAGTCACTTTTGGAGAACTTTGTGGGGCAAGCTTGGAACTAAATTACTCTTTGCGACTACTTGCCACCCATAAACGGATGGGCAAACCGAGGTGGTTAATACGACTCTTTCTACTCTCCTAAGAACCATCCTCAAGAAAAACATAAAGTCTTGGGAAGAGTGATTGCCTTTCATTGAGTTTGCATACAACCGTGTGCAACATTCTACTACTAAGCACTCCCCTTTTGAGATAGTCTATGGTTTTAATCCACAAACCCCACTTGATTTGCTTCCAATACCAATTAAACAATCATTGTTGCATCAAGATGGGCTTGCCAAGGCCGAATTTGTTAAAAAGATCCTTGAACAAGTAAAATTAAATATTGAAAAACAAGGGGAGCACCATGCAAGGCAAGTAAGTAAATGAAGAAAACAAGTGTTACTCAAACCGGGTGATTGGGTATGGGTGCACTTAAGAAAAGAAAGATTTCCTTTACAAAGGAAGTCCAAACTCCTACCAAGGGGTGATGGACCTTTCCAAGTATTGGGGAAAATAATTGATAATGCATATAAGAGATTTAAGATGAGTCATTTCATGGAGAGGATGATAGAAGAGTGGAGAAGTCAGAAAACATAGAGAGAGAAGAGAGGAAGTGAGGGAGAAATAAAATTCCGGGGGAGTTTTCGAGCAATCCGTTCATCCTATCGAGAAACTGATTATACCATTGTGATCCTCGTAACTTCTACTTAATCCTCCTATCTTTATTTTCTTGATTAGGCTAAGGTAAGTCTATGTCCTTATTATACCGAAATGCCATCGGCGACGATATTGAGGTTATCTTTCAATCCGTTTATCGGTTTTCAATTCCGTCTTCATATTTGGGATACACGTAACACATGCTTCATGAATATGTATTCAGGTGAATTTTTGGAGCCCCGAAGGTAGGAGAACCTCATGTTGCATATTTGAGGAGTTGGGATGGGTCTGTTTAGTTGCTAAAGCTAGCCTACGACACTTCAGGTCGGAGAAAGAAGCCTCTTATCGTCGGAAATGGCTAAGTAGCATATTTTAGCGTAGGGTAACCTAAACCCTACTAGTGGGTGAATAATTGACAATATCAATATCACATTGGCGACTACTTCGTGGTACCGATGATGATATGGAAATTGTAGGTTTATCGCTGTTAGGTTAATTTTATGATATTTGAGGTTGTCTGATTTTATCGTATTTGAGCTGTTTGTTGTGTGTTGTTTGGATTAACATGTTAATTATAGTTTATTATGTTTATTTGAATATGTTATTATTATTTTATTATTATTATTATTATTATTATTATTATTATTATTATTATTATTATTATTATTATTATTATTATTATGTGATTATTATTTTTTTATTATTATGATTTCATTATTATTTTATTATGATTATGGTTGATAACATGTATTGAGTGATAATATGTTTTATCTGCAATGATATGCTTAGTTGGCTTCTAGGTGATGATATATGATATTTTAAGTGATACATGATGGGGGGAGAGTATGATTTGTGACTTAGTCGTGCCTAACGTAATTAATTAATTAATATTTTATGGGTGATGAGATTGATGATACGATGAGACCTAGTATCCTATATGAGATGATGATGGAAGGTTGGGGCACTAGGTTATGACCCGATACGAGTTGATGAGGTTCATATAGATGCATGGTGTTGATCATAGCCATGTGAGTGGAACACGCGAGGTCAGAGTATCTGATTACAGATACAAAGATCATGGGTGAGTGCCCTGCGGACGATGAGGTTCTAGGAAGACTGTCGTGATAGGAGAGTCATGGGTGAGTGCCCTGCGGGTGATGAGGCTCGAGGAAGACTACCATGATACTCTCATAATCCTTGCTGAACAGTGCAACTATTCTCCACCGGGGATGCAGACATAGTTTCATTCGAGGAATGGACACCCTAGCGGGAACTAAGTCGTGCACCAATGTTCGTGGGCTTGGACGATTGACTTATATTCCTAATCAGATGAGGGATGTGTGACAGGATTAGGTGGTGGCCACGTCAGCATACAGAATCAGTTGCATGAGTGCGAAGAGTAGAGGATGATAAAATACTTCGAGGATGAATGTTATATTCCTAATCAGATGAGGGATGTGTGACAGGATTAGGTGGTGGCCACGTCAGCATACAGAATCAGTTGCATGAGTGCGAAGAGTAGAGGATGATAAAATACTTCGAGGATGAATGTTATATTTATATGTGTTTATTTGGTGATGCTGTATGTGTGCTATTACTATATATATGTTATGTAACCTTTTCCACTTATGATGATAGCATGTTTCTTATCTCCCTATTTCTTTCTGTATATCTTTTATTTATGTGATCAATATGAGAAGACCCTGCGGAGGAGACAATTACTAAGGAACTAGATGGAACCCCTTATGAGCCGGATGCTGGAGGACGAGCAGTGGACCCAAGTAGTTCAGTAGAGAGTTTGTGGCCAGTGCATCTTTTTGCGGGTTGTTGTATCTTCAGTTATTTTGTCAGTTTGTATTTTTGGGGCCCTACTCTGATGTGGTACCCTATACAGTACCTTGTACCTTTATGTATATGTATATCTATGTGTGATGGCTATGTTTCCGTTCTTTATGTTTAAAGTTTTAATATTTATGATTTTCTGTATATTCGTATAACGTTAATATTGCGATTAAGTTTTAGTTAATTAGGTTTTTCATTAATGGGATATTGGGGTGTCTCATAATGTCAGTGCCACGTTTAATTAGTCAGATCTAAGTCTTTTTGAAAATGACACAGATGATGATCAACACAATTCGTGTGATAGCTTGAGAAAAGAATGATGAGTATGGTATAAATTATTTGGGAAAGAAACTGGATTAGGGTGGAATAACATGAAGATTACCGTTGTTGCATCAGATGAGTGGTATGAGAGCAAGGAATTGGTACGTGATAAATAAATGTTTTGTTATATAAACCTTAGATTTATATTTAGTGTGTTTATATTATGATGATGAGTTATGAACACGCAGGAAAACCCTCTTTTTGGTAAATTTAGGAACAAGGGACTTCAATTTGCTTCCCAACTAATCACACTTTTTAAGGACGTAGTGGCTACCGGAGAATTGGCTTGGGTGCCATCATCTGGGATGTTCCCTAATGGGCCCGATGATGATGATAATGATGGATACCGTCAATGCCTAGAGAGTGTAGGCCTAGATGTGCAAGAAGGGTCAGGTGATAGTGAAGATGCGAGTATTGGAGCTGCGAGTGTTGGAGCAACAACTAAGTTTGCAAATTTGAATTTGAATGCTTCACAAGGCAGTGTTGGCCAAAGGAGTGGAGAGAAGAGAAAGTGTGTGGGTGTTTTGAAAATAAAAGCAAGAAAAAGGCAACTGCCTCCTAAAAGATAGCTGAGGCTGTTAATGTTATCGCTGAGACATGTATGTCACACAATGATCCTATAGCCAGTTCATCAATTGGTGAAGTGATGGCTGAGATTCAGAATTTGGACGAAATTACGGGTGATCTTGATTGGCATACAAGATGTTGTCAATTGATGATGTTTAAGCCAATGAGGGCGATGTTTGTCGCCTTGCGAGGTCCAAAAGAGAGAAAGTTACATTGGCTGAGGCATGCGGCGTATAACCCTTTGCCCTTTATGAATATGTAATGAAGATTATGTATTAGGATTATAAATGCTCACTATCATGTCTCTTAGGTGTGTGGTTTAATGATTATGTATTGTTTTCTTAGGTGTGTGTTTTGAAGAATATGTACGAGGAATTTAAGTTTCTGTGGTTTGAACATTATATAGTAGGAACTAAACTTTCTATGCGGTTTGAAGATTATGTATGAACTCTATTATCTATAACCTGAATCTTGTTGCAACTTTTGGTGCATTGTGAATGCTTTCGTTGCTGCAGTGTAGTTGAAATCTGTTTTGTTGCAACTTTTATGTAGTCGAACTCTGTTTTTTGCTGAAGTGTAGTTGAAATCTGTTTTGTTGCAACTTTTATGTAGTCGAACTCTGTTTTTTGCTGAAACTTATGAAAATGCACTTGATAAACATGCAGACATGTATGTTTTATAACTCCTGCTTGGATATAACCTACAAAATGTTTTATAAATCCTGCTTGGTTTAAAAACACAATTAATCTTGCTCAATTTTGCTGACAGGGATTTGCAAAATATTTTATAAATCCGGCTTGGTTTATAACACAATTAAAACACAATTAAAATACAATTACTCTTGCTCAATTTTACTGACAAGGAATTGCAAAATGTTTTATAACTCCTGCTAAATTACTCATACTGCACAATTCCATTTTAATCCACTATTTATTCAACCTTATCTTCATTGCAGAAACCAAAAATTGATCAGCTTGTAAAGAGATAAAATGAATGACTGTAATGAACATTTGGATCTCAATGCAGATGAAGACGATATTTTTTTGAAGAAGCTTCTTATGTGGCTGCACTAATTGGTGAGTATGCAATAAAACATATATGTAAAGAGCCTCGTAGAACTAGTGAACTAACTGGTCATACATGGGTGCAAGAAGTATTGTAAGGGCATCCCATTCGTTGCTATGAGATGTTTCGAATGGAAAAACATATTTTCCATAAACTTTGAACTGAATTAGTTGAGCATGGTTTGAAGTCCGCTAATCGCAAAAAGGTTGAAGAGATGGTTGCAATGTTTTTAAATGTAATTGGCCATGTAGTTTTTAAAGTAGACATGAAAAAAAAAATGATTCAAGAAAGGTTTCAGCACTCAGGAAAGACAGTAAGTAGACATTTCCATCAAGTACTACTATTTGCTTGCCTTAAATTGTCTTTCAAATATATTAAGCCACAAGATCTTATGTATCGTGATAGTCATGCAAAAAATAAAAAATATTCAGCGATATTGGCCATGCTCGTGTTTTTGACCATGCTCTTACAAATGCGAGCCTCAATTTTCCAAATCCTCCTCCAGGTATGTTTTTTTTTAAGTATAGCTACAAATGATTTTCTCTTTTACTTAGAACTCTTTTTTATATTTTATCAATTTTATTCTTTATTAGGTAAATATTATTTGGTGGATGTTGGTTATCCAACACCAACAGGATATCTTGGTCTCTACAGATGTGAACGTTATCACCTACCTGATTTTAGGCGTTCTTCTGGGTTTGTGAATCGTAATGAAATGTTTAATTTTTATCACTCAAGTTTAAGGTGAACAATAGAAAGAACTTTTAGTGTATGGAAGAACAGGTTTGCAATTCTGCGTCACATGCCTAAGTTCAAAATTGAGACACAAGTTCAAATAGTCATTGCAACAATGGCTATTCACAATTTTATCAGAAGGAATGCTGAAATGGATATTGATTTTAGTTGTTATGAAGATGAGAACATAATCCTTGACATTGATGATGATGATTATCATAGTGCAATTAACTTGGATCCATCCCCAGATTTGACTATAGCTTCTTCAGCATAGATGGATCAAGTTCGAGACTCGATTCGAGATCAAACTATAGAGTACAAACAAAATAATTAGTATTGTAGTTATGTTTCAGCGTTGTATTGAACTATAAATTATATTCCTTATATATAATAATTAAAATAGCAATGAAATCTAGTTAAAGAATGAATATATACACTAAAATCCATTTTGGTAATTGCACACCTAAAAACAATTTTGATTTAGACCATCCAAACAACAAGAATTGATGAAAATCACTTTTTCATGAGGTCGTCCAAACATAAATCACTCCATTGTCAATTCACTTTTAACTAAAATCAATTCTAAAAAATCAATTCCTCCCAGAATTACGTTTGTCAAAAGCTAATCGAAACATACACTAAGAGTCTCTTTGGTTTGCCAAATCGACTAGCGTATAATAGATAGCTTATAATGAATGAAAAAGTAGTCTCGTTTGGTAACCGTTTCTAAAATTAACATTTAGCGTTTTTTCTTAGCTTATCATTTTTTTTCTTCTATTTTTATCCCTACTAACTTAAATAAATTCTCCTTAGCTAAAAAATAAATAAATACAATACTAATCATTTAACATAATATATAAATACGAATTAATTTCACTATTTAGATTTATATTTAAGATAAAAAATAGAAAAAATATTTTTATCTATACAAGATAAAATTTATACAAAAAACATATAAAAATAAAATTTTGTTTATATTAATTCCATTTTACTTATTAAAGGTAACTAAAACTAAATTAATATTAAAATTTTAATTTTTTATATGATAAATAATTTAAAATAAATTAAAGTGTTAAAAGTGATAATTATTTTACAATTAATAATATAAATATTAAATATAATTTATGTAAAAAAATGAAAACATATCATTTTATGTCATTTTATATTTATCAGCTAGTCGAACAGCTAATTTTATTAGATACTTCAAATATCTAATTTGCTAGCTAATCTGTTATATGTTAGCTTATCCATTATCAATTAACTTATTCACTATACACTAGTTTTTATCCAAGGGATCCTCATTTATTTTGCCAACCAGCGAGGTAGTCTTCGGCTTTTTGACCAAAATGGGTTCCTTTTAGAAACTATTTACCAGTTTAGGGTTATTCTGAAACTATTTATCAATGGGGGGTCCTTTTGAACACGTGGCATATTTTTTTTTTTTTTCATTCTGGCGGGTCAAAGGCGCCAGTCAGACCGGCGCCTTCAAAGTCGCCAGTCAGACTGGCGCTTTCAAAGGTCAAAGGCGCCAGTCAGACTGGTGAGACATCCCGTTGTGCCCCATTGTATTATTACATTAAAACCTTAATATTTATTTACTTAATCGCACGCTTACTATTGAAAATACGTAAAAATTAAAACTTAAATACTAATCATATAACTTCTACAAATACAAAACACACCAAAACTATATTACATAAATACACACATAATTATTCTTTATTTTACACAACACGGTTTAGGGTATCCTCTCAGTAGGATCCCACACCGGTACTTATTTATACAAACATGCTTATAACTAACTGAAAGCAAGAAACGTCTTATATGACTCACTGGCCCTAAACTTACTACGCTACATTATCAGGATCAGTAGATGGTTCTTCAGCGTCGACTTCATACGGAACGTCGTTCAACTCTTCAACAATCTCCGTCTCGTATGGGGTTCCATCCATCTCCTCAGCAACATATTCGTTCATCTGGTCTTCTAACGTAACAAAGTAGACATACACAAAAATACAGAAATAGGGAGATAAGAAACAGTTCTATCATCATAAGTGGAAAAGATTCATAGCATATAATACAATAATAGTCACAGACACGCATCATTCAAAATCAACAATCATCCTCAATTCACTATATCATCCTCTACCCTTCAACTCATGCAACTAGACCTTTATGTTGACGTGGCCACTACTACTCCTGTCACACATCCCTCGTTAGGGATGCCAGTCAGTCGCCCAAGTGACACGTTCCCCACGCCGGTGCACATTCTTATCCATGGTAAGAATGCTCATGCAAAGCAATGACACTATAGCTGCACTGTACCGTCGGTGCACACCCTGATTCTCTCTCTCACTCTGTCAAGGGTGCTCATGCAAAGCAATGACACTATAGTTGCACAACTTAAATTCTAATTTGGAACGGTCTACAAGAACTTTGGACCTCGTGTATCTCAAATACACGGTTATGAACAACAATGCAACACATGATTCTCACTGACTTTTATCAATAACAACCCAGTACCTCAAGCTTTTCCTCATAACCTCCACTGACATTCTATATCACATCACTTTTATAAAATAATAGCGAGGCACGTCTAATTCATATTCAAAACTCTCACCCAAACAAAATACCTCTGAGCAATATATATCTTTCCTTAAAATCAACTAAGCAATTTATCAAACCAGGTAGATCATGCATAACACAATATCAACAAAATATTCAAATATCATAAAATATCACATATAGCAAATTATCACAACCAACATATCACAATCAACTCAAATAAGTAATAAAGCCACACATCCTCAACATCATAAAATCAACCTTAATGTCGATAAACCTACAATCCCCGAATCACCATTTGTTTTACAGAAAAGGTTTCCAATGTGATTTTGGTCTTGTCGGTTACTCAACTACTAGTAGGGTTTAGGTCTCCCTACACAATTATTATATAATATGCTACTTATCGATTCCGACGGTAGAATGATTCTTTCCCTCACCTGAGTTTGCACCGGAAACACGTACACGACGATCTTCGTTATCCCGCCACGAGTTAGCACAACCACCTTCATTCAAACAACATAACTATAATTAATCAACTAACAACCATCTATGACACTTTAGGGCTAGGTTCGGCCAAGACTTAGAAAATAGGTTTTAGAATTATCTTCTTAATGCCATCTTTTGGATCTTGGTTACTAGAGTCTTAACTAACATAGATTACTTATTACAAGACTAAAATTTGAAACAAAATCCCCTAACCTCTAGGGTTAGGGTTTCGGCCCATATTAGGAATTTAAGCTAGGGATTTTTGTTGGACCTAAGCTCTTGGATTTAATCTATACATGTATTATAGAACTTAAGTCAAGTACCAACATTCAAAACAAACAACAAAACACCAAACCCATTTTCCTACCTAGGTTCGGCCATTAATGGTTAATAGGGAATGAAAATGATTTTGATCACATGCTCTTGGATAAATAAATGAGGGATCATAACTAGATCATAGAAATTGGTTTCACATTTTTATGATTTTTCTACAATTTTCTAGAATTATTTGAAGTTCTAGATCTAGGAATGGAAAAATATGATTCATGGCATAAACATGATAAATACATGAATATGAAAGCTTATATGATCAAGGAGATGAGATTTTACCTCTTGAAGATTGAAGAAATGAAGAAAATGATCAACCTTCACTAAGCTGAAAACTGGACAGCTTGAGGGTGTGATGGTATTGTGAGTGTATCTCACAATATACTCATCCAAAAATAACGAACTTTGGCTTGATAGAAAGATAAGAAGAAAAGGAACAACTTTGGTGTTTAAGGTTTCATTTGTTTCGGATCATAACAGGGGTGAAATGGGACTTCTTTCTGCTGTTTTGTGGGTTGCTGAGAATTCTGGGCAGTTTCGGTATTTTGGTCCTATCTCCCAATCCACTTATCCGTTTTTGATGATCTTTAGCTTGTTGGAAAGAAGAGAGAAAGAGGAACAACTTTTATGTTGAGTGTTTTGCGAGTTTCAGAAAGGAAGAGGGTCATATGTTTGGTGGGAATTCGGTGTTCTTAGGGTTTTGTAACTTAGTTGGTGAGGAAGATGAAGAGAATGAAGAAGATGAGTGAAATGGTGAGGGAGGACACGGTTTGGGGTATTTATAGGAGTAATCTTATGCCTTGTTTGGTTAAAAGGAATTGGTTTAATGGGTTTTGTGATTATTAAATTAATATAAGCTTAACTAAGGTTATAATTAACTTAACTAAGGTTATTTTGGCTAACCATGGGTAATAATATGTGGCTCACATTTAGTGGAGGTGTGGCTGATTTTGGGCCACACATAGTGACTCACCAATGAGTCACCGATCCTATCCGTTAGCGGTTCAAGAAATTAAAATCAGACGCACTTGCAGTCGTTACTCCGATTTCAGTTTTTGAGAGAAAAATAATGAAACGAAAGCAAAATGAAATAGGTAATATTTTATTGGAGGTGGATGCACGAAATTGGAGAGATGTGGGAGGTTTTCAACCACATAAAACGAGTGGTTAAGAGTGTGTAGATGCGTCTTGTTAATACCCGCGAAAGCTTGGGGGTATTTTGGTCTTTTTACCTAAATGTCATGATTACTTGCATTTAAGGCTCATAAATGCTTGGTGACTCATCCTCCATCAGTCATCATGTATGACTCGCTGTCCCGATCTCTTGACGGGTCTCTGCACTTCCTTTCTCGACTCCGTCGGTTTCCCGATTAGGGTTTTACGCCTGCGTAAAAGCGTAATATTTCGTTTTCGACTGAAAATTTTCAAACTAACCAAACTCGTTGGAAATATGATTTAAATATAAACCATTTCGTTCACGAGTCAAAATTAGGTTTTTTCGCTTTCAAGAAATTATACTGTCAGTGAAAACGCAGACCGATTTCCGTCTGAATTTTCAACCCAAATTTTTATCCTAAGCTTTTACTCTAAGATAGAGTATGAATATGATTTTTATTTCATAAAAATCAATCTCCATGAACTCGGATAAAAATATAAATAAATATATTTATACCGGTTAATACAGCGAAAATATTTTTACTGAAAAAATAAAAATCGGAAAATAAAAAGTAGGGTGTTACAACTGGCGCCTACTATTATTTTAAAAAAAAAAGACAAAACCTGCCCTGCAGTGTCACGTACTGTAGTGTTCCTTTAAAATTGCAAGTAACTTTCTTTTAATTCTTACAAGGTAAAATTTTTTTTTACTACTATAATAATTGATGAATATTTATTGGTGTAAATTATTATTGCTATTATTTTTTTATGTCTCTTGTGATATTATTTGCTACTTGTTATTAAGGGATTTTTTTTATTGTCTCTTGTTATTTTAAATAGATACTTTATCATTAATGTCATCGTTACTCACTATACTTATAGTATACATTTTTTTTATAGCAGTGTTCATTTAAAATTGCAGGTAACTTTATTTTAATTCTTACAAGGTAAAATTATTTTTTACTACTATAATAATTGATGAATATTTACTGGTGTAAATTATTATTGCTATTATTTTTTTATGCCTCTTGTGATATTATTTGCTACTCGTTATTGAGGGATTTTTTTATTGCCTCTTGTGATATTATTTGCTACTTTCTTTTAATTATTAAGTTTATTTTTTTATTATATAATAGTAATATTACTTTTATTAGTATCCGTATTTACTAATGGCAATTGGTAATTAATTTTATTTTGTAATATTATTATTATTAGAAATTGTGAATTTATGGTTCATCTTCATCTTCATCTGGCTCATCCTACATCTCACTCGCCCAATCTTCATCTTCGTCATCTGCATTTGACCCAAGGTTTACAGGCAGATTTCACTGCTCGAAATTACTACCCAATGACGGCATAGGGAATGTGGAAGTGCCCGCAACATTAACATCAACGTACAACTCAAGTGTCGACATCCAGGGATTTTGGATTAAACTATTCAGCATGCACTCCACATCTCGATCATTAACAATTTCAACAAGAATATATTTCGCCGGATTGCCATATATCATATATCTTGTCACAATTTTTGAAACTAATTGATTTTGTTGCAACCTCAACTTCCAATGAATATTTGCCCTCAAACGCTCGTACCGGATGCCATGTTTTATTTGCACAATTTCTTGGTCCCCTTCAAATGTAATTCCTTCTAGTCCATCGAAGACTCTCCCGTTCGAGTACACAAATACTGCAACTTGTCTCATGACGTCTGCCCTACAATAATATCAAATACATAAAAATAACCCATAAATTTACAATTTCTAATAATAACAATATTAAAAATACACAACAACAAATACAAATAATGGTATTAATAATATTAACATCATATTTAATATTAAATATGTAAACTTAAAAATAACATTAATATAACAACATTATTACCGCAAAATAAAAAATAATAACAATAACCCATAAATTCACAATTTCTAATAATAATAATATTATAAAATAAAATTAATTACCAATTACTAATAGTAAATATCGATACTAATAAAAGTAATATTACTATTATATTATGATAAAAAAAATAAACTTCATAATTAAAAGAAAGTAGCAAATAATATCATAAGAGGCAATAAAAAAATCCCCTAATAACGAGTAGCAAATAATATCACAAGATGCATAAAAAAATAATAGCAATAACAATTTACACCAATAAATATTCATCAATTATTACAGTAGTAAAAAAGAATTTTACAAGAATTAAAATAAAGTTACCTGCAATTTTAAATGAACACTGCTACAAAAAAAATTATACTATAAGTATTGGGAGTAATGATGATATTAATGATAAAGTATCTATTAAAAATAATAAGGGACAATAAAAAAATCCCCTACTAACAAGTAGCAAATAATATCACAAGAGGCATAAAAAAAAATAATAGCAACAACAATTTACACTAATAAATATCCATCAATTATTACAATAGTAAAAAAAATTTACCTTGTAAAAATTAAAAGAATGCTATCTGCAATTTTAAAGGAACAATGCAGTATGTGGCACTACAAGGCAGATTTTGTCTTTTTTTTTTAATAATGGTAAGCGTCAGTCAGACTGGTACCTTTGACCCATCAGAGTGGAAAAAAATAAAAAGCCTTAGTCTTCTGCCATCCATTTAGAAATCAAACTCTTAGGGCTCGTTTGGTTGTCAGGATAAGAGAGACAGGATAGGACAAGCTATCATATCCTGTCTGAAACTATTGTTTGGTGAGCCAGCAGGATAGGATAAACCAATCATGTCACCTATCATATCATGTCCATCTAGTTAAAATTCTATCCTGAGGGGGGAGCTGGGTTAGAACTCAACATGATAGGATAAAGTGATTTATGGTATAATAAAGTATAAAAATATTTTATATATAAAATAATTAAAGTATAATAAAATATAATATGATTACAAAAAAAGATATAATAAAACATAAAACAATAAAATATTAATAATTAATTTAAAAAATTATTTTTATTTTGTCACAAGGCTAATTTTGTTACTTCACATTATTTTAAAAAATTGACAAATAAATAAAAAAAGTATTCTAATAATTTAACTATATGTAAAGTAAAAACTAGAAATGAATATTTAAAATTATAACAAAATTAATTTAAGCTAAACAATATTTTAAAATTTTAAAATATTATATGTAATTTTATTACATGGACAATTTTGTCTTTTTATATAATCTTAAAAAATAAAAATTATAAAAAACTAAAATTCAATAAAATATGAAAACATTCGGAACAAAAACGAAAATTTTTAAATCCGTACTAAAATTACAATGCTATCCAATTGGTTATGTGATGAACACCAAACGTCGAATACAATAACAGCTTACCATGCTGATGTCTTCCATTCCCCCTCGACCTCAACCTCTCTGTCTGACTGCGGCTCTCCCTCTCTCATTTCTTCCAATCGGTGCCTCCCCCAAGCCCTACCCGATTCTTTTCTCTGGATACCACCATTCTCCCTCTATTAGCGGTGACTGAGCACCGTGTTTCGACCTTGAAGGAGCGTCCAGTCCACCTCCACCACTGATCACGGCCGCGCCGTCGCACCAACATCTCTGAGGTGCAGTCCCTTACTCCCTTTCCCCTGTTTTTTTTTTAATGTACTTCTATAAAAAAACACCGGTAATACACTCTTTCCATAAACATATTTTTTGTTGTATTCTTGACTAAAGGCCAAACGGTACCTGAAAAAATATACACGCCACTTTCAGTCCCTACAAAAAAGGGGAAACTTATGAGTGCCATTAGTTTGTGATAGGGTATCCTTTTCGAGCAAGGATGAAGCTCCAGAAATGGGAGAGGGATAAAAGACAACAAAGAAAAATTTCGGAACTTCTTCTCTATCTCTTCCATTCATGAAGATGATATTTAAAGACACATTACATTTCCTACCACTACGGATCTTCTGCCAAGTGGCTCATGATCCTTGCAATGCAATAACAGAATGCAGAATCAGATAACAGAATTGCAAAAGGTAAAAATGGAATGCAACTAAAGGAATCCCAGAAATCGTGTTGATACTCTTATGCTGAGTCACTAGTAATCTGTTAACCATTTTGGAACTTTCCTGATGCTTTGGGCCTCTCGGGCATGGTCTCCCTTGACCCACTTGGCCCAGCTTCTGGTGTAAGGCCAATGCTGCCTCTTATCGTATCATTACCCTGCTGCTCCAAATCAACCTTGTCCTCAAGGTTGGAGTTAGGGTAGGCCTTAGTGCAGTCAACTGCATCTTCCCACGAAAGGGCAGCATGTTGGATTAAGTCCATCATATTTCTAGCCTGCTGTTTCCAATTTGTGCAATTGGGTATGACAGAAAGTTGAACATTTTGAACACAAGAACCAACTTGTATACCAATCCAATGTCCTTTCCCTCCCACGTATCCCCAAAATATCAATGAGTCTGCAGCTGGAATCCCACAAAGGTAGAAGGCCACTAGACTGACATAAACCCCTATGCATTTCTTTCCACAACCTCCAGCAATACTTGAGGGAATACCTTGTATGCTGTCGATACATGTCTCCATGACTGTAAGAGACATTGCAACTAACACAGAACCGCCAGCAGCATGTGAATTCCCAGCTCCTAATTCATTTGAAACCCTTGTGCTTGCTGCAGCGCCAATTCCAAAAAGTATTTCATACAGAGATGCAATGGTATTGTGACAGATGGATAGAAATGAAGATTCAAGTTGTGGAGTAGGTAATAGTCCAGACAACAAGACAACCAGCTCAAATGGCCCCCATTCAAGGCAAATTGTCACTGCAGAAGGGATAGCAAAATGAAAGAACTTCCAAGTTCCTTGTAACAGCTCCACTGAAACTGAAATGTTCCTTGCTAGCGCTCCAACAACTGGATTCTGCCCAATCTTGAATACGAATACACAAGAACTTAAAAGTGTGTGATGAATAATAGGGGTGCAGACCAAAAGTAACATTCTCAAGAAGAGCACATCGCCATCCAAATACTAAAATGATTCCAAGACTACCCAGTATTGCTATGGGTCCATTCCTGATCACACCTTTAGTGTCTTCAGTTAGAGTAGTTGCAACATCATATTCGTTTAGGGTATACTTGTTGCTAAGAATTGATAGAATGGCAGCATATGGTGTGAGTGTTATTCCTGTTGAATCAGGAGCTAATTCGAAGTGTGTGAATTCAGAGGAAACAAATTTTGGAGCCCGAATCAGCATGATCGATGGTCGGCCAATTGGGCAAATTTTGCAGTCAAACAATTCTCCCTCTGAATCCATCCAAAGCCAGTCCTCTGTCCATCCATAGCAACAATGTAAGCTTGGTTGAGGCTTTTGATCATACCCGAATCCATCAATGCTTGAAGTGGAATCCACACTCCCTACTGTACTTGAACTTTGCACATAGTAACTACCTGTAGCAAAACCACTCACTGGTGCTTTATTGGCACTTGGATCCCAAAGTTTAAATTGTAAGGGCCCGTTTGTAAGTGAGAAATAGCAATTGCCACTAAGAGTCATTGCATCGAACACGTGATGGGCATCAGAGAAGGTCCTCATGGTGGCATATTCGGCTGAATTCCTTATTCCAAACCCAGAAAATCCACCCTCACTAAGGATATGGACCACAGTAGTACCAATAGCCAATATAAAAGGAAACACAGGAGCAACAACTGGTTTATCTCTATTTGGGTCGTTTGGCAACATAGGCAGCACGTTGGAATCATAGCAAAAATACATATTGCGTACCTTCAAATAGGGAAAATTTGGATTGACGCAGCGAAAAAACTTGCGTCGACATCGTCATGCTTGCCGCAACATCCACTGGCAATGGTTCAATTTTGCCATTGAAGCTCAATTCATCAGCATCGTCAATCATTTCGGTACCTGCAGCGGAGAAACACTTGGGTTGCGTTGTCACGGTGATTGGGGTGGTGACTCGAAAGGGTCCCGGGTCATATGGGCCGGTGTCTATGATCGGCACATCCCCGACAGGGATGGCGGTGGCGTCACCGAGAAGAAGTAGCGATGGGCAATGATGGGCGAGCTCAAAGCGAACGTCGCTGTTAAAACCACGGTCCTTGGAGCGGTGCTCGTGCATTTCCGATGGTGGCCAACGGCGGATCCGAAAGGTGAAGGATTTAGAACCAACAAGGAAATCGAGATGAGTGTCGCTATGATTGTTGAAGTCGGAGAGAGCCCTTGCGAAACGATCCAGTACCCGAGGCGATGGATCTCGATTTGACGATAACGGTTCCGACGGCGGAGGATTGGCGTGGGACAAAAATCGGGTTTGTGGCTGATTTGAGTCCTTCTTCTTAGTTCCCATCGTTGCTTCTGTTAACGGCTGTGATGGTTGTGGATACGGTGGTCGAGGCATGGCGGCCAAACTTGGATCTGGTACCCAAGGCGGCGAATCCCGAATCTTGAAGGCTGAGAACGTGCTGGCAGGGTGGTGGTTGAGGGACACACGGAAGGTGGGTTTTGGAGGTGACCTCCGAAAATGGAGCGACAGTGGCGCTAATGTCACTATGTGATTTCTCGGTGACTACTTCACGGCAAGGTGCGGAGTTGGCCACTTCAGAGGGTTTAGGGATATTGAAAGTGGCTTCGATTTCCTTTGCCATCTCAAATGCTTGAGACACACAATAGGGGCGAGGGCGCAGTAACCACAACTCATGGCGGATGTCGTCTCGAAGGCCGAAAATAAAGCATTCGAGGTGATCGGTGGCGGGCATGCATAAAACACAACAAGAAACAGTTTCAAATTGAAGGTGATAATCCAAAACAGATCTTGTTTGTCTCAATTGCCTCAGAGCATACTGGTTTGTGGGGTCTAACAATGGTGGTTGGTTTCCATAGTTGAAACAAGGGTTGGGTGATGGTGTTGTAATGGTGGTGATGGTGGTAGCAAAGGTGGAGAAAATTGGAGGAGGCATGAGAGTCGAAAATGAAAGCACCAATGATAGGGTATCCTTTTCGAGCAAGGATGAAACTCCAGAAATGGGAGAGGGATAAAAGATAACAAAGAAAATTTTCTGAACTTCTTCTCTATCTCTTCCATTCATGAAGATGATATTTAAAGACACATTATATTTCCTACCACTACGGATCTTCTGCCAAGTGGCTCATGATCCTTGCAATGCAATAACAGAATGCGGAATCAGATAACAGAATTGCAAAAGTTAAAAATGGAATGCAACTAAAGGAATCCCAGAAATCGTGTTGATACTCTTATGCTTAGTCACTAGTAATCTGTTAACCATATTGGAACTTTCCTGATGCTTTGGGCCTCTTGGGCATAGTCTCCCTTGACCCACTTGGCCCAGCTTCTGGTGTAAGGCCAATGCTGCCTCTTATCGTATCATTTTGTTATATGTTGCACAGAGTAAAGACCCAAACTGCTCTTCAGCATAAAATATGAATACATATCTGGTCCCTGAGAAATGGAAAATACCGATTTAAGACATGTTAGTCGCCAAATTTTTTAATTAATGTCCCAAATCGGTATTCTCTATTTTTTACCGTATTTTTTGTCAGGGATCAGTTTAGGTTTTTACTGGTCCTGCATGCATTTAACTATGGTATTTCCTTAATTTGTTTAGACTGTTGACTCATGCTTTATTTATCTCTTGTTTACCCTCAAAATTCAGAAAATTTCAGAGGCTAGAGTATGCACTGGGTAGGGGTGGAACAAGGATTAGGTAGTGGTGCAAATATCCTATATATATTATGGATTATTATGTTTTTCACTGAATATATACCTAATGTATGGAGAGCATTTTCAGGTGAAATGAATCTAAGTAATATCCTTATGGTTCACATATCTTCTAAAATTTCTAATAAATGACATTTCGACTTGTGACTTGCAGATAGGAGATCTTAACACTAATTTGAATATAAAAACGTATAAATAAAGAATTAAAGATTAGCTCAGCTCATGTCCACTTGATCATAAGAAATGCATCTCCTTCTTTGTGTAGGCATGAACGTAAAAGAAGCTGTCAGGGACATAGTCCCTTGGGATGGGATTCTTTCTTCAAGTGATTTTTTCCTTGCTGCCTGTGCATTTTCAGAGAAGTGGAAAAGGTTCAATCCTTCTCTTCCTCCATGGCTTTGGGTCCCATGTCCAAAACATCATTTGGTATCTTCTCATAAGGTGGGTTTGTCAATAGATTTTTACATTCACTGCCTTATTGTTCTATGCCTAGCAGCATTCATGGTTTTTCTGTGTCTGTCTGTCAGGTGGAAGGATACTTATCACTGGAGAACATGTGCTCTATCAAATTAAGTGAGGTCTGTCTCAGCAATTTATTTAATGTAGTACTAATTCCTTAAATGTCGACTTGATATAAGATAGTGGATTGTAATTATCGTTACAGGAAGAAGAGAGTAGAAGTCTGACATCAAAAGAAGAGAGCAACATATCACAGGGAGAAGAGCACTTTGATTATGCAACTTTAGTATGTATGGCCTAATTTGTATTCCTAATCTAGCTTACATTTATCTCATGCTACATGAATTTGGTTATTATCATTCTTGGTAGTTTCTGTACTCTTCCCTATTACTTACAATAATGTTTTTCTTCCTTTCTACTAGGTCCATAGCAATTGTCATGAAGTAAACCACTATGATTTTCATATTGTCTACAGTCCTTCATACAGAGTTCCAGTGTTGTACTTCCGTGCATACCATAGTGGTATGTTCAGCTCTCTATGTATGGTGTTCGTGTATGATAAATATCTTATTAAATGCATAATTATGCATCTGTTTAAACTGAAGTTTGAAAACCAAGACCATGTTATGGTAGTTTTGTTGGAAACCTGGTTAATTGAAGTGATCCAGTGAACTTGTTACAACATAAAATGTTAGATGTGGATACTAGAAGTGCTGGCTAAATCAATAATCCTGCACCTCATTGTATCTGTCAGGTTGGAGGGTGTAAGGGCATGCCTAAAATGCCACTGTAACTGAAGCTGTGGTTGGATTTTGGGATCTATGGCTTTTTTTTTTGTGGTAGTAAAAGAATTTTTATTGGATAATGGAGTGAAGTACAACTTTTTACTCTATCTCCTAGGTTGATTGTGTTGACTTCCTTGATTGCGAATGATTCTAAAATTAGGTCTTCTAATTTTTTGTTCTTATCTAATAGCTATGAAAAATTACTGTTTCTTTCCTTATGCTGAATTCCATCAGCACATATATCAACACCTGCATTCTTATTTGTTACTATATAATAATGTAAAAAAAAAATTTTGAAATAAATGATGTTCACTATATATTTGATACAGTATTACTGTTTGATTATGTAGATGGACAACCTTTGTCGTTCAATGAAATTGAAAAGGACCTCCCTAGTCACTCTACAAAGTTACTATCAGAATCCAAATGGACATTTATAACTCAGGAGGTAAATAACTTGTTTCTGTCTTTGTCCTTTTCTTTTGATGTCATTGTTTTCATCATTTTTTTAATATAATTCCATGATTATAGTACTAATAATTTGTTTCCGGTGAAAATATATTCAAAAGATATCAATTTTCGATGCATCTGTTTGCTTGTGATTATTATTTTAATTGAATGAGTTTTATGAATATATGAAAGGAAAATGTAGAAAACTAAGAGGAATGCTATTAACAACCTCTCTCACACTCACTTTTGAACACTCTCTTATAGAAAAGGCCACGTCACCCATTTTTTAAAACCACTCACTTGGCTACCGGTTCTCTTGGCTCAGACAATAAACAAAGTTTTTATTTTTATTGCGGTCAACCTCTGCTACGTTAAATCAAATGTGCGCCCTCTCTGTTGCTGTGCACTTGAGAAATCATAAAATCATCTAACAGTGACATTCATCTTACCCAATATCTTCTGCCATGTTAGTTCTGACCAAAATGTTCTATTTTATCATTCGTGTATTTTTTTGTCGGGGTTAAATATTCTTTGCAGAGCCAACACTTACTCCCACTTCAGATGTGAATAATATAGAAAGGTTTCGATTAATTCTTACAATGTAGTTTTTTTTTTTTGGAACAAAAGATTATAAGAATATATGAAAATTAGTTTTCTTTTGAATTTTTAACGAGTTTAAGTATTCAAGAGTTAAAAAAAATCCATGCCAATTAAAGACTTCAGCAATATTAAGATTTTGATTCCCACTCCTAATGTTCACCCTTGAAAAACAAGGGTGTAAACTTGAATAACAGCAAGCCATTGAGATAAAGAGACATAAGCCACCCCCCTTGAGTTGCAATGATATCCAAATGGATTATTTTCAGATTGGCAAACAGATCCAACTACAACAAGAAGGAGAGGGTGCAGGGGTTCTTAAGCAATATCGAGACGTGGTTCCTGCAGACTACTGAGATTTTCGATTATTGTACACAAAGTTCTTGAGCAATATCGAGATTTTTGATTCCCACTTTCCTTTCAAAACCAGTGGTGCCTGTCGGTACATGAATTTCATGCCACCCACTTTGATTCCTCTCGAACCTCGTTCTTCCGTTGGTTTTTATCGACGCCCCCCCTTCCCTCACAAATACAAGGGCTTCGTTTCGCAGTCAGTGGCAGCAACAATCAGGGGCAACTCGCAACAGAGAGCGGAGAGGGCGCACATACGTAACAGAGGCCAAGGGCTGCGCAAAAGAAACGTTTGGAATGCCAATAATTAAAAAATAATATAAAAAAGTCTTTAAAAGAATGAACTCAGAGAACCGATAATCAAGTGAGAGGTTTTAAAAAATGGGTATGTGGCCTTCTCTATTAGAGAGTGTTCAAGAGAGAGATTGATGATAGCATTCCAAAGAAAACTAATGATAATATATGTCTTAAAAGCTCTATTAGTGTAGCACCATAAAAGTGCCATTTTGCCTGCACAAGAAAATGGCATAATTATAAGCTGAGCACTGCTCGTCATAAAACACACAAGGGATACTTCCAAATTGATGGAAGTCAGCAAAAATATTCACTTTAGTTTGTAGCCACATCTTAATTTAAAAATAACTATAATTTAACTGCACAGCTTATCACCAGTTTTGTTCATGATCCCTGTACTTGGCATTAAATGTTTTGAATGTTATTTCTTGTAGGAGCACCCGTATTTGAACAGGCCATGGTACAAATTACATCCCTGTGGGACGAGTGATTGGATGAAGCTGCTATTCCTTGGTGATACATCTTTGAATAAAAACGGTTTCGTTATTGAACAATATCTGGTTTCCTGGTTCTCGGTCATTGGACAAGTAATTGGTCTTAAGATTCCTTCGGGAATGATGGATACTGCAGTTGCTAACTATTCTTAGACGCTCACTCATCCTTACACAAATGTACTTAAGGAAGAGAAAAAAGGTCCAAAGACCAGTTACTATTATTGTAGTGTTCAAAAAAAAAAAGATTTATGCTGGAGGCCGTGCATTAAATGATTGGTAAAATCTACTTTCAAATTCTACGGCAGTGGTTATGATAATACAATGCTTTCCCTTTTCCTACACTAAAACCCATTTTGAAAACATGTGCTTGGTAAAAGTTATATGCTTCTTCTTTGCTATTAACAGCTTGACCAAGAAAAATGTCTTTGGGTTCATCATCTTCAATTTATTGACATACATTTTGCTCCATGTTACCCCTACAAACAATGATTATAACTTCCAGAAATGTGAAAATAGTAATCAATGAAAATCCAAAGATATGTTTGTTTTGTTTTCAATTTCATGTTTTTATTTCTTATTTTCAGAAATAATTACAGAATTGTCATTATTTTTCTGTTTTCAAAGATTTGTACAGAAAACACTGAAAACTTTTTTTTATTCTGTTTTCACTGTTTCCTATACAAATATTTGGAAATATGAAACAAAATGAAAATGACAGTTTTATGGTTATTTTTTGAAAATAGGAAATGAAATTAGAGATCTGCAAACAAATTAAGGGTACGTTTGGGTAAACAACTTAATTAAGAGCTTATCACATAAGACCTTATCGCATGAGAGCTTATGCCATAAGCGCTTAAAGAAAGAAAAAGAAAGAAAGGGGCGTGAGAGGATTCGAATAGTGAAAAACACAGAGAGGGTGTTTAGTGCATAAGCCCTTATGATAATTCCATAAGCTTCTCCCGGTGACTTATAAAAATAAGTCAAAAACTCCTTATGGGATGTCATAAGTTATTTTTATAAGTTTTGCCAAACACACTGCATAAGAACTTATGTCATTAGATAAGTCAAAAGGAGCTTAAATAAATTCTTCCAAATACCACCTAAATGTGTCCTAAATTCCTTATCGTCTAGTTACCAAAAAAAAAAAATGTGCCCTAAATTTTTAAATTTTCCAGAATGGAAAAACACCATTATCAAATCAAAAAGAAAAAAAAAATCAAATCTTTTTTAACTAAAAAAAATCAAATCAGAGGACAAGTCAAGCAATATGAGAACCTTACTGCAAGAAGCACCTACACCAATATAGATAAATTGTCACTACGCTAATGGGTATGCTCGAAAAGAAAAGAACAGGCGTCGTTCTGGTGGAGGTGTTGGAGATAATAATGGGTACGCTCCAACATTAAAATATGGAAATTTAGAACAAAGGGATAAAAAGTGGAGAGTAAAATGGTTTTTTTTTTTTTTTTTTTTTTTTTTTTTGCGAGAAACGACGAGAAGCAGTAAAAGGCATTATGAGCAATGCTCATAATCCTATCGCATGCATCTCTCGATCAGGTAACTGAAGTACATGGGTAATTAATTCAGGTGCCTCTGATCACATTACAAGTAACAGATCTTTGCTTTCCTATATTTTTTCACCTGAATTCCCTCGTTTCATTTGGATGGTTTCGAGGTTGCAGCCCTAATTGGTCATGTCTCACACACTTTCTATGTCTTTAAACTCAGTTTAGTTTGTACCAGGTTGTCTTTTTAACTTGGAGCTCCGTTGTAATGGCTTATTTTGCTAACAAAAATCACTTTTTTAATCATAAAATCATTTTTTAAATTTTTAGTGTTTTTGTTTTTGTTTTTGAAAATAATAAGTAAAAAAAAACATTTTTGGACTTAAAATGAAAAGTAACTTTGAGTTGCTTCTCATTTTGTTGATATGCGGTAGAAGAGAGAGAAACTGAGTAAAAACAGGAAGTGCAACTTCCAAGTTTTTTCATAACAAAATTATCCCTAATGATTTTTTAAAATTACATCTTCTATCCTTGACCTATTTCATACAGTCACTGTGTCCCATCCCTTCAGTTTCATCAATGTCGAATCTGGATAACTATGCTGCACAAGGTGACAAGGCTCAAGCTGCGCAAGTTCACCTCACAATTGTGTCGGGTTGGCATTTTGACTTTTCTCTCTCCTATGCTTGCATATCATTAACATGTCTACTACATAATATACTAATGTAATTATAATATTTTAGTAAAAGAAAATTGTAATTATAATATTAACACAACGTAATAAAAATAAAGTAAAGTCTCATGAGATGGAAAAATGAGATGTGGGTGGGTGTTGTGTTTTTTACCAGAATTAGATGAATGATGGCTCTATATATGGCTATGGTATGTTATTTATGTCCCTTATAGTAATTTTACAGAAAAATAATCAATTCTGCATGGTTGGTATCCAAACGCACTCAAAATCAATTTTGTTTTAAAAAAATGATTTTTACTCATATGTAAACAAACACAAATCTGTTTCTGGTTTTCTTTAAAATCACTAAAAATAATCACTAAATTATTTTATAACAAAATCACTTATTTTTAATCTTAAACAAACGGGCTCTTAATATCTCTTAGTCAACTTAAACGTTCTCTTAATCATTTAGTTACCTTTGATGCTGATTCCTTTGCTATGCAGGAACATGGTACATGTCAGATGACTACCCTAGGACATGAATCTCACGGTACTACCTCCAATCAGCTCCTTCTTTAGTTTTCACTGTTGCGGCCTCACCAATTCTTCTTGATGAATATTTGGGACATCCAAGTCTATTTAAATTGAAGCAAATGATTTCAATTCTTGACAAAATAAAAACTCTCACCTATGACTGATGTCAATTAGGAAAGCATGTTTGTTATTATTTTCCTAGGCAGGTTGAAATTCGTTTTGTACCTCTTTTCTTTTTTCATTCAAATACATGGGATCCAAGTTGTGTCATCAATGGGTTTTAGAAATTTTCTCACTTTCATTAATGTGTTTTCTCGATGCACTTAGATTTTTATAATGAAAGAACGATCTAAATTATTTTCCATCTTCACTTCTTTCCTTAATGAAATTAAAACTCATTTGGGTAAGACAATTAAGGTTCCTAAAAGTGACAATGCAAAAGAATATTTTTCTTATGCTCCTTCTTATTTATTGTCATCACATGGTATTCTTCATCAATTTCCTTGCCTGCATACCCCTCAACAAAAAGGAATAGCATAAAGGAAGAATAGACACCTAGTAGAAAGGAAGAATAATTGGGCGAGGAAATTTTAACTGTTTGTTTTTATCTAAAGCGTATGCCTTCTTCCTCCTTTAATAATAAAGTTCCTCACTCCATCTTATTTCCCAAAGAACCTTTGTTTCCAAGCTTCAACTTGATTTTTGTCCATTTGTATATGGGTTAGAGTACCCCTTGTACTCTTTTTTTTATATATATAGATTTTGCTTATAAAAAAAACATTTGTTTCATGTTGCTTTGTGTTTCTATATGTACTTGTTTTGTTCACGATCTCTCTCCAGGTTTAGATAAGCTGTATGACCGAGCCATCGAATGTGTTTTTCTCGATATTTTAGATTGCATAAAGATATCATTCTTACTCTCCAGTCCATAACCATTACTATGTATTGGCAGATGTGACGTTCTGTGAAGAAACGCCATACTTTCTCTCTTTCATGGTCGAGTCTAACACTATTCATGAAGTATTCCTAGTTCCTTTCTATGGACCATCTCTCTTTCCTTTGCAAGAACTGGTTTTTCCTATAGATTCCACAAAAGTTGCTCCTACCAATTCTCAGTAAGACCCATCTCGATAGCCTCTCATCATATATTGGCATCGTCCGCAAGTTACTAACACAATATTGAAGGACACTAAAAGACCCAGTGAATCATGTCCTACTCCAACAACCACCCTTACCATGAACCTTTGATGGTGCTCGATTCCGCAAGTGTACGGCTTCGTCGTCAGGTAATAAAAAGATCGATCCCACAGAGACCGTGATCTCAAATAATAATCAATTATTAAATCAATTAAACTGGACTAGAAAAAAAAAGATTTGGAAAAGATTTGGTTTTAAAAGATTAACTAACAATATCAAATATCTAAAACGCAATCAAACAAAATCGCAATCAAATCAAATTTGGGGGTTTTCAAATCAAAAGGGATTTCCAGGAATTGGGTTACCAACAAGACCGCTCATGTTACTAAATTGACTACCATTCTTGTTAATTATCGAAATTTGCTTTGAAGGTGAATTTATCCTAAATAAGTTAATGTTCCCTCTCGGGATACAAGAACTGTGCCCGATTAAACCAGCCCCTACTCTCGTGGTAATTAAATTTAAATCGAACCTTTTAAGCTTTGTGACAACTCAGTGAACCCTCGAAGGACCGTTTCGAACTCTCCTGATTTAAGTCCCAAGTTTGATCCCTATAGATCCAATACCTAAGTTCACCGCTAGGTTCCTCCTTAGAGTATCTATGACATGCAAATAAGTGCGAACCAGATTCACAAGTAATTCATGCAATAGGAATCAAATCGAAAGCAAAATTGAAATTAACAAGAAGTAAAACGTCAATTCATAACATAAAACAAATCTTGGACATAGCCCCAATCCCTAAAAATAAAAAGACTACTCAAGCATTGCCATATTTATAGCAAGCTTGATTAACAAAAACATAAAAAGAAAACCTAAGAGAAGAGAAGAAGTCGAGAAGAAGAGAAATCCTAGTTTTTTGCCTAAGGTAGCAGTCCCAAGGGATCCTATTTTCGAGCCTAATTGACCTATTTATAGAGTAGGTTAACTTGAATCCCAAGCAATTACAAAATCAGATCAAATCAGGTTTTAAAATTCCAGATATTGCGTGTCACGACCGTGATGCCTGTCACGACCAGGCCGTGATGGGTTCTGACTTAGAGATGGCTTCGCTGGTTGGTCTGTCACGGCCGTGACCACCATCACGGCCTAGCCGTGATCAGTTCTTCCTGTGAGGGTCTGGTTCAGTTGGCATGTCACGGCCGTGATGGCTATCACGGCCTGGCCGTGACCAGTTTTGAGTTCAACCTTCTTTCTTTTCAGCCCTACTCGATCATTGTCGTGATGGCCATCACGGTCGAGCAAGTGATCGGCTGCTTTTGGCTCATTTTCTTGCTTTTTAAGCTCCATCTTCATGCAAGCTCCATCACAACTGATCCTGAGCATTTTAATCTTCAATCCCTGCACATAAACACCACAAAACCACCTTACCCGTTCCAAGGTAAAAACTAACAAAAATCAAATTAAAAATGCCTAAACTACATGAAAATGCATGCAATATGATAAAGAAATATGAGGTGTAATCACACTCATCAACCTTCCTGAAGAAAGTCTTGATTTACTCATTGCTCTTCAAAAAAGTACCCGGTCAACTCGAAATCCTTATCCTATTCATAACTTTTTAATTTAATTTATCATCATCTCTCTCCCTCTTATTATCCTTTTTCACATCTATTATTGCTCCAGCTGTGGCCAAGAATGACCTTCCTAGAATGATAGGGAATTTAGAATTCCCGTTCATGTCCAACACCATGAAATCGGTATGAATGAAAAATTTCCCTACCTTTATGGGAACATTCTCTAGTATGCCTAGAGGAGTTTTAGTTGAGCCATCTGCAAATTGTAAAGAGAACTTGGATGGACTCAATTTCTTGGTTCCTAACCTTTCAAAGATAGTAAACGGCATCAAACTCGCACTAGCCCCTAAGTCAGATAAGGCTTGATCTATTTTTAATTCTCCAATTGAGCAAGCAATAGAGAAACTTATGGATCTTTTAGTTTATGAGGCATATTAATTTTTATCATGGCATCATGCTCCTCAATTAAGCTTATAGTTTCTTTTTCTACTTGCTTTTTCTTGACCAACCTTTGTGGGAAAGGTATTGGGGGTTGGTAAGGTGGTAGAGGGACATAATTTGGCTCTATCTCTTCATGTTCACTCATGTCCTCCTCACATTCCACATCCTTTTCAACTACCCCAAGCTTATCATCCCTCAAGTATATAGCATTACAGTGCTCATTGGGATTAACTTCAAGTTGTCCTGGAAACGTACCCTTAGTTCTAGAATACGTACTAGCTTGTTGGGCAATCTGAGTTTCTAACATCTTATTATGGATGGCTAAGTTATCTACCTTAGATGTTAACTCTTTTATTGCCTCATTAACTGCCCTACCTTGTTGCCTAAACTCTTCATTTTGCTTTGTTTGAGTTTCAACAAAATTTTCCAAAAGAGACTCAAGTTTAGACTTTTGTACCTGAGGATACCCCGATGCAGGTTTCCTATTACCTTGGCCTTCTTGGAATTCATGGTTCAATGTGTTTTTGAAGTTCCCGTAGGAGAGATAAGGATTATTCTTCCTCACTTGGTTGTAAGGATTTAGAGGAGCATAAATTGGCAACTTCGGGTTCGTGTCATAGAAGTTGTGACAAGAGTTCACTTGTTCCCTCGAAGCACCGGATCCAGGAGCAATACCATGTGGGCACTCCATTATGTCATGTCCCTGCATTCCACAAATCTAACAGGCAACATTAGTAGCACCTATTGAACTCACATTAGCCTTTTCAAGCTTATCAAAGCGTTTATTAAATGAGTCAAATTTAGACATAATTAAATTAGTACTATTCATTTCAAACTTACCCCTCGAAAACTTTTTTGGGTTATTACCTCTTTCCGAACACCATTGGTGATAGTTGGTGGCTACGTTTTCAATGATATTGAACGCTTCAGTCAGTGGTCTATTCATAAAGGCTCCACCAGCTACAGAGTCAAGTGACACCTTCGAAGAGTAATCCAATCCGTTGTAGAAGGTATGCACTAACAACCACCTCTCGAGCCCATGATGTGGGCAAGACTCTAGTAATCCTTTGTAACGATCCTAAGCTTCGGATAAGCATTCCCCGTCCTTTTGGAAGAAGCCGGTGATCTGAGTTCGTAGGTAAGCAGTCTTGGATGGAGGGAAGAATTTCTCCAAGAATGCCTGCTCCAGTTGGTCCCAAGTTGACAAAGTATTAGCGGGCACTTGCTTCAACCAAGCTTTTGCCTTTCCAGTCAGAGAGGAGGGGAATAACCTCAAGCGAATAGCATCAATCAGGGCACCATGAATTCTTATTGTATCGGTGAACTCCAAGAATGTCTCCATATGATCAGTCGGGTCCTCCGAGGGTAATCCTCCAAATTGATGTTGCCTAATCATGCCAATTAACATAGGCGGTATAGTGTAGTTCTCCGCCACAATTTCTGGCCTAGCAATCCCAGTTCGCAAACCCCAAGCATTTGGGGCTGCATAGTCCTTCAGTGGTTTGGTATCCGGTAGATTTGCCATGAGTGGAATGGGAATCAACCTCTCCCTCTCTCTCTCTTTGTCTTTGTAGTCTCCCATGTCTACGAAAGGTCCTTTCGATCTCGGGGTCAACTTCAACAAGATTTCCAAGACTTTGGGATCTTCGCATAAAAGAGAAAAATACCTGCAAAGAGAGATAGATACTCTATAAAAAGAAAAAGAGATAAATGAAAAGAGAGAAAATATAATATAAAAAAAAGATCCAGAAAAATCAATTTAAAAATTAAATTGAGATTCAAGAAAGTACACTCCCTGGCAACGACGCCAAAAACTTGATGGTGCTCGATTCCGCAAGTGTACGGCTTCGTCGTCAAGTAATAAAAAGATCGATCCCATAGAGACCGTGATCTCAAATAACAATCAATTATTAAATCAATGAAACTGGACTAGAAAAAAAAGATTTGGAAAAGATTTGGTTTTTAAAAGATTAACTAACAATATCAAATATCTAAAATGCAATCAAACAAAATCGCAATCAAATCAAATCTGGGGGTTTTCAAATCAAAAGAGATTTCCAAGAATTGGGTTACCAACAAGACCGCTCATGTTACTAAATTGACTACCCCTCTTGTTAATTATCGAAATTTGCTTTGAAGGTGAATTTATCCTAAATAAGTTAATGTTCCCTCTCGGGATACAAGAACCGTGCCAGATTAAACCAACCCATACTCTCGTGGTAATTGAATTTAAATCGAACCATTTAAGCTTTGTGACAACTCAGTGAACCCTCGAAGGATTGCTTCTAACTCTCGTGAATTAAGTCCTAAGTTTGATCCCTATAGATCCAATACCTAAGTTCACCGCTAGGTTCCTCCTTAGAGTATCTATGACATGCAAATAAGTGCGCACCAGATTCACAAGTAATTCATGCAATAGGAATCAAATCGAAAGCAAAATTGAAATTAACAAGAAGTAAAACGTCAATTCATAACATAAAACAAATCTTGGGCATAGCCCCAATCCCTAGAAATAAAAAGACTACTCAAGCATTGCCATATTCATAGCAAGCTTGATTAACAAAAACATAAAAAGAAAACCTAAGAGAAGAGAAGAAGTTGAGAAGAAGAGAAATCCTAGTTTTTTTCCTAAGGTAGCAGCCCCCAAGGATCCTATTTTTGAGCCCAATTGCCCTATTTATAGAGTAGGTTATCTTGAATCCCAAGCAATTACAAAATCAGATCAAATCAGGTTTTAAAATTCCAGATATTGCGCGTCACGACCGTGATGCCTGTCACGGCCAAGCCGTGATGGGTTCTGACTTGGAGATGACTTCGCTACTTGGTCTGTCACGGTCGTGACCACCATCACGGCTTAGCCGTGATCAGTTTTGCTTGTGAGGGTCTGGTTCAGTTGGCACGTCACGGCCGTGATGGCTATCACGGCCTGGCCGTGACCAGTTCTGAGTTCAACCTTCTTTCTTTTCAGCCCTACTCGATCATGGTCGTGATGGCCATCACGGCCAGGCCGTGATCGGCTGTTTGACTCATTTTCTTGCTTTTTAAGCTCCGTCTTCATGCAAGCTCCATCACAACTAATCCTGAGCATTTTAATCTTCAATCCCTGCACATAAACACCACAAAACCGCCTTACCCGTTCCAAGGTAAAAAATAACAAAAATAAAATTAAAAATGGCTAAACTACATGAGAATGCATGCAATATGATAAAGAAATATGAGGTGTAATCACACTCATCAACCTTCCTGAAGAAAGTCTTGATTTACTCATCGCTCTTCAAAAAAGTACCCGGTCAACTCGAAATCCTTATCCTATTCATAACTTTTTAATTTAATTTATCATCATCTCTCTCCCTCTTATTATTCTTTTGTGTCATCCTTATCTTTTGTTTGCCCTTGTTCATCCAGGATGGCGACAAGTCATGATTGATGAAATGCAGACAGTTAAGCATATAGTGGTACTTGGGTGTTGGTTCTACTTCCTTCTTGCAAGAAACATGTTGGTTGTCGTTGGGTGTATGTTACTAAAGTTGGCCCATGTGGACATATTATTCATGTCAAGGGTTGTCCTGTGGCCAAAGGTTATACATAGATCTATGGTCTTGACTACAAAGATACCTTCTCCTCATTGACAAAAATAAGTTCCGATATCTCTTACCATGGCTTCCATTCGTCATTGGCTATTTCTTGTCCACAAGAATTAACCATGGTTAAAATTTAACTAAACGTCGGTTAGGTTGAGCCTAGGGGTATTTTGGTCATTTCACTTGAAAATTCATGATTACTAAAATTTAATGCCGAACTCCTTGTCCTCTCTGCTACATTAATCTCTCCTAATACCTCGGCTCCATAATCAATTCCTTCGTTCACCCGACTTATCCCCCAACTTAGGTTTTACGCGTTTTCTTAAAGATTACGCCAGAATAAAATAATATTATTTCATTTCTAACGAATTTTTTCGAAACTTGCAAAATAATCCGTAACAAAATATAAAACCTAATGATTTCGTTCACGAGTCGAAATTAGGGTTTCTGCTCAGTAAAATCTTACCGTCAGTGAAAGCGCAGATCGGGTTCCGTCTGAATTTTTTATCCAAACTTTCATTGTAACCTTCTATCATGAAGTAGAGTATGAATATGATTTTATTTTATGTAAAATCATTTTATTGAACTCAGATTAGAATATAAATAATTATATTCGGTTAAACAGTGTAATTAAAAATCAGGCCGTTACAGCTAACATCTGAGGTAGTCATGGGACCCGAAGGCCCGACCCGAACCTACTTGGTTTTAACCGGTTTGGTTTGGTTCCGATTTGATCATAAAAATGTATCAACCCGACCCAACCTGTATGAAATTGATTGGTTCGGATAACAGGTTTGATCAAATCCGACCCAATCCGACCCGTGAACACTCATACGTCCAACCAAAGTAAAACCACTCCCAACCTTGTGGGACCCCTTCATTTGACCCAAATTTAACCACAATCACGGAAACTCCAATCCCGATCAACCATTACCACCACTGAATCAACACCATAACCTCCTTATTCACACTGCACTTACCCTTAGAATTGCACCACCACCATTGCAATGTAGTCAACCCAGAACCCAATACTTCAAGTCTAAAGCATCCAATATCAAATTTGGAGCAACTACATTTTAGTGCTCGACACCAGTATTGCAACGGCCAATCCTTCCTCCATAAGTCAAGTTTGGATCAGGAGCAGCCATGATTCAATGGTGTGTTTCAAAGCTATGTTTTAGTTTTTGATTGTGGAAAGAGAGGTTCAATTAGAGACTCGAGAAAATTAAGGTAGATGAGATGACACCAATTACATTAGACAATGTTGGAAACATCTTTTAACATTTTTGAATATGAGCTCTCGTGAAACATGAGCAAACAATATTTTCATTGAAAATGAAAATAAAAAATAGATAAACCAACCAGACCCTAAGGGGGCATTTGATTAGTTTTTTACTTTTATTTTCATATGTAATTTTCTATAGGATTTATTTTCATATGTATTAATTAGGCTTAATTGCAGTTTTGGTCCCTCTACTATTGGTCATGTGTATTTTGGTCCCTAAAATTTTTTTCTTGCACATTTGGTCCTCCTGTTTTTTTAATGTTGCAAATTTGGTCCTTCCGTCCAATGTCTATCAATTTTTTCAATGATCAACACATATGAATCATTCCTCTAAGTACACATAACCTTTGGTTAAGATTCTCCCTCCTCTGCATAACTGATTCAACATGATTCAATAGTTACTCTTTGCTGTTTACTGGTTTTGTCCCTTCTTCCCGAGATTTTTTTTTTTGTTTCCACCACATAATCCTTTACTACAAAAGCTTAAAAAGAGATTTTATGCGCTTATACCAATGGTTTTGTGCTTAGAGGCGTGGTTCCTCTATGTTGAACATTGAAAAATTGACCGATATTGGACAGAATGATCAAATTTGCAACATTGAAAAAACAAGGGACCAAATGTGCACGAAAAAAACTTTAGGGACCAAAATCGCACATGACCAATAGTAGGGGACCAAAACTGTAATTAGGCCTATTAATTAATGATTATAAAAAAAAAGTCATCATTTTCATCGTATTTCATATTTTCAAAGTTTTATAAAGAAAATTATAAAAACATTTTCTTGTTTTCACCATTTCCTTTGTCAAACTTTAATTATTTCTACCTTAACAAATCTTTGAAAATAAGGAATGAAATCAAAATAAAGGGATATTTTTACAATTATAAATAACGACATACTAACTAAACATGAAAAAAATAAAAACAAACAAACACCGCCTATAAAGTTCCTAACAATGTTTTCAAGGTCATAAAAAAAAGGAAAATATATGTCCATGGTAATAACAGGTAAATATGGAAGTTTAACAAATCCAGCTTTGGTAATTACATTTCCAGGTTCCGAATGCCCTGTTTATATTTTTCATCACATTGTTCACCAATCATCATCGGTAATTTCTTTTAATGATTCATACAAAATTTCACAATTACCATCAATTGCTTCGACAACTCATCAGTTTACAAGAATACAGCTCTCTCGCATGTTGTCTTACAAAATAGCAATCTTCTCCTTTTAAGTTTCAAGAAATGTAACAAGTTATCTAACTTCTTCATGATTTCAGGAACCTTTATTATGGGTTCTGTTGAAGTGAACAAGGAATTCTGTATTACCCTCAGTACCTTTGAGAGGGGATTCAATCCAACCTTTACTGCAGAAACCGAAATTCTCTACTCCTTTTATAATCTTCTCAAGAACCTGAATTGCAGAAATCAATCACTTTCATTATCATATTTTCTTCTATTATTTAAACGTGTGGTTATTTTAACAATTCAACAACAGATAAAGAGAGATCCAAATCTTAGAATCTTTTATTTGTTTCTACTCTACTCTCTACGCAATACTAGTTAACAAAGAAGTGAAAGGTAAAGCGGCCTTAATACTTAAATTCAGAAAGATAAACAACCCAGATATTTGTGCTCCTTCACTCGTATATTTACCTTTATCCATTTCTCATTACTGAAGCATGTTGTAAATGTAATTCAGAATGTGATAAATAAAGTTGGTTAGATCAGTTAGTGCTGTTAGAGTAGTTAATGCAGTTAATTCTGTTAGCGTTGTTAAAAGTGTATGTTAGTGTGCACTATAAATAGAAGTGCTATATGTGTAATATACAGTGTGTGTGAATTGAATACAGTGATTACAATTCAGAAAATTACTTTCCTCTCTTAATTCCCTTCTCCTCAATTGTGTGTGTGTGCAAGAGAGTGTAAGTGCCCCCTGTTCCAACATATTAGTATAAGTAGCAGAAGATCAGGGCCTGTGTGAGTGATTGAGTATGGCTGCACCAAATGGGAATGGAAGTTTCATTCCAGCAATGCCAATCCTTGATGGCAAGAATTATGATCATTGGGTCATAAGAATGGAAGCCATTCTTGGCTTTCAAGAAATCCTGGAAATTGTGAAAGATGGGATTTCAGAAAGGGATGATGGTGCTACTAAGAAGAAGGACTACAAGGCTCGATGCTTGTTTCACCAATGTGTGGATCTTGCCAATTTCGAGAAGATCTCCAAGGCAAAGACAGCCAAGGAGGCATGGGACACCCTGAAGAATGCATATGGGGGTGCTGAGAAGACAAAGAAAGTGAAGCTGCCGTCTCTCAGAAGGCAGTATGAGTTTCTGACCATGCTTGAGCAAGAATCAATTGCAGAGTATTTTAATAGGCTTCAGTTCAGTAAATTCAATGAAGACCTGTGGTGAAACAATTTCTGACCAGCAAGTTGTGGAAAAGATTGAGAACTCTCACTCCAAGATTTGACCAAATAGTGGTAGCCATAAGAGGAGTCGAAAGACCTTGAGCATATGAAGATGGAAGAGCTGCAAAACTCTCTTGAAGCACATGAGCAAAGGCTCAATGAGAGATCTTGTGCAAAGGAGCTAGACCAGGCATTGCAAGCACAACATTTCAAGAAAGGGTCTACTGATAAAAGAAGAGAAAAAAAAGGCAAAGGGAAGTCTTATCAGAATGGAAGCAAGAAATACTCCAATTCTGATAATACTGATGGTGATCAGCTTGAGCAGTCCAACAAACGGTCTGATTCTAGGGGAGGCAAGAAACGATTTGATAAGAGCAAGATCAAATGTTACAATTGCCAGAGACGAGGCCACTTTGCAATGAGTGCAGAAGCAGGAGGAAGAAAAGCAGTGATGATGAAGCTTATATGGCACAAGATGATTCAGACTCTGATCATGTTTTACTGATTGCAGCAGCAAACACAGATCCTGCTGATTTGGAATCCTGGTACTTAGACACAGGATGTTCAAATCACATGACCTGTCATAGAGAGTGGCTTACTAGGGGTGTTCGCGGTTCGGTTTGGATCAGTTTTGAGGTGAAAAGTCATCCGATCCAAAGATAAAAAGAGCATGCGGTTCGGTTCGGTTTGGATGATTTTCTTAAAAAAAATCCAATCCGATCCGATTAAATGCGGTTTGGATCAGTTCGGTTGATTCGGTTTTTACCGACAGGAAGAAAAGCAGTGATGATGAAGCTTATATGGCACAAGATGATTCAGACTCTGATCATGTTTTACTGATTGCAGCAGCAAACACAGATCCTGCTGATTTGGAATCCTGGTACTTAGATACAGGATGTTCAAATCACATGACCTGTCATAGAGAGTGGCTTACTGAATTTGATTGCAGCAAAAGGAGTAAGATACGGTTTGCTGATAACAGGACTGTAGAGGCTAAAGGGGCTGGAAATGTGGCACTCAGAAGAGCAGATGGAAGAACAGCAGTGATAGAGTGTGCTGTATGTTCCTGAGATGAAGTGCACCCTGCTGAGCCTGGGGCAACTTGTGCAAAAGGGTTTCAAGGTAATCTTGAATCAAGACTGCTTAGAAATGTTTGATTCTAATCAAATGAAGGTTCTGAGAGCACAACTATCCAAGAATAGAACTTTCCAAGCTAATATAAAAGCTGTTGAAGTTCAATGTCTAGCTGCCACAGAATCAAATGATGAGTGTTGGTTATGGCACTCAACTCAATTTCAGAGACCTAAAGCAGCTTGAAGTCAAACATATGGTTGAAGGCCTCCCAAAGATCAGTGTGCCAGAGAAAGTGTGTGACAAGTGCATAGTAAGCAGCCAAGGAAGTCTTTCACATCATATCAGCCCATGAGAGCCAATTCTCCACTTGAAGTTGTTACCTCAGATGTGTGTGGACCATTTGAAACATCTTCACTAGGAGGTAACAAATACTTGTCATTTGTTGATGAATTTAGTAGAATGATGTGGCTGTACTTAATTAAAGCTAAAAGTGAAGTGTTTGAAGTGTTTCAAAAGTTTAAAGCTACGGCTGAAAAACAAAGTGGGAAAGTTATCAAAATCTTTAGAACAGATGGTGGTGGTGAATTTACTTCTAAAGATCTTGAAGCTTTCTGTGATAAGCATGAAATTACTGCCCCATATACACCTCAGCATAATGGGCTAGCTGAGAGGAGAAACAGAACTGTGTTAAACATGGCAAGAAGCATGTTCAAGGAGAAGGAGCTGCCACATACCTTATGGGGAGAAGCTGTTTCCACTGCTACCTATGTGTTGAATAAGTGTCCAACCAAAAGACTGGAGAATCAAGTGCCTGAAGAAGTCTGGTCTAGCAGAAAACCATCAGTCAAGTATCTCAGGATCTTTGGACCTTTGTGTTTCAAACATGTTCCAGATGAGAACAGGAAGAAGCTGCAAGACAAGAGTGAAATGGTGATTTTGGTGGGATATCATCCTACTGGTGCATACAGACTATTCAATCCTCTTACACAAAAGATTGACTATAGCAGAGATGTGATAGTTGATGAAACTAGATGCTGGGATTGGAAGAATAATTGCAGCAAGTTTGGAGCAGTTGTGACAAGTCTTCTTGATGAAGGACAGACCAGTGGGGAGGAGAGTAGTAGTGAGACTCCAATAGAGCCACAAACACAGATCCAGAGGCCTCAGAGAGCTAGACAAATGCCAGCTCGATTTGCTGACTTTGAAATGCTCTCTCACAGTGCAGTGGCAGCAGAGGAAGATCTGGTGCATTTTGCATTTTTAGCTGATGTAGAGCCAATTCAGTTTGATGATGCTATGAAGGAGAAGCTGCATGCTATTGAGAAAAATAACACTCGGGAGCTTGTCAAATTGCCTCCAGACAAGCATCCAATAGCTGTGAAATGGGTGTACAACCAGAAGGCACAAGGCAAGATTGGTGGCAAAGGGCTTTCTCCAAAGAGCTGGTCTGGATTACTCTGATGTGTTTGCTCCAGTGGCAAGAATTGAAACTGTTGAATTGGAAGGGTTTTAGGTAGAGAAGGAGGAAAAGAGAGAAATAAACTAACAAATAATAAGACTGATATTGATTTGATGTGGTGATGACCTGATTACAAAAGACAACCCCAATACTCCTATTTATACTAAAAGTAGAATCCTAATCTTAATCAAATAGAGAATCAAATCATAAAATATAAATAAGAAATAAATCATAAGAGATCATCTAGGATACTCTAAGATATGCTAAGATATGAAAAGATATTATTAGACATTTCTCTAATTTTCTAACACTCCCCCTCAAGCTAAAGCTTACTAAGCTTTAAGCTTGATACATGAAAACAATGCATTTCCCCTCAATTTAAAATTTAAAATAAAAAACTGAGCTCCACGAAAATAATGGTTGGAAGGAAACTCAAGAATGTTGGAGAGGCCGGAGAGAGTTACTGGAAAGATAAATTAGCAAGATAGCTAGAATGATCATCAGCCTGACAGAAATTACTTGGCAAGCAATCTAGCAGCAAGGTCCGAACTTCTCAAAACCGTATTTGGAAGCTTCAACAACAATATCGGAGACCCAAATTATTTAAAATTGAAATTAAGTTAGACAACTACTTCCGGGATTGAGACGAGACCAGTGCATCTAGGACAAGGTGTCAAGGCTAATGCATCTGGGAGAGACGGGCCAATGCATCTAGGAAAAAGAGTCGGGCAAGAGCATCTAAGACAATAAGTTGGGCTAGTGAGTCATAGCCAACATAAGTAAATCATCGGGGGAAATAGAAGTCATGACTAATATGATTCAAATGTGGGAAAAGAGTCACCACCGGAATGATCGTCGGTAGAAACAAAAGTCACCACTAATATGGCTCATCCGTGGGAAAGGAGTCACCACCGGAATGATCGTCGGTGGGAAGAGAAGCCACTGGTATGATCCATTAGTGGATAAGAATTGCATGACAAACATTGAAGAAGCAAAACATAACCAAAGAGAGCCAAACACATCGAGGTGGTTGCTGAAAAGTGGTCCATAGAGGGAGGTGAAAACAGATCCAGAAAGAGGAGAGACCAGCGAGTCAGGAGTGTGGAGGCGCATCTGGAGGCGGACGGCGGCGATGTTTGGACAGTCGGACATATCGGACGACGGCGAGTCTGGTGGTGGGTTCGGCAGCCGGATACGATGGCGGACGGTGGCTGATAGCGACTAATGGGACAGAAACAAGGGTCGAAATGAGCACATGACCTTGGAAGAGGCTACAAAATCGAGAGAGAAAACGGTTTTGCGGAAAAAAGACATTGGCATAACCCGTTTGAAACAAAGGAGATGATAAGATGATTAGAGTTCCTTCATACTTAACGGAACTCCGCAGCGGAATAGTGACGGGACAGGTCACGGAAGATGGTACCGCTCTGATACCATGTTGAATTGGAAGGGTTTTAGGTAGAGAAGGAGGAAAAGAGAGAAATAAGCTAACAAATAATAAGACAGATATTAATTTGATGTGGTGATGATCTGATTACAAAAGACAACGCCAATAGTCCTATTTATACTAAAAGTAGAATCCTAGTCTTAATCAAATAGAGAATCAAATCATAAAATATAAATAAGAAATAAACCCTAAGGGTGCGTTTGATTTGCAAAAATTCAGGGACTGGACAGCACAAAAATTTGTGACTTGTTTGATTTGAAAAGTGGTCGGGGGACAGGACAAAAAAGGTGATGAGGGACAGGACAAAAACCCAAAATTTTGTCCCTCACCAACAAAAGACAAAATTATCCTTACATCTCTATCCTCTCTCCTCTCTCTCTCCCTCTCTCTCTCTCCCTCTCCTCTCTATCTCTCTCTCCTCTTTCTTTCCTCTCTCTCATCTCCCTCTCCTCTTTCTTTCCTCTCTCTCTCATCTCCCTCCCTCTCTCTCCTCTCTCTTTCTTTCCTCTTTCTCCCTCCCTCTCTCCTCTCTCTCTATCTCTTTCTCTCTCCTCTCTGTCCTCTCTCTCTACATAATTATACAAAATTATATATTGTATATTTATATATTAAATATTATATATTATAAAGGGTATTCCGGTAAATTTAATATTATTTTGTTTGTGCTGTCCATCATCCATCAAACAATGTACAAGACAAAGAATTGTCCTGTAACTCAAGGATTTGTCCTGTGCTGTCCTGTGCTATCCAGATACCTTTTGCAAATCAAACGCACCCTAAGAGATCATCTAGGATACTCTAAGATATGCTAAGATATGAAAAAATATTATTAGATATTTCTCTGATTTTCTAACAGAAACTATAAGGTTGGTGATAGCCTTAGCAAGTAGAAGAAGCTGGCCATTATTCCAGCTTGATGTGAAATCAACCTTCCTTAATGGGCCATTGGAAGAGGAGGTATATGTGCTACAGCCACCTAGCTTTGAGATTGAAGGGTGCAGAGATATGGTGTATAGACTCAGAAAAGCCCTATATGGGTTAAAACAGGCTCCAAGAGCCTGGAATCAAAGGATTGACTCCTTTCTTATGCAGCAGGGCTTTACTAAATGTGAAGTGGAACATGGTGTCTATGTGAAGGTGACAAATGAAGTGAGAGTGATACTCATTTGTCTTTATGTTCATGATCTCCTAGTCAGGAAATGATCCACAAGGAATTGAGGAATTCAAGGCAGACATGAAATCAGAATTTGACATGACTGACTTGGGGGTGCTGACCTACTTCTTAGGAATGGAGTTTGTGGTGACTAAGAAGGGAACAATACTGCATCAGAAGAGGTATGCTGAAGACATACTAAAGAGGTTCAACATGTTCAACTGTAACCCTGCTACCACACCTGTCGAGTCTAATGTGAAACTGCAAAAACAGTGTACACAGTTTAAACAGATGGTGGGATCACTGAGATACTTATGCAACAGCAGGCCAGATATTGCATTTGGTGTTGGCCTAATCAGTAGATTCATGGAGGATCTGAGGCTATCACACATGGTAGTTGTCAAAAGGATCTTGAGGTATGTGAAGGGAACTTTAGATAATGGTGTGCTGTTCCCTAAAGGACTTGGTCAGGAAGCTGCAACACTGGTAGGATACTCAGACTCAGATTGGTGTGGAGACAAAGTAGAGAGGAAGAGCACTACTGGCTATATTTTTCTGTTCTAGAATGCACCAATCTCTTGGTGCTCAAAGAAACAATCAGTGGTAGCTTTGTCAAGCTGTGAGGCAGAATATATAGCAGCTTCCTATGCTGCTTGTCAGGCTCTGTGGCTAGACTCTTTACTGAATGAGATGAAGGTTGAAGTGCTGAGACCTATACAGTTGCTGGTTGACAACAAATATGCTATCAATCTAGCCAAAAATCCAGTGTTACATGGCAGAAGTAAACACAGAGACAAGGTTTCATTTCATTCGTGATCAGGTGAATAAAAGGAACTTGGAAGTGGTGTATTGCAGATCTGAAGATCAGCTTGCTGACATATTCAACAAGTCCCTGAAGATTGACAGATTTAACCAACTTAGGAGATTGATGGGTGTAGTGTCTCTGAGTGATTCTGAATTAAAGGGAGTGTGTTGTAAATGTAATTCAGAATGTGATAAATAAAGTTGGTTAGATCAGTTAGTGCTGTTAGAGTAGTTAATGCAGTTAATTATGTTAGTGTTGTTAAAAGTGTATGTTAGTGTGCACTATAAATAGAAGTGCTATATGTGTAATATACAGTGTGTGTGTGAATTGAATAGAGTGATTACAATTCAGAAAATTACTTTCCTCTCTTAATTCCCTTCTCCTCAATCGTGTGTGAGTGTGCAAGTGAGTGTAAGTGCCCTCTGTTCCAACAAAGCGTTTATTACTATTTGTTTAGAGAATTAAGAATCATGTATACATGAATGACGTTTCAACATTGCATTTTTAAAAGAATATGAAATAAATAATAGAGTCCACCAAAAAATACACAATATATGATGAGTGAGGTAAGGTAGAAAGTAAAAGTTGATCATGCCTAGAATTATATCATCCCAAAGGCTGTTGTTTGACTTCTGATTTAACAAGGCTTGTGTTTTTAGATTTATTTATAGAAGAATTTATTATCAGAAAGAAGAGTACCAGAAAGAAGGATAAGGAATTGTCTTAGAATAACCAAAGAGGATACAAAGCAGAACAACTGAAAGGATAATACAAAATTATATTATTAGCTTGAGAGCTCTCCAATCCCTTTGTAGAACCATTTAAGAGCTTCACTTGAAACACCATAAGCAGTAACCCATAAAGAAGTAAAAGACCACTCTGGGCTCATTTTGATGAGCTTCTAAAACTAATTTTTTCTTTCAAAGTGATCTTTTTTTTTTTTCCAAAGATCTTTTAAAAATGTAAAAGCTATTTTTATGTTCTGATATAATGTTTGATATGTACTTTTTTATATTTGAACTTTGAAGTTTTAACAGATTCTGCGTGTTATAAAAAAGATCTCTTTTGAAAGAACAAAAGTCTAACTAGGAAAAAAATGAGTGCTTTCCAAACAAGATAAAAAATGTAAGGTTTGAAGGATTGTCTTAACTTAGCAATTTCAGATTAGATGGGAAGTCGGAGCATTGAATGGAGAGCAGAATATACAGCATTGTGGTTGTGCTTATGTACTTTCACAGAACACTTGTCTTTAAATGGTTCTTTCTCCTAATCTGAACAATGTGGAGAACATAAAAGCTGATAAAATAGCCAAAAACTACGCACCTCTTGATGGACCATGGT
Organism: Sophora flavescens; assembly: GCA_030762895.1. Lineage (NCBI taxonomy): Eukaryota > Viridiplantae > Streptophyta > Magnoliopsida > Fabales > Fabaceae > Sophora > Sophora flavescens. Next base: position 144,312,245 of record CM061068.1, on the reverse strand, counting down.
ATCTTTCACTATCCCCCCTTTTCCTACCTGCACAGAAAATTATATTCCAAATTTAGAAATAATAGTATTTTGTTTCCTCTTTTTCAGCAGGAGACTAGGACAGCAATGCTGATTATTTTATTAAAAATCATAATCCCGCTATTTTCAATTGTAGATGAGATCTATTGACACTTTTGTATATTGAAAAATACTATTATTGGGAATTCTCTGTTAGTGGCGCTATTGCGGTGGAGCAGCCAGCTGCTATCATGGTGGCATTGCAGAGAGTTTGTGCGTGGTCGATAAAGCGTCAGAAATCGCGGCGATTCACGCACTCCTTGGCCACGACTCTATGTTGATGATGGCTCTGTTTCTTCTCCATGTATTGCTGATGACGCTCTATGTTTCTGAAGCACGGGCAAACCCTAAGCCCAAAGTAAGAAAATCCCTCTTCTGAAACAAAGGGGCCTAACCTAAGACCAAAGAAAACTTAATCTTCTCCTTCTGAAACAATGGGGCCTAACTCTAAACCCCCTCTCCCCCGTCCCAAAAAAAAAGAAGAAAAACAACCCTACCTTTAAAAAGCCTTATTTACCCTCCCTTAAACTCAATAAATCCCCATTTTACTTTTACTTTTAGTGGCTCTTCGACCCAAACCATGTATCCGTTTTCCTAGTTTCTCCTTTTTCTTCTTTTGCCTCTTCCCCCTCTGTTCCTTCTTCCTCCCTCTTTGCAATAGCGGCTATCCTGCTATGGCGTTTTTGGGGGTCGGCTGCTACGCACCGCTATCCAGGATTGAAAACCCCAAACATAAGTGACGAACATACAAAACTACATTTGGTATCTTTCCGTTCGCTCAAAGTTAGCTAAACTGACTCCATATCATAGTAGTCAAGTAGAGATTATTTACCAGTATATTGCAGGAATTATCAAAATAAACAGCAAAGAATATAATATAAATTTGTATTCCTTACTTGAGACCTACGAGCTTCAAATTGTGGTTTAACCAAGGTCACTAATGCTGCATCTTCCTTCATGACATTGACCACAGCAGGCATGACCTGTTGAATTAAAATAATAAACGAATGTTTAGTGGATCGAGAAGGCTAATCATACAGGTAACTTATTTCTTAAAAAAGTCACTGAAAATCATCTCAAATGTCTCCTCCTTCTCTCTATATCCTCCTCTTGTTTCTTAAGAAGGATGGTAGGGCACTTAATCAAGAGAATAAGAACAAGATCATGATGCTAAAATTTTCATTTTAAAAAGGTCACACTACAAAAGTTGTTACTATCCACCCATAAGGTACAAGCCAGATGCCTTTCTGGCTCATGTATATGTGTGCCAAACTATTCCTATGCTATTGACAATACAGCGCTTGCATGATAAGAGATAGCTTATGTAAATAGAAATCAAAAGTATTGTAAATAATTTCAAAGATGTTTAAGAAGCAACATATATATCACAGTTACAATTTGGAATGTGTGGAAATGCAGGATTGGAAGCCAGAGTTTTGAAAACCAGATTGGACATTGAAGTATTGAACTGGTAAGAGTTACAGTTCACATTCAGTGTCTCAACCTTAGTCAAAATGGATTTCAATCAAAAATTATTTACATATACAAAAAAAATAAAATTATGTGTTAGGAAACATATTAGTTTGACAGTATTTATTAATACTTAGTAGTGCTTACAAATGTTTTGTTAAATAAATGACTACAAGTCAAAAACACATCTTAGGTTATAAACTTCATCTTTTTGGGTCTTTAACAATATAGGTTCCTTATTTTAAACCAAGGTGTATTGGCTTGGTGGCTGCAGGCTTGGCTATTTTCCATGTGCTGCCCAAGTTTGATCTCCACATTGAGCTTCTGAGGCCATTTTTAAAGTTATAACGTGGCACCTTCAGATGTTGCCAGTTGCCAATTTGCCATGTCAGAAAAAGTGCTCTATCCAACCACCAAAACTAGAACAGCTTAACCAGTTCACCTAAACCATCCAGCTGTGGCAAATGTTTTAACAATTTTGACAAAGTTTGGTTAAACGGGATTAACCAGGCTGGTTAATGGGCCTGTTCCTGCTTCAACTGGCTGGTCCAGTCCAATTTTCAGAACTATGTTATACACTGATCAGCAGAAAAGCTACACACAGTAATAGGAGTATAGGACTACATTTAACCTGATTTGAGAGCTTACCAGAAGAATAGATATGAACGAGAGGTCTAAAGTCACCAAATCTACATTTTGTGGGAGCCCTGCAAGATATCTTAAATTTGTCCGCTCTATCACAGATACACGTTCATCTCTACGAATTTTGTCTGCTACCTAAATAAGTCAACAGTCATTACCAATAGAGAATCACTAAGCAACTATTCATATACAATAAAGTAGTGCAGTTGGGGAAAGCTCATAGAAAAATGTGTGTATAAAATCTTTTACAGCAAATATAAAACAGGCAAACTCCAAAGAACATGTTTCCACATTCTTGCTTAACTTATAAAATAAGATTAATTGTTTAGATGAGGTTACTTACAAAAAAGTTCTCAAATTATTATATTAAAAGTTTTCACATAAAGAATTCTAATGCAAAGAGCCTCATAAATCGAACTCCAGATGTATATGGTCATTGCAAGCCCATATAGGCAGAATATAGACGTGCTTCCTTTTTCTCAAACGTAACATCTTTATAAATCACATTCAACAAAATAAAAATCTTTGCCTCCCAAAAGACCATATTGGTTTAGCAGCAAATCTATAGCAAGTTAATAACAGCTCTTCACCTTACCCCTTCAAAACACATGAAGAAAATTGTATTATTGAAACAAATTATTGAAATATCTCATCTAACCGCTGAATATGAATTTTATTTACAACTACAAGTGCTGAGGTGTCTTAGATTTTGGGTCTAATTCAACCTCACAAAACCGGCTTGTAAGGTGAGGATTACCCAAGCTTTATAAGCACTACGAAGGTGCTGGTAGCTGCAATGAAGGCAGCACAAAGTTGCTGCAATTAAGGCGACTAGGGGCAGACCGCAATTAAGGCAGATTTCCAACACACCCCCTCATGCCCAGGCCCATTGGGCCTGGAACGTGGATGATGCGGGCAACCCAACAACATATCTAGGATAGGCTCTGATACCATCTTAGATTTTGGGTCTAACTCAACCCCACAAAACCGGCTTGTAAGGTGAGGATTACCCAAGCTTTATAAGCACTACTTAGGTCATATCTCTAGGCGATGATGTGGGATTAAACACACCCCTCATAACCAGCACAATGAAGGTGCTGGTGGCTGCAATGAATGCAGCACAAAGTAGCCGCAATTAAGGCGACTAGGGGCAGACCTCAATTAAGGTGGATTTCCAATAAGGTGTTTGGATGCCAAGGCTCACCCTCAACCCCAACAAAAAGCATAACAAAATAAAAACTACAGCACCAAATCCTAAATAAATTTAAGCCTCTAATGCATAAGCTAAACATTAAAGTATTAAACACAAAAACAATAAACATAAGCCATCGTCTTCGCTTATCAAAAAAAATAAGCCATCGTCTTTGTCACAAAACTAAGAAATGAAAGGAAAAATTCATAGCCAGCTTTACATTTAACCAAAAAGAGAAAAGAAAAAAATACATAGCCATTAGCTTGTAGCTTAATTGGCACCGATCCAAATCTTAAAGACTTGTGTCATGTGTGATGTTGATGTCAGATGTTTCATTATTCAAAGAATCGCCTTTCCCTGTCTATTACCAAGGGCTTGCACATCCAACTTAACCAAAAAGTAGAAGAAAAATATATATGCATTAAGCTACCTGTCCATAGCCTACGTCAACTCCATAAACATATGATGCACCATACTGAAGTAAGCAGTCAGTAAATCCTCCAGTTGATAGCCCAGAATCAAGAGCTACTTTACCAGCAACATCAACACCAAGCTGTTCAATGGCAGCTTCTAACTTATGTCCAGCTCTGTTTTGATATAAAAAAGTCAAAATACAGTTTCATCAAAGTTGATGTAGTGATATTATTTCAAGTGAATAGAGCTAGATGGCTTCACCTACATACATATTTGGGAACATCAGCCATGATCTCCACAACAGCTTTTTCGGACACAGGGGTACCGGCTTTATTTATCACCTTCCCATTCACATATACTTTTCCTACATCACATATGTTATCAGATTAATTCGATAATATATTTTCTTTTCTTACAATGAAAGATCATAAAAGGAGTCTAGATGACAAACTACTCTAGATTGCACAAATAAACATAAATGTACATATTAAGTGTGTATTGAGTCAAGGATAGCACAACACAAAGAGAACAGAAGAGAAAAAGAATAAGGTTCGGAATTAGATTAGTTGCAGTATTTATTCTTTATATGAGATATGTATGAAATGAAGCTTTAAAGAGGCTTAAACTTGATTCTACTCTAATTTGAAAGGTTTGGTGGAGCAGTAATAAATATAAATTGAAACTCATGCATTTGGACACATCATGCTGATTTGTAAATCAATTTATATAAGACCCTAGGACTCTAGCTCGTTCAAGTAAGAGGATGCATCTAGAGGCTAGGTCATGATCTCTGACCTCTGACTGCAAAAGAAAAGGTTACAAATAATAATTTTCACCTCAGTGAAAACCACACTATAGATGATAATATTATTACCATATATCAATACCAGCTAGAGTTGTTAATTTAAGAACTTAGAACAGAGAATCTAAGGCTGTGAAAACATTTATCAGGGCTTTCCACCACCCAGATGCAAACAAGCGACACAGGTGGTGATGTCGGCATTGCAGTGTCCCCTCGAGACTAGTAAAAGGGCTAGTGCACAGTCAGTCTGTATAGGCGCTGGGGTTGAGGACCATGGTGGGATATTAGGATCCAATTGCAAGGTATGGGACTTGAGTTCCACATCGGAAGTATGGGATTCCGGTGTGGGGTTTATATGGCCTTGGGCTCTCCAACCACAACATGTAGCTTTTGTGGTGTGGTTCCCACAAGGTTCGTATCCCTACGTGAGCACAGACCTCACACTGCTTTGTCTGCCAATATGTTGTTCTAGCATGAATTCTATAGAAACCAAGCCACATCTTTTTTTGCACTGTTCTGCAACAAGTTTCCTTTGGAATAAGTTGTTCGGTATCTTGGGAGAGCATTGGGTCTGCCCTATGGACCTGCATCACTTTCTTCTCATTAAGTTTAGAGGGTTTGCAACACATCATTATGCACCATATCAATACAATCTTATTATTCTGAATTCCTTTTCTCTCTTTTCCTCCTTCCCTACCAAAACATTCAATTTCAACAAGAATGGTTGCTTGCAAAAGTAGAAAACTTCAATTAATTCCCAAAGAAAAACTTCCATTACCACTAATCTTTGAAATCACGAAAAGTATGACATATTAGGTCCCACTTGATTTAAATTCAACTGATTAGTATAACCATTTTTATCAAAAGAAAAAAAAACAGTATAACCCAAGTAGATGCTTAACAAAGCATCTACTACATATCACGTTGGGACTTGGAAATAAAAGATGGAATTAGCTACCTCGCAAAATCCATGACTGAATGATGGATCTACTATATTGCTGATATCTTTCTAGACATATTTCATCCAGCCTCTTTTTCCTGAAAGGTAAATGCAAAAGTAGATACATAGCACTTCAGAGTCATCCATGCTTTTTTTTTTTTATGGGATGAAGAAACTAAGTAGTAGAAATTAAAAGGAACAAGGTGAGGATAAGATATTCCTGACCATATTTAAAAAAAAAAAGTTAGATTCATCGATATAAAAAGCAATCTCATCAAATTGGTTGAAAAGACCCTCCCAACAACATCAAAAAACATATGGCTTAATTATGTTTTTGGTCCTTTTTTATTTTATGTTCATTTTAGTCCTACTTTATCAATTTGTTCATTTGAGTTTCTCAATTTTTATCATTTTTTTATAAAAGAAGTAAAAGTAATTAAATTACAGAAACAAAGGCATAGAAGTACAAAAGGTTGGAGGATAAGGAATCCTCAAACAAAACAACACAAAAGGAGATAAAAACAGAGACAAAGAAATGGAACACCCAAAAAACTAGTCAATGTAGGAGAGCTATCCAGTCTCTTTGAATATTCAAGATGCAGATTCCCTTAAAAAGCCCATGTGCTGAACACCAAAGAGAAACCATGAAAACAATTCTATCCCATAACAAATTAAGAGGTGATGAAACACCCTTGAAGATGTGGGCATTCCTTTCGAACCACAGTACCACACAAACCACAAAATCCCATAAACAGCACATTGCCACAAGATTTTATTTTCCATCTTACCAAACTCTTGAAAACAAATATGTAGAATCTGAACCAATAAACTAGAACAAACTCACTGCACACCAAAAGGTTTGTTCCAAAGGAATTGCACAGCTGGGCAGCGGAGAAATAAAAAGTTACCAATAACATCTGATAATGTCCTAATGGTGATCCTCCTTCCAGATTCTTTTGTCAAGTAGTAACATGTCATGTTGGAAATATTTTTCCATCTAAGGCTACCAGTCTACCATATCAATAGCTGTTTGAAGCATAATCATTTAAGGAAATAACTTGGACAAAGGATCATCATAAGGACATTATTTAATTGATAAATTGAGACTCAAATGAATAAATTGAAAAAAATAAGGAGTAAATGAACGCCGAACAAAGAAAAATCAACCCAAAACCTATTTGAGCCCTAAAAACAATAATTATTTCATAGTATTTCCAGCATTCCTCTTTAACCAATCAACAATAGAACCTGAATGTTGCACATTTCGAATAAATTTGACGTTCCCTTTACTTTTCCTTTGAAAGAAAATAGCAAACTTACTTCACCATTTATGTACAAACCAAATGCCAGCAAGACAGTGTAATTCCTTTGTCATAGGCATATTCACAATAACCTCACAATGTAAAAGTCAATGCACATGAAGTGTTGAAGTTGAACAGAAAAAGTGCTTAAAAATAAACACCACAAATTAAGCTTTATTAGGCTTTGGCACCTATACAAGTAAATCAATTTGGCCAAGGACCCTAAGGTAGTAAAAATTTTAGAACCTATAGTGGTTTCACAGACTTCCACAATAAAATGCAAAACTTTTCATCCTCCTCATGTAAATGGTACCATCATCATCCTTACTAGAAGCAATACTACTATGACATTATACTGTTGAAACCAAGCTAATAAATAGATTCAAGAATGCTGAATTTTTTATCAAGTACTTCATCTGTGCCAGTAAACCTATGCAACACAGCCTTTCTGAAGTGTTTGTTCTCATCATGACACAAGAATAGACAGTAAAGTCATGACACAGTGGTTAAATCAAGGAAAGCTTACTTCTTCACTGGTAAAATCTTTTCTGATTTTGCAGTAGCATAGCACCTAAAGGAAGCTGGAATTTGAGCATTGACCCATCTCACTGAAGTTAATTTCATGAAAAACAATAGCAGCAATCAATTAGTGCAGCAGACATGTTCCATTATACAGTTTTATAGAGTTGGTTTGTCTTCTTCTTTTTTTTTTTGACTAAAATAGTTGGTTTGTCTTCAGTTTGTATTACAACCCTTATATTCTTACACTACTTTTCTAAACCATTTTCGTACCTGGTTATTGGTTAATGATGTATAAATCCGTAGCATGGGTAAATTGGTGGCGGTAACCATCCAATACACGTGATTAACCACAAATTTTTATATATTATCAACCAGAATAAAAATTGGTATTAAAAAGTGGTTAATAATACCAGTCCTTAAAACTTGTCTGGGAAACCCCAAAGATATTTAGAACTTTAAAAATAAAAAATAAATAAAAAAGAATCATCTGCCTCACAGTTGTGAAAAGTAATGGGTTGTTTGTCCAAATAAAATAGGCACTAATTGAACAGAATTTTCAGAAAGGCCGTAACTGTACCTGGGAGCTTCAGATTCCATAACCGAGAAAGGAAAGTTAAAGTTGCCTCGCTGTGTAAACCTCCAGAGATAGCCATTGGATGCTTCAGAAACAGTAAAGCCATTTTAACGTTGTTTCTTCTATTCTATCTCGCATAGCCGAACTGCAGGACAGGAGCAAACTGATGACAATGTCCACTTATGCATTGTTTATCTTAGCTTTTAGGTTTAACTGTTTATAGCTGATCCATAAATTATTTGAAATTTTTTAATTAGTCCCTAAATTAAAAATATATATTTATAATTCGGTTCCCGAATTTATAAAAAAAATCAATTGGGTGTTTAAAGTAGAAAATTCGTTTGTGATACGTTTAATTGGATAAAATATTACTGATCTCATCCAAGTTGGATAACCATATCAGTCATCTATGAGTGGTTTGAATGGATGGTGAACCTTTAGACATTGTCACGGCAAGACGCAATAAGACGAAGGAGATGTAAGTGCATTGGAAAAGTTGGGAAAATTAGATTATGCTAATAATCAATTATATGTATAATCGATTATTGTGATAATCAATTATAAACAGAATCTGTTTTTGTTTGTGTATGTTTGCTGAAAAGCAATTTTAAGATAATCTATTTCGTTTGGGTGCTGCAAAAAAATCACTTTAATATCTAAATTATGAAAAAGGGTGCAATGTTATTTGTATAATTTAATAATATTTGTTTAGAAGTTAGTTTTGTAGGGGTAAACATGAAAGAGAGTTTTGAGAATTAAAAATAATCAAATCAAAGATAAAACAAATTAGATCGCATAAAACAGCTTTTGTTCCTCAAATAAAGCTTTTTTATCAATTTAATTAAAGTGTCAAACATGTTAGAATATTTTAAAAACAACTTTTTGAGGATAAAACAGCTAAAATCTAAAATTTCCAGCTTTCCCAAACATGCTCATAGTAAGTTGCAAGTGGATAACCTATTTTGGAAGAAATTATTTCGAGGGAGGTATATGCAATTATGAAACATAGATCGGGGAAGGAAAGAACTACTTGTTCTTATGGAGCAGAAGCAGTCGCAGGTCACGTTTTGATTTTCTGGTTCAGCATTTTGATCTCTTGCAACCTTAAATGCAAATTGTTGATAGCAAAAAGACAATCACTAATGGGTCTTTATATCCACATTTCTATTTATTTTACTCGTATGTATTTTATTGTTGGTATATAATATTTTTTTTTGCCACTTGTGTAAGACATGTATTTTTTATCGATAATTTTTACAATTTTATACAGTGATTGATTATTGTAAACACACACATATACATACATACAATATATATATATATATATATATATATATATATATATATATATATATATATATATATATAATTACGTCAATAATATTATGTTGGAAATAAATGTAGCTATAAATAAAATGCATACAAAATAAATTCAAGGTATAAAGTATTATTTAGTTACAACTATTATTGTGGATATATGTCTTGACAGGTATTTTGGTTTTGATGATGAGCAAAAGGGGAATTTCAAGTCCAATGACCAACACGCAAAATCCAAGAAACTGAAATGATCAAATTGCAAAAAACGTGGAAAGGACCAACACGAAAAATCCAAAGCTAAGATGATCAAATTGCAAAAAACGTGGAAAGGGCCAAACAAACAAATACGGGGGTTAAAAAGGGAAATTTTCTTTTACTGTATTGTTTATTTTAAATAAAGTGTAAATGTGTGTGTGTCTCTCAAAGGTAAAATAAATCTCTCTCTCACACACATAAATCTGTTTTTGAAAAAGGTCTTCGAAATTAATTTTACGACATCTTTTTAAGATCTTAAAAGATTTTCAAAAACCATTTTACTCGAAGGATAATCGATTATGGTAATCAATTATGCAGCTCCTAAATGTGGTTAAATGAGTTTCCAAAATAATATAGCTGTCAGGTTTTTGAAATTCAAAATTTAAACAGGGATAATTGATTAGGGTAATCGTTTATTCAGCTCTTAATTATGTTTAAATGAGTCTTTAAATAACGGAGCTGTTGGTTTTTTGAAATTTGAAATTCAAAGTATCATAATCGATTAATATAATCGATTATGTATACTTTCAACATGTTTTAAACTGATTTTTTAAATGGCTTAAATGTGCTTTAATGGAGATTTGATCCTGTCTTAGCCGTTGAGTTTAAAATTTGAACTATAATTGATTATGGTATTGAAATAATCGATTATTACTTTTCTGATCAAAAGTCAGAGGCTTCATAATCGATTAGGTTAATCGATTATGCTTAGTTGATTAGCTTTTTCACCGAGACTATGTAATCGATTATTGTAATCGATTACGTCCTGACTGTTTCTTCATAAGCCTTTTGACTTTTGTTAAAATAATCGATTATGGCTCAAGAAAATGATATTTCAAGAGTTTTGACCTAGGCTTCAAAGAGATATATATTGGTCTAAACACAGGAAAACACACAGCACCTGATCGAAATTTCTGGTCATTTTCTCTAAGCATTCTATACTCTTGAACATAACTCTAAATCACTCTCATACTCTTACACTTGCATATCTATCAATTACTTGAGAGAGACATACACACCATATAGGTGATTGTTGTTGAGCTTCAATTTGTTTTATATCTGTACTTTTGAGTGCTTTCTGATTGTAATCTTTTGGTAAACTTTTGTGAGTCGTTATCTCACGTTTTTGAGACTCTATCACTGGGGGATAGTATGTCCCTGGTCTGTGAAGAGTTCTCGTTGTAAAGGTTCTAGCTGCGCCTGTTTTAAAAGCTAGGGATTGAGTGAAAACCCTTGGTGGTATTGCCTTGGGGACTGGACGTAGGCCACGTGGGTAGTCTGTGGCCGAACCAGGATACATCGTCGTGTCAATTTTCTTACACTTAACTCTTTTATTTCTCGCTTTGTTTTTCGCAAATCATTTTTACTTGCACACGCTTTTGTTAATTCATTTCAACAAATATTTTTAATTACAAAAAGGTTTCAATTTTATTAAAGATTTTGAAAATCACAATTCATCCCCCCCCCCCCCCCCCAACTTCTTGTGTTCGGAGTTACTTGTCAACAAGTGGCATCAGAGCTTAACTCTTGGATATAAAGGACGACACCGTCTCAAGAGGAAAGATGACTTCAAACAAATTTTTAAACGAAAGTTCTTTTGTAAACAGGCCTCCATCTTTCAATGGTGAAGGGTATGGTTATTGGAAAGAAAGAATGAAAATATTTTTAGAAGATTTTGACATTGATATTTGGGATGCTGTGGAAAATGGTCCATTTGTCCCCAAGCACGAAGTTGATGGTGCTTCGGTGGATAAACCGAGAAATTTCTGGACCGAAGATGATAAGAAAAAGGTCCAACACAATTTGAAAGCTAGGAACATCATCACTTCAGCTTTAAGCTACGATGAGATCTATAGGGTCTCAAATTGTGCGACCGCCAAGGAGATGTGGGACACCCTTCAATTGACCCATGAAGGTACTACCGAGGTCAAAAGGGCTAGGATGAACACTGATATGAGCATGGACACACAAAGCCAAGGACCTAGCATTGAAGACCTACACGGACCCATGACAAGGGCAAGGCTTAGAAGAGTCCAAGACACATTGAAGAAGGTGGTGGTCAATCACTTGACTCATAGGCAACCTTATGAAGAGGGCTTCATCTTGAACCTCTTATGCATTGAGCCATTGACCACCTAGTTAGGGTTAGGATATAGGACCCTTGTTTAGCTTAGACTTCATGTAATAAAGGTAGGGACTAGGAACCTTGTATAGAGTAGAGTTTATGTAATGAAAAGTGCTTATTCAAAAAAAATCACGTAGGACTAGTTTAGGGTTTGGGCCTATTGGGCCACAGCATAATAGTAGAAGGCATTGGGCTAAAACAAAGCCCACACTTGGGTGGAAGGAGCTAGGGGCTCTACTTGTGGCTCAAGTTAGAGTAGCTTGCACTTCAAGTTAGTCTAGTTTGCACCTTAAGTAGGATGAGCCTATAAATAGGTATCATGTAATTCATTTTACAAGTTTTGAATACAATTGAGTTTTCTCACACTTGAGATTGCTATAGAGAGTTGAGAGTCTCCTCTTCTTGGTTCATAAGTTGAACCATTGATTCTTATCTTGAATTTCCACATACAAGTGGTGAATCTTCCTTGGCTTATCAATTTCAATCTCCTTCTCAAAGATGATAGTAATTGTGGCGCCATTCTCTTTCTTCTCTACCTCTTCCATTTTATATTTTGTTCTTTAATTCTTGCTCTTTAATTCATGTCATTTACTTCTTGCAATTTACTTTCTAGTTCATATATCAATTGTTCTTCTCTTCTACTCCTTTTGGTTTCCCTTGATTCTTCACTTGAAGATCAAGTTTATTCTATTGTTCTTGTTTGTGTTTGATCTTGAATTTTTAGCAATTGAATTCAAAGAAAGATCCTAAAATGTTAGTGATCTATGTCTTGATCACATCAAGTGGCATCAGAGCTAGTTCTTTGATTCTTCAATTGTTTTGAATTTTTGATCAAATTTTTTTTTCAAATTCTATGATGATTCTTGAGTTGGAGCCAAATTCATAATGAACTTTTCATGCTAGTGGCGCCATTTACCACTTGATTTGGATGATGAAATTCAATTTGAATCCAATTGTGGTCATGAATCTAGAATTTGAAATGTGTTTGAATTGTTCATGCTTGAATTTTGGTGAAAAAATTTTTTTCCTCCATTTTTTCACCTTGCTTTAGGCACCATTTTTGCCTTGTGTTCATCCATCACATGTGCTTTGGGGTTGCATCTCGAAATTCAAGCATAAATCTCTTTTCCTTGCTTTGTGAATTTGAGCAAATTCAAATTCAAATTTCAATTCACAATAGTAAGATTGATTCAAATTTTAATCAAAAGTGTTTCAATGATTTCAAATTTTTAGAACCTAATAGATCTTCATGAAATTCAAGTTGTGAAAATGATGTGTTTATCATCCTCTTGAATGAAAGATCTAGGTCTCTAATTTCTTGTTTTGTGCTTCATTACTTGGAAAAATTTTTTTACACTACTTGAATTGTTCATATTTCCAAGTATTACACCAATGTTGTTCAAGTTTATTCTTGCTTGAAGGATTCTTTTTGTAATTAAAAATTTTATTTGTAATTGTTGTGGAATTGTAATTAGGAAAAGTCAAGTGGCTGCAAGTTAAAAAAAAACTGGTGTAAAAAGAAAATGTGTGACAAAACTGTAAATATACAAAGTTTTGGGGCAAAAGTGAAAATTTTGAATAAAATTCAGCAAAGGTAAAAGTAGGGGTGGCAAATGGATGGATTGGATAAATTTTTATGCGGACTGTAATGGATGGATTGAAAACGATCCATTAATCCATTATGATCCATTAAAAATTCATTAAAAAAAATCCAATCCATCCATATCCATTTAATAAAATCCATCCAATCCATCCATTAACAATTTTTTTATGGATGGATATCCAATCCATCCATAAAAATTATTTTAAAGAATAATTTTTTTTTACAATTAAATAATTTTGATGGCGGTCAAGATCTTCGGCAATTGATGGCGTCAATTTAGGTTTTCTCCATTGATGTCCCCGAACTGCACATACCATATCATTAAGAATGTTAACATAAAAATACAAACAAAGAAACTTATATAAAAATACAAACAAAGAAACTTATAATGGAATGAGAAAATACTCTAGTGATGAGCAGCAATCCGATTCCTCTTCAACGGTTCAATTCTCTTGGCCAATTTTCTTTGCTTAAATTTAACACATGTCGCATGTAGTATTCATATGTTGTGTGTTTTTGTTTTTAACTCAAAAATGGATCGGTAGTGGATTTTGTAAATTTTGTTTTATTTTTCAATTTTATCCAATGGATTTGTTTTAATTTAAGAATATCATCCAATGGATTTAGTAACATAGTGGATGGATAGTGATCCATCCTTAATATGAAATGATCCAACTTGATCCAATCCATTAAAGTTTTTTTTTTTGTAATGGATGGATTGGATGGATAACTCTTTGGATGGACTGGATAATTCTTTCAATACTTTTATAGTGTTTTTCCTTAAGACAATAGGCACAGTAACTAGAATACTGGACCTAAGTTTGATCCTAAATAAAATAAAAAATAGTGAAGAAAAAATAATAAGGAACGGAAGAGAAAATTAGATAGACTTTTTTTTTTACAAATGGAGGTTTTTTTATTTGGTGAAAAATAATATGAAAAAAATAAATTGGTTTTGGAATGGATAAAAGTTGATCTGTTACATTTTTGATTGTTGGTCCAATAGATTCTAAAATATATTGGATGGGTCATAAACCATCCACTAAAAAAATAATCCAATCCATCCAATCCATTTATATTATTTTTTTATAAATGGATGGATTGGATGGATTTTTTCATGGATGGACTGGATGGATGGTGGACACATGGATCATTTTGCCACCTCTAGGTAAAAGACTTGCCACCATCCCACATGCTTATATTTGTATTGATCCTTCACATATTGGTGTAGCACAATTCACTTTGATCATTACTTGTTTACAAATACTTTGATTAAATTTGAATTACACTTTGTTGAATTCTTTCAACTTGTCTTCTTCACATCAATTTGAGTGTACAATTCTTCTTGAACCTTTTCTTGCTTGTCTTCTAAACTCCATTAGTTTTGTATTAGTTGTTTTCCACTTTCTTGACCTCTTGAAATTGATTTGCTTATTGGTTGCTTTATCACTTGTTTGTGGACTAATAGTTGAGAATCTTGTTTCAATTTGTAGATCACTTGAGAAGGAAACTCTTGAGTGGAAAGAGACAAGAGTGAAATCATCTTGTAAAAGTCTACTTGAGTGCTATACACGAGTGACAACCTTTGAGTGAATGGTGAGTGAGTGGTGAGGTCCTCGTACTTTCATTTTTCTTATAATTCTTTGTTCTTTAAGTGTAATAGTCACTAGTTTGGTTTGTACTTAATTCTTTTGATTTTTGGTGATGTAATTGTCTCATTGGTGTAATCTTCATTTGTTTTGTGTAATTTTTCATTTACTGGATTTTGTATGTAATTTTTGAATTTGTAAGTCCACCATGACTTCCATACATGAAGAAGAAATTGAAGATTCTCCTACATTGAGACACCCCGTTGTGCCTCGGTGTTTTAATTAGATTAAATACTTCTTAATTAATTTCTTAATCGCACGCATAATGTGAAAACACGTAAAAATTAAAATTTTAAGTTAATAAGCATACCAACTTCAATTAATTAAAACTTCACACCATAAATATGTTGCGAATACATACATATGTCTTATACATAAAACAAAACACTGTTTAGGGTATCCTCTCAGTAGGACCCCTTTGCAGGTATACTTAAACAAACTATTATATTTAGTGAAAAATGTGAAATACTTCAAAAGACACACTGGCCATACTATCTAGATCCTATTCGCCAAGGATCACAGCTTGTCCTCCGCCCTCCGGTTCGTAAGGAGTTCCATCAAACTCCTTCTCATTCAGCTCAGCCACGGGGTCTTCTTGTACGATCCCATAATAAAATAAAATACCACACACAAAGAATACAAGGGATAAGAAACAGGTCTATCATCAAAAAGCGAAAGGAGTCATAGTATATAACATAATAAAAGTCACAGACAATCAACACATATAACTAACAAATCATCCTCAAAATTAAGATATCATCCTCTACCCTTAACCTCACGCAACTAAACCTTTATGATGATGTGGCCACTAATTCCCCATATCCGTTAGGGATGTTTGTCCGTCGTTCAAGTGACGTGTCCCTAAAATCGGTGCACACCTTTATTCATGGTGAGAATGCTCATGTAAAGCAATGACACTATAGCTGCATGGTAAAGTTGGTGCACACCCTGGATCAAAGGTGCTCATGCATAGCAATGAAACTACAGCTGCACGGTACAATCGGTGCAGAACTTCATCCATGGTAAAAATGTTCATGTAATATAATGACACTATAGCTGCACGGTACAGTCGGTGCACACCTTGATTTTCTTTCGAGGGTGCTCAAGCAGAGCATTAAATCTAACATTGGATGGCTCCCTGAGGACTTCAGACCTCGTATGTTTCAAACATACGGTCATAAACACAATAAAACCTATGAACCTCACTGAATTATATCAATAACAACCTAGTGCCTCAAACTTCCATCATAGCCTAGACTCACATTCTATAACACATTTCATCTTTGAAATAATCAACTTAAGTTAGGCATTTCTAATTCACCGATACTTTCTCACCCAAACCAAATCTTTCGAACAACATATATCCTCGCTTAAAATCAACTAAGCATAGTACTAAAAACCAGGAAGATCATGCATAACATAAAGAAATATTCACATATCACACTATCACATAAAGCAATTTATCACAATAATCAAATCAACAAATCAGACTCTGTCACGACCTGGCCGTGATAGCCATCGCGGTCGTGACAGACATAAAATACAAGAATTCTACAAGTAAGAACCTGTCACGGCCTGGCCATGACAACCATCATGGTCGTGACAGACATTCTCCATCTTATTATCACAAAATTAACCTATGTCGATAAACCTACAATCCTCGAATCACCATTGGTTTTATAGAAAATGTTTCCAATGTGATTTTGATATTATCGATTACTCGACTACTAGTAGGGTTTAGGTCACCCTACACAATTATTATATAATATACTACTTATCGATTTCGACGGTAGATTGATTCTTTCCCCCACCTGAGTTAGCACCGAAATTCGAAACTCGACGTTCCTCGCTATCGCACCACAACTTAATATTTTCACCTTGAACCAAAACGACATAACTATAATTAATCAAACAAACCCAACTATACCCACTTTATGCTAGATTCGACCATTCAATTCAAATTAGGACCAAGATCATTTTCTCATTCTAATCTTTTGGGTACTGCTACTTGGGTCTTAGATAGTTGGGATAAATTACTATAAGTTGAAAATATGGAATAAAAATCACCCAACCACTTAGGGTAGGGTTTCGGCCTTAAATACAAAAATAGGTTAGAAAATTAGTTGAATGTAAGCTTTTGGATAATGAAAGTAGGGATCATAACTAGATCATAGAAATTGGTTTCACATTAAGTAGGATGAGCCTATAAATAGGTATCATGTAATTCATTTTACAAGTTTTGAATACAATTGAGTTTTCTGACACTTGAGGTTGCTAGAGAGAGTTGAGAGTCTCCTTATTCTCTACCTCTTCCATTTTCTATTTTTTTCTTTAATTCTTGCTCTTTAATTCATGTCATTTACTTCTTGCAATTTACTTTCTAGTTCATATATCAATTGTTCTTCTCTTCTACTCCTTTTGGTTTCCCTTGATTCTTCACTTGAAGATCAAGTTTATTCTATTGTTCTTGTTTGTGTTTGATCTTTAATTTTTAGAAATTGAATTCAAAGAAAGATCCTAAAATGTTAGTGATCTATGTCTTGATCACATCAAACACGATGACCCATGAGTATGAGCTATTTAGGATGAAACAGGGTGAAAGCATACAAGATATGCAAAAACGTTTCATTCATATATTTAATCATCTTAGGGCTCTTGGAAAAACGTTTTCAAATGAAGATTTAATAAATAAAATTTTTAGATGTCTAAATAGAAGTTGGCAGCCCAAAGTAACTGCTATTTTGAGTCAAAGGATTTGTCTTCTATGTCTTTGTCTACTTTGTTTGGTAAATTGCAGGAACATGAACTAGAGCTGAATCGCCTCACTGAAAGTGAAGAAAACGACAAGAAGAAAAAGGGGCTTGCTCTTAAGGCAAGTATGAATGAATCCATTGATGAAGATGGCGAATTTGATGAGCTTGAAGGACTTGATGATGGAGATGAGAATTTGAGCTTGATGGTCCGAAAATTCAACAGCTTCCTAAGGAACAAAGGGAGAGCTCGTCAAAACTTCACCCCTCAAAAGAAAAATGAAGAAGAAACAAACTCCTATACTCCAATATGCTTTAACTGTAAAAAGAAAGGCCACATTCGTCCCGAGTGTCCTCTAGCCCAAAAGAAAAATGTAAGAACAAAAAGAGACCACAAAGGGATAAGAAAGGTAGAAAGGTCTACATCGCATAGGAGGACAATGACACGGATTACACCGATGATGAAGAAGAAGAAGAAGCTAATCATTGTCTCATGGCCAATCATGAGGATGACGATGAGACACCCCGCTGTGCCCCTTTGTGTCATTAGATTAAAACCTCATTATTTAATTACTTAATCGCACGCTTAACGTATAAATACGTAAAAATTAAAACTTAACTTATAAAGTATACAACTTCATATAGAATGGCATATCACAATATAAGTATATTATGCATATTACAAAACACTGTTGAGGATATCCTATCAGTAGGATCCCTTACAAGCATATACTTAGACAAAAAGTTAAACAGCGGAAAACATAATAAAAATATGCTTCACGAGACACGCTGGCCATAACTAACTAGACCCTAATCACCATGGGTCACAGCTCGTCCTCCAGCCTCCGGTTCGTAGGGAGTTCCATCCAACTCCTCCAGGTTACGCTCATCCACAGGGTCTTCTCGTACGATTCCTCAAGGAGATAAAATACAACATACAGAAATATACAGGGGATAAGAAACAGTTCTATCATCAAAAGCGGAAAAGAGTCATAGTAAATTATACAGTAATTGTCACAGACAATCAACACACATAACTAACGAATCATCCTCAAGTTAATATATATCATTATCTACCCTTACCCTCAGTTAATCTAATACTTTATTTTAACGTAACCTCTCTAATCTTGTCACCATGTCTTTACGTTATCGTGGCCACTACCACTCCTATCACCATCCATCATTTGCATCGGGGCACACCCTCATTCCCGTTAGGATGTTCCACCTAGTGCACACCTTTATTCCCGTTAAGGTATTCCACCCCCATTCCCTAAGGTGGAAGTGGTCTCGCGATAACTCTTGATTTTACGTGTATTATATTACCAATACATAGAAGTGTTTTACGTGTATTATATTACCAATACACGGTGTATTATATTACCAATACACAGATGTCCTTGTGTATTATATTACCAATACACAGTTGTGTACAACAACACCTATACTTGAATCTCACCAACCCATTTTAACAACACCCTAGTGGCTTAACCTTCCATTAGAACTTGACACACATTCTATGCCATAACACCTCTTTAACATACATCATCTAGGTTAGGCACTTCTAAATCATCATTATCCTCACACCCAAAACAATCATATCTTAGACAACATATATATCTTTGATTAAAAAAACCACTAAGCATAATAATACAAACCAGGCAGATCATGCATAACACAATATCAACCAAAATATTCCCATATCACCAACATAGCACAAAATCAATTCAATAAAGGTAATAAAATCAAATCAACCATCAACAATATAAAATCAACCTAATATCGATAAACCTACAATCCCCGAATCGGCATTGGTTTTTCAGAAAAGGTTTCCAATGTGATTTTGGTCTTGTCAATTACTCGACTACTAGTAGGGTTTAGGTCGCCCTACACAATTATTATATAATCTACTACTTATCCATTCCGATGATAGGTTGGTTCTTTCCCCCACCTTAGTTATCACCGAACTCCCGAACTCGAAGCTCCTTGTTGTCACACCACAAAGTACTAACTCCACCTTCAACCAATCAACATAATATGTTCTCTTTAGGCTAGGTTTGGCCATTTAATTCAAATTAGAGTTAGGATTCTTTTCTCAACATAAGCCTTTGGATACTTATCACTTAGGTTCTAGGTAACTTAGATAAATTGCTTTAACTTGAAGATATGGATTAAAAATCATCCAACCACTTAGGGTAGGTTTCGGCCTTGTATTACAAAATAGGCTAGAAATCTTTAAACTTTTCAATCTCTTAGGTGTAGCATCCATATGTATTAAGGAGCTCAAAACCATGATCATTTTGGAAAATAAGAACAAAGTGTCCTAGGTCCATAACCTTCTAGATTCGACATTCATAGGATCTATAGACTAGAAATCTTTAAACTTTCCAATCTCTTAGACTTAGCATCCAAATATCTTATGGAGCTCAAGTCCATGATCATTTTGGGAAAACAATGGAAACTTAAACATTCCAATCTCTTAGTCTTTGCATCTAAATATCTTATGGAGCTCAAGTCCATGATCACTTTGGAAAAAGAAAACTCAAACATCCTAGCCCCAAAACATTTAAGTTTCGGCCTCCATAGGATAATGAGGAAAAATATTCTTTGTTTGATAACAACTCTTAGGTTTAGAATTGCAAGGTATTAAGAGTTCTAAATCTATGATCATACTTGAAAAGTTGAAACATAGTATCCTAGGCCTACTTATACATATTTTCAGCCATCATAGGAAAACAAGCTATCAAACCTTCCAAGATTTATAGATTTAAGATCAAGGAATAGTTAGAAACTCAAACACATGATCATATTCCAAAAGTTGAAGCAAAAACCCCCTAGGCCACATATGCATAGCTTCGGACTTCATAGGAAGAGATAGGTAGAGATTTTGTTTTACACAACCTCTTAGTATGTGAAAATATAAGTTAATACAAGACTATAGAAAGTGGTTTCAACTCAAAAGGAGTTTTCTACCATTTTAGAGAGATTTTAGAAGTTTAAAGCATATGAAGAACACATAAAGCAAACTAAGAAATAAAAGATGAAACTTGCAAAGATTCATATGAGAGCATTACCCTTAGTATAAGGAAGAACTTTAATGAAGAACTCAAGTAGAAAAGATGAATAAAATCTAAAGCTTTAAGAGCTTGAACTTTTAAAAGAAAAGGAAGTAGATGAAGTTTTAATTGAGTTTTGGAGAAGGAAAGTGATGAAGTGAAAATGAGAGGTGTATATATAGAGAAGGGAGAGAGTGACACAAAATTGAGGAGAGAGGAATGGGCTTGGAGAGCAAGTTTTGACATTGTGCCTTGTTTGGTTTGAGAAGAGAGAGAAAAATAGGTTTTTAGAATATAATATGATATAATTTGAAAAGTGTGATGATTATACTTTTGGAGTGTGTCATAACCCATTTCCATTAAGTCTCATAAAGTCACTTCTCTTCTTTTGTGCTCCCTAATCTGCTCCATTTCGTACCCGGTTGTATTTTCTGGTCGTAATTATTCCGACGTTTTCGCCCGAATAAATATTTTATTTTATTTCTGAACTCGAATTTTCGAAAATTTCCAATATCATACCAAACATCACAAAAAAACTAACTGTTTCGTTCACGGTTCAAAATTAGGTTTTCTGCTCAGTAAACTTGTGCCGGCAGTGAAAACGCAGACCGGCTTTCGTCTGAATTTTCAACTGAAAATTTTACCGTAACCCTCTACCATAAAGCAGACTATGAATATGATTTTATTTTAATCAAAAACACTTTCTAACTCTCAAATTAAAATATAATTAATTATATTTTAATCAGTTGAACAACATAATTAAAATCAGGCTGTTATAGACGATGATGAGGTAACAGATGATGAAACTATTCTTGATTTATCTTATAATGAATTACTTGTTGCTTGTGAGGATTTAAATGACGAAACCACACGTCTTTGAAAAAAAAATTCTTCATCAAGAAAAACCATTTCTAGTCTTGAATTGAAAATTAACTCTTTGAATAAAGAAATGGAAGAAATAAAAAAAAAACAAATTTTGTTGAATAGAACTTCATTGTGCTTACCATGTGAAACCAAAATTAGTGAAGGTTCAAGTTGTAGTGAATGCAAGGTTTTGAAAGTGAAAATTGAAGATTTATATGATACTCTTGCTAAATTCACTAATGGAAGGGATAACCTAAATATCTTGCTAGGCAATCGAAAAGGAACCTATGATAAAGCCGGTTTGGGTTATCACCCTAAGTTGCATGAAAAATCTTTTAAAAGGTTCTTTAGCCCAACAAACAAATCTAGTAGTCCTTTTGTAAAATGTTTTTATTGCGGTGGAAAAGGACATACTGCCTCTATTTGCAATGCTAGAAATAACAATAATTTAAAGGGCAAGAAAGTGTGGGTACAAAATGGCAATGTGCCCAAGACTAACTCTCATGGACTCAACATGATTTGGGTACCAAAAGTTAAAAACTGAATCTATTTTGTAGGAGTGCTTAAAAGCAAAGAGATCAAACTGGTATCTCGATAGTGGATGCTCCAAGCACATGACAGGAGATAAAAGCAAGTTCTCCTCTCTCACACTAAAGAAAGGTGGATATGTCTTCTATGGTGATAATAACAATGGTAGAATCTTGGGAATTGGGACTGTTGGTAAAGGTCCTAATCCTACCATAGAAAATGTTCTCTATGTTGAAGGTTTGAAACATAACTTGCTTAGCATAAATCAACTAAGTGATAAATGTTATAATGTTGTGTTTGACAATACTAAATGCAAGGTTATGAATGCTAACAATCAAACTAAACTAATTGGCCAAAGAATTGGAAATATCTATATGGTTTGTTTAGATGATCTACCTTCAACTGATGCATGCTGTCTAATTAGTAAAGAGGATGAAACTTGGTTATGGCATAGAAGGATGGCTCATGTTCACATGGACCATCTAAATAGATTGGTTCGCAAGGACCTAGTAATTGGTTTACCAAATCTCCGTTTTGAAAAAGATAAAATGTGTGACGCTTGTCAAAAAGGAAAACAAGTAAATGCCACTTTTAAATCTAAAAACGTTGTTTCTACAAACCAGCCTTTACAGCTTTTACACATGGATTTATTTAGACCTTATAGAACTATGAGCTTTGGTGGTAATTACTATGGACTTGTCATTGTGGATGACTATTCTCGTTATACATGGACCTTGTTCATTTCTCACAAAAATGATGCTTTTGATGCCTTCCGAAACCAAGGCTATACAAAACGAGACGGGATTAAACATTGTAACTATCCGAAGTGATCATGGTGGTGAGTTTCAAAACGAGTCATCTGAAGCTTTCTGTGTTGAAAATGGCATTGGGCACAATTTTTCCTCACCAAGGACTCCCCAACAAAATGGGGTGGTGGAAAGGAAAAATCGATCTCTAGTAGAGCTAGCGAGGACGATGCTCAATGAGACCAACCTTCCTAAGTATTTCTGGGCAGATGCGGTGAACACCGCATGCTATGTGATGAATAGAGTCCTCATAAGACCTATTATGAAACAGACGCCGTATGAAATTTACAAGGGAAGGAAGCCTAACATCTCCCACTTTCACATATTCAGATTTAAGTGCTTTGTTTTAAATAATGGTAAAGATAACCTTGGTAAATTTGATGCTAAAGCTAATGAAGGCATATTCCTTGGATATTCCAATTCTAGTAAGGCCTTTAGAATTTATAACAAGAGAACAATGACTATTGAAGAATCTGTACATGTATCTTTTGATGAGGCTAACCCTAAAGTTGTAGTGGAAGAAAGTGTTGATGATCTTGCAGAAATTTTGGGTAACACTTATCTTGAGGAGAAAAGAACTCAAGAGAAGGACAAAGTAGATCAAACACCTCCGCAAGAAGAAGAGGAAGAAGAAGAGGCACCTCATTCCGATCTTCCAAGAGAATGGAGAACTTCTAGATACCATCCTCTTGACAATATTATAGGTGATATCTCTAAAGGGGTAACAACTCGAAACTCTCTTAATCATGCTTGTCATTATATGGCCTTTGTATCTCAAACTGAACCTAAAAATGTTGATGAGGCTATAGCAGATGAACTTTGGCCTCTTGCTATGCAAGAGGAGCTAAACCAATTTGAAAGAAATGATGTTTGGGAATTAGTCCTTAAACCTAAAAACCAGTTAGTCATTGGAACTAAATGGGTCTTTCGTAACAAGCTAGATGAAAATGGAATAATCACTAGAAACAAAGCTAGGCTTGTTGCAAAGGGATACAATCAACAAGAAGGCATAGACTTTGATGAAACCTATGCTCCCGTTGCTAGATTAGAGGCTATTCGCATGCTTCTTGCATTTGCCGGCATCATGGATTTCAAACTTTTTCAAATGGATGTTAAGAGCGCTTTCCTAAATGGGTTTATACAAGAGGAAGTCTATGTGGATCAACCTCTGGGTTTTTTAAAATTTGAATTTCCAAATCATGTTTTCAAATTGAAAAAGGCTTTATATGGTTTGAAACAAGATCCTAGAGCTTGGTATGAGCGTTTGAGCAAATTTTTGTTGGAGAATGATTTTCAAAGAGGAAAAGTTGATACCACTCTTTTTATCAAAAATAAAAAGCATGACATCTTACTTGTGCAAATTTATGTGGATGACATTATATTTGGTGCAACTAACGAAGCTTTGTGTAAGGAATTTTCTAAATCTATGCAACGTGAATTCGAAATGTCAATGATGGGAGAGCTCAATTACTTTCTTGGAATACAAATTAAGCAAGCAAAGGAAGGTACATTTATCAACCAATCCAAGTATTGTAAATCTATGCAAAGTTAATTCAAAATGTCAATGATGGGAGAGCTCAATTACTTTCTTGGATTGCAAATTAAGCAAGCAAAGGAAGGTACATTTATCAACCAATCCAAGTATTGTAAAGAGATACTCAAGAAGTTTGGGATGAACAATTCAAAGGAACTATCCACTCCCATGAGCACATCTTGTTATCTTGATAAGGATGAAGATGGTAAGTCAGTAGATGTGAGTAAGTATAGAGGTATGATCGGATCCCTTCTCTATCTTACTGCTAGCCGCCCTGATATTATGTTTAGTGTTTGCATGTGTGCACGTTTTCAATCAAACCCAAAAGAATCACATCTCACTACAGTAAAACGCATCATGAGATATTTGATTGGCACACAAAATATGGGCTTATGGTATCCCAAAGGGGTTGACTGCACCCTAATTGGGTATTCGGATTCTGATTTTGAGGGTTGCAAGTTAGACCAAAAAAGCACTAGTGGAACTTGCCACTTACTAGGAAATGCCTTAGTTTCTTGGCATTGAAATGAACAGATGTAAAACACTAGAAGGGGGGTTGAATTGTGTTTTAAAAACTTTTCTGAAAATGTTGCAGTTAAACTTGTACGACACAAGGATGCGTCTTATAAAAAGAAGATTTACTTTTCAACCCAGTTAGCACAGTTAAATTAAAGTGAACTGAAGAGATTAAGCTAAGAAAAGAGACTCAAAGATTTATACTGGTTCACCCTAAACCTTGGGCTACGTCCAATCCTTGGCTTCACCAAGTATTTGCACTATAACTTGATCAGGTTACAGAATGTCTTATTTGCACACCTAGCCTCTACAAGCTCAACTAACAAGTATTGTTTGCACACCTAGCCTCTCCAGCTTCAAACAAGTATTATTTCTTCAAGCCTCCACAGGCTCTACAAATGGTAGGAGTTGGAATGAAGCAGCAGCTTCAAGGATTACAACTTTGCAGATCTACCGAGTAACACTCACAGAGTGAATAAGTATTTAAGGTAGGCGAGATCACAATAAAGACTTCTCAATAAATATAAATGATTTGAGCAGAGAAGTTTTCTAATTAAGAACTTAAGAAAGAGCTTTGAGAGTATTGAATACTTGAGTTAATGAGTTCATGTGTGTGTCTTCAATGATCTTCAAAGTCTTCTATTTATACTCAAAGAGATAGGTCTGTTGAGGAGAGTTCTTCAGCTGAGTATACTTTTGTTCTTCGTCAATAAATGCCAATAGAGTCGTTCTGGTCTTGCATTTAATGTTTATGATCGTTGGTGAGCTTTAAGATAAATTGAACGTATAGACATAGCTTTATCAGAGTGCAGTTTGATTCAGAGCAGCGTTTTCTGCTTTATCAGACTTGGGCAGTGCGACTTTCCTTATTTGTGCTAAGCGGGTTTACGTTCAAGTAAAGTTCATTTTGTTGTTTGCAACAAATAGATTCTTCAGGCACGAAATGGTGCTTTGAGCTTTCTGATATTGAATTTTTTTATTGGAGATATTCTAAAAATATTCGTTGAGTTTGAATATAGTTGAAGCGAGGAACTTTTTGTCACTTGATCAGAATTTGTTAGTGACAGAGTCAATCTTCAGACGCATCATACTACAGACGCATCATTAAGACTTTGTTTCTTTGTCATGAGACTCTTGTATACTGATATGCACACTTAATAGACATATTAGTAAACTTCATAAGGATCACTTAAAATGATTCTTCGTTTGGATTCATCAAAATCAGAGATGTCTAAAGATGTGATCTTAACAATCTCCCCCCTTTGATGATGACAAACATTGTCTTATGATTTTAATGAACTAAGGATAAAAGCAGATTTAAACACAAAAGGGTCATATCAACCTTATAAGAATATTTAAGTTAAGTTTCTTAAGCTCCATAAAAAGCTTCTCAAGCTCCCCTTGAACTTGTGCTTCTATAATGAACTTAGACGCATGATTAAGGTAGTGTCTTATCTTTAATAGATAGATATTTATTGTTCTATTTTTCTCATTCTATTTTCTCCCCTTTTGTCATCAGCAAAAAGATAAAGTAACACAATAAAGATGCAACTGAAAACAACATTTGTTGATTAAACCATCATTGACTGTAGTACATTGCAGACAAAGATAAAGGAAAACTAAAGTTGTTGTTTCTCAACAATCTTGGTGAGAAGTGCCACAACAGTTTGTATTGTCTCACGAAGACCGTTGATTTCTGCACGAGCTACCGGATCCATTCCAATGACATTGGATGCCGGTGCAGCAGGATCATGAGGTGGAGGCGAAAAAGAGGGTCCAGGGTCAGAGGAGGTGGCAGTCGAGGGAGGTTCATAAGGAACAATTTCCAGACAATGCCAGGGAAGAGAAAGACCAAAATAGAAAATAAAAGAGAGATTAATAATAATAGGGAACAAAGAGAGAGTTAAGGGAAAGACTGAATGCAACGAACCAAAAGGTTGCAAACAGGGAATTTTGAAAGAGGGGATTTCTAGATTAGACAAAAATGAAAAGAGGGGAAAGATTTTCGAAAAACCAAATTAAGTTCTCAACAGAAATTGGTAAATCAAAAGAGTAAACAGAAAAAGGGTTTTCATAAAAAGATAAAGGTAAAATGAAAAGAAAAGGTGTGAAAATAAGAGTTGGTTGGAAGGGATAAAGTTGCCTTGTGCTTGCTCTATCTTCATCTGGATATCCGTTCCAGGAAATCTGATAAGAACTTAGTCAAGCAGTATCTGTAGGCATCTTAATTTTATCAAGCAGAGAGAGTCCACAATGATGAGTTGGATCTTGAAATATATGAGGCTCAGGGTGGCTCAAAAATGAAGTAGACCAGTGAGGGAACTTTAGTTTATGATATTTTCTTTTCAAGAAGACAAAGGGCTTCTTAGACTTTGGATTCAACTTTGGTTTCGCACGGACAGATCCTCCGTAAGGACAAATTTTCAAAACTGTATTGGGCTTCATGCAAGCAGATGGATTATGTCTGTGTTTCCAAGAGGCTTGATTTAGCCTAACTGCAGCCTGTTCAGCAACAAGATTGCTGATTGCTTTTAAATCATCCGGACTAAGAAGATCAGGATTGATTTGATCTATAGGTACAGGCTCAGAGGATTTGAAAGAAGTAGGTTGGGGTCTTTGTGGTGAGGTTTCAGGTGATGAAGAAGAGTGAGAAAGAGGTGATAGAATTGAATCAAAAATTCTTGAAACAGGAACAAGAGATTGAATTTCCTGAGTTGGTGAGGAAGAGAGTGATGAATGATTGGATATGTGATCTGGTGAGTTATGAAGAACAGGTTGTGGTGAAGGGTGATATGGAGTGAAAATTAAATTGAAATTTCGAACAGATAAAGCAAGAAGATTTTCAGCATTTGAAATCTCATGGTGTAGAGGGCAATTATGGGAGGAATAGGATGATGAATTAGATGGTGAAGATGAAACAATCAGTGAAGAGGGTGAGGGTTCAGATGACTTAGGAGGTGATGCAGTAGTTTGTAAAGAAACTTGAACAGATTCAGCCAGCTTCGACCTTGTAGATCTTCTAACTGATGTAGCTACAACAGCAGCTTTCCTTTTGAGTTCCTTCCGAGGGGCAACAATAGGTTTTGCAATTATTTCCTTTTTCAAAACCTTTGAAATAGGTTGGTCATCATCATCATCAGATGCTTCTGAGATAACCAACTTCCTTTTTACTTGAAGCTTTGTTCTGACCTTGGGATTCATAGGTGCAGACACTTCTGTTGCTTCTGATTCACCAGACTCATCAGTTTTTTCTTCAGATTCTTCTGATGATTCCTTCTTCTTTTCATCTTCATCAGAATCGGGAATCTTTCCTGGAGGTCTCAGCTTCATCTGAGAGAGGGTTCTTTCATCAATGGCAGTAGCCATATCAACCTTTCCAGTGAGGGGAATGCCCTTGAGATTTAGCTGTTTGGTAATCAACATCCCGTAGGTGTATGAGGTTCTGATTTGGAGCTTTGCCATCCTCAACATATACTTGAAAATCAAGTCATTTATGTCAACCTTCATCAGATTCAGGAGATGGAATAGTGCAAATCTGTCCATCTTGTTGACATTGTCATGAGAACTTGTTCTTGGCAACACACAGTTTATCAGCAAGACATGTAGAAATCATTTGGATGAAATCATTTGCAAGTGTGGCTTTATCCACCGCTGAAGCAAAATATGTTGCGGCGGGTAGTTGTTGTGCACAAATCATTTGGATGAAACAACAATTGAATGACTATGGCATTAAGCTTAATACAGTACCTATCAAATGTGACAACACCAGTGCCATAAACCTCACAAAGAATCCTGTATATCACTCAAGAACTAAACACATTGAGATTAGGCATCACTTCATTAGAGATCATGTTCAAAAGGGTGATTGCACAGTAAAGTTTGTGGAAACATCTAAACAACTAGCTAATATCTTTACTAAACCCCTATCTAAAGAAAGTTTCTTTTTCATAAGAACTGAACTAGGAATTTTGGATCCATCATGCACAAATTGAAGTTTCATAACACCGTACTTTTTTAATCACTAACATGTTTATTAAGTGTGTAGACAGAGAGGTAATAATCGACTATATTAATTGATCATGCCAAGAAAAATTTTTCATTTCCCAAAACAGAGAAAGAATAATCGATTCGAGGAATCAATTAGGGAACCACTGGCCATTCAGAAAAATCAACAGAGAATATTCACAGGTGGCATGAGAATAAAAGTTTCTCATGTTTGGTACACGTTTTAAAAAACTATTCCCAGACATAAAAGATGCTTGGGAATAAAACTAGTGAGTGATGGTTAGTTTAACGCCCCGTTTTCTCGACTCATGTTAAGGAAGGGATTAAGTATGTTTAAAGGCTTAATCATATTTCTTAGCTGTTGATGAGCTTATGTTTCAAATTTGAGGTCAATCGGACTTCAAACGAGCTCAGAACGTGACAAAACATGCGAAAGACGGGTGCCGACAGCAGGGCCACGTTCAAACGTTGGAAGACCCAACGTTCAAGCGTGGGCACGCTTAAACGTTGGGTACTGGATGCTTGAGCGTACTAAGAAGTGGACACATGGACTTTTTTTTGACGCGTGGTGGAGACGTGGCTGTGCAGGAGGCCACGCTCTAGTGTGGGAGGACCTAAGACTAAAGCGTGGGCATGCTTGAGCGCGGGGAACCCAGCACTCTAGCGTGCTCAGCTAGCAGCAACCCCCTTTGTTCTTTTAAATGGAAAAATTTGAGAAATTTCATAAGTTTAGAACACAACACAGAGAGCTCGAGATAGGAAGAGAGAGAGAAAGCTTTGTTGAGGAAAATCCACCTGTCCGATCGCGATTCCGACTTTGATTCTGTGGTCAGGGTAACAAATACGTCAAGTATCGACTATCGATTCTTCGATAGGACTAAGGTAATGACCGAACCCCTAACTTGTCGACACAATGATATTGTCATTTCCTTCTTTTTTAATTCGAGCTCTGTTTGAAAATATGTTGCAAGATTAGGATTTATGACATTGTCGGGACTCTATCCATGTGTTAGGGCAAATTTTGGAGTCCGAGGAGACCCGAAGTGTACGAGGCAGCAAGTTAGAAGGAGGGAGCACGAGTTTCGAGATGTCGAGGAAGCTCACGACAATAGCCAAGGTGGTGAGAAAGTAATTGACATCATCGGGGAGGCAAGCATAGAAAAATAATTATATATGCATGTGTGTAGGGTTCCCCAGACCCTACTAGGATTGTCGAATAATTTACAACGGCTAAACCCTAATAAAATAATATTTTAATGTTTTCTCGGGTTTAGTGGTTGTAGGTTTATCGACTATAAGCCCAAACTCTAGGTTAGCAATTTTATGCTGATTGAGGTTGTCTGGATTGCTTGCTACTGTGTTTCTTGATTGATACCTAATGATATATGATCTTTGATAAGTTCAACATGTTTATATGAATATTAAATGTCTGTATATGTGAGTTGATGACTGGCTCATGATCTAATGAATATCTGTCTGTATGGTTGAGTTGAGGGTTAACACTGTGGTAATGCCTTGAGACAGTGGCTTTGAGGCCGGGGATGTATTGATAGTGTGATTTCACATCATAATTCTTGTACATTTATACATGCATTTTCATATAGTTTAGGCATATTTAAATTGATTTTTATTAGTTTTTACCTTGGAACGGGTGAGGCGGTTTCATGGTGTTGTTTTACAGGAATTTAAGGAAAAATGCTCAAGATTAGCTATGATGGAGCTTGGATGTAGACAGAGCTTGAAAAGTGAAGAGAATGACCCAAGCAGAGCCCATCACGGCCTAGCCGTGATGACCATCACGGTCGTGATTGAGCAATAATTGAGAAGAAAGAAGGCAAAAGTCAGAAGCTGTCACGGCCTAGCCGTGATGCCCATCACGGCCTTGGCAGGCTAATTGAGTCAGAACCCTCCTAGGCAGAATCTGTCACGGCCCAGCCGTAATGCCCTTCACGGCCGTGACAGACCAATTGGTGGAGGCAGAAGCTATCACGGTCTAGCCGTGACGAGTGTCACGGTCGTGACAAACATAAATTTGAAAGCGCGCCAAGGCAAAAAGCGTCACGGCTTGACCGTGATGGCCATCACGGCCGTGACGCGAATCCTGATCTATATAGAGGCACGTACAGAACAGAGAAAAACAGTTTTGAAAACCCTCAAACACTCTCTCTAAACCAGGGGCAGCTGCACAATGATTCCATGGAGTCTCTTCTCCTATTCGTCTCCATTTCTTTGATTTTGGCTATGATCATGAGTAGCTAAACTCCCATTGATGGGATTAGATGTAGCTATTTCTGAATTCTCCATGTATTTGACTTGATCTTGTAATACAGTTTTTGCTTCATTATGAGTGATTGATTTCCATGCTTAATGCTTGTTGTGGCGTGATCCCCCATAACTTGATTATTGTTTTGGTATGCAATTGGAAAATTCGTATTAGAACTAGAACTGAAATCAACTACCTAGTAAACCTTGTATCTAGGACTGGATTTAGTTTTATTAGCAATCGTGTAATCCCTAATCATCATACAAATTCATTAATCTAGGCCACCTAAGGAATTAGGGTCTATTAGTGGATTTAGGCTCTTGTCATCTTTGGAATCAGGGCTTGAGTAATCTAGTGGATTGATTGTCATATTTGAAGTAGAAACTGTTTATTAGTCATTTCATTGCATGGGGACGAAGTTTAGTGAACCTAATCCCAATATCTTTCATATATTTGAAGAATCCTTTTAACTGCCTTCCAAGTTTTCGACAGAAATTCTCAAAGAACTTTTCCTTTTATTTTGTTTGTTTTGGTCTTGATAATTAGTATAGAACTCCCTTCAATCCAAATATCCGCTTAGAAAGTAATTGATTCGGTATGTGCTAGTACTTGTCACAGTCCTCGTGGGAACGATAAAACGGTCTCACCACCGTATTACTTGTACGACTAGGTATACTTGCCTAGACTCGTCAACAAGTTTTTGACCCCGTTGCCGGGGATTGTGTTTCAATATTAGCATATCCATTTCGGTTTCTAATTTAAGGAAAAAAATATGTTTTTTTGTTATAATTTGTTTGCTGTCATATTTTTCTATTTTGTTTTGCTGTCATTTTTCTGGTTTGTTTGCTGTTTCTGTTTCCTGACATTTACTGCTAACACTCTTGGTTGCTAGACTGTTTGTGCATGCGAGGTATTACCCCGGCTGACCAACTCCTCTACGATCCTAAAATAGAAAGAACAGCTAGGGAGAATCAGAGGCAAGCAAGAGAGCAGAAACTGTTAGAACAACAAGAAGAAGAACAAGAGACTTCCACCTCTCAAGTTCATCCAGAAAGACTCAGGATGGCAGGTAATGGTGAAGGTGCTCCACCATGGAGGACATTGGGTGACTATGCCAATACAAATGTCAATCGGCATGTCACTAGCATAGTGAGGCCTCCAGTGAACTGCGCAAATTTTGAAATCAAGCCAGGTTTCATCAATATGGTTTCACAAAATCAATTTGCCGGGTTGGAGAAAGAAGATCCTAATAGTCATGTCTCCAACTTCCCGGAGTTGTGTGATACGATGAAGATAAACGGTGCTTCCGATGATG
Organism: Sophora flavescens; assembly: GCA_030762895.1. NCBI lineage: Eukaryota > Viridiplantae > Streptophyta > Magnoliopsida > Fabales > Fabaceae > Sophora > Sophora flavescens. The sequence continues at coordinate 144,279,748 of CM061068.1, read as the reverse complement.
CAATTCGCCTAAGGTTGTTTCCTTTCTCTCAAAGAGATAGAGCCAAGTCTTGGCTCCAATCTCACCCAAGGGGGAGCATCACTACATGGGATGACTTAGAGGCAAAATTTCTGGCAAGATTCTTCCCCACCTCAAGATTTGTGAAGACAAGGGGTGATATCATAAGCTTTTCTCAACAAGAAGGTGAGACTCTTCATGACGCATGGGACAGGTTCAAAGGCTTACTCCAAAGATGTCCAAATCATGGGTTTGATGATCTTACTCAAATTCAAACATTTTGCAATGGATTGAGGCCGTCAACCAGGTATATGTTGGATGCCTCAGCTGGAGGTTCCATGAACACAAAGACACCGGAGGAAGCACTGATTTTGATAGAGGCTATGGCATCTAATGACTATTTGATGCATCATGATCGGGGTCCCACATCAAGGAGGGGAGTGTTGGAGTTAGATTCACAAACCACACTTATGGCTCAAAATAAGCTCATGACACAACAACTGGAGTCCATCACCAAACAACTAGCTCAACTCCCACAACAACTCCAAACTATTCCAGGGACAACCATGCCACATCAACAGGTAATGAGATGTGATTTTTGTGGAGGAGATCATGATAATGGCAGATGTGAGGCACCACCTAGTTCCCATGAGGAAGCCAATTATATGGGGAACTATGGGCGTCAAGGCAACAACCAATACCCTAACAACTACAACCAAGGGTGGAGGAATCAAGCAAATTTTGGTTGGAAACAAGATGCCGGACAAGCAAGCAAGCCTCTTCCCACACAACCGCCTCAAGACCGGACTTCTATCTTGGAAAACACCCTCAATCAGTTCATACAAATGTCCATATCAAACCAGAAAAACACCGATGCTTCTATAAAGAACTTGGAGGTTCAAGTTGGACAGATTGCAAAGCAACTAGCGGAGCAATCTAGCAGCAGTTTTTCAGGTAATACTCAAACTAATCCTAAAGAGCATTGTAAGGCTATTGTTTTGAGGAGTGGTAAAAGTCTTGAGGAAGAGAGCGGTGAGACTTTGTTAAAAAATGAGAGAGTTGCTGAAAAAACAAAGGTGATTGCTGAAAAAACTGATTTGAATAAGGAAAAAGGCAAAGAGGTTGTAGTAGAGGAGGAAGAAAAAGTCAGTGAAAAAGACAAGAGGGGGAAGCTAGTGGATGAGAATTCAATTTTCAGGAGGACTAAAAGTCATATTTTGAAAGATGGAGACAAGCCTCAAGAGATCCCCTCTTATGTGAACTTGCTTTATCCTCATTTGAGCAAGAAAAAGGAGAAGGAAGAACAGTTTGCCAAGTTCCTTGACATCTTCAAGAGGTTACAGATTAACATACCCTTTGCTGAGGCACTAGAGAAGATGCCCACTTATGCAAAGTTCATGAAGGAGTTGCTCACGAAGAAAAGAAAGTTCAAAGAAGGAGAGACCGTTGCCTTGACAGAAGAGTGTAGTGCGATACTTCAGAGGAAGCTACTTCCAAAGCTTAAAGATCCTGGTAGTTTTACAATCCCTTGCACTATTGGGAGTGTTGCTATCGGGAAGGCCTTGTGTGACTTGGGAGCGAGTATCATTTTGATGCCTCTTTCAATCTTGAACAAGCTTGGAGGTGGTGAGGTGAAGCCAACAAGGATGGCATTGCAACTAGCCGATAGATCAATCAAGCGTCCTTATGGTATTTTGGAAGATGTCTTGGTTAAAGTGGACAAGTTTATCTTCCCAGCGGATTTTGTGATACTAGACATGGAGGAGGATGCAGAAGTTCCACTTATATTGGGGAGACCTTTTCTAGCAACTGGTCGTTCTTTGATAGATGTACAAAAGGGCCAACTTCGACTCAGAGTGCAAGATGAAGAGGTCACTTTTAATGTATTTGAAGCTATGCATCGCCCGAGTGATGAAGAGAATTGTTTCCGCATGGACCTTGTGGAAGTAGTGGCTAAAGAAGCCTTTGCACAGCAGCACCATTCCTCTACTCTTGAGAAGGTAATTGTGAATTCTATTGAAAATTTTGATGAGGAAGAGGAGAAGGAAATAGAATACTGTTTGTGTGATCTGGAAGCTCAACCCAAGCAACTTGCTGTCAACCCTAAGAAAGAAGAGCTTAAAAAGGATGAAGTCCAGGAGAAGCTCGAGTTAGAGCTTAAGCCTCTACCTCCCCACTTGAAGTATGTATTTCTTGGTGAGAATGATGAAGACCCTGTCATAGTGAGCAATTTATTGTCCAAATTGGAAGAGGAGAAACTTGTAAGGGTGCTTCGAGAGCACAAAACAGCTATTGGATGGTCCATCTCAGATTTGAAAGGTATTAGCCCCATGTTTTGTATGCACAAGATCATGATGGAGGCTGAATTTAAACCGGTGGTCCAACCGCAAAGGAGGCTCAATCCTACAATGAAAGAAGTGGTAAGGAAGGAGGTGCTGAAACTCCTTGAAGCTGGAATGATCTACCCGATTTCCAATAGTGCTTGGGTGAGTCCGGTACAAGTGGTTCCAAAGAAAGGTGGCATGATCGTCGTGCACAATGAAAAGAATGAGTTGATCCCAACTAGAACGATCATCGGTTGGCGAATGTGTATAGATTATCGGAAGCTAAACCAAGCTACTAGGAAGGATCACTTCCCACTTCCATTCATGGACCAGATGTTGGAGAGGTTGGCCGGGCAAGCTTACTATTGTTTCTTAGATGGTTATTCGGGTTATAACCAAATTGCGGTTAACCAGGAAGACCAAGAGAAAACTGCCTTCACATGCCCTTTTGGAGTTTTTGCCTATCGGAAGATGCATTTCGGTCATTGAAATGCGCCTGCGACATTTCAAAGGTGCATTCTTTCCATTTTCTCTGATATGGTAGAAAAATACATTGAAGTTTTCATGGATGATTTTTCTGTTTTCGGTTCCTATTATGATAGTTGTTTGTCTAACCTTGCTGCTGTGTTAAAGAGGTGCATGGACACCAATTTAGTCTTAAATTGGGAGAAGTGTCATTTTATGGTGCAGGAAGGCATTGTGCTTGGGAACAAAATTTCGGCTAAGGGGATCGAAGTGGATAAATCCAAGATTGATGTGATTGAGAAACTACCTCCACCAGTGAATGTCAAGGGTGTGAGGAGTTTTCTTGGGCATGCAGGCTTTTACCGGCGGTTCATCCAAGACTTCTCAAAGATAGCCAAGCCATTGTGTGCCCTTTTGAACAAGGACACTCCATTTGTATTTGATACTGCTTGTCTTACCTCTTTTCAAATTTTGAAAGACAAGTTGATCAATGCTCCCATTCTTGTTGCACCCAACTGGGAGTCACCATTTGAATTAATGTGTGATGCCAGTGACTACGCAGTTGGGGCAGTTTTGGGACAGCGAAAGGAAATTTTTTTCCATGTCATTCACTATGCTAGCAAGGTTCTCAATGAGAACCAAGTAAATTATGCAACAACTGAAAAAGAGTTGCTAGCCATAGTGTTTGCATTGGAAAAATTTCGTTCCTACTTAATTGGTTCACAAGTCACTGTTTTTATTGATCATGCTGCAATTAAATATTTGTTGACTAAGTTAGATTCTAAACCAAGACTCATAAGGTGGATTCTATTGTTGCAAGAGTTTGACTTAGTCATCAAGGACAAAAAGGGCAGCGAGAATGTGGTGGCTGACCACTTATCTCGGTTAGTGAATGAAGAGGTGGCTGCAAAAGAGAAGGACATTTGGGATGAGTTCTCGGATGATGCCTTACTTCTGGTGCATGAAAGACCATGGTTTGCCGACATGGCAAATTTTAAGGCAGCCAATATTGTCCCAGAGCACCTCACTTGGCAACAAAAGAAGAAGTTCTTCCGGGATGCCAACCATTTCATGTGGGATGATCCATTTCTGTTCAAGGTTGGACCGTATGGCTTGTGGAGGAGGTGCGTTAGTCAAGAGGAAGCAAGGAAAATTTTGTGGCATTGCCATAACTCTCCATATGGTGGACATTACAATGGGGATAGGATAACTGCAAAGGTCCTCCAATCTGGGCTCTTTTGGCCCTCAATCTTCAAGGACTCTTACAATCATGTGAAGAGTTGTGACAAGTGCCAAAGGACCGGGAACATTTCAAAAAGGGATGAGATGCCACTGTAGAACATATTGGAGGTTAAGGTATTTGATTGCTGGGGCATAGACTTTATGGGTCCACTTCCACCTTCATTCTTCAATCAATATATCTTGGTGGCGGTGGACTATGTTTCCAAATGGGTGGAGGCCATTGCAACACAGAAGAATGATGCCCAGACAGTGATTAAATTCATCAAGAAGAACATCTTTGCCCGGTTCGGTGTCCCAAGGGTCCTTATAAGTGATGGGGGATCTCACTTTTGCAACTCACAACTGAGAATTGTGTTGACCAAGTATGATGTGAGGCATAAGGTGGCATCCCCATATCATCCGCAAACAAATGGGCAGGCGGAGGTCTCCAACCGGGAGATTAAGAAAATTCTGGAAAAGACTGTGGCCGTTTCAAGAAGAGATTGGGCAAGGAAGCTTGACGATGCCTTGTGGGCTTACCGGACTGCACTGAAAACTTCTGTGGGGTTATCTCCGTTTTAGATGGTCTATGGGAAGGCATGTCATCTACCTGTCGAGTTGGAGCATCGAGCCTTTTTAGCATTGAAGTTCTTGAATTTTGATGCCACTCTGGCAGGTGAGAAAAGAGTCAATCAGCTGCATGAATTAGAGGAAATGCGCCGTAATGCATATGAGAATGCAGTCATTTACAAGCAACGAGTCAAGACCTACCATGACAAGAAGATCGTGATGAAAACATTTCAGCCGGGACAACAAGTTCTATTATTCAATTCCCGGCTGAGATTGTTTCCGGGCAAGTTGAAGTCTAAGTGGTCGGGACTGTTCATTGTCCAAGAAGTCTCACCTCATGGAGCTGTAGAAGTGGAGGATCCTACTTCAAAAAGGACCTTCAAAGTCAATGGCCAAAGGCTCAAGGCCTACTTGGGTGGTGACATCGAGAGATTGATCTCAGATGTGCGCCTTCATGATCCTTGAGATCACCTACCCGTCAAGCTAGTGACGTTAAAGAAGCGCTTCTTGGGAGGCAACCCAAGTTTTCTTTTCCTTTCCCCTTTGTTTTTCAATTTCACTCTTGAATAATTTGAGAAGATCAAGAGTTTTCTTTTACTAATAAATTTGCCAAGTGTTTTCAGGGTAAGAAGGAAGGAGATGCAAAAAGGGCAAGGACAAGCATAGTCAGTAGCCATCACGCCCAGGCCGTTGCACTGGTCACGACCATGATGAGCTAAACGTGGCCGTGATCCCGATCATGGGAATGATGAGGGAGCCCTGAAGATCAGAGAGCATCACGACCTGGCCGTGATGGAGCTCACGACCGTGACAGGCTACCCTTGTGGACAAGAATGCATCACGGCCTGCCCGTGATAAGTATCACGGCCGTGACCCAATTTTCACTCAATTCCTTCTGACTAGGCATGTGAGCCAGCACCCGCTACCGCCTCGGTAAGTCGTTCCAATTTTCCTTTCCTCTCTCCAACTTGATTATTTACATTGGGGACAATGTAAGTTTTTAAGCTTGGGGTAGGGGTACTTTTGCATACTTTTGCATTTTGCATGTTGCATTCATATAGGCGTAGTTTGCATGATCACATGATCAGATTACCGACCCTCGCTTAGATCTTGCATCTAATTATGAGAACTAAGTACCAAATAAATTGAGATAGTGAACTGTTGAACCCAATTTTCTATTCTTGTGATAAGGCTGCAAATGAAAATGCTTGAAATGATCTGTGATAGTTGATAATTAGCATGTGGTTTCGTAGATTTGTGTTTCTCATTGATTCTTGAACTACAAAATGTGAGATTTTGAGCCAAAAAGGGGTACTCACAAAATCTACCCCATTCTTTGTGATAGAGTGTTATTCCTCTTGGTTTGTATTCTTTAGAACTTGACTTGAAACCGTTTTAAAGCTTAAAAATTTTCGAAAATATTTTTGAAAATGATTGAGGCATTAGGTATTTTTCCGGCCTTCTGAGCTTTGATTGACTAAATGCTGCCCCCTTAGTTGCCCAATTTTGAGCCTGAAAGAATAAAATACTTTTCTTGGTACCTTGAAATACTTTGATAAATGATGATTGATAGGTGACCTTCTAAAGTATTGCACAAACGGTAAAAAGGTAGTTAAAAAAAGTATGCGATATTAAAATCAGAAAAATGTTTCTCTTGAGCTGAAAAATCTCCCCTTCTCCAAATAAAAGAAAAAAATAAAAGAAAAATAAATATAAATAGAGAAGGGGATGACAAAAAGAAATGAGAAATAAAAGAAAAAGAAAGAAAGGAAGGTGGAAAAATGAATCAAAACTCAAAAAAGGTATTTTAGAAGGTCATGCTTTGCAATGCTTGATAGTTTGTATAGCCTTTTGAAATTTCCTTTTCTTGATTTCCCCACCTAACGATTAATCCCATGGCCCCGTTACAACCAAAGCAAAAGACCTCTTGATTCTTAATTGTTTTCATTAATAAAGTAGAGATTTGGTTGATAGTCAAGTCTATGGTAGAATTCATTCCTTGAGGAAAATGGAGCGAATTGTCTTATATTCCTAACACTTGAGTGAGGTGAGAAAGAATGCCAAGCAAATGAACAAGCATGGGGTGATCTTCAGGTGAGAAAGAGAGCCCTAATCAGTGAGAATTGAGTCTAAGAAACCTAAGCCTCTAATTGGACTTGAAACTGATTGTCTCTTGCTGAATTATTTGAGATGCCTGTTACTTGGATTATTTACTCGGGTTCTTAGTTCACTATCCATGTTCTGATCATTTATCTCTTATGGCCTTAGTAATTGCTTGAGGACAAGCAAATGAATAAGCTTGGGGTGATTTGATAGTGTGATTTCACATCATAATTCTTGTACATTTATACATGCATTTTCATATAGTTTAGGCATCTTTAAATTGATTTTTATTAGTTTTTACCTTGGAACGGGTGAGGCGGTTTCTTGGTGTTGTTTTGCAGGAATTTAAGGAAAAATGCTCACGATTAGCTATGATGGAGCTTGGATGAAGACATAGCTTGAAAAGTGAAGAAAATGACCCAAGCAGAGCCGATCACGGCCTAGCCGTGATGACCATCACGGCCGTGATCGAGCAATAATTGAGAAGAAAGAAGGCAAAAGCCAGAAGCTGTCACGGCCTAGCCGTGATGCCCATCACGACCGTGGCAGGTTAATTGAGTCAGAACCCTCCTAGGCAGAATCTGTCACGGCCCAACCGGGATGCCCATCACGGCCGTGACAGACCAATGGGTGGAGGCAGAAACTATCACGGCCTAGCCATGACGAGTGTCACGGCCGTGACAAACATAAATTTGAAAGCGCGCCAAGGCAGAAAGCGTCACGGACGTGACGCGAATCCTGATCTATATAGAGGCACGGGAAGAACAGAGAAAAACAGTTTTGAAAACCCTCAAACACTCTCTCTGAACCAGGGGCAGCTGCACAAGGATTCCATGGAGTCTCTTCTCCTCTTCATCTCTATTTCTATGATTTTGGCTATGATCATGAGTAGCTAAACTCCCATTGTTGGGATTAGATGTAGCTATTTCTGAATTCTCCATGTATTTGACTTGATCTTGTAATGCAGTTTTTGCTTCATTATGAGTGATTGATTTCCATGCTTAATGCTTGTTGTGGCGTGATCCCCCATAACTTGATCATTGTTTTGGTATGCAATTGGAAAATTCGTATTAGAACTAGAACTGAAATCAACCACCTAGTAAACCTTGTATCTAGGAATGGATTTAGGTTTATTAGCAATCGTGTAATCCCTAATCATCATGCAAATTCATTAATCTAGGCCACCTAAGGAATTAGGGTCTATTAGTGGATTTAGGCTCTTGTCATCTGAGGAATCAGGGCTTGAGTAATCTAGTGGATTGATTGTCATATTTGAAGTAGAAACTATTTATCAGTCATTTCATTGCATGGGGATGAAGTTTACTGAACCTAATCCCAACATCTTTCATATATTTGAAGAATCCTTTTAACTGCCTTCCAAGTGTTCGACAGAAATTCTCAAATAACTTTTCCTTTTATTTTGTTTGTTTTGGTCATGATAATTAGTATAGAACTCCCTTCAATCCAAATATCCGCTTAGATAGTAATTGATTCGGTACGTGCTAGTACTTGTCACAGTCCTCGTGGGAACGATAAAACGGTCTCACCACCGTATTACTTGTACGACTAGGTATACTTGCCTAGACCCGTCAACATGTATGGGCATCTGTTGTGAGAGCGTGAATGTGTAAGAAGGTTTCGATGTTAACCATAGCGATGTTTGTTGCATTGCATTCTACGAAAGTGGCGAGGCGTATGACCGAGAGTCATACGAGGTTAGTTGTACTCGAGTGCGACTACAGATTGCGGAGGGGCCAGTCTGTGAAAAGACCTTGGGGAAGTAAGAATTAGACTTGGGAGGCTCAAAGTGACCATTAGGTAGCTCCTAATGTGTAGTGTACCCCGGTATAGCCTGGTTTTCCCGACTTTACCTCTAATGGAGTTGAGCTCATAGAGGGATGCATTCTTATGGGTCACGGCAAACGAAATGGTTACTTGGACAAACTAACTGACTTTTCTCCGAGCAAACGAGGCTCGGTAAGGAGAATGACTTGGAAGTTGAGAGATATCGGCCGACATGCATAGGAGTGAGACTCCTTAGAGGACTATCTAAGAGTGAATATCGAGGATGTACTATGTTGGAGTGACTCGGGAGATGTTTGATTTCAACTTGATGTATGTGTTATATGTATATATGATTATTTGTTCTATGTGTCCCCACCCCATTTTATGATTATGTCAGCATTTCTTATTTCCCTCCATCCCTCTATGTTTCTTTGTACGTATATCCGTTAGATGAGCAGCACTAGTAGGACGACAATAGCAGTGGACTGGGGTTACCAATCAAGGCATTATCTCCAGAAGATCCCTCCTAGGATCTCGATCCTCGAGGATGTTGAGATCGTCTATCATGACGATCGTGGATGGCAGGTCGACCATTCACGATTTTTCATGACGTGCGTTGGCCTGGTGAGTTTCTACATGCGGATGGGAGATGTCCTTACTTTCACTTGGATGGCCCGTATCGGATCTCGCAGAGGTTACCTTTCCAAGAAATGTGGTTTCCACCTCGTCGGAGGGAGTTCCCTGATGATATATGGAATATGGTGGACCGCTTAGAGGCGAGGAGTCGCGTTGATATAGTGCAAAGGGGTCGGAGGCAGTGGAGCGTGCAGACGATGTACCATTATCGTCGTTGTCGTGTGGTTATGAGTAACGACGAGTCGGTTTGGGAGTCGAGGATCCGGTACGTCAAAGTCTACCGACGCCACTATGGAGAGGGAAAAGGTAGTTCCAGGCGCTGTATCAGTTGTAATATGGCTTTGCAGGACGTGCCTGTTAGTTTGTGAGCCTTTGTGAGCTTTATTTTGCATTCTGATGTATTTTGAGAGGCGGGCAGGGTATCATAGGACTTTCTTTGTTCTATGACCAGTTTATATATGTATCTTTTATCTTTCAGGTGTCTGTATAGTTTTTGTAGATTTAGAGTCCCTCTGTTGGGATCCATTGTACTCGGATGACAGTCTGTATATATTATGTATATATATGTGTGCTGTGTGTTTTCCGTTGTGTAAGATTTATGTTTTAAACTTTTAATTTTCCACTTCCGAGTAAATAAAATTTTTCACCTGTAATAATCGTGTTAACATTAATTACGGATTAAGGCTTAGTTAATTAGAGTTTTCTTTAGTGGGACATCGGGGGTGTCTCATTTGGTGGTATCAGGGTAGTTTGGCTCTAAACCGGACTATGGGGTAGGGTGAGTACCGACACTATTAGTTGGATCCTCGTTGGATGTCAGCTATGCTTATAATTGGTAGAGTGTATGATGTGCAAGTTATCCTTACTGTATGAGAATAACTGTTAAGTATTTATAAGATATGTAAAGTAATATATTGTTTATATGGCCTTACATATCTTATGAATAAAATAGTTAATGATTTCTTAAACAGGAAATTAGAATGACTCGTGGTAATGGAATAAGAGGAAGGGGTGGCAGGAATGGACGAGGTATAGCCATCGATGTACCCGGAAGTTCATCAGGGACCAATAATGGCGATGATGTCAATGATAAAATGCGATTAATGAGGTAGCTAGCTACTGCTATACTACAACAAATGTAACACCCCATTTTTCATAAATAAGCTTAATGCATTTATATATATTATATATATGTTTGCATATGCTTGTAAGGTTGTTTATGATGTCTAAGATCTTGTTTGGGAAAGTTTAGCCTTTGAAAGGTTCAACCCTTTTAGAGTCCTAGTAACCTGTTTCACCGTTTTGGCCGTATCTTGAGTTCTAGATGTCCGATCGAGGTGATATTTCTGGCGTTAGAAAGATAAGAGAAATATCTACAAGTCTTGTGTAAAGTGTTTTCTTCAATTAGGCATTTTAGGCCTCGCCCCACGAGCATTTGTTCGCCCTGCGAACGTGACTGACAGTTTTTGGTACTCTCGAGTTCGCCTCGTAAAAAGTGGTTCACCCCGCGAATTGATGTGCACCAGAAACATGTTTTTGGGCTTCTAAACAGCTACTAATGACCCAAACTCATGTATATACCATTAGACTCGACCTAAATCTAGTTTACACGACCCCAACACTCAGAAAACTGCCTCCCTCCTTCCTCTTTGAATCCTTATGGTTTTTCTCCCTAAAACTTTCTCTAGGGAACCCATTCTTGCACCGTTCTTCACTGCTTCTTGATAGGAGAACATCGCTACGAATAGGGGTTCGTTGTGCTTGATGTTTGGAACTTTTGAAACGGTAAAATTAGTGCACCTTGTCCCTTGTGTTCTTTCTTTCAAGTTCTTGATCTTTTCCTTCTGGTTTATTGATCTTAGAGTTGAACCAAAGTGTCTCCTTGTCGATCTTGACTTTGTAGACAAGCGCTTATGAGACGGGAGCCAAGTGGATCTTCTTTATCTCTTTTGAATCTTGATCTCTATTCCAGGTATGGGGAGAAGGGTAGTGTATATCATAGGCATTGGGGGTAGTGTAAGGTAAAAGGGTTCTCATAACCCCGGTTTGCTATGTTTGATGATATGATTAACTTGTTGGTTTAATTTGTTGTGATAACATGTTTGATTATTGTTTTACATGCCTATGTTCATAGTACGTTTTTGATGGTTACGTTGTTACTGCTAATATGAACATGATGTTATGATGATGATTGTTGGCTTTGGCTATGTTATATGATAACATGTTGGTTGTTGGAATACCATGATTATATGTTTATAATTATGAGTGATTGTTTTATGTGGGATATATTGATATATGTATCATTATTGTTGTTGAACACGTTGACTGAGTTGGTTGATATTATACCATGAATATGTTGATTAAGGTAACACATTGATAAAGGCCCTAATTGGTTAATTTAGTACCCCTAATTGATATAGTAACTAAGGATTAATTACTTAAGGTTGTTAACTAATTATGAATTGTTAGTGGAAGGTGAGTTTTGATGCGAATGGATTATTCCAAGGACCCTAGTTTCTGATTTGAGAGTGTTTAGAGAGTTTTCACCCAAGAATTAAGCTATGTTTCAAGCCCAGATAAGTACTGTTGTGCATTGAGCACGATCGTGCTGAACAAGGAGCACGACCGTGCTCCCAGTTTGAATTCTGGAAAATGGTCGCGCAGTTAGCATGACAGTGTAGCAGAGGAGCACGATCGTGCTGCATGAGCAAGACCGTTCCTAATAAAGAGCATGTCTGTGCTCCACTTAAGTGGAAGCACGACCGTGCTAGGGACAAGCACGCTCGTGCATCCCCTCCTGATCAAAAACCGAATTAAAGGAAATTAAGGGGTTTTGACCCCAATTATCCCCAGTAGTGATGTAACAATGTAATAACCGAATAAAGGAACTTAGATAACTTGGTTAATGATTACTAAGAGGATTATAAAGATGAGTTAGTTAAGTCGGTGCCTAACAGGTTACCGCACATTGTTAGGCTTTGGTACTTTTTGACCAAAGTGGTCTCGATGCTTTATGGTCGAGGTGTTGTTAAGTTGGACCTTGGTGCTTTTTGGCCCAGAGGGACTTGACCCCATGGTTTGGGTCTAAGGTGTTGATGTTGATGTTGGTGATATGTCTTGCGTGCTTTTAGGCCCAAGCAAAGGAGGTGGTTACCTTGTTTGTTGTTGTGCCATTTGCATAGAGCATTGAAGTTGATGTTGAGGGGGATGTTTAACATAGGGGCGGTCGTCCTGTTATGATGATCTGGCCCAAGTCTCGGGTGGTTCACCCATGGTTTGGTGAACCGTGCGCCCCCGAGGTGCGTATCCGGTTATGATGCACGGCTATCCATGGGGTTCACTGGTCGGTGAACTGCCGGTGTTGGTGCTGATATGACCAATACGGATATGTAACTCCGAAGTTGACATCCTGAGTTAGTTGGATCCACATGTATAGATGGAGTAGCGGAGTAGTGTTGCGTTGCATCGCATAGCATACTTGTTGTTTTTGATGATGATGTATGTTGATATGTATGCTGATGTATGTTACGATGCCATGCTATATGTTATACCTTACTTCCTATCTCCATGCCGTATATGTTTACAAGATTCTTACTCCCTGTTGTTTGTTGTTTGTTTGGCCTGATCGGCACCTTGCAAAGAATGGCGAGCAGTCAGGATAGGAGTGACTCTGAGGAGCCACCACTCATAGTTAGGGTTTTTTCCCTTTCAGTTAGTTTGTTAGTTTCAATTGTATTCCATGGATGTTTTCCGGAACGGTTATACCACATCTGAGTTATGACATTAGGGTTGTGTTTTCTTTATGGTTTTTGTTTATGTTTTAACTATTTGAACTTGTTTTATATTCCGCGATTTTGAGAACTAGTTCATGTGGGATCTTCTTACCCATGTACAAATGCTTTTATTAAATGTGGATGCATGATTTATTTTAATTTTCCATATATATATATATATTTATGTTTTATAACATGCGGGGTAGCAAGGTGTCACATTTAGTGGTATCAAAGCAGGTCGGCCATGTCCAGACGTGGTATGAGTCTATCGTGAGTCTGTTGTGTGCTCATGTTTGAATTGTCTATATTTATATAGGCAATGTTACGTGGTACTAAGTACCTATAGCTTCGCTTTGGCTTGACTTACTGCATTTGGTGGTTTGTCTTGTGTTTAGGAAGACCGTTCTATTATCATTTGATAGTAAGAACTCTACAGGTTATCTTGTGCGCTTACCTTTTAAAAATCTCTCGACGTTATTCTCGGCATGGACTGGGTATCTTCCAACCACGTCCTTCTAAACTGTTTTGATAAAACCTTGATTTTTGGAACTCCAACGGAATCTAGGAATCCGGACCTTTTCTCTGCCATCCAAGTTCAAGCTTCGATGTGAAACGAAGCTTAGGTATACATGATGTTAGCTTCCCTGGAAGTAGAGAGCAGCCCTCCTGATGTCGCCAGCTTGCCTGTTGTGCGAGATTTTCCTGAAGTGTCCCTAGGGGATGTTTATAACTTACCCCCAGGGAGAGATGTTGAGTTTAGCATAGACTTAGTGTCTGGCACCGGGCCAATCTCCATAGAACCCTATAGAATGTCTCCTCTTGAGCTTGCCAAGTTGAAGGAACAGTTGGAGGACCTGATGAAGAAGATTTTCATTAGGCCTAGTGTGTCTCCGTGGGGAACACTTGTGTTGTTGGTAAAGAAGAAGGATGGTAGTATGAGGTTGTGTGTCGACTACTGACAACTCAACAAGGTGACCATAAGGAATCGGTAACCCCTCCTTAGGATTGATGATCTTATGGACCAGTTGATGGGCACTACGTCTTTTCAAAGATAGATTTGAGGTCAGGGTACCATCAGATTCGGGTTAACTCTGAGGACATCCCGAAGATAGCGTTTAGATCGCGATATGGTCACTATGGGTACTTGGTTATGCCCTTTGGTGTGACCAATGCTCCTGCGGTCTTCATGGACTACATGAACAAGGCCTTTCACCCTTACTTGGATAAGTTTTTGGTGGTGTTCATAGATGACATCTTAGTGTACTCCAAGAGCAAGGAGGAACATGAGGAACACCCGAGGGTTGTCTTGCAGATCCTTAAGGAAAAGCAGTTGTACGCTAAGTTGTCTAAGTGTGAGTTCTGGTTAGAGGACGTGAGCTTCTTAGGACCAGTCATCTCTAAGGGTGGCATAGCAGTAGACTCAGCTAAGGTAAAGACGATGCTCCAGTGGAAAGCGCCGAAGTCAGTGACCGAGATTTGGAGTTTCTTGGGGTTAGCCGGTTCTATATGCAGTTTATAGAAGGTTTCTCTAAGATGGCTTTACCCTTAACCTGTCTCATCAAGAAGGGACAATTATTTGTGTGGGACTCTTAGTGTGAAGAGAATTTCCAAACCCTTAAGGATAGGTTGACATCAGCACCAGTGTTAGTTTTGCCAGATCCTGGTGGACCCTTTGTAGTTACTGCAATGCTTCTAAGCAGGGGTTAGGTGGTGTGTTGATGCAGAATGGTAAGATAGTTGCTTATGCCTCTAGGCAGTTGAAACCACATGAGAAGACCTACCCCACCCATGACCTAGAGTTGGGGGCTGTGGTATTTGCCTTAATAATCTAGAGGCATTACCTGTACGGAGCGAGGTTTGAGGTTTTTAGTGATCACAAGAGTTTGAGGTATCTCTTTGATCAAAAGGAGTTGAATATGAGGCAGCATAGGTGGATGGAGTTCTTAAAGTATTATGACTTCGAGCTGACCTATCACCTAGGAAAGGCCAATGTGGTGGCCGATGCCTTAAGTATGAAAACCCTGCATATCTCCGCTTTGATGGTTAAGGAGATTGATCTGATTGAGGAGTTTAGAGACCTTAGTCTAGCTTGTGAGTTTAAACCTAAGAGTATTAGGCTTGGAACCTTGAAGTTTACCGACAGCTTGATGGATCAGATTAGAGAGGGTCAGAAGTTAGATGAGTTTCTTTTAGATCAGAGAGAGTTGTTTGATCAGGGTAGAGATCTTAGTTTCAAGAATGGAAGTGATGGAGTCTTGAGGTTTAGGGATAGGGTGTGCATACCAGATGTTTTTGAGCTTAGGAAGTTGATCCTTGAGGAAGGACATAGGAGTGGTTTGAATGTGCACCTTGGTGCCACTAAGATGTATCAGGACCTTAAGAGGACGTTTTGGTGGCCTAGGATGAAAAGGATGTGGCTGAGTTTGTGTATGCGTGCCTAGTTTGTCAGATGGCCAAGATGGAACACCAAAAGCCTTTAGGTAAGTTGCAGTCGTTGAGTAAGGATTAGATGATTAGTTGCTAATAGGAAGGGCGTCAAGGACAAATAAATGAGTGGTTTGGTGGTTACTGTAAGAAGGATCTTTAATAGAGACGAGATGGCAATTATGTTGCACGGACATAGTTGCACTCGAGCCCCTGTCGGAGACCCTAGTAGAGAGAGATTGACTCGTGGAATTATTATTGCTTGAGTTATTGTGCTGGACAGGTAGGAGGAACTGATCACCCCAATTACTCGTCGCCGGTAGGTGAAGTAACGATAATTGTTATGAGCTTTATGTCAGTGAGGTTAGTGGCCTTAGTCATTTAGACACTAATCGAGTAGAGACTAGTCACTTAGAAAGTAGACTCATGGTGGCCATGGGCAAGAGTGTTAAGTTTGCAACCATAGATCTTCAAAATTTAGACTTCTAATCCGTGACTAGTGTATATGTTCCCTAAGAGGAGATGCCTATTTAAGGAGTAACTAGATGGAAAGATCAGGCTGGTTCGGGAAAAGATGGGAGTTGCACATAGTAGGGAAATGAGCTACCATGATAAAAGGAGGAAGGCGTTCGAATTCCAGGAAGGCGATCATGTATCCTTGAGAGTTACCCCAACGACTGCGGTTAGAAGAGCGATGAAAGCAAGCAAGTCATCTGTTATCAGGAGATCCGAGTCTTTCTACCTTGGTGAACAAGTGCAGGAATCAGAGTGTGCAGCGAAAGCATAGTGGAGCTGGACCTCTAAGTCCATGGACACAACCTAAGGTATGCACCTAAGTGGTGAAAGTTTAAACAGTTAAGCAGATAGAAATTTCGAGGACGAAATTTTTATAAGGGGGTCGAATTGTAACACCCCGTTTTTCATAAATAAGTTTAATGCATATATATATATATATATATATATATATATATATATATATATATATATATATATATATATATATATATATATATGCATATGCTTGTTATGTTGTTTATGATGTCTAAGTTCATGTTTGATAAAGTTTAGCCTTAGAAAGGTTCAACCATTTTAGAGTCCTAGTAACATGTTTCACCGTTTTGGCCATATCTTGAGTTCTAGATGTCCGATCGAGGTGATCTTTGTGGTGTTGGAAAGATAAGAGAATTATATACAAGTATTATGTCAAGTGTTTTGTTCATTTCGGCTTTTAGGCCTCACCCCACGAGCATTTGTTAGCCCTGTGAACCCGACAGACAATTTTTGGTACTCTCGGGTTCGCCCCGAGAAAAGTGGTTCGCCCTGTGAATCGACGTGCACCAGAAACGTGTTTTTGGGCTTCTAAACAGCTCCTAATGACCCAAACTCATATATATACCATTAGAATCGCCCTAAACCTAGTTTACACGACCCCAACACTCAGAAAACTACCTCCCTCCTTCCTCTTTGAATCCTTATGGTTTTTCTCCCTAAAACTCTCTCTAGGAAACCCGTTCTTGCACCGTTCTTCACTACTTCTTGATAGGAGAACATCGCTACGAATAGGGGTTCACCGTGGTTCTTGAAACGGTAAAATTCGTGCACCTTGTCCCTTGTGTTCTTTTTTTCAAGTTCTTGATCTTTTCCTTCTGATTTCTTGATCTTAGAGTTGAACCAAAGTGTCTCCTTGTCGTTCTTGACGTTGTAGACAAGCGCTTGTGAGACCGGACCCAAGTGGATCTTCTTTATCTCTTTTGAATCGTGATCTCTATTCCGGGTATGGGGAGAAGGGTAGTGTATATCATAGGCATTGGGGGTAGTGTAAGGTAAAGGGGTTCTCATAACCCCGGTTTGCTATGTTTGATGATATGATTAACTTGTTAGTATAATTTGTTATGATAACATGTTTGATTATTGTTTTACATGCCTATGTTCATTGTATGTTCTTGATAGTTACGCTGTTACTACTAATATGAACATGATGTTATGATGATGATTGTTGGCTTTGGCTATGTTATATGATAACATGTTGGTTGTTGGAATACCATGATTATATGTTTATAATTATGAGTGATTGTTTTATGTGGGATATAATGATATGTATATCATTATTGTTGTTGAACACGTTGACTGAGTTGGTTGATTTTATACCATGAATATGTTGATTAAGGTAACACGTTGATAAAGGCCCTACTTGGTTAATTTAGGACCCCTAATTGATATAGTAACTACGGATTAATTACTTAAGGTTGTTAACTAATTATGAACTGTTTGTGGAAGGTGAGTTTTGATGCGAATGGATTATTCCAAGGACCCTAGGTTCTGATTTGAGAGTGTTTAGAGAGTTTTCACCCAAGAATTAAGCTTTGTTTCGTGCCCAGATAAGTACTGTTGTGCATTGAGCACGACCGTGCTGAACAGGGAGCACGACCTTGCTCGCAGTTTAAATTCTGGAAAATGGCCGCGCAGTTAGCATGATAGTGTAGCAGAGGAGCACGACCGTGCTGCATGAGCAAGACCGTGCCTAATAAAGAGCACGTCCGTGATCCACATAAGTGGAAGCACGACCGTGCTAGGGACAAGCACGCCCGTGCATCCCCTCCTGATCAGAAACCAAATTAAAGGAAATTAAGGGTTTTTAACCCCAATTATCCCCAGTAGTGATGTAACAATGTAATAACCGAATAAAGGAACTTAGATAACTTGGTTAATGATTACTAAGAGGATTATAAAGATGAGTTGGTTAAGTCGGTGCCTAACAGGTTACCGCACATTGTTAGGCTTTGGTACTTTTTGACCAAAGTGGTCTCGATGCTTTATGGTCGAGGTGTTGTTAAGTTGGACCTTGGTGCTTTTTGGCCAAGGTGGCCTTGACCCCATGGTTTGGGTCTAAGGTGTTGATGTTGATGTTGGTGATAAGTCTTGCGTGCTTTTAGGCCCAAGCAAAAGAGGTGGTTGCCTTGTTTGTTGTTGTGCCATTTGCATAGAGCAATGAAGTTGATGTTGAGGGGGATGTTTAACATATGGGCGGTCGTCCTTTTATGATGATATGGCCCAAGTCTCGGGTGGTTCACCCATGGTTTAGTGAACCGTGCGCCCCCGAGGTGCGTATCCGGTTATGATGCACGGCTATCCATGGGGTTCACTGGTTGGTGAACTGCCGGTGTTGGTGCTGATATGACCAATACGGATATGTAACTCCGAAGTTGACATCCCGAGTTAGTTGGATCCACATGCATAGATGGAGTACCAGAGTAGTGTTGCGTTACATCGCATAGTATACTTGTTGTTGTTGATGATGATGTATGTTGATATGTATGTTGGTGTATATTACGATGTCATGCTGTATGTTTTACCTTACTTCCTATCTCCATGTCGTATATGTTTACATGCTTGTTACTCCCCGTTGTTTGTTGTTTGTTTGGCCTGATCGGCACCTTGCAGAGAATGACGAGTAGTCAGGATAGGAGTGACTCTAAAGAACCACCACTCATAGTTAGGGTTTTTTCCCTTTTAGTTAGTTTGTTAGTTTCAGTTGTATTCTGTGGATGTTTTCCGGAACGGTTATACCCGTTCTGAGTCGTGACATCGGGTTTGGGTTTTCTCTATGGTTTATGTTTATGTTTTAATTGTTTAAACTTGTTTTAAATTCCGCGATTTTGAGAACTAGTTCATGTGGGACCTTCCTACTCATGGACAAACACTTTTATTAAATGTGGATGCATAATTTATTTTAATTGTCCTTTTAACTGCCTTCCAAGTGTTCGACAGAAATTCTCAAAGAACTTTTCCTTTTATTTTGTTTGTTTTGGTCTTGATAATTAGTATAGAACTCCCTTCAATCCAAATATCCGCTTAGATAGTAATTGATTCGGTACGTGCTAGTACTTGTCACAGTCCTCGTGGGAACGATAAAACGGTCTCACCACCGTATTACTTGTACGACTAGGTATACTTGCCTAGACTCATCAACAAGTTTTTGGTGCCGTTGCCGGGGATTGTGTTTCAATATTAGCATATCCATTTCGGTTTCTAATTTAAGCAAAAAAAATATTTTTTTTTTGTTATAATCTGTTTGCTGTCATATTTTTCTGTTTTGTTTTGCTGTCATTTTTCTGGTTTGTTTGCTGTTTCTGTTTCCTGACATTTACTGCTAACACTCTTGGTTGCTAGACTGTTTGTGCATGCGAGGTACTACCCCGGCTGACCAACTCCTCTACGATCCTGAAATAGAAAGAACAGCTAGGGAGAATCAGAGGCAAGCAAGAGAGCAGAAACTGTTAGAACAACAAGAGGCTTCCACCTCTCAAGTTCATCAAGAAAGACTCAAGATGGCAGGCAATGGTGAAGGTGCTCCACCATCGAGGACACTGGGTGACTATGCCAATACAAATGTCAATCGGCATGTCACTAGCATAGTGAGGCCTCCAGTGAACTGCGCAAATTTTGAAATCAAGCCAGCTTTCATCAACATGGTTTCACAAAATCAATTTACCGGGTTGGAGAAAGAAGATCCTAATAGTCATGTCTCCAACTTCCTGGAGTTGTGTGATACGATGAAGATAAACGGTGCTTCCGATGATGCAATTTGCCTGAGGTTGTTTCCTTTCTCTCTAAGAGATAGATCCAAGTCTTGGCTCCAATCTCACCCAAGGGGGAGCATCACTACATGGGATGACTTAGAGGCAAAATTTCTGGCAAGATTCTTCCCCACCTCAAGATTTGTGAAGACAAGGGGTGATATCATAAGCTTTGCTCAACAAGAAGGTGAGACTCTTCATGACACATGGGACAGGTTCAAAGGCTTACTCCAAAGATGTCCAAATCATGGGTTTGATGATCTTACTCAAATGCAAACATTTTGCAATGGATTGAGGCCGTCAACCAGGTATATGTTGGATGCCTCAGCTGGAGGTTCCATGAACACAAAGACACCGGAGGAAGCACTGATTTTGATAGAGGCTATGGCATCTAATGACTATTTGATGCATCATGATCGGGGTCCCACATCAAGGAGGGGAGTGTTGGAGTTAGATTCATAAACTACACTTCTGGCTCAAAATAAGCTCATGACACAACAACTGGAGTCCATCACCAAGCAACTAGCTCAACTCCCACAACAACTCCAAACTGTTCCAAGGACAACCATGCCACATCAACAGGTAATGAGATGTGATTTTTGTGGAGGAGATCATGATAATGGCAGATGTGAGGCACCACCTAGTTCCCATGAGCAAGCCAATTATATGGGGAACTATGGGCGTTAAGGCAACAACCAATACCCTAACAACTACAACCAATGGTGGAGGAATCAAGCAAATTTTGGTTGGAAACAAGATGCCGGACAAGCAAGCAAGCCTCTTCCCATACAACCGCCTCAAGACCGGACTTCTATCTTGGTAAACACCCTCAATCAGTTCATGCAAATGTCCATATCAAACCAGAAAAACACCGATGCTTCTATAAAGAACTTGGAGGTTCAAGTTGGACAGATTGCAAAGCAACTAGCGGAGCAATCTAGCAGCAGTTTTTCAGGTAATACTCAAACTAATCCTAAAGAGCATTGTAAGGCTATTGTTTTGAGGAGTGGTAAAAGTCTTGAGGAAGAGAGCGGTGAGCCTTTGTTAAAAAATGAGAGAGTTACTGAAAAAACAGAGGTTATTGCTGAAAAAACTGATTTGAATAAGGAAAAAGGCAAAGATGTTGTAGTAGAGGAGGAAGAAAAAGACAGTGAAAAAGACAAGAGGGGGAAGCTAGTGGATGAGAATTCAATTTTGAGGAGGACTAAAAGTCATATTTTGAAAGATGGAGACAAGCCTCAAGAGATCCCCTGTTATGTGAAGTTGCTGTATCCTCATTTGACCAAGAAAAAGGAGAAGGAAGAACAGTTTGCCAAGTTCCTTGACATCTTCAAGAGGTTACAAATTAACATACCCTTTGCTGAAGCACTGGAGCAGATGCCCACTTATGCAAAGTTCATGAAGGAGTTGCTCACGAAGAAAAGAAAGTTCAAAGAAGGTGAGACTGTTGCCTTGACAGAAGAGTGTAGTGCGATACATCAGAGGAAGCTACCTCCAAAGCTTAAAGATCCTGGTAGTTTTACAATCCCTTGCACTATTGGGAGTGTTGCTATTGGGAAGGCCTTGTGTGACTTTGGAGGGAGTATCAATTTGATGCCGCTTTCAATCTTGAACAAGCTTGGAGGTGGTGAGGTGAAGCCAACAAGGATGGCATTGCAACTAGCCGATAGATCAATCAAGCGTCCTTATGGTATTTTGGAAGATGTCTTGGTTAAAGTGGACAAGTTTATCTTCCCAGCGGATTTTGTGATACTAGACATAGAGGAGGATGCAGAAGTTCCACTTATATTAGGGAGACCTTTTCTAGCAACTGGTCGTGCTTTGATAGATGTACAAAAGGGCCAACTTCGACTCAGAGTGCGAGATGAAGAGGTCACTTTTAATGTATTTGAAGCTATGCATCGCCGAGTGATGAAGAGAATTGTTTCCGCATGGACCTTGTGGAAGTAGTGGCTAAAGAAGCCTTTGCACAGTAGCACCATTCCTCTACTCATGAGAAGGTAATTGTGAATTCTATTGAAAATTTTGATGAGGAAGAGGAGAAGGAAATAGAAGACTGTTTGTATGATCTGGAAGTTCAACCCAAGCAACTTGCTGTCAACCCTAAGAAAGAAGAGCTTAAAAAGGATGAAGTCTAGGAGAAGCTTGAGTTAGAGCTTAAGCCTCTACCTCCCCACTTGAAGTATGTATTTCTTGGTGAGAATGACGAAGACCCTATCATAGTGAGCAATGTATTGTCCAAATTGGAAGAGGAGAAACTTGTAAGGGTGCTTCGAGAGCATAAAACAGCTATTAGATGGTCCATCTCAGATTTGAAAGGTATTAGCCCCACATTTTGTATGCATAAGATCATGATGGAGGCTGAATTTAAACCGGTGGTCCAACCGCAAAGGAGGCTCAATCCTACAATGAAAGAAGTGGTAAGGAAGGAGGTGCTGAAACTCCTTGAAGCTGGAATGATCTACCCAATTTTCGAAAGTGCTTGGGTGAGTCCAGTACAAGTGGTTCCAAAGAAAGGTGGCATGACCGTCGTGCACAATGAAAAGAATGAGTTGATCCCAACTAGAACGGTCACCGGTTGGCGAATGTGTATAGATTACCGGAAGCTAAACCAAGCTACTAGGAAGGATCACTTCCCACTTCCATTCATGGACCAAATGTTGGAGAGGTTGGCCGGGCAAGCTTACTATTGTTTCTTAGATGGTTATTTGGGTTATAACCAAATTGCGGTTAACCCGGAAGACCAAGAGAAAACTGCCTTCACATGCCCTTTTGGAGTTTTTGCCTATCGGAAGATGCCTTTCAGTCTTTGTAATGCGCCTGCGACATTTCAAAGGTGCATACTTTCCATTTTCTCTGATATGGTAGAAAAATACATTGAAGTTTTCATGGATGATTTTTCTGTTTTCGGTTCCTCTTATGATAGTTGTTTGTTTAACCTTGCTGCTGTGTTAAAGAGGTGTATGGACACCAATTTAGTCTTAAATTGGGAGAAGTGTCATTTTATGGTGCAGGAAGGCATTGTGCTTGGGCACAAAATTTCGGCTAAGGGGATCGAAGTGGATGAATCTAAGATTGATGTGATTGAGAAACTACCTCCACCAGTGAATGTCAAGGGCGTGAGGAGTTTTCTTGGGCATGCAGGCTTTCACCGGTGGTTCATCCAAGACTTCTCAAAGATAGCCAAGCCATTGTGTGCCCTTTTGAACAAGGACACTCCATTTGTGTTTGATACTGCTTGTCTTACCTCTTTTCAAATTTTGAAAGACAAGTTGATCACTACTCCCATTCTTGTTGCACCCAACTGGGAGTCACCATTTGAATTAATGTGTGATGCCAGTGACTACGCAGTTGGGGTAGTTTTGGGATAGAGGAAGGAAAATTTTTTCCATGTCATTCTCTATGCTAGCAAGGTTCTCAATGAGAACCAAGTAAATTATGCAACAACTGTAAAAGAGTTGCTAGCCATAGTGTTTGCATTGGAAAAATTTCGTTCCTACTTAATTGCTTCACAAGTCACTGTTTTTACTGATCATGCTGCAATTAAATATTTGTTGACTAAGTTAGATTCTAAACCAAGACTCATAAGGTGGATTCTATTGTTGCAGGAGTTTGATTTAGTCATCAAGGACAAAAAGGGCAGCGAGAATGTGGTGGCTGACCACTTATCTCGGTTAGTGAATGAAGAGGTGGCTGCAAAAGAGAAGGACGTTTGGGATGAGTTCCCGGATGAGGCCTTACTTCTGGTGCATGAAATACCATGGTTTGCAGGCATGGCAAATTTTAAGGCAGCCAATATTGTCCCAGAGCACCTCACTTGGCAACAAAAGAAGAAGTTCTTCTGGGATGCCAACCATTTCATGTGGGATGATCCATTTCTGTTCAAGGTTGGACCGAATGGCATGTGGAGGAGGTGCGTTAGTCATGAGGAAGCAAGGAAAATTTTGTGGCATTGCCATAACTCTCCATATGGTGGACATTACAATGGGGATAGGACAGCTGCAAAGGTCCTCCAATTTGGGCTCTTTTGGCCCTCAATCTTCAAGGACTCTTACAATCATGTGAAGAGTTGTGACAAGTGCCAAAGGACCGGGAACATTTCAAAAAGGGATGAGATGCCACTGCAGAACATATTGGAGGTTGAGGTATTTGATTGCTGGGGTATAGACTTTATGGGTCCACTTCCACCTTCATTCTCCAATCAATATATCTTGGTGACGGTGGACTATGTTTCCAAATGGGTGGAGGCCATTGGAACACAGAAGAATGATGCCCAGACAATGATTAAATTCATCAAGAAGAACATCTTTGCTCGGTTCGGTGTCCCAAGGGTCCTTATAAGTGATGGGGGATCTCACTTTTGCAACTCACAACTGAGAAATGTGTTGACCAAGTATGATGTGAGGCATATGGTGGCATCCCCATATCATCCGCAAACAAATGGGCAAGCGGAGGTCTCCAACCGGGAGATTAAGAAAATTCTGGAAAAGACTGTGGCCGTTTCAAGAAGAGATTGGGCAAGGAAGCTTGACGATGCCTTGTGGGCTTACTGGACTGCACTGAAAACTTCTGTGGGGTTATCTCCGTTTCAGATGGTCTATGGGAAGGCATGTCATCTACCTGTAGAGTTGGAGCATCGAGCCTTTTGGGCATTGAAGTTCTTGAATTTTGATGCCACTCTGGCAGGTGAGAAATGAGTCAATCAATTGCATGAATTAGAGGAAATGCGCCGTAATGCATATGAGAATGCAGCCATTTACAAGCAATGAGTCAAGACCTACCATGAAAAGAAGATCATGATGAAAACATTTCAGTTGGGACAACAAGTTCTATTATTCAATTCCCGGCTGAGATTGTTTTCGGGCAAGTTGAAGTCTAAGTGGTCAGGACCGTTCATTGTCAAAGAAGTCTCACCTCATGGAGCTGTAGAAGTGGAGGATCCTACTTCAAAAAGGACCTTCAAAGTCAATGGCCAAAGGTTCAAGGCCTACTTGGGTGGTGACATCGAGAGATTTATCTCAGCTGTGCGCCTTCATGATCCTTGAGATCACCTACCCGTCAAGCTAGTGACGTTAAAGAAGCGCTTCTTGGGAGGCAACCCAAGTTTTCTTTTCCTTTCCCCTTTGTTTTTCAATTTCACTCTTGAATAATTTGAGAAGATCAAGAGTTTTCTTTTACTAATAAATTTGCCAAGTGTTTTCAGGGTAAGAAGGAAGGAGATGCAAAAAGGGCAAGGACAAGCACAATCAATAGCCATCACACCCAGGCCGTGACACTGGTCACGGCCGTGATGAGCTAAACATGAAGACCAGAAAGGATCACGACCCAGCTGTGATCCCGATCACGGGCGTGATGAGGGAGCCCTGAAGATCAGAGAGCATCACGGCCTGGCCGTGATGGAGCTCACGACCGTGACAGGCTACCCCTGTGGACAAGAATGCATCACGGCCTGCCCGTGATAAGCATCACGGCCGTGACCCAATTTTCATGCAATTCCTTCTGACTAGGCATGTGAGCCAGCACCCGCTACCGCCTCGGTAGGTCGTTCCAATTTTTATTTCCTCTCTCCAACTTGATTATTTACATTGGGGACAATGTAAGTTTTTAAGCTTGGGGTAGGGGTACTTTTGCATACTTTTGCATTTTGCATGTTGCATTCATATAGGCATAGTTTGCATGATCACATGATCAGATTACCCCCCCTCGCTTAGATCTTGCATCCAATTGTGAGAACTAAGTGCCAAATAAATTGAGATAGTGAACTGTTGAACCTAATTTTCTATTCTTGTGATAAGGATGCAAATGAAAATGCTTGAAATGATCTGTGATAGCTGATAATTAGCATGTGGTTTTGTAGATTTGTGTTTCTCATTGATTCTTGAACTACAAAATGTGAGATTTTGAGCCAAAAAGGGGTCCTCACAAAATCTACCCCATTCTTTGTGATAGAGTGTTATTCCTCTTGGTTTGTATTCTCTAGAACTTGACTTGAAGCCGTTTTAAAGCTTAAAAATTTTTGAAAACATTTTTGAAAATGATTGAGGCATTAGGTATTTTTCCGGCCTTCTGAGCTTTGATTGACTAAATGTTGCCCCCTTAGTTGCCCAATTTTGAGCCTGAAAGAATAAAATACTTTTCTTGGTACCTTGAAATACTTTGATGAATGATGATTGATAGGTGACCTTCTAAAGTATTGCACAAAGGGTAAAAAGGTAGTTGAAAAAAGTATGGGATGATAAAATCAGAAAAATGTTTCTCTAGAGCTGAAAAATCTCCCCTTCTCCAAATAAAAGAAAAAAATAAAAGAAAAAGAAATATAAATAGAGAAGGGGATGAAAAAAAGAAATGAGAAATAAAAGAAAAAGAAAGAAAGGAAGGAAGGTGGAAAAATGAATCAAAACTCAAAAAGGGTATTTTAGAAGGTCATGCTTTGCAATGCTTGATAGTTTGTATAGCCTTTTGAAATTTCCTTTTCTTGATTTCTCCACCTAACGATTAATCCCATGGCCCCGTTACAACCAAAGCAAAAGACCTCTTGATTATTAATTGTTTTCATTAATAAAGTAGAGATTTGGTTGATAGTCAAGCCTATGGTAGAATTCATTCCTTGAGGAAAATGGAGCGAATTGTCTTATATTCCTAACACTTGAGTGAGGTGAGAAAGAATGCCAAGCAAATGAACAAGCATGGGGTGATCTTCAGGTGAGAAAGAGAGCCCTAATCAGTGAGAATTGAGTCTAAGAAACCTAAGCCTCTAATTGGACTTGAAACTGATTGTCTCTTGCTGAATTATTTGAGATGCCTGTTACTTGGATTATTTACTCGGGTTCTTAGTTCACTATCCATGTTCTGATCATTTATCTCTTATGGCCTTAGTAATTGCTTGAGGATAAGCAAATGAATAAGCTTGGGGTGATTTGATAGTGTGATTCACATCATAATTCTTGTACATTTATACATGCATTTTCATATAGTTTAGGCATCTTTAAATTGATTTTTATTAGTTTTTACCTTGGAACGGGTGAGGCGGTTTCTTGGTGTTGTTTTGCAGGAATTTAAGGAAAAATACTCAAGATTAGCTATGATGGAGCTTGGATGAAGACAGAGCTTGAAAAGTGAAGAAAATGACCCAAGCAGAGCCCATCACGGCCTAGCCGTGATGTCCATCACGGCCGTGATCGAGCAATAATTGAGAAGAAAGAAGGCAAAAGTCAGAAGCTGTCACGGCCTAGCCGTGATGACCATCACGGCCGTGGCAGGTTAATTGAGTCAGAACCCTCCTAGGCAGAATCTGTCACGGCCCAGCCGTGATGCCCATCACGATCGTGACAGGCCAATGGGTGGAGGCAGAAACTATCACGGCCTAGGCGTGACGAGTGTCACGGCGGTGACAAACATAAATTTGAAAGCGCGCCAAGGCAGAAAGCGTCACGGCCGTGACACGAATCCTGATCTATATAGAGGCACGGGAAGAACAGAGAAAAACAGTTTTGAAAACCCTCAAACACTCTCTCTGAACCAGGGGCAGCTGTACAAGGATTCCATGGAGTCTCTTCTCCTCTTCATCTCTATTTCTATGATTTTGGCTACGATCATGAGTAGCTAAACTCCCATTGTTGGGATTAGATGTATCTATTTCTGAATTCTCCATGTATTTGACTTGATCTTGTAATGCAGTTTTTGCTTCATTATGAGTGATTGATTTCCATGCTTAATGCTTGTTGTGGCGTGATCCCCCATAACTTGATCATTGTTTTGGTATGCAATTGGAAAATTCGTATTAGAACTAGAACTGAAATCAACCACCTAGTAAACCTTGTATCTAGGAATGGATTTAGGTTAGCAATCGTGTAATCCCTAATCATCATACAAATTCATTAATCTAGGCCACCTAAGGAATTAGGGCCTATTAGTGGATTTAGGCTCTTGTCATCTGAGGAATCAGGGCTTGAGTAATCTAGTGGATTGATTGTCATATTTGAAGTAGAAACTATTTATTAGTCATTTCATTGCATAGGGATGAAGTTTAGTGAACCTAATCCCAACATCTTTCATATATTTGAAGAATCCTTTTAACTGTCTTCCAAGTGTTCGACAGAAATTCCCAAAGAACTTTTCCTTTTATTTTGTTTGTTTTGGTCATGATAATTAGTATAGAACTCCCTTCAATCCAAATATCCGCTTAGATAGTAATTGATTCGGTACGTGCTAGTACTTGTCACAGTCCTCGTGGGAACGATAAAACGGTCTCACCACCGTATTACTTGTACGACTAGGTATACTTGCCTAGACTCGTCAACATTATAGGCATCCGTTGTGAGAGCGTGAATGTGTAAGAAGGTTTCGATGTTAACCATAGCGATGTTTGTTGCATTGCATTCTACCAAAGTGGCGAGGCGTATGACTGAGAGTCATACGAGGTTAGTTGTACTCGAGTGCGACTACAGATTGCGGAGGGGCCAGTCTGTGAAAAGACCTTGGGGATGTAAGAACTAGACTTGGGAGGCTCATAGTGACCATTAGGTAGCTCCTAATGTGTAGTGTACCCCGGTATAGCCTGGTTTTCCCGACTTTACCTCTAATGGAGTTGAGCTCATAGAGGGATGCATTCTTATGGGTCACGGCAAACGAAATGGTTACTTGGACAAACTAACTGACTTTCTCTGAGCAGCGAGGCTCGGTAAGGAGAATGACTTGGGGCTGAGAGATATCGGCCGACATGCATAGGAGTGAGACTCCTTAGAGGACTATCTAAGAGTGAATATCGAGGATGTACTATGTTGGAGTGACTCGGGAGATGTTTGATTTCAACTTGATGTATGTGTTATATGTATATATGATTATTTGTTCTATGTGTCCCCACCCCATTTTATGATTATGTCAGCGTTTCTTATTTCCCTCCATCCCTCTATGTTTCTTTGTACGTATATCCGTTAGATGAGCAGCGCTAGTAGGACGATAATAGCAGTGGACTGGGGTTACCAATCGAGGCATTATCTCCTGAAGATCCCTCCTAGGATCTTGATCCTCGAGGATGTTAAGATCGTCTATCATGATGATCGTGGATGGCAGGTCGACCATTCACGATTTTTCATGACGTGCGTTGGCCTTGTGAGTTTCTACATGCGGATGGGAGATGTCCTTACTTTCACTTGGATGGCCCGTATCGGATCTCGCAGAGGTTACCTTTCCAAGAAATGTGGTTTCCACCTCGTCGGAGGGAGTTCCCTGACGATATATGGAATATGGTCGACCGCTTAGAGGCGAGGAGTCGCGTTGATATAGTGCAGAGGGGTCGGAGGCATTGGAGCGTGCAGACGATGTACCATTATCGTCGTTGTCGTGTGGTTATGAGTAACGACGAGTCGGTTTGGGAGTCGAGGATCCGGTACGTCAAAGTCTACCGACGCCACTATGGAGAGGGAAAAGGTAGTTCCAGGCGCCCGTATCAGTTGTAATATGGCTTTGCAGGACGTGCCTGTTAGTTTGTGAGCCTTTGTGAGCTTTATTTTGCATTCTGATGTATTTTGAGAGGCGGGCAGGGTATCATAGGACTTTCTTTGTTCTATGACCAGTTTATATATGTATCTTTTATCTTTCAGGTGTCTGTATAGTTTTTGTAGATTTAGAGTCCCTCTGTTGGGATCCATTGTACTCGGATGACAGTCTGTATATATTATGTATATATATGTGTGCTGTGTGTTTTCCGTTGTGTAAGATTTATGTTTTAAACTTTTAATTTTCCACTTCCGAGTAAATATATATTTTCACTTGTAATAATCGTGTTTACATTAATTATGGATTAAGGCTTAGTTAATTAGGGTTTTCTTTAGTGGGACATCGGGGGTGTCTCATTTGGTGGTATCAGGGTAGTTTGGCTCTAAACTGGACTACGGGGTAGGGTGAGTACCGACACTATTAGTTGGATCCTCGTTGGATGTCTGCTATGCTTATAATTGGTAGAGTGTATGATGTGCAAGTTATCCTTACTGTATGAGAATAACTGTTAAGTATTTATAAGATATGTAAAGTAATATATTGTTTATATGGCCTTACATATCTTATGAATAAAACAGTTAATGATTTCTTAAACAGGAAATTAGAATGGCTCGTGGTAAAGGAAGAAGAGGAAGGGGTGGCAGGAATGGACGAGGCATAGCCATCGATGTACCCGGAAGTTCATCAGGGACCAATAATGGCGATGATGTCAATGATAATATGCGATTAATGAGGGAGCTAGCTATTGCTATACTACAACAAATGTAACACCCTGTTTTTCATAAATAAGCTTAATGCATTTATATATATTATACATATGTTTGCATATGCTTGTAAGGTTGTTTATGATGTCTAAGATCTTGTTTGGGAAAGTTTAGCCTTAGAAAGGTTCAACCCTTTTAGAGTCCTAGTAACCTGTTTCACCGTTTTGGCCGTATCTTGAGTTCTAGATATCCGATCGAGGTGATATTTGTGGAGTTGGAAAGATAAGAGAAATATCTACAAGTCTTGTGTCAAGTGTTTTCTTCAATTCGGCATTTTAGGCCTCGCCCCACGAGAATTTGTTCGCCCTGCGAACCTGACTGACCGTTTTTGGAACTCTCGAGTTCGCCCCGTGAAAAGTGGTTCACCCCGCGAATTGACGTGCACCAGAAACATGTTTTTGGGCTTCTAAATAGATCCTAATGACCCAAACTCGTGTATATACCATTAGACTCGACCTAAACCTAGTTTACACGACCTCAACACTCAGAAAACTGCCTCCCTCCTTCCTCTTTGAATCCTTATGGTTTTTCTCCCTAAAACTCTCTCTAGGGAACTCGTTCTTGCACCGTTCCTCACTGCTTCTTGATAGGAGAACATCACTACGAATAGGGGTTCGTTGTGCTTGATGTTTGGAACTTTTGAAACGGTAAAATTAGTGCACCTTGTCCCTTGTGTTCTTTCTTTCAAGTTCTTGATCTTTTCCTTCTGATTTCTTGATCTTAGAGTTGAACCAAAGTGTCTCCTTGTCGATCTTGACGTTGTAGACAAGCGCTTATGAGACGGGATCCAAGTGGATCTTCTTTATCTCTTTTGAATCTTGATCTCTATTCCAGGTATGGGGAGAAGGGTAGTGTATAACATAGGCATTGGGGGTAGTGTAAGGTAAAGGGGTTCTCATAACCCCGGTTTGCTATGTTTGATGATATGATTAACTTGTTGGTTTAATTTGTTATGATAACATGTTTGATTATTGTTTTACATGCCTATGTTCATTGTATGTTCTTGATGGTTACGTTGTTACTGCTAATATGAACATGATGTTATGATGATGATTGTTGGCTTTGGCTATGTTATATGATAACATGTTGTTGTTGGAATACCATGATTATATGTTTATAATTATGAGTTATTGTTTTATGTGGGATATATTGATATATGTATCATTATTGTTGTTGAACACGTTGACTGAGTTGGTTGATATTATACCATGAATATGTTGATTAAGGTAACACGTTGATAAAGGCCCTAATTGGTTAATTTAGGACCCCTAATAGATATAGTAACTAAGGATTAATTACTTAAGGTTGTTAACTAATTATGAATTGTTAGTGGAAGGTGAGTTTTGATGCGAATGGATTATTCCAAGGACCCTAGGTTCTGATTTGAGAGTGTTTATAGAGTTTTCACCCAAGAATTAAACTATGTGTCAAGCTCAGATAAGTACTGTTGTGCATTGAGCACGATCGTACTGAACAGGGAGCACGGTCGTGCTCCCAGTTTGAATTCTGGAAAATGGTCGCGCAGTTAGCATGACGGTGTAGCAGAGGAGCACGACCGTGCTGCATGAGCAAGACCGTGCCTAATAAAGAGCATGTCCGTGCTCCACTTAAGTGGAAGCACGACCGTGCTAGGGACAAGCACGCTCGTGCATCCCCTCCGGATCAAAAACCGAATTAAAGGAAATTAAGGGGTTTTGACCCCAATTATCCCCAGTAGTGATGTAACAATGTAATAACCGAATAAAGGCGAATAAAGGAACTTAGATAACTTGGTTAATGATTACTAAGAGGATTATAAAGATGAGTTGGTTAAGTCGGTGCCTAACAGGTTACCGCACATTGTTAGGCTTTGGTGCTTTTTGACCAAAATGGTCTCGATGCTTTATGGTCGAGGTGTTGTTAAGTTGGACCTTGGTGCTTTTTGGCCAAGAGGGACTTAACCCCATGGTTTGGGTCTAAGGTGTTGATGTTGATGTTGGTGATAAGTCTTGCGTGCTTTTAGGCCCAAGCAAAGGAGGTGGTTGCCTTGTTTGTTGTTGTGCCATTTGCATAGAGCATTGAAGTTGATGTTGAGGGGGATGTTTAACATAGGGGAGGTCGTCCTGTTATGATGATCTGGCCCAAGTCTCGGGTGGTTCACCCATGGTTTGGTGAACCGTGCGCCCCCGAGGTGCATATCCGGTTATGATGCACGGCTATCCATTGGGTTCACTGGTTGGTGAGCTGCCGGTGTTGGTACTGATATGACCAATACGGATATGTAACTCCGAAGTTGACATCCTGAGTTAGTTGGATCCACATGCATAGATGGAGTAGCGGAGTAGTGTTGCGTTGCATCGCATAGCATACTTGTTGTTGTTGATGATGATGTATGTTGATATGTATGCTGGTGTATGTTACGATGCCATGCTGTATGTTATACCTTACTTCCTATCTGCATGCCGTGTATGTTTACAAGATTCTTACTCCCCGTTGTTTGTTGTTTGTTTGGCTTGATCGGCACCTTGCAACGAATGACGAGCAGTCAGGATAGGAGTGACTCTGAGGAGCCACCACTCATAGTTAGGGTTTTTTCCCTTTCAGATAGTTTGTTAGTTTCAATTGTATTCCATGGATGTTTTATGAAACGGTTATACCACATCTGAGTTATGACATTAGGGTTGTGTTTTCTTTATGGTTTTTGTTTATGTTTTAACTATTTGAACTTGCTTTATATTCCGCGATTTTGAGAACTAGTTCATGTGGGATCTTCTTACCCATGTACAAATGCTTTTATTAAATGTGGATGCATGATTTATTTTAATTTTCCACACACACACACACACACACACACACACACATATTTATGCTTTATAACATGCGAGGTAGCAAGGTGTCACATTTAGTGGTATCAGAGCAGGTCGGCCATGTCCGGACGTGGTATGAGTCTGTCGTGAGTCTGTCGTGTGCTCATGTTTGAATTGTCTATATTTATATAGGCAATGTTACGTGGTACTAAGTACCTATAGCTTTGCTTTCGCTTGACTTACTCCATTTGGTGGTTTGTCTTGTGTTTAGGAAGGCCGTTATATTATCATTTGATAGTAAGAACTCTACAGGTTATCTTGTGCGCTTACCTTTTAAAAGTCTCTCGACGTTATTCTCGGCATGGACTGGGTATCTTCCAACCACGTCCTTCTAAACTGTTTTGATAAAACCTTGATTTTTGGAACTCCAACGGAATCTAGGAATCCGGACCTTTTCTCTTCCAGCCAAGTTCAAGCTTCGATGTGAAACGAAGCTCAGGTATACATGATGTTAGCTTCCCTGGAAGTAGAGAGCAGCCCTCCTGATGTCGCCAGCTTGCCTGTTGTGCGAGATTTTCCTGAAGTGTCCTTAGGGGATGTTTATAACTTACCCCCAGGGAGAGATGTTGAGTTTAGCATAGACTTAGTGTCTGGCATCCGGCCAATCTCCATAGAACCCTATAGAATGTGTCCTCTAGAGCTTGCTAAGTTGAAGGAACATTTGGAGGACCTGATGAAGAAGATTTTCATTAGGCCTAGTGTGTCTCCGTGGGGAGCACTTGTGTTGTTGGTAAAGAAGAAGGATGGTAGTATGAGGTTGTGTATCGACTACTGACAACTCAACAAGTTGACTATAAGGAATCGGTATCCCCTCCTTAGGATTGATGATCTTATGGTCCAGTTGATGGGCACTACGTCTTTTCAAAGATAGATTTGAGGTCAGGGTACCATCAGATTCGGGTTAACTCTGAGGACATCCCGAAGATAGCGTTTAGAACGCGATATGGTCACTATGGGTACTTGGTTATGCCCATTGGTGTGACCAATGCTCCTGCGGTCTTCATGGACTACATGAACAAGGCCTTTCACCCTTACTTGGATAAGTTTGTGGTGATGTTCATAGATGACATCTTAGTGTACTCCAAGAGCAAGGAGAAACATAAGGAACACCCGAGGGTTGTATTGCAGATCCTTAAGGAAAAGCAGTTGTACGCTAAGTTGTCTAAGTGTGAGTTCTGGTTAGAGGACGTGAGCTTCTTAGGACCTGTCATCTCTAAGGGTGGCATAGCAGTAGACTCAGCTAAGGTAAAGACGATGCTCCAGTGGGAAGCGCCGAAGTCAGTGACCGAGATTTGGAGTTTCTTGGGGTTAGCCGGTTCTATATGCAGTTTATAGAAGGTTTCTCTAAGATGGATTTACCCTTAACTTGTCTCATCAAGAAGGGACAGTTATTTGTGTGGGACTCTTAGTGTGAAGAGAATTTCCAAACCCTTAAGGATAGGTTGACATCAGCACCAGTGTTAGTTTTGCCAGATCCTGGTGGACCCTTTGTAGTTACTACGATGCTTCTAAGCAGGGGTTAGGTGGTGTGTTGATGCAGAATGGTAAGATAGTTGCTTATGCCTCTAGGTAGTTGAAACTACATGAGAAGACCTACCCCACCCATGACCTAGAGTTGGGGGCTGTGGTATTTGCCTTAAAAATCTAGAGGCATTACCTGTACGGAGCGAGGTTTGAGGTTTTTAGTGATCACAAGAGTTTGAGGTATCTCTTTGATCAAAAAGAGTTGAATATGAGGCAGCATAGGTGGATGGAGTTCTTAAAGTATTATTACTTCGAGCTGACCTATCACCTAGGAAAGGCCAATGTGGTGGCCGATGCCTTAAGTATGAAAACCCTGCATATCTCCGCTTTGATGGTTAAGGAGATTGATCTGATTGAGGAGTTTAGAGACCTTAGTCTAGCTTGTGAGTTTAACCCTAAGAGTATTAGGCTTGGAACCTTGAATGTTACCGACAGCTTGATGGATCATATTAGAGAGGGTCAGAAGTTAGATGAGTTTCTTTTAGATCAGAGAGAGTTGTTTGATCAGGGTAGAGACCTTAGTTTCAAGAATAGAAGTGATGGAGTCCTGAGGTTTAGGGATAGGGTGTGCATACCAGATATTTTTGAGCTTAGGAAGTTGATCCTTGAGGAAGGACATAGGAGTGGTTTGAATGTGTACCTAGGTGCCACTAAGATGTATCAGGACCTTAAGAGGTGTTTTGGTGGCCTAGGATGAAA
The DNA here is from genome assembly GCA_030762895.1 of Sophora flavescens. Classification (NCBI taxonomy): domain Eukaryota; kingdom Viridiplantae; phylum Streptophyta; class Magnoliopsida; order Fabales; family Fabaceae; genus Sophora; species Sophora flavescens. Next base: position 144,244,542 of record CM061068.1, on the reverse strand, counting down.
AGGATGTGGCAGAGTTTGTGTATGCGTGCCTAGTTTGTCAGATGGCCAAGATGGAACACCAAAAGCCTTTAGGTAAGTTGCAGTCGTTGAGTAAGGATTAGATGATTAGTTGCTAATAGGAAGGGCGTCAAGGACAAATAGATGAGTTGTTTGGTGGTTACTGTAAGAAGGATCTTTAATAGAGACGAGATGGCAATTATGTTGCACGGACATAGTTGCACTCGAGCCCCTGTCGGAGACCCTTGTAGAGAGAGATTGACTCATGGAATTATTATTGCTTGAGTTACTGTGCTGGACAGGTAGGAGGAACTGATCACCCCAATTACTCGTCGCCGGTAGGTGAAGTAACGATAATTGTTATGAGCTTTATGTCTGTGAGGTTAGTGGCCTTAGTCATTTAGACACTAATCGAGTAGAGACTAGTCACTTAGAAAGTAGACTCGTAGTAGCCATGGGCAAGAGTGTTAAGTTTGCAACCATAGATCTTCAAAATTTAGACTTCTAATCCGTGACTAGTGTATATGTTCCCTAAGAGGAGAGGCCTATTTAAGGAGTAACTAGATGGAAAGATCAGGCTGGTTCGGGAAAAGATGGGAGTTGAACGTAGTAGGGAAAGGAGCTACCATGATAAAGGAGGAAGGCGCTCGAATTCCAGGAAGGCGATCATGTATCTTTGAGAGTTGCCCCGACGACTGCGGTTAGAAGAGCGATGAAAGCAAGCAAGTCATCTGTTATCAGGAGATCCGAGTCTTTCTACCTTGGTGAACAAGTGCAGGAATCAGAGTGTGCAACGAAAGCATAGTGGAGCTGGACCTCTAAGTCCATGGACACAACCTAAGGTATACACCTAATTGGTGAAAGTTTAAACAGTTAAGGTGATAGAAATTTCGAGGACGAAATTTTTATAAAGGGGTGGAATTGTAACACCCCGTTTTTCATAAATAAGTTTAATGCATATATATATATATATATACATATACATATACATATATATATATGTATATGTATGTATATATATATATGTATATGTATATGTATATATATATATATATATATATATATATATATATATATATATATATATATATATATATATATATATATATATATGCATATGCTTGTTAGGTTGTTTATGATGTCTAAGTTCATGTTTGAGAAAGTTTAGCCTTAGAAAGGTTCAACCATTTTAGAGTCCTAGTAACATGTTTCACCGTTTTGGCCATATCTTGAGTTCTAGATGTCCGATCGAGGTGATCTTTATGGTGTTGGAAAGATAAGAGAATTATCTACAAGTATTATGTCAAGTGTTTTGTTAATTTCGGCTTTTAGGCCTCACCCCACGAGAATTTTTTAGCCCTACGAACCCGACAGACAATTTTTGGTACTCTCGGGTTATCCCCGAGAAAAGTGGTTCGCCCTGTGAATCGACGCGCACGAAAAACGTGTTTTTGGGATTATAAACAGCTCCTAATGACCCAAACTCATATATATACCAATAGACTCGACCTAAACCTAGTTTACACGACCCCAACACTCAGAAAACTACATCCCTCCATCCTCTTTGAATCCTTATGGTTTTTATCCCTAAAACTCTCTCTAGGAAACCCGTTCTTGCACCGTTCTTCACTACTTATTGATAGGAGAACATTGCTACGAATAGGGGTTCATCGTGGTTCTTGAAACGATAAAATTCGTGCACCTTGTCCCTTGTTTTCTTTTTTTCAAGTTCTTGATCTTTTCCTTCTGATTTCTTGATCTTATAGTTGAACCAAAGTGTCTCCTTATCGTTCTTGACGTTGTAGACAAGCACTTGTGAGACCGGACCCAAGTGGATCTTCTTTATCTCTTTTGAATCATGATCTCTATTCCGGGTATGGGGAGAAGGGTAGTGTATATCAAAGGCATTGGGGGTAGTGTAAGGTAAAGGGGTTCTCATAACCCCGGTTTGCTATGTTTGATGATATGATTAACTTGTTAGTTTAATTTGTTATGATAACATATTTTATTATTGTTTTACATGCCTATGTTCATAGTATGTTCTTGATGGTTACGTTGTTACTGCTAATATGAACATGATGTTATGATGATGATTGTTGGCTTTGGCTATGTTATATGATAACATGTTGGTTGTTGGAATACCATGATTATATGTTTATAATTATGAGTGATTGTTTTATGTGGGATATAATGATATATGTATCATTATTGTTGTTGAACACATTGACTGACTTGGTTGATTTTATACCATGAATATGTTGATTAAGGTAACACGTTGATAAAGGACCTAATTGGTTAATTTAGGACCCCTAATTGATATAGTAACTAAGGATTAATTACTTAAGGTTGTTAACTAATTATGAACTGTTTGTGGAAGGTGAGTTTTGAAGCGAATGGATTATTCCAAGGACCCCATGTTCTGATTTGAGAGTGTTTAGAGAGTTTTCACCCAAGAATTAAGCTCTGTTTCGTGCCCAGATAAGTACTGTTGTGCATTGAGCACGACCGTGCTGAACAGGGAGCATGACCATGCTCGCAGTTTGAATTCTGGAAAATGGCCGCGTAGTTAGCAGGACAGTGTGGCAGAGGAGCACAACCGTGCTGCATGAGCAAGACTGTGCCCAAGGTTTACAAAACCGGACCGGCCATCGAACCGGTGAAGGCAGCGGTTCGAGGTTCAATGGTCCAACCGAGGTTGAACCGTGGTTGAACCGGTTATAATTAAATAATATTATTTTAATTTTTAATATAATATTTGTAACAATATTAAACAAAAAAACAACATAACAACTAAAATTATTAAGCACAATTTTTTTTATTTTGAAATTAAACTAAATAAATATAAAAATATATGTTAAAATCATCTTCATAGGGAAAACCAACCCAAAATCTACAACTAGCCCACATATGTTAGAAAACAAAAGAATTGGGTTTTGGCTAGGATGACCCAAATCCTTTTATACTAATTTTTTATTTTTTTTTAAGAAACCGGTTCTGACCGGTTCTGGCCGGTTCACTACCGGTTATGACCGGTTTTACCGGTTTTGAACCGGTTTTCCGGTTTTTCCACCGGTTCGATGCTAGGCCGGTTTTCCCTGTGAACCGGACCGGCCAAGGTCCCGGTTCCCGGTCGGACCGACCGGTCCGGTTTTCAAAACCTTGACTGTGCCTAGTAAAGAGCACGCCCGTGCTCCACTTAAGTGGAAGCACGACCATGCTAGGGACAAGCACGCCCGTGCATCCCCTCCTGATCAGAAACCAAATTAAAGGAAATTAAGGGGTTTTAAACCCAATTATCCCCATTAGTGATGTAACAATGTAATAACTGAATAAAGGAACTTATATAACTTGGTTAATGATTACTAAAAGGATTATAAAGATGAGTTGGTTAAGTCGGTGCCTAACAGGTTACCGCACATTGTTAGGCTTTGGTGCTTTTTGACCAAAGTGGTCTCGATGCTTTATGGTCGAGGTGTTGTTAAGTTGGACCTTGGTACTTTTTGTCCAAGGGGGCCTTGACCCCATGGTTTGGGTCTAAGGTGTTGATGTAGATGTTGGTGATAAGTCTTGCGTGCTTTTAGGCCCAAGCAAAAGAGATGGTTGCCTTGTTTGTTGTTATGCCATTTGCATAGAGCTTTGAAGTTGATGTTGAGGGGGATGTTTAACATAGGGGCGGTCGTCCTGTTATGATGATATGGCCCAAGTCTCGGGTGGTTCACCCATGGTTTGGTGAACCGTGCGCCCCCGAGGTTCGTATCCGGTTATGATGCACGACTATCCATGGGGTTCACTGGTTGGTGAACTGCCGGTGTTGGTGCTGATATGACCAATACGGATATGTAACTCCGAAGTTGACATAGTGAGTTAGTTGGATCCACATGCATAGATGGAGTAGCGGAGTAGTGTTGTGTTGCATCGCATAGTATACTTGTTGTTGTTGATGATGATGTATGTTGATATGTATGCTGGTGTATGTTACGATGCCATGTTGTATGTTTTACCTTACTTCCTATCTCCATGTCGTATATGTTTACATGCTTCTTACTCCCCGTTGTTTGTTGTTTGTTTGGCCTGATCGGCACCTTGCAGAGAATGGCGAGTAGTCAGGATAGGAGTGACTCTGAAGAACCACCACTCATAGTTAGGGTTTTTTCCCTTTTAGTTAGTTTGTTAGTTTCAGTTGTATTCTGTGGATGTTTTCCGGAACGGTTATACCAGCTCTGAGTCATGACATCGGGTTTGGGTTTTCTCTATGGTTTATGTCTATGTTTTAATTGTTTAAACTTGTTTTAAATTCCGCGATTTTGAGAACTAGTTCATGTGGGACTTTCCTACTCATGGACAAACGCTTTTATTAAATGTGGATGCATGATTTATTTTAATTGTCCATATATATTTATGCTTATAACATGCGGGTTAGCAAGGTGTCACAACAAACTCAGTAGAATACGCAATTTATGCAAAGGCAGAAGGATGAGAAGAAAGGCAGCACCAGTTGAATATAGTGCGTGAAGAAGAAAATCTTGACAACGTTCTGAATGCTTTCATGAAAGGCAACCCACCTCAGTTCCATGGTGACTACGATCCGAAATCTGAAGAAAAGTGGTTACAGGAGGTGGAGATAGTGTTTGTGGCAATGCACTGTAGAGAATAGAGAAAGGTGACTCATGCCGCTTTTATGCTGATTGGAGCGGCGAAAGCTTGGTGGAGGAATAAACAGTGATTTTTGGAAGCCGAGGGACAAGCTATTAACTAGGAATTTTTCAGAGACAGCTTCCAAGAGAAATATTTCCCGCTAAGTATCAGAATAGAGAAGGAGAAAGAGTTTTCCAACCTGGTACAAGGGTCTATGTCGGTTGGGGAATAAGTTGCAATGTTTGAGGCACTGCTGAAATTCTCACCGTTCTACCAGGTACACCCGGATGAGGAATGGGTATATGCCATAAGTTTGAAGATGGATTGTGGTCTGAGTTGAAGCGGGTGATGCTACCACTAGAGTTGAATCTCTTTCCAGCTCTAGTGGAGAAGTGTATTGTGTTGGATGGTCACGACCGTGCCGGAAATACGCAGTAGCAACAGAGAAGCGGTGGACCCGTAAGGGGTAATGTTCAGAAAGGAAGAGGAGGTATTTCAAGCAAGGACGAAACCATATAGTTGCCCTACTTAGCAATCGGTGAATACAAGAGGAGAAAGTTCTAGTCGAGCATAGCATAGAAGCTTGACATGTTTCAAATGCCGAAGACCTCTTCTCAGAAGAGATTGCCCTCAGTTTCATACCGTCACCTATTTCAACTGTGGCAATGTGGGCCACATGTCATGGAATTGCCCTCAAGGTAATATTGGGAGAACTCAAAATGTACAACCAGTTGGAAGGAATCAAGGAACAGGGAATCAGACTCACGCCAGAAATCAACAAGGAGGAAGACCTCAGGCTACGGGAAGAGTTTTCGCCGTGAGAGGTTGAGTCCTCTCGATGTACAGATATGATACAGGGTAATTGCTTAATGTTCAGCAAGCTCTTATCTATTTTATTTGATTCGGGTGCTAGTCATTCTTTCATATCAATGGAGTGCATGTGTTATTTGCATTTTCATGTTTCTCCATTACCCTATGACCTTACTGTTTCTACCCCTATGGGTGAAACATTGACAACTATATTTGTTTGTCGGGATTGTCCTATTATTTTGGAAAACTGGCAATTCAATGTGGACCTCGTCCGTTTGCCTATGAAACAGATTAATATTATCTTAGGGATGGACTGACTTTAGGCTAATCATGTAATTTTAGACTGCTCACACAAAACCCTTCGTTTCTCAGAGTGATCTGGATCATTACCTGTCAATGACAATAACTCGGGATATGGATGATCGAGAAGCCAAGGAGTCTCCTAAGCCGAATGCCCTGCCCGTCGTTTACGAATTTCCAGAAAGTTTTCTTGGATGACATTCCAAGGCTGCCACCTAAGAGAGAGATAGTGTTCGCAATTGATCTCGTACCAGGTACTGGACCGATATCGATAGCACCATATCAAATGTCCCCAATGGAGTTGGCAGAGCTGGAGAAACAGTTGGGTGACATGTTGAAGAAGGAACTCATCCGACCAAGTGTCTCACCGTGGGGAGCACCAGTTTTGTTTATGAAAAAGAAGGACAATAGCTCGAGGCTATATGTGGATTATCGGTAACTGAATAAGGTAACCATCAAGAACAAGTATTCGTTGATGAGGATTGACGGTCTGATGGATCAGTTACGGGGAGAAACCATGCTCTCTAAAATAGATTTGAGGTCAGGATATCATCAGATCCGAGGGAAAGAAGATGATAAACTGAAGACTGCTTTTACAAGTCGGTATAGACACTACGAGTATCTAGTTATGCTGCTTGGTGTAACTAATGCTCAAGTTGTTTTCATGGACTACATGAATCGGATCTTCAGACCATACCTTTACAAGTTCGTCATTGTGTTTATCGATGACATTTTGATCTACTCCTCAAGTAGAAAAGAACTTGTAGAGCATCTTCGAGTTGTACTTCAAGTGCTTAAGGACAGACAACTCTGTGCCAAGTTGTCTAATTGTGAATTTTGGTTGGATGAAGTACAATTTCTTAGGCATGTTATCAACAAAGATGAGATAGCTGTGGATCCTGCCAAAGTTGAAGAGGTTGTGAATTGGGAGCGCCCTAAAACAGTGTGAGAAGTCAGAAGTTTCCTTGGACTGGCAGGTTACTACAGAAGGTTGAAGTTGACTGAGAGAAACACAAGAAGTGGGGTTGAATTGTGTTTCTTAACAGTTTTTCGAAAAACCCTTTTAAAACCTTTTAGCAAGCAAGCAATAAATTAAACACACAATAAGAGCCTTTTAAAAGAGTTAACAAACTCATAATCAAGTCCCCACAATTAGTAAAAATGATAAAGTAAAGAGATATGGATAGAAGATTCATAAAGATCTTTTATCCTGGTTCACTCTCTTCCAACCAAGAGCTACGTCCAGTCCCGTCTACTTAAAGGTTTTCTCCACTATAATCCAATAGCTTTACAAGTATTCTTTAACCCTCCTCTTCAGGCTTACACCTTACAATTATTCAACACCTCTTCAGGCTAACAAATATTCTTTTTCAGTCAAGCCTCTTCAGGCTCTCTCTAACTTGAGAGATAAAAAGTTTGATCTAGTAACTCACTATGTGTGAGGGTATAAAAGATTAAGATCAAGGATTAAAAAGTAATCAAGATAAAGTTTGATAGAGATTTGGCACTTTCAAATATTTGAGCTTCTTGTAGTTTCAGTTAAGTTCAGTCACCTTCTTCACTGGGGTCGTCCAGTATTTATAGAAGGTCTACAGTTTGAGCTTTTTCTTCTTCAACGGTCTTCAAGAAATATCCATTTAGAGATAGCATTAAATGCTAAGATCCGTTGAGTCTGATAACTTGATATGTGATCTTCAGAAAAGCACTCTTGGTTAGCAGAAAGCTCGAAATGGATCTGTCACTTCTCTGTTGTGCTCGAAAGTGGACTTTTGTCTTTCCTTCTTTGTACTTTAGTCAACTTTTCAGCAGCTAGTGTCAAAGTACAAAGTTTTTGTGTAAACGATGGTACTATGTTTCTCTTACCAAGAAACAGAGTATAAACAAGTGAATTAACATAGGAAAGAGATATGGAACATTCGAGTTTAATAAACAATCATTTGAAAAAATTCACTGACTAGAAGGGTTCAAAGAGATACGTCTTTGGATGTGCATTTTCACCATGGAACTTAAGAGAAAACTAGGTAGTCTACTGATATGTCATCTAGTAGTTCTACCGGGTAGACTAATGTAACTTTACTCGTCTAACTCTTATCAGGTGGTCCACTTATAAGGTCGTCTATACTTTTCTCGGGTTGACTACAAGTCTTTGGACTTGCTTTTTTTCCTTATAGACTAATAACCTCGTCTAGCGCTTCTTACACTGAGTTAATTTTTAGCGACTCGTCTACCGTTTCTGTTTTAGACTAGTTTCCTCGTCTAGGGATAATCAAAACAGTCCTGCATGCTAAAAATAGACAAGTTAGTTCACAACATAACTTTACCATACAAATTTAATCTTTTTGTTAACATCAAAACTTAAGATATTATTTAACCAAAACCTCTTTGGTTACAACAATCTCCCCCTTTATGATAATTACAAAAACTTATTAAATTTGATTTGAACAAAGTCTAAGAGAGCCAAAGACAAAGCATTAAATCATATAACAAGCCTAACATCAAACAGGTATGCAGAGCATATAGTACTTAAGCATATAAACAGGTATGGTATCGGAGTATTTAAAGTATAAGCACAGAAATGCGTTAGACATAGCAAAAAGCATTAGATCAGTAAAATAAACTAAGTTAAACAACCTTGTTTTTTTAAAAAAATTCAAATTTATATCTCTCTATTCTCTCCCCTTTCTTTTCATCAGATAAAAAGGTAAAAGGATTGTACCATCATAGTCAGTTTTGGCACAAAATGAGAGAAGGGGCAAAGAAAAGGTTTAAGAGTTTGAAGGAGGAGGTGGTGGATGAGGGTTTTGAGGAGGTCATTTCATGACATTTTGCATCATTTTGAACATTTCTTGCAGCAAATATGCATTGTTGGCCTGATTTGCCGACTGGATATATGTTTGAATGTCTTGTTTCACTTGCTTTGAAATAGACTCTTGAAGCTCAGATGGATTGGCAGCTCTGGAGCTTTCAACAGTTGCATCCAGATGACCTTGTGCAGGCCTTATACTCAGAGCAAGAGATTGCTGTGGTGCCTCTGGATGAATGACAGATAAAGGGATAGGTTGGGAACCCTGTTTTTCTGATTGTACTGCTTCATTCCCAGTTTCAACCATTTGTTCTTCTTGGTTCTATGCTTGAACAACTTGTTCAGCTTGTGCACAGGGGGCTCTAGTCCAGGTGCAGGTGCATGTTTAACCCAGTGCACTTCAACCTCATATATGTAAGAGCTTCTCAGTGGAATGCCTAGGGTGTCTTCATGTATGAAGAACCTGACTTCAGAAAACCCATATTCTCCTCTAACTACAGGAGTCTCTTCTTTTTCTACAGTAGTGAGGCCAGATGAAGAAGCTTGCTTAGAGCATATCTTGATATGATTTTTGTGACACCCTAAAACCCGACATCACATAGTTATCCATTGCGGAAAAGAAACTTATTTAAAACACTGGTCGCTTTCGGAAAAATAACCTTTTATATAGGGTTACCGAAAAGGGTACTCAATTTTTTTTTTGTTAAAAGAAGTTAAGAAAAGGTGATGAACACTCAGAACATGAAAATAAACATCATACATATAAATATAACTGTCCCACTTGGGATCTTAGATTAGATTACAAAATAGGCCTTGTCGAACTGGCCAACATACACTAAAACAGTTACTGAAGAAACAGATAAAAAAAGAAACATCAAACCAGGGATAGGGAACTGGGTACAAGACTCAAAAGATGGCTCTAAAAGCCTAGGGACTATCGGGACAACTCCAAAAGCCGACGAACTATCTACCAATGCCTCCTGCATGCAGAGTGACCACAGACGCTACCCCCAGACGAGATATCAGATGCCGGATCGATAACGTCACTGCCATGGTCGATAGGGACGTTGTCATCTCCAGGATCCTGCGGATGGTACTCTGGCTCCTCCTCCTCCTCCTCCTCGACCTCTATCAGCTCAAGAGGTTCTTCCTCGGGATCCTCCTCCACTGGATCCTCCGCAAGCGGTTCAACTGGATCAAAATGCTCATGAAGGAGACCATTGACTTGTAACGTATGAAGGTAGTACCATGGAGGTGGAAGCGCCACAATCCTCGTATTGACGGTATGAATCCTTCGTACGGGCACTCCATTAGCATTCGTCTAGGTAGTCGTGACTGGACCTCGATATGTCGCGGTCGTCGAACCCTCATGTATAGTCCAGTTCCCTGCCGCCCCGTCATGATCAAACACTTCGCTCCTTGAGCTCGACTGTGCCAAGGGAACGTTCGGTTCCACCTAAAAGCACGTGCATACCCGATACAAGAAGAAAAGAACAGAACATACAGATGTGCAAGAGTGAGATACCGTCATAAGATATATCCCACAACAACCATATACATGATACATATATCACATAATCATATAAGCAATTAAATCATGCATATACATAACATAACAGTGTTATATCTAAGGGTCTCAAACCCGCACAGTCAACCTTTGAAAATATGCATGGCACTTCAATATCAGGCTCTAACTTAATCTCATGAGATATCAACACCGTTTTCCACTGGAGAAGAATTAGAGTTAGTCAATCTCTAGCCCACCATGCAGTTGCCTCCATACCCTCATGCATTTAAGGTCTCATGACGAGCAACGTCTGCCTGGGGAAATGCACATGAGAAAATATTTTATTCAAAAGGTTTTCTTTGTGTTCATTCTTTTTCGCTGTCGCTGCTCAAAGCTAATGACTTAATCATCATTTTCCCATCACTTGAAAACTCAGAAACATAGGACACACAGTCCGAATGCTCAATCAAAACGCCCGAGACCGATGCCGCAGTCAAGGGTTGTGGGCATATAAATCACTTATTCTTTTATTCATGTTTTGAACCTATCATGATAAGGACGATAGCCTACAACAATGAAATTAGAACGCATTGTCCTTGATTTCGAGAATTGGACTCTCAGTCCAGAACATCATGAATAGGACTCATGACCTCGAATTAACACTGATCCAAGATCACGTGTGTATAACTGAATACTAGAGGCGACGTCTCGCATACTAGATTCTCTTTCTTAAGTACTTATTTTTCATTCATTGAAAATCAAATTCAAAACCGAATCCTCGATAACCTATCCAGGCTATCGGAAAGTTTCTAAAACATTTAGGAGAAAACCTTTTCTTTGAAAATCTTTTATAAAGCATATTTGAAATACTTTTATCTTTGAAAATCCCCAAAGGATATTGCCAAATAATATTGAAAGTTTTCACTTGAAGACACATAGTTCAAAAAGGATTTTTCTCTTGTATAACAATAGTTCACCAAAACCATTTCAACATTTAAAACAAGTACTTTAAGTTAATGAGATTTTGGAAAAGAACACCAATCCTTTCATCTTCAAAGCTTATTAAGGTTTTTAATCCTTATAAAAGTTTAGCACAGACACAAGTCTGGCTTAGCAAACTTTCAATCAACAACAGTATATATTCTCAGTTCAATGCTAATATCACAGTTGAAAGCAGTTCATCACAGATATGCATTATAACATTTAGAACAAGCACAATTCAACATCAGATAATAGCATAACAGTTTAAGTACATTAGATAACCAAGTAAGATCAATCAACATATAAATATCCAGTTAAACACATACACACATGCATACAGTTATTGAATATCTTTAGGAATCCCCTTTTACCTCATGTCGGAGTTAAGAGTTTTGGATTTGAAAAGAAGGTTCACGAACGTCCTCGCTTCTCCAACGATGGAAGTCTAAGGTTACCAATATAAAATCACGAGTTAAAAAAATCAACTCGAGAACACTAACCACAATATATAGGTTTGGTTCATACAATAAATTAGGATTTAGGGTTTCTGAAATTTATGCGACTCTTGGATTTATGATCCTTAAGTTCTAGAAGTTCATAAACAACAATCTTTTAACAAAGTTGAATTAAAAATCCCACTAAGTACTTGACTTAGGGTTTCGGCCAAGCATAGGTAAATTGTAACAGCCTGATTTTCATTATACTGTTTAATCAATTAAAATATAAGTAATTATATTTTAATATGAAAGTAGAAAATATTTTGTTTAATAAAAGAAAATCATATTTCTAATCCACCTTATCATATGAAGTCACAGTAAAATTTTCAGTTGAAAATTCAGACGAAAGTCGGTCTGCGTTTTCACTGCCAATATAAGTTTACTGAGCAGAAAACCTAATTTTGACCCGTGAATGAGACGGTTAATGTTTTTATAATGTTTCCTTCAACTTTGGTTATTTTGAAAATTTTCGTTCAAAAATAAAATAAAATAAAATATTTTATTCGGGTGAAACCTTCAGAAAATACGATCGGATGTGCAACCGGTTACGTATTTAAGCAGTTAAAGGAACCCTAAAGGATGAGAGAAGGCTTGATGGGATGCCTAATTAAATGCTTATGACACACTTTAAAGTGATCATGATTAATTTTTCAAATTATAATCTATTTTATTCCAAAACCCCATTAAACCTTCCTTAAATGATCCAAACAATGCCCTAAACCAAAGCTTCCTCTCCAAGCCTTGCTCCCTCTCCTATAGGCCGTGCACCCCTCCCTCTTCCTCTATAAATACCACTCTTCATCCTCACTTCATCACTTTCCTTCCTTCTACTCCATTAAAACTCTTAAGCTTTCATATTTTTCTTAACTTCAAGCTTCCAAAGGTCTAGTTTTTCTTCTTCTTTTCACTAAGTGTTCTTCACCAAAGTTGTTCCTCTTGCTTATGTTAATACTCTCATGCATTATTTTATTTAAAAACTTCATCTTTTTCTAAAGTTTCTTCTTTATGTCATATATGAGCTTTTATCTTCAAAAATCTCTTAAAAATGGTAGAAAACTCCTTTTGAGTTGAAACCAATTTCTATGGTCTTGTATTTACTTGTAGTTTAACATACTAAGATGTTGTATAAATCAAAAATATCCATCCTCTATTTCTTGAGGAGGCCGAATCTACTCATGATGGCCTATGGAGTGTTTTGTTTCAACTTCTTTTACATTATCATATGTTAGTTTTTTTAAAGTGTTCCTTGATCATTGAATCCATAAATCTTGAAAGGTTTTGATAGCTTGTTTTCCCATGATGGCCAAAACTATGTATTAGTGGCCTAGGATACTATGTTTCAACTTATCCAAGTGTGATCATGAACTTAGAACCCTAATACATTGTGATGCTTTACTTTACTCTTGCTTCATTTATTTATTGTGCTTTCTTTATGGCTTTCCTTACTTGTGCTTATTTATTTTTATGTCATTATGTTTCTGTTCATGTCATTTACTTCCATGATCTTTATATTCATGTCTTTTATTTTATGTCATTTATATTTATGCCATTTACTTTATGTCATTTACATTATGTCATTTATGTTTATGTCATTTATGATTCATTTACTTATGTCATTATGCTTTAATTACTTATAGGCTTATGTTGTTCTTACTTTATGTGCTTATGAGCTTTGTTATTTAAAGTCCTATGTTGCTTCCAAGATGATCATAGACTTGAGCTCCATAAGTTATTGGATGCTAAAAGGTCTAAGAGATTGGAAAATTTAAAGATTTCTATCATGAAAACCCAAGGATGGCCGAATCTTAAAGGTTATGGACCTAGGGTGTTTTGTTTTTCATTTTCCAAAGTGATCATGGTTTTGAGCTCCTTACTATTAATGGATGCTAAAACAAAGAGATTGGAAAGTTTAAATGTTCCTAGCATATCTTATTGGTCAAGGCCGAATCTCCATCAAGTGTAACTTGGTGGGATTTTTGTTCAACTTTGTTTAAAGTAATCTTGTATTAAACTCCTAGCACTTAAGGATCATAAATCCCTAAGTTGCATGTGTTTTGGAAACTTCTAGCACTTAAGGATCATAAATCCAAGAGTCGCATAAATTTCGAAACCCCTAATCCTATTTTATTGTATGAACCGAACCTATACCTTGTCGTTAGTGTTCTTTGATTGAGTTTTAACTCATGATTTCATGTTTTGTAACCTTAGACTTCCATATCGGAGGAAACGAGGACGTTCGTGGTATACCTCTTCGAGTATCTAATCTCCTTACCTTCACAGAAGTTGGAGTTAATAATTTGTGGTGTGAAGACGAGGAGCTTCGAGTTCGGGAGTTCGGTGATAACCCAGGTGAGGGAAAGAATCAACCTATCGTCGGAATCGATAAGTAGTAAATTATGTAGTAATTGTGTAGGGCGACCTAAACCCTACTAGAAGTCGAATAATCGACAAGACCAAAATCGCTTTAAATTGCTTTTATAAAACATCCATGGTGATTCGGGGATTGTAGGTTGATCGATATTAGGTTGATATTTATACTGTTGATGGTTGATTTGAGTTCTGTTACCTTTATTGAACTGATTTAGTGCTATGTCGATGTTCTGAAATATCTTTGATTGACTTGATGTTATGCATGATCTGTGTGGTATTTACTTTATGCTTAGTGGATTAAGCGAAGATATATATGTGGTCTAAGAGATGAGTTGTTTTGGGCGTGAGGATCATGATGATTTTTTTTAGAGGTGCCTAACCTACATGAAATATGTTAAAGAGGTGTTATGACATAGAGCATGTGTTGAGGTCTTGATGAGAGGTCAAGGCACTAGGTTATGACCATAGGAGCCTGCGAGGTTCATAAGTTGTGTTGTTTCTATAACCGTATGTGGGACACATACAAGACCCAAAGTCCTTGTGGGACCGTCCAAAGGGTAAACTTAACTTGTGCAGCTACGAGTGTCATTGCTTTGCATGAGCACCTCTGGGAGTGGAAGAGGTGTGCACCGGGATCATCGTGCATCTATAGTGTCATGCTTTGCGTGAGCGTTCTTACCATGGTGAAGGTGTGCACCGGGATAATCGTGCAGCTATAGTGTCATTGCTTTGCATGAGCACCCACGGTCCGGGGTGTGCACCGGGTTTAATGTGCAGCTATAGGGTCATTGCTTTGCATGAGCATTCTCACCATGACTAAGGATGTGCACCGGGAATGGGATGTGTCGCTTGGACGACTGACCGATAACCATAACTATGATAGGGAAACCACAACCATTTTCAGTATCAAGTTTTAGTTGTAGGAGTGAGGGTAGGATGGATATAAGAATTTTATGGAAGATGGATGACTTGACTGATGTTGTGTCTGTGATAATTATTGTATAGTTTACTATGACTCTTTTCCGCTTTTGATGATAGAACTGTTTCTTATCCCCTGTATATTTCTGTATGTTGTATTTTGTCTCCTTGTGGAACCGTACGAGAAGACCCTGTGGATGAACGTAACCAGGAGGAGTTGGATGGAACTCCCTACGAACCGGATGCCGGAGGACGAGCTGTGACCCATGGTGATTAGGGTCTAGTTAGTTATGTCCAGTGCGTCTGTGTCGTGAAACTTTATCTTTCCGCTTATGTTTTGTATAACTATGCACCAGTTCGGGATCCTATTGATGGGATGCCCTGAAATAGTGTTTGGATAACTCTGATGCTTTAAGTATGTGTAATATATTTATGTTTGCATATTCTGTTCTATATGAATCTATTTGCTTAAGAAATTAAGTCTCAATTTTTACGTATTTTTCACGTTAAGCGTGCGATTAAGTAATTAAATAATGAGGTTTTAAACTAAATGACACAAAGGGGCGCAACGGGGTGTCTCATAAATAGGCTAGGAATTTCTAAACTTTCCAATCTCTTTAGGTTAGCATCCATACATAGTAAGGAGCTTGAAACCATGATCATTTCGGAAAATGGAAAAATCAAATGTCTTAGGATCCGTTTGGTTTATATTTGGATAGAATTGATTTTGGGAGAATTGAGTTTGGAAGAATTGATTTTGAAAAATGGAGTTTGAAAAAATTGATTTGTGTTTGAGAATGATATTTTAAAAGTGGGTTTAGAAGAATTGCTT
Organism: Sophora flavescens; assembly: GCA_030762895.1. Taxonomy (NCBI): domain Eukaryota; kingdom Viridiplantae; phylum Streptophyta; class Magnoliopsida; order Fabales; family Fabaceae; genus Sophora; species Sophora flavescens. The sequence continues at coordinate 144,228,892 of CM061068.1, read as the reverse complement.
TTGTTTGGATAGAATATAGTAGAATCACTTTTGATAATAAATTACTAAAATGGACAAGGGTTTATATATATTATCCCTCCCCACCTTTTTGCCGTCCTCGTTCCCGGGAAAATGCCCCAATGTTCAAACAGACCCAAAGCCATTTTCCTGATGAATCAAGCAAAGGACCATCGAAAGTCTGAAACCCACATCACTTATTTGTAAAAATATATCAACTGTAAAATACAAATAAAAAACAAATCAAACATCACTTAATTACAATTCTTCCGAATTAACTACAAATTTATTTATAAAGAAATAAGTGTAATTTGATATACTGTACACTTGTAGTTTTAAAACTTTTTTGATACTTAGAAACATGGTCAAGGCTCAAGACAGACCTCATAGAAAATGGGGGTTATTCATAGATGATGGAGAAAATGAAAGAAAAGGAGAAAAAGAAAGAAGAAAATGGATATGCATGGGTGTCAAACATAATATGTGCATTATTATCAGACAACTTTATACTGCAGCAATTCTAGGCAAATCCAATAGGAGCAATTCCAATAAATATAAAAAATAAAGACAATTGCAGCAAAAACTGGAGCTCTATACTAATGCTCCATTCGATTGACAAATGATTCTTCCACACAAGTAAAAAAAAAAAGTAACTGTCAATACATACAAAATAAGCCATAGTTCAGTACCTACAAGCTAGGAGCTTGTGTATACTATGTCAGCATCTGTGTGTGTTGGCGTGTTGTGACTACTATCAAGGTCTTCCAGAGTACTGTCATCTTCATCTGCATGTTCAAACTCAATATCTGAAACACAATTCCTTATAATGAAGTTATGTATTGTCATTGTGGCAACCACTATCTTAACTTGATTAGTATATTTAAAATTGGGCATGTGACGAAGAATTACAAATCTATTTTTCCATACCCCAAATGTCCTTTCGATAGTGCATCTTAAGCTTGAATGACAATAGTTGAACATTTCATCATGATTGTTGAAGCCCGCTGCATGCGTAAACTCGGGAAGATGATATCGTTCACATCTATATGGACCCAAGTACCCAATTGGTGTTGGATAACCACTATCCACCAAATAATATTTACCTAAACACAAACACAACTTTTTAGGATCATCCTTTGCAAAGTATTATTAAAATGAATCTTGAAATTATGAAATCTAACCTTGAGGAGGATGTGGAAAGTTATATTTTGACTTTGTGAGAGCACCCTTAAAAACTCGAGCATCATGAGCCAATCCTTCCCATCCAGGCAATGTGAATATAAAGCACATATCCCAATCACAAACAGCCATGATGTTTTGTGATGTATATCCCTTCCTACCTATATATTTTACACTTTCTTCGAAAGAAACTACACATGGTACATGAGTTCCATCTATTGCCCCAATACAATCTTTGAAATATGGCCAATATCGGTTGTCATCCTTAATTTTCTTATGTGCATGCCTAAATGTATAATCTTGTGGCCTAATCATCTTAAATGACAACTTCAAGCATGCAACAAGTACATTGTGAAAATGGCTACTAACGGTTTATCCCGAATGTTGAAACCTTTCTTGAATTATCCTATTTCCAACTCCATGCCCAAGAGCATGCAAAAACATGGCAACCATCTCCTCTACTCCCATACGCTTTGTACCCTTCAAACCATGTTGAACTAATTCATTACAAAACAATGAAAATACTTGTTTATCCATCCTAAACATTTCATGGCATCGCTTATCATTTCCATGTAAGATTTCTTCAACCCATTTGTACCCACTTAGTTCACTTGTTCTACATGGCTGTTTGCATAAGTATTTCATCACATGTTGTCCAACTAAAATTCCTGCCACTCCCACCATAGACACAATCAGATTGTCTACCTCATTAATATCATTTTCTTCACTTGATTTTTCATCATTATCACTTAGGATATGTCTGACATTTTAATAAAATTATGCAACAAAAAAAAAAACCAATAACTACTTGTGACAAGATATAAAATGTAATCTACTTGGTACAATAATGATAAAGGTAATAACCATAATGTCCATAAATAATAAGTCATAGAGATAGTCATCATACACATAGTCATCATACACACAGTCACCATACAAATATTCATTAACATAAATTCATATACTACTAATGGAAGTCATACATTTAACCATATAAAACACCCTAAGATTGCTAATCCTTAATGGTTCCCATATGATGCACGCTTGAGGAAAATCACTTTATGCTCATCATCTGGAATTGCAGCAAATACTTCCCTTGCAGCCTTGTTCATCATCAACTCACAACATCTACCATAAAAATCAGCATTCTCCAATACTGTATCTAGTCTATGAATATCAGCCATTACTATGCCAATACTACAAGATCTGGTTTCTTTGTATTAATAGCAGAAGTGTGAGACTCAACTGCTTCTGTCATTTTTTGAAGTTGTTTACTAATAACCGTGGCACTATCCATTTTACCTTTTTTTTACCTTATCTCCTCCCCTCTTTCTTTTTTCTCCGCTCCTAGCTGCCCTTGTAGTTTTAGAGGTGTTTAGGTTAATATTTGTTACCCCTATGCTACTACCACCACCATCTACCCCACCATATAGATCAACACCTACAGTTGGATCATCACTATCTCCTGAACCTTCATTCTCATCCATGCCAAAACTCTCACCTCCTTCAGTACAATGCTCATCCCCTTCACAACTATCTATAAAGACTCCACCTGATGGTGCCCATGCAAATTCACTCGTGGCGGTTTTATCTTTAAAAAGATATGTCAACTCACGTGAAAATGGCAGGTCCTCATTGCGGTATTTAGCATACTGTGGATTTTCCTGCAAAGACAAAATTTTATATCAAATCTAAAATGCCAGATCAACACTTCTTTAAATTTAAAATTTTTTAAAGTATCATAATGTGTGCTTACCTTCTCTTTAGCATCCCACCATTTTGGATCAGCAACCACGGTGTTCAGTGAATGATCCCGACCTAGTCCAATTACATTGTGAAATAGATTATACCACTGCTGCCACTCTTTTTTCAAGTTATCCCATTTGTTCTTGATTTGTCCTTTGTCATAACATCTCCCACTAACACGGTTAAACTCAGCCATGGCATCTCTCCATCCTTTTTTGGTCAAGGTACGTTCATTGCGTTCTCCTTTGTTTGATTGTGCTAAACAAGCATCAATGAACATCTTTGTCGTGGCACGATCCCAAAATGCTTTCGATTTTGGTCTTTGATCTTCAGCATTTTTTAAGGTTTGTAGTATTTCTTTTCCCTTGGACTGTTTTTGTTTTCTAACTGATATATTTGACATCTTATCTCTTGTATATCAAAACTATTTATTTAACCACATCAAAATAAACAATTCAATAAAAAAATGAAATTATTGTATATAGGCAAATAAGATCACTTTGTTCAGTGGATGGGTACAAACTTGTAGTGTAACTAACAAGTAGACTCAGCCTTGTTGCCTTGCAATCATTTCAAAGATCCTTCAATTAATCATAAATCCTTGGTCCATTCCACGCAATTGTCATTTTCTCCTTAAGTTTCTAATAAAAATAATAATAAGATTTAGAGAAGCAACATCATTGGAAAAAGATCAAAAGTATAATATATATATATATATATATATAGAAGAACACATTTACAATAAGCCACATTTTTGCAAGGACACCCCAAATGGCACCAGCCTTATAACTTAATCTACAACCTGAATTTGACTTTCACCAAAGAATTACAATCATAAATGGGTCCCCATCTGCTATATAACAGTTATAGAACCGGATGATAGAACCGGGTGATACCAATCACAATTACACATCATTGCCAATTTACCATGAAACACCACAACTGATGCGCCCTACATCAGAGCAAAGTGAGCCTCATTTTTCTGTCACAACAACCAAATTACCCCACCAAAAGCACAGATAATTCCTGTAACTAGCACCTAATTGCTACTATATAAGAATTAGTCCTTTTATTATTGAAGATCCAATTGTTTCTCTCTAACCAAATGCTCCAAAGATCAATTAATCTCTCCATTTGTGACATCTATTTACTCTAAAACTAGAATGATAAAACATAGAGCAGCTGAATTCTATCATGCATCTTAATATGCACGTCTATTTACACTAAAACTATAGTGATCATGATCAATTACTTTCTCCATTTGTGACACTCCTTTGATGTAAATGGGCTGCCTTAACATGCACACTCCAGAGTAATGATGCAAGAGGTGGTAAAATTACAATACTATCAATAAATATTAAAGCATCAAATTAAACTTAATTCATCATATATGAGTGACAATGCAAGAAGGCTCTCAATGCAAACCATGCATTTTGCCCCTAAAGGCAATTGGTTTCTAGGATTCTATAAATATACTAATGTTGTTGAGGGCCAAATATACGTTTTTTTTCCCCATGGGACCACTTTATACCACTACAGTAGCTGCTTAAATGAATTTACATCATAAAAAAAAGCCATTTTGTACCATAACAGAGTATAGATCTTTAGTACATGAAATTACTGGCCTCACCATATAAGAACCAGCACCACAAAGAAGAAGAAGATTTCAAACAGTAAAGTCACTTGACAACATTAACCAAGTGGACTTCACAAGCATAAGATTAACATCCATCAAGAAAAACACCACTGCACTTATAATATGTTAAGAGAGGCATCCCATCGGGCAAGAACACAGTTAGAGCAACATTAACCCAAGTTTCCAAATTCTGCAGAAAACCAATTCCAAATTCTACCTCCAAATAAATAGATGCTCATGATCTACAAACACAAAAGATCTGTAGACAGATCTATAATATTGAACCATGTAAAAAAACCCACTATTGAACCCTCACCCATAAAACCCAAACAGCAAAGGACAAACTTGGATAGCAAAATCACAATACAAATAAAAGGAAAAAGGAATTGCAGTCCCAAACAGATCAAAAGATAGTGGAATCCATATTTAAAATAGATCTGGAAAATAAAAAAATAAAAAATTATGAACCAACCTTCAGTACAAGTGACGATGAAGAACGTGATCTTGTGATGAAATGGAGCACAATCCAGTTGTTGTAGAAAGAAGGAAAAAAAATTGTAGTTGCTGAAGTGAAGTAATCGTGACCATTGGGGAGTAAAGCGGGAGGGTGGGGTTGTCGATGGTGGTTAGAAAGTAATGAGAGAAATAAATGAGATGGGTAAAATTGTAATGTACCCAATTCCGTTTAAAATGGAAATGGAAAAGCTACTCCCACATGCTTTCTCAAAACCGAGTTTTGACCCCTTTCAAACACACTTAATTTCACCATGTTTCTTATCCAAACACATTCAGTTGTGGCAAACTGGATTTCTTTGAACGCAAACTGAGTTTTGAGGCTGCAAAATCTAAAACAAACAAGCACTTAGACCATGAACTCTTAGGTTCGGCCTTAACAAGTTTGTGAGGTTAGAGATCTTTAAATCATCCAATCTTTTGGACATAGCATCTTTTAACATGAAGGAGCTTTAATCCATAATCATCTTGGAAAACAAAATAAAATAATACATCATAGGTCAAATGTTACATTCGGCCATCATAGCATCCTTTAACATAAGGGAGCCTTGGTCCATGATCATCTTGGAAATGAAACTCAAATACAAACTCATACATGTAAAAGTTGAAACAAGATTCACCTAAACCATATACATGGTTTCGGTCTCCTTAGGAAGAAGGGGTTAGGAAACTTTGTTTTACACAACCTTTTAGTATGTGATAGTATGAGTAAATACAAGAATATAGAAAGTGGTTTCAACTCAAAAGGAGTTTTCTACCATTTTTGAGAGGTTTTAGAAGTTAAAAGCACATAAAGGACATATGAAGAAAACTTTGAAATAAAAGATGAAAATTTGAAAAAGAACTACATAGAAGTATTACCCTTAACAAGATGAACAACTTTGATGAAGAACTCTAAGATAAAATCTTGATAAAAATGTAAACTTTGTAAGAGAGAAGAAGAAGAAGAAGAAGAAGAAGAAATGTAGTAAAGTGTAAATGTGAGAAATGGAGGAAAGTGATGAAGTGTGGAAATGAATAGTGTTTATAGAGAGTAAGAGGAGAGGGTCACGGTTTTGGGAGAGGAATAAAGAAGAGAAGAAAGAAGGTGGGTTGTTTGTAGAGAGGATAAGGAGTTAAGGTGATGTGATGTGATGTCATGTCATGTCATGTCACTTCATCCTCTTAATGATCTGCTCCATTGCGTATCAGATGACTTCCCCGATCGTATTTCCCGACGATTTCGCCTGGGAAATCCCTAAGATTTGGCTTCGAACAAGATTTTTCGAAAAACTCCAAACTCCAAACCCACACAAAACATCATAAAAACACTAACCGTCTCATTCACGAATTAAAATTTGGTCTCTAACTCAGTAAACTTGTACTGGCAGTGAGAACCCAGACCTGTTTTCGTCTGAATTTTCGACCAAAAATTTTACTGTGACTTCATACGGTAAAACAACACAAGAAAATGATTTTATTTTAAATAAAATCATCCTCTGGATCTTATAAAAAATAAACACATTAAAGCATCTATTTACTGATAAAGAAGCATACGAAAAACAGGGTGTTACAATTTTCCCAATAGCCTCTTGCTTCATAATCAAAGTTCTTTTCTTGATCTTGGACTAGAAGGACATTTATGATGTCCTGATCCATTGCATCATCTTGACTTGGTTCTAGCGTGCTTTTTGCAGGCAGAGGTTGTAACACTCTTCTCGAGCGCTACATTGTCCGTGACATTTTAAGGCCGAAAAGTGGGTTAACTAAAATTTGCTGTAATATAACAGGGTAATTTTTCTTTTTTGCAAGATATAAATATGAATGCTTTGATTCAAGTAAATGTGCAATAAAATATTTCATAATCATAATTAAGGTTATAAGTTCAAAAAGCATTTACATAAAACCCAACCAAACTCATAACAGAAAACATAAAGATATACAGACCCAACATAAAGCTATGGAGACTCAGCTCCTAAAATATAAGATACTTGGAGTTGCAACTCCATAAATGGTAACACTAACTCCCAAACATCCCAAGCTGGTCAAACTAAAATATAAAAGACAATCCTCTCTCGTACATCGTGAGAAGGACAAACCCAACTGACGAGGTCTAGCGGAAACTCTATTTGAGCCCGTTACCGACATCGTCACAAAAGACACTACCAGAGCCACTACAACGTATCTCTCGGACTAAGTCATTTCCCTTTCCATGGGAAAAGTCATAGCCTACAGACTGTCGACAGTCATACTAACTCCAGAAAAGAAAGGTCTGGAATGCCAGAAACACAAACACCGTCGCCTTGTACCAACTGAAGTCTGGAACACATCCCTTAGAAATTCCAACATATCGTCCACATGCTTGAACCTCAACCTCTACGACGAATCAACCGAGCGACATCTTGACATCTCAGCCTTCTCAAAAGAACACAAAGGCACATAGCCAGTCGACATAGGCAATATAAAATAAGGAGGTGAGATTCCCAAATATCACAACATATGGCATATATGAAAATAGCACGGCACGACATAACATACATTCATATCCAATTAAACATATATCTCAGCCAGACAATCCAATATATACAAGTAACAGATAACACATGCACACATAGCCAACAATACACAATATCAATATGACCATAATCTCATCAAGCATGACCGGACACTGTTTGTTCACAGAGACATGAGAAGAGAGGTAACTGATTGAAACTGCATAGTCCCATATCTACACAGCCTCAAGGAAGATCTGACCCTAACTCCAGAGCTGATAGGCATTTTGGAAGGAATGGTCAATAGTACAGGTTTCACATGCGCCCGCCGTAGGCATAAAGTGTGGCTAGCATGGTAGACACATGGACCCAAAGGTCATACAATGCCCGAAGGCCATAATGTGTGCACAGTATTCACCGTGGATAATCAACCCAGAATAGCACAACATTTAGAATCAACATAACAATACCCGAATGCTATAATGTGTGCATAGTATTCACCATGGATAATCAACCCAGAATAGCACAACATTTATAATCATAGGGGTAATCAATCCGTACTCGGCTATTTGTGAAACACTCTACCTAACCTGTCAGCTCAGATTCCTAGGCATAATGACCATGCTGGCAATAATGTTGATCAAGCTGATAACGGTGTGTGTTTTCATATTTATCCACCGGATAAATTGCGGGGTTCCTTACGGAAACCAAAAGTCATTCTAGAGGCAAAGAAGACAATACCAACTTGTTGGGAATCACCCTTCATTGTGAAATGGCACAAAACAACACTAGAAGGGGGGTCGAATAGTGTTTTCGGAAATCAGAGTTTAAGAAGCACAAAACAAAATCAGTGAATGAAAGTGGCTCAAAGAATAGACGCCTTTCACAACACATTGATTAGCAACTATATAACACACCCGAATTAGTTACTCAAACCATATAAATAACTGAATAATTAAGAGAAAGATAGAGAGAGAATATACTCAGATTTATCCTGGTTCACCCATAAACCTTAGGCAACATAAGTCCTTGGCTTAACAAGTTTTAATACTATAACTGATCAAGGTTACAGACGAGTATTATTTGCACACCAAGCCTCTCCAGGCTCAACCACAAGTATTGTTTGCACACCTAGCCTCTTCAGTCTCAACAAGTATTCTTGAAACAAGCCTCTTCAGGCTCGGAGTTTTGAGAGAGTTTTGAAGCACATATTCAAAGTTGCAAAGCAATTCAACCAATATTTAAACACTACAGAGAGTGAATATGAACTTGGAACTTGGTGAGTTGCAGATGAATTCTTATTCAAATGATATTTCAGGGTGTGAAGAAGATGCGTGAGTGATGAGAGCTTTCAGCTATTGATATGATGAGATGAGTATTGTTCTTTCAGTAACATAGCTTTTCAGTTGATGAGTAATTTCTCTGGTTTCTTATCACTGTATCACATCACTTATTGTTCAGTCTTCGACTTCTTCTATTTATACTTGATCACAAAGATCCGTTGAGATGCATTTGAGAGTCTTCAGCTTAGCACTTCAGGAAATAGCCGTTTTGACTTGATAATAAATGCTTTGAAGAACGTTGAAGATTCCTTGTTTATATCTGAGTATAGCAGATATGCTTTTCTGGTTTTGGACAGCGTTCTTTCCTTATTTGAGTAACACTTAGAAAGGCTCAAATAAAGTGGCTTTTTTGTTACTAACATAAGAAATGCTTTTCTGTAGCTTTGCCCTTTTTGTCTTTTCTCCTTTCTGTGATATCGATTGAAGATAAGAAATATATTAATAAACTCATTTCAAGTTTATTTAACTATATTTCAAATCACTCTTAACTTTGAATCAGAGATTAAGTGATGCCTTCATAGAGAGCTTTTCTTCTTGGCACGTGCTTCAATATTGCAGAAGTGACTTGGTGTTCCACATATTCTAAGCTTGTGGATGTTTGAATATCTCTTGAGTCAAACATGTTAATCTGATAGGAGAGTGATTCTGACTTTGTCAGAGGCTTAGACGCATACCGAGAGAGAGATAGACGCCTCATTGAAGTGATACTTCATGATCTGTAATCTTGATCCTTCTTCTTCTTTCATCTTGCTTTATAAGATAGTGTTTTTATTCTTAGAATACTTTGATTATTACTCTGACTGATAGCTTCATGCTTCTTTGGTCTTAAGCATAGTTAGTCAAGTAAGAGCAAACAATCTTCCATAAGAGTATCGCTTAACACCCTCTTTTCTTTCATTTGTTTATGAATGAATAAGTCCTTTTCCTTTAGATTTTAGTGAAGATAACAATCATTGATTGCTTTGCCTTGATAATACTTCAATATTGCTGCTATCTATTCTTCTTCATTGATAAGTCTGAAAGATGTTGATGTAGGCTTTAGTGAGTCAGACCTCATATGCATTGGACTTCAGACGCTTGTATGCAACCATTTTATTCTTTTATAATCTTTTGTTGACTTGTTCAGCTAAGATAGAAAGCTTTGGCTACACAACTCAGTAGATGATTAACAATATTCATATGGTTCAATGTAAAATCAATTACTTAATGTTTGAGTTCATCAAAACACAAAAGGGCCACAGGAGTGTGTCAGACGCATGACGAGTCAGACGCTTTATGACTTAATATTCTCCCCCGTTTTGGTGATGACAAACATTCCATAAGATTTTATATTGAACAAGCAGCAGAGACAAAAGATGTTAAAATTTTAGCACTAACAAATAAGAGATTATCAAAACCTTTTGTTTAGAGACTCCCCTAAACTTATGCTATAATTAAAACCGTGAAGAGCATTGTCCTAACATACATTCTTGCTCTTTTAAAACTTATTTTCTTTTGCTTTTAGTCTATGTTGCTTCCTGTTATTTGCTAAGATGCTTCATGTTATTTGCTAAGTCGCTTCATGTTATTTCTCTCCCTTTTGGAATTATCAAAAAGGAAAGTACTTTGGTACTTTTGGGGAGGCATTTTACTAGAAAACAGACAAGTAAAGGTAGATAAATCACACAGTTATAAAAAGAACAATGACCAACAATTAGAACATAATGAGTCCATCCAGAGGCTCAATAAAACATATCAAAACAAACTGAGTCTACAAAAAAAGGCCCAAACAAGGACAGATAATTAAAACAAAACATCAGAAATAGGGTGAATAAAAGATCATCATCGAAAGACAAATTAGTTCATCTTTTCAAGAATTTTATGTAGAAGAGCCACGACGTTTTGCATTTCTTGGCTCATTCCTCGCATTTCAGCTCTGGCTACAGGATCATTGACCACTGCAGGATTCTGTTCATCTTTTGGTTCTTGCTGATTAGCTTGTTGTTCTGGCTGCGGGACTTCTTCAAGAAGAGGGGTAGCTTGAACCATATTTGTTGGTGTAAGCCCTGGAGGCTAGTGTATTTCTTAGACTTACATTTGTATCTTGCTATTATATATATGATATGAGGCATTCCAGTTTATTGTGTTACTTGTTTAAACATAATAAAGTCCTTAGAATAGAAATTTCAGTTTAATAGAATATCAAGTATATGACTTGATCGTGAGACACTATTGAACAATGAAATCATATTCTTAAATATCCGTAGTCAAGTATTTTATTAATAAGGACCATAATAATACATTGAGACTATTATGTGTGCAGACTGGTGACCATATCTCACGGGTCATAGATATGAGATATCGAGTCGCCACATAGGTACACATTAGAGTAATGATGTACTGGATTGACCCACCATGAGAACACTACATGGAGCATTGTGTGAGTGTCATAAGTAGTTCTCGTAGTGACAATGGTGTATGTAATCCTTCGACCTGAAATCGCTACGATCCCTACATGAGGAGTCGTGTGCTTTAATATCGTCAAACGTCATCTGTAATAGGATGATTATAAAGACGGCCATTGGGCATACCACGAGCCATGCAGAGGGATGTGAGTGACCTAGATGGAATTTGTCCCTCCTACATAACGGGAGTAATATCTATGGGCCCCCTGATAGAGTGAGACTATAAAATGCATGGCCGTGCTGAAATGAGTCAATATGAGATATTGACCTCATTTGTTGTTAAGTCTACTCGGGTATCAGGGAACATGATATTGAACCATACAAGGGTGACACATTCTATGTCTTGTGTTCAATATAGATATATGGACAAAGGGATAATAATGCACATGAATATTTGTCACAGAAAGGTTTCGTCAAATCACTGACTTTCTCACTACTTAGGTAGCAGTGATGTATTGCTAGATACCGCTCACTGTTTGTAATATTAAATGGGATTTAATATTGCTACTAACGTTTTGGGAACCTATAGGGTCACACACATAAGAGCGGATTAAAAGAAGCATTAAAAGGAGAGTTGGACTTTTCTATTGGGCCTAGCGCATAGTACATGGGGCTTAGGTCAAACGTTGCTCACTAACTCACTTAAGGAGGTGCTGGTATAAGTAGACCACTTAAGCTATTGTGCCTACACGGTTTTTGTTTTACCCTAGCCGCACATAGAGAGTGATAGTGAGCAGCAGGTTTCGAATCTAGCGTTGTGAGACAGAGACGCTTCGGGTTCGTGACGTTGGACGTTCACGGAATCGGCTCGTGTGGATACCTTAGAGACATCGTTCGTGCGGTGTTCGTGATAGAGATAACGTACGATGGGAATTTTTCCACTGCGTTATTTATTTATTTTTTTTTATACGCAAATTCCCAACAATATCTTCATCAGAAATCATTGCCTCATGGTAGTTATCATACCATGGCAGAAGTAAGAGATTTGAAGAGGTTGCAGACAACACATTAGGAGTCGAGAGAGATACAAGAATTGTTTAAGAAACTATAGCTTCTTCCATTATCACTTCAGCACATTGTAATCTTTTCTCTATTGCAGCTTGCTTAGAAGATGTAACCAACAAATTCCTTGTTTTTTCTTCAGAAAGATTAATCACAGATGAAGTTGTTGCAGAGAAGTTAATCAGGGATGAAGTAGTCATAGATCCATAACCTTGAGGGACAGAAGCATAGTCTTCATCATCAATATCAGATAAGCTTGGTTCAGATGAGATGATCAGATTTGAAACATAGTTTTCAAACGGAATAGTGACATAATTTCATAACACAAGAAAAGTGTTAGAAATGGAGCAAATGAAATGATGGAGATTGTTCAAACACAAGAATTGGTACATGTGATGGAGGTTTCCAGATTCAGATTCTTCAAACACAGGAGTTCTGCACCACGGACTCAATCTATTTATCAGAGAATGGGTCACCATGGTATAGAACAAACTGTCAGTTGACCTTTGAGGAGGGAGAGGCTCTCTTTCATCCTCATAGAAGATGGAATCCTCAAGTCATGTGATGAAAACTCTTGGTCCAGCAAAGATGATATAGAAGGTGTTTTTGAACATATACACTCTTGTTCCAGATACAACCATAAACAAATAACTTTTGAAAAACGGATAGAGGGGTAATGGTTGAGAGGGTCCAACATACCCAAAGTATTGCAATTCAACGAAGCCAATCCTTCCATTCTCAGTGGGAGTCTTCCACTTCTGATATTATGTCAGTCCAAATCCAGATGACTCTGCATCCCGTTGACCCTTTTCGTCCTCTAGATACACAACCACATCCCTTGGAATGCAAATTATCTTATCAATCTTTATTTTGAGGTCTTTCTTCTGAGTGTCATCAAGAGGAAATCTTGGAATGGGGACATGAGTATCATTTTCAATGAATTTTCTTACTTTAACTGGTTTCTTCAAAGCTTCAAGAGCTTGCAGGGCTTCAAAGGGGATTCCTTCAACAGTTTTAATAGGTTTGGGAGTGGTGTCCTGGACAGGCCTAAACTTGGAACACCAACCAAACTTATATCTATTCCAGTTTTCGTCAGACTCTATCATCCTTCTTTTTCTTTCTTTCTCAGTTTCTTCAACAGTCTCTTCTTGTTGCATTCCTTCTTGTTCTTCTTGATCTTCTTCTAGTTCTTGTTCAGACACTCATGCTTCTTCATTCATTGGTTCACAGATTTTGATTCCTTTACTTAGTCTTCCTTCTTCCTTGTCAATCTTTCCTCCTTTTCTTTTTCTTGGTAATCTTTTCTTTTATTGAAACAATCAGACACACCAGAAACTAGTTCAGATACTTTAGTTACTGAGACTGATGAATCTACAAAATTTGGTTTCTTTACTTTTCTCTTCTTCCTACTTCTTTCAACTACAGACACTTCCTTCCTTTTCTATTCACAATACAAGCGATGGGCTTGTCATCATCTGAGTCCTCAGATACTTTTCCAGGGGCTTCTTCAACAACAGGGTTTTCAGCAATTATGAAATCATTTCCAGATTCAGCCTTCATTTCTAGTTCAATAAGGGTTATTACTGAAATAATATGAATCTGATTCATAATTTCAGAACTTAAGACGGTTCCCTTATTCCTTATCAGTCTTGTCAAGAGCATACCATAAGGATCGCATGTCTTATTTCCACTAACTATCTTAAGCATATGATTGAAGATAATATCATTTATATCTACATTCCTAAACTAAAGAAGTCGATATAAAGCATACTTATCATCCCTCGAAATGACATTTAAGGAACCTTTCCTAGGAGTCACACACCTAGTTAAGAGAAGATGTAAAAACCTTGCTTTAGGTAGAAGATAGCGAGTAAACTTGCTTTCCATGAGTTTGTCTCCTAACAGAGTTAGACTAACTTCTTCCTTGTTCTCATACTCTTCCTAGTCATCTGACATTCCCGTTCCTTCCCTTGGACAACCAGTTGCTTGAATAATGTCACGAATGTCAAACCTGTGTCTTATAGCGTTTACGTTTCCGACAACACTAAATAAGTGTGCATGTCTTGATGAGGCAGAGTTCTTCTAAAACTCCTTAACTACGTGAGGGTCGACATTTTCTCTGATCATAAAGAATTTCATCCAACCAGCGAACTCCAGCTCTATGAAAACATCGAAACCTGCATTCTTGATCTCTAGGAACTCGATTATGTGTTCTATAGCCAACTTCCTCGCTTCATAATCTTCCATATTGGGGATGACAGTAGGGTTTGTATTTCTTCTGAAGGCCATTTGGTGGAAGGTGAAGAGAGATTTAGGGCAGAGGAAGAGCGAAAGGTATTAACTTTAGAGAGAGATAGGGGAATCTGAAGTTGAAGGGTTGTGTATGATGGAGAGGTTTAAAAAAAGTACTTTGGCATTTATGACACTGACGTGCGGAGAGAGAAACTAGTCGAAGAGAATGAAACGTTTTCTCGTTAACTTCCCACTTAATCATTCGAGAATTTTGAAATTAATCATGTCTTTCTCAGTCTTTAAAAAGGGTCCATGTCATTTCAGACTGGTTTTAAACTAACAAACGCATTAATCAAATATTCACATATAATCTTCTTAAAATAAGATTTTAAATACTTACTTGTAAGTTGTTTGTCTCAAAAATCACTGACCTCGTGTATTGTTTCTCTTTTTCTCTTGAGAGATGGCATTCTATCACCTGATGTTCTTATTGTTACTTTCTTAGCTCTTATAATATTCCAGAATCTTCTCATCTTTCTGGTTGCTTCAGAAACTTCTTCATCTTCATCATCATTTTGAGAATATTGATCTATTGGTGTATTTGAAGATGGAAGCTTGCAACATTGTTAACTGATCTTTCTTCATATGTTTCTTTGACAACAACATCCTCATCATATAGTTCTTCAAGTCTGATCCAGATATCTTTGGCTGTTTCACAACTACCGACTTTATCATATTCAGACCTGCTAAAAGAACATACAAGAGGATATTTTGCTTTGGCATTAAGTTGAACCATATTTTTGTGTTCTAATGTCCATCTGCTTCTTGGAATAGCATTTCCACTTTCATCAGTTGGACTGTAAAGACCTTGAGATATGATTTCCCATAGATCTAGATTAGTTGACTCTATGAACATTCTCATCTTACTCCTCCAGTACTTATAATCTTTTCCACTGAACATGGGTGGTTTGCTGAGATATGTACCCTGATTGTACATATTGTTGCTTGAGGCTGCTTCACTTGCCATTCTTCAGAATCTTTTCCTCTACGCTGTGAGATGCTCATCCCAGAGGCTGAGCTCTGATACCAACTGAAATGGCACAAAGAAACACTAGAAGGGGGGTCGAATAGTGTTTTTGAAAATCAGAGTTTAAGAAGCACAAATCAAAATCAGTGAATGAAAGTGGCTCAAAGAACAACCACCTTTCACAACACACTGATTAGCAACAATATGACACACCGGAGTTAGTTACTCAAACCAGATAAATAATTGAATAATAAAGAGAAGGATAAAGAGAAAATATACTCAGATATATCCCGGTTCACCCACAAACCTCGGGGTACATTCAGTCCTTGGCTTAACCAATTTTTAACATTATAACTGATCAAGGTTAAAGACGAGTATTATTTTCACACCTAGCCTCTCCAGGCTCAACCACAAGTATTGTTTGCACACCTAGCCTCTTCAAGCTCAACAAGTATTCTTGAAACAAGCCTTTTCAGGCTAAGAGT
Organism: Sophora flavescens; assembly: GCA_030762895.1. Lineage (NCBI taxonomy): Eukaryota > Viridiplantae > Streptophyta > Magnoliopsida > Fabales > Fabaceae > Sophora > Sophora flavescens. The sequence continues at coordinate 144,212,817 of CM061068.1, read as the reverse complement.
GTTTTGAGAGAGTTTTGAAGCACAGCTTCAAAGTTACAAAGCAATTCAACCAATATTTAAACACTACAGAGAGTGAATATGAACTTGGAACTTGGTGAGTCACAGATGAGTTCTTCTTCAAATGATTTTTCAGGGTGTGAAGAAGATGCGTGAGTGATGAGAGCTTTCAGCTATTGATATGATGAGATGAGTACTGTTCTTTGAGTAATATAGCTTTTCAATTGATGAGTAAATTCTCTGGTTGCTTATCACTGTATAACATCACTTATTATTCAGTGTTCGACTTCTATTTATGCTTGATCACAAAGATTCGTTGAGATGCATTTGAGAGACTTCAGGTTGCTCTTCAGGAAATAGCCGTTCTGACTTGATAATAAATGCTTTGAAGAATACTGAAGATTCCTTGTTGATATCTGAGTATAGTAGATATGCTTTTCTAGCTTTGGGCAACGTTCTTTCCTTATTTGTGTAACACTTAGAAAGGCTCAGATAAAGTTGCTTTTCTGTTACTAACATAAGAAATGCTTTTCTGTAGCTTTGTCCTTTTTGTCTTTTCTCCTTTCTCTGATATCGATTGAAGATAAGAAATATATTAATAAACTTCTTTCAAGTTTATTTAACTATATTTCAAATCACTCTTAACTTTGAATAAGAGATTAAGTGATTCCTTCATAGAGAGCTTTTCTTCTTAGTGCGTGCTTAAATATCGCAGAAGTGACTTGGTGTTCCACATCTTCTAAGCTTGTGAATGTTTGAATATCTCTTGAGTCAAACATGTTAATCTGATAGGAGAGTGATTCTAACTTTGTCAGAGGCTTAGACGCATACTGAGAGAGAGATAGACGCTTCATTGAAGTGATACTTCATGATTTGTAATCTTGATCCTTCTTCTTTCATCTTATTTCAGAAGATAGTGTTTATATTCTTAGAATACTTTGATTATTACTCTGACTGATAACTTCATGCTTCTTTGTTCTTAAGCATAGTTAGTCAAGTAAGAGCGAACAATCTTCCATAAGAGTATTGCTTGACACTTTCTTTTCTTTCATTTGTTTATGAATGAATAAGTCATTTTCCTTTAGCTTTTAGTGAAGATAACAACCATTGATTGCTTTGCTTTGATACTACTTCAATATAGCTGCTAGCTGTTCTTCTTCATAGTTTGATAAGTGTGAAAGATGTTGATGTAGGCTTCAGTGAGTCAGACCTCAGACGCATTGTACTTCAGACGCTTGTATGCAACCATTTGATTCTTTTATAATCTTTTGTTGACTTGTTATGCTACGATAGAAAGCTTTGGCTACACAACTCAAGTAGATAATTAGCAACGATCATATGGTTTCATGTAAAATCAATTATTTAATGTTTGAGTTCATCAAAACACATAAGGGCCACATGAGTGTGAGTCAGATGCTTTAGGACTTAACATGTTGGACTATCCATGTTTCAACGATTTAGTACATTATGAAGGTTAGTCATTCGTCACCAACTCGCTATGCCTCTTTAAGTCCATTTCCTAACGAGATTACTTGTCGAGCAAGTAACCTTAAAATACTATTTGTCATTAAGTATTATGGATGTGTGGATATTGAATTATCCACACTTTATGACAAATGGTCTTGCTTCACCATAAGTCATAAATTATTAGGTTTGTATTTTCACTATGTCATCCTCGACTTGGGTTTTCCATTTAACTTGAAATACTAGTCTTGGAGACTAAAACCTCTTTTGTCCAAAAATCAAAACCCTTTGACTAAAAGCAAATCATTTGGAAGTAAGATTGGCACATAGGTATATTGGTACCAAACCTTTCAAAACCGTATTTCAAAACCTGTAAAATTATTAAAAGACGAATTTTCCCTTTTTACTTGATTCGGGGCCAAAATCCCTAAACTTTCAAAATAAGCATCTTTTACTCAAAATCATCAATTATCTAGGTTATAATACTCATTTTAAGATATTAAAATACTACGATAAGGTCTTGAACAATATTTCACTCGAAAGTCCGAAAACTTGACCGAAAGCCTTTAAGTTTGAAAACTAGGTGATTCATTTCCATTGATTCTTTGATTTTCAAGGTTAATGGTTCATTTTAGAACCTTAGAAAACTTAGTTAGGTTTCAAAAATAGTTTCTAACTCCCAAAAATATTGTGGGTCGAATTTCCATTCTTGGTTAATTTCACAAGTTCAAAATATTGAAATATGAATTTCTTTGTCTCTTTTTTTTTTTAATTTTGAAGCAAGAGAAAATCAATTTCTTTGTCTCTTAAAACATGGTTTTATTCCTCTATAACCTAAACTAATATCAAAATCATTTTATAACCATTTGAACACATCAATACAGTTCTAAACACTGTTAAAACAGTTTTGGAAAACAACACCTTCTTCTTATTTTCATTGATCCTTAAAACACCTATTTCTTTAGTTTATAAAGCATCACTTGGGTAATTTAAAATATAACGTACGATAAAAAATATTTCTCAAACCATTTCTAAAACCTTAAGGAAAATTCAAAGTTCCAAAATAATTGTTCAAAACTTATTCCTTTTCCTTTATGGATTGTAATATTAATTTTCTCACTTAAGGATATTAAAGTCGCTTAAGTTTCAAGGATTTGGAGTTAAACTCCCATTTCCATTCATAGTTGGCCAAAAACCAATCGCAACCAAAGTGAAGGTTACACTTCACCAAACAATCTCACAATTATGCATACACATCAACATATCATGTTATATCAAATAATCAATTTATTTGCAATGACCAAGTATTAAAATCCTCACTCTGATCCAATGATCAAAATAATTGTTTTCAACATGTCATAAATTATTTTTTTAACCAGACAACATGATAAAGAACATCAATCAAGCCACAAACCAATATCACAAACATATTCATATAAGGAGACAAATAGACAAAGTGGATAACCCTTGGTATAGGATTTCCAACACAAAACAATTTAAGCCATTTTCACACCCACCAATATGGTGTGATGTGGTTCACTTCCCCCTTACCTCTTGTAGACAAGGGAATATCATCTCCTTGGTGCTTAACAATTAGTTTCCTTCAAAACAAAGCTTCACAAGGTTAAACCCTAACTAACAACCTGATTTGACGTTCCAGTTTCCCCTGACACCTTGCTGCAGGTGCAGACAACTCCCGTCAGCTCCCGAAAAATGTAAAACCTGCTTCCCCAAGCGTTAAACACAACCACGACAACATCCCAGAGAGGGAGTTCATGCATTTTCAACAACCAGACCATTCAAACAACCAGCCACTCATCATCTAACACTCACTGAGTAGATTTAAACACTTAATTTTACAAAATAGAAGCAATTTTAATAAAAAATGCAAAAACAGTGTTCAACACCAAAAGTTGGGGAAAAGAGATTTGATCATAGAAATATGAAATCGTTTAGTAAAACATCAATTAACAATCCCAATTGCATAAAAACATGGTTAATTTCGTATTTAACAACTGAAATAAAAAGGTTAGGGTTAGGGTTTGAGGAAATTGGGGATTTTCTTGAATATGAACACAATAGGTGAGATTACACTCACCCAATCAAAGAGAAGTGCAGTACGATGACTGGAGGTGGTCTGAACGGTGGTAGACGACAGAGACAGTGGCGGAGGGATGACGGAGCTTCATTTATGTGATGATGAACCATAAACCAAAAGTGAGAAAAAGCTTTGGATATGAAGAAGGAAAGCTAATCTGGACACAAAAAATGGAAAACCACCATGGTAGGTGGCCATAATTCTCACCCACGGCAGTGGCAGTGACCAAACACGAACCAAACATACCAGCACTTGTAGATGGCGAGCTGTAGTGTGTGTTCGTCTCCTCCCCTGCAGGTTTGACCGGACGGCGATGCTGCATTGTGGCTGGATGGTGGCTACACTAAAGAGAAGGAGGAGGAAAAATGAGATTGAAAGAGAGAGAGAAAAATATGAGTCTGATGAAAGAAGAAGGGAGAACAAGAAAAAGAAAGAATGTGGGGGGAGGGTGCTGTCACGTACGTGGGAGAGAGGAGCTGAAAAGAACATTTTTTTTCTTTTCTTTTGGGCAGTAGTAGGTAAAAGGAGTGGTTAAGATTGAGTTTAGAAAAAATGAAATAATATTGGTTCTTGGATCTAAAAATAATGAGCGAAAAATATAAAATTTCAAAATTTGAATTAGAGTTGAGATTAATCGTTGAATCGTTCAAACAAGGAAATAAATGATCCAAAATTAATCTCAATCAATTCTAAACCAATTAATTTTCAAATCTAAAATTAATAGAATAAAATCTGAAGATAATTTTCTTTCAATCATATATTAAAAATATTTTTTTTCTAAAAAAATAATAATAGTGACAATAGCGTATTGTGTTGTACGCGTGTATACACTGCAGTAACGCTGTGTTAACGCACCCAATAAAATAATTTTAAATGAGTATATAAAAGGCTAAATCCCTATTTTGGACCCTTATCTTTATTTTAGTTTTCATTTTGGTCCATTATCTTTTTTTTTTGTTCCGTTTTGGTCCCCTATCTTTCAACCATTTGCCTATTTTGGTCCCTTCCGTCAGTCCGCCGCCGTTAGTCACAGGTAACCACCGCAATCAGTCGTCGGAACCGCCACTTTCGTCGAAATATCGCTAGAATCTAGGTTTTAGAGAGTGAAAATCATATTTTCCTCTCTCTCTCTTCATCCTTCTTCCTTCCCTTCCTTCTTCCTCCTTCCTCTCCCTTTCCTTAAATCCCATTGATGTTGTCACTGTTTCGTGGAGGAAGAAGGAGGAAGGAGGAAGAAGGAAGAAGGGAGAAAACGGAAGGAGGAGGAAAGAGGAAGGAGGAAGAAGAGAGAGAGAGAGAGATAAAATTTTTCTCTCTCTAAAACCCAGATTCCGGCGGAGGTTTTCGACAACTGATGGCGGATACCTAACGCCGTCAGTGCAAAACTGACGGAATGGACCAAAATGAAACCTAAAAAAAGATAAGGGACCAAAATAGAACAAAAAAAAGATAAGGGACCAAAATGAAAACTAAAATAAAGATAAGGGACCAAAACACTAATTTAGCCTAAATAATTAAACATATAGGTGAAAACTATAAACATCCAGATGATTAATCATTCCAATAAAATAATTAAACATATAGGTGAAAACTGGGATGTTACAGAGTTAGGTCTACCTTGACTGGTCTGAACTTGCCATCTTTGTCCTTATTCATATCAATCATTGGCAACCTTGGACATACCTAGGTATGGAGAACTTAGCAGTTAAGTGACCATACATGAGGTAGTCACCAACATCAGCTAAGACACCATGCTCTCTTGGATGAAAAAATTGCATCCACTTGACTTCTCTACTTAGGATGAACCTTCTGTAGTCGTGAGCCTAGGACCTTATGTACTCCAAGTTTGGGTGATTTCTATTTCCAAGTACAACATACCAAAGATGGATAATATCCCTATCAACACCATCAGTATGGGGGGGTGTTTAAAGGGTTCCATTTTTATGACGTTAGGATATATTTTCTTTGGTGGGAATTTCTGTTGTGGAAGATGAGTTAAATGTGGTCCATTGGCATTGTAGAGATCAGAGGGAATGGGACCATCTCCTTCACATGGAATGGGTGAATGCTAGGAGTATTGGACAAGTTTTGGTTCATATTTGTATTCTGGCAAAGGGTGGAATGGATTGGGTTCGGGGGTAGGAGGGAAAGTATGGTACAGAATCTTCCAATTCCTCTTTACTTTGGCCCAATTTTCTTCTTGGCCATCATAAAGGGTAGAGGGGTTAGTGTAAGGGAATCTGACTTTGGGTTGTTTGGGAAAGGGTGCTCCAAGAGGGATACCATCATCTAGTTGACTAAACCAGTCATCAGCTGGAATGATGGAAATTGTGGTGGAGGTGAGAAATAGTGAATTGGTGAATTTTCATATAAGTGTTGGGGTGCGTGTTATGGTTTAGGTATGTGTGGAATTTGTTCATGCGTGGATATGTTGTTTCGGCTAGGTTATGGTGATTTAGTTTGGATGAGAGGTTATGATGGTGCAATGGTGTTGATAGGAATATTAACATTATCCATCAAAGTAGCAATAGTATCTTCAATCACATATTGAGTGGGTAGAGTTACCTCAGCAGTTATAAAGGACTTGGCTTTTCTAGCAGGTTGCCTAACTCTGGTAGGCACAGTAGCAGGAGCAGCTGCTTGCTTCTGCTTCTTCAGAGCCACACCAATTGGCTGATCATCATCATCATCCTTATTGTGAGTCAGGATGATATTCCTTGCTCTTTTCTTCTTCTAAGCAGCTTGGGGTTCATTAGACCTTAGTTCCCTGATGACTATCCCAAAAGAAGGTTTCCTTGTTCTTGAAGGAACAATTATCCTAGCAGGTCATCTAGCCGGCTTTAGCTGCATGGATTTACCCTCAGCTTGATTTTCTTCCAACTGCTCTTCCTTAACCTTCATCAACTCTTCTTTCTTTGCCAGTTCTACTTGAATCACATGATCAAGTTTCATCATCACTAAGTTCATTACTTGAGATACGTGGCTTCCTCCTCTGGAGTTTTAGCTTCCAGCATGGCGTAAATTTGGTGAGATTTGAGAACCTTGGAGAGAAGATGACAAAAGGGTATAGCGGTGTTCTTTGCTATGTTTACTAAATAATCCTTGAATATTGTGAAAAGGATGTTGGGCAAGTTGATTGAGGATTCATTCAGAAGATGACACAGACAAAACTTGTGAAGTTGAGAGAGATTGTGTTTTGACCCAACTTTGTGTAATATTGCCTTGTTTAGAATTTGATGAAGGACGCAAGCTTCATCCTTCATTTCAACAGCCTTCCAAGAGTTAGTTTTCATTGTATCAGCCCTCATCACAATGCTTACAACAACTTCTTCACCACCCAAATCTTCTTCCCATTTCTCAGTTAGGGTTAATCCAACTTGGGGGCAGTTAATCGCAGTTGCGATAGTTGCTTCAGATACAGTTACTTCAGTGCCCATAACAAAGGCTTTTACTTCAATCTCAGTTAAAGTGGGGCTTCTCCAGAAAGCTCTGATTAAATATTCCGGAAAAACAGAAACTTTTTCAATAAAGAATCCTACCCAACCAGCAGCCTTGATGTATTTGGCTCACATCAACACTGTACTCTTTCCGAATGCTAAAGTCAAAGTGATGCTCTATTCTGATTTCTAGTGAATTGACATCATAAACAGTGTTTGCAAAGGATGAAGCCATTGTTGTAGGTTAGAAGGTGAGAAAGACAGAGAGTTCTTTTGCAAAGGAGAGGTTGAGTTTCAGAGCAAGTGAAAGGTTTTCAGAGGAAATACGTACTCTTAAAAAGATTTTGAATGTGAAAGGTTTTCCTCTGAAAATAAATTTTAAATAAAATGAAAATTGAAGGAATGGTGATTGGACATGCATTTAATGCTGACATGGTGCAGGTTTCTAGAAACCGTAAAAAGTAGTTTGTAAAAACGATGGATTTAACTGACTTAGTAGAGAGCATTTGAAAATAATATGTCTTGAGACATAATAAATGCAAGTAATTACTAAGATGCATAGACGAGACAGATAGCAAAATACACAGATGCATTGGACTACTTATGTGATGGACGAGCACTTAAACAAACATTAGCCGACCATTATTGGATGATATGACACCCTTCTCAAGTGCTATATTAAGGCCGAAAAGTGGGTTAATTAAGATATCAATTTTATATAGCGGGGTAATTTTTAATTTTCGCAAGATATAATTATAAATTCTTTGATTCAAGTAAATGTACAATAAAATATTTCTTAATCATAATTAAGATTATAAATTCAAAAATCATCTACATAAGACCTAACCCGACTCATAAATAGAAAACATAGAAATATACAGATCCAATATAAAGATATGGAGATGCAACTCCTAAAATATCAGATACTTGGAGTGGCAGCTCCATAAACAGTAACACTACTCCTAGACAAACCAAGCTGGGAAAACTAAAACATAAAAAGAAAAAGGGCAAAGGCCCATTTTGGTCCCTGACAAAAAATGCGGAGGCCATTTCAGTCCCTGACAAAAAAAAACTACTTCGTTGGTCCCTGAAAATTACTAACGTGGGACACGTTAGTCCCTGAGTTGACTTCCGTTAGCCAGAGTCCGTTAGTTGGGTGACGTGGCCGTTAAATCGTCCTAGCTGGCCGTTATCTATACTAATTAGTCCCTAACAATTACTATCGAGGGACAATTTAGTCCTTATGTGAGTGAGATAAACCTGTGCTACATCATGAAAGGGCCTTCAAGATTCGGTAAATGCAAATTAAACCTTGGTTCCCTCAGCTTCTTACCACATCAGAGCTCCAATGTTCTAAACTTGCACTAATCCTGTTCCTGCAAAATATAACAGGTCCAGATCAATTACCAGCAATAATGCCATTCAATTTTAAGCAAAAAAATAAGGAGGAAACTGAAGTGAGGAAAAGGAAACTAGATAATGAAAAAGGAAATACAAACTTTATTTTATTTTTTTACTTGAGAAACAGAGGACATAGGCCCACCCATTTGCACTGTTTAGGTAGTAACATAATGAATTTAATGTTAATGTTTCATTCTCATATTCCAAACCAAAACATATCAGAGCCTACCCACCAAATATTAGAAACACACCCACTCATTCAAATAGATGGAATGGAGCTTTGAAAATCAAACAAGAAAGCCTCCATTCTTCCCTTTTACATCAGATAATACGACTCACCTTCTTAATGCCACAAGACATCAAGTTCTCTGATAAGCATCTTGCATGAATGATGGGACCCCTGGATATTCAGCCTTGCCAACAACCCAGTCACTTGACTTTAGATACCATCTTGATGCCCCAATTAGATCATTTTGTTCTCTTTCTCTTGTGGCATGCCACTCCAAATGTCTATTAATATGTTCTTGGAATTTAAGCCTAACAACACAAACACCACAATAAGATTTCTGATTTTTGTGCAGGTTGATTCAGATAAGGATATATGTGTTTTTGCAGTATCATCTAACTCGTCTCTGGTGGATGGTACTGGGACAGCTGCAGAACCAGACACTGAAGCAATAGGCAAAGAGCTACTGGTGGTAACGCTTTCACTTTTATCTTCCAATCGAGTCAGCATCTCAGATGACACCTTAGTGGGTGACCCTGTTTTTGTAAATATCAAACCCTTTGCAACTAATGAGCTCAAAAGGTTTGCAATTGGTTTTAAGGCATTAATGGCACTTTCGGCAGAGCTGATGTATTATCATTAGGAGGACCTAATGAAGATGGCGATGCAATATCAGACACTGAAGAAATTAATGTGGCAGGGGAAGGCTGACCTGACCACTAGTAATTGGCATGTTGGAGAAGATTCCACTCTTCACAGCTGCAGCTACTTGTATTCCATTATTTTTTTCTTAAAATTGAATGGCATTATTGCTGGTAATTGATTTGGACCTGTTATATATTGCAGGAATAGGATTAGTGCAAGTTTAGAACATTGGAGCTCTGATGTGGTAAGAAGCTGAGGCAACCAAGGTTTAATTTGCATTTACCGAATCTTGAAGGCCCTTTCATGATGTAGCACAGGTTTATCTCAATCACATAGGGACTAAATTGTCCCTCGATAGTAATTGTTAGGTACTAATTAGTATAGATAACAGCCAGCTAGGACGATTTAACGACCATGTCACCCAACTAATGGACTCTGGCTCACGGAAGTCAATGCAGGGACTAACGTGTCGCACGTTAGTAATTGTTAGGGGACTAATGGAGTAGCTTTTTGTGTCAGGGACTGAAATGGCCTCCGCATTTTTTGTCAAGGACCAAAATGGGCCTTTACCTAAAGAAAAACTATCCTTTATCGCACAACGCGAAAAGGATGAACCAACTGATGAGGTCTAGTGGGAGCTCTATTTGAGATCACTATAGACGTCACCATAGATGACACTCCTATAGCCACTACAGGTGTAGCTTTCTCAAACTAAGCTCCTTTTTCCTATCTGAAGGAAAAGTTAGGGCCCGTGAACTACCGACAGTCATACTCGACTCAAAGAGAGGAAAACATGGGCATGACCAAGACACGAGTCCATTGTCTCGATCTACTTGGGCGATCCAGATGCTCGCACAAAATCCTGACATTATAGTCTTCTGTTCCTCAGTTTTGAAGGATGTGTCCACGTAAGCGCACCATCTCATACTCAAATTGGGTCCGATGGTTCGGCGATGCTACGATTGCCTTCACATAATATAAGATAGAGCCACAGCCAGACAAACATAAAATGAGGTGAGATCCCCATTCATCATACAACATAAGGCAGACATGCAATGGTACGAAACGCATACATATGACAACATACATATCACAGTATAATTATCAGCAATTCCAAACATACTTGAAGGTAAACAATATCTCTCTAACAACAAGTTTAACAAAACATGACAGACACTGTCAATTCATAGGGACATGAGAATGGAGGTAACAGATTGAAACTGCATAGTCCCATACCTACACAGCCTCAAGGAAAATCTGACCCTAACTCCGGAGCTAAGAAAACATTCAGAAGGAGTGTTTAGAGCACACGTATCACAACTGCCAATATTAGGCATCTTGTGCGAATCAATAATTACAGCCGCATGTGGAATTAGAACTGATTGTGAAACACTCTCAATAACCAGGATCGACTAGCATCTAGTCGTAGATGTCAGTGTATTGCATGGAACGCCACGACCAAGAAGAATCACCAACTGGCCATCCGTGACCTTCCTACCCTAACCATCCTCGAGACAATTGAAGATCGTCACTAGCACGTTCGTATGTGCATAGACATGTAAGCCCGCTTCCTAGGAACAAAGGCCTTACTGACAATTTCATTTGGATCAAGTCAATAACGGCGTGTGCGTTCATATTTATCCACCGGATAAATTTCGGGGTTCCTTGCAGAAACCAAAAGCCATTCTAGAGGCAAAGTAGACAGTACCAACTTATTGGGAATCACCCCTCGTTGGACTATCCATGTTTCAACGATTTAGTATATTGTGAATATTGGTCGTTCGTCCATTACTGTAAAATATGGAATAAACTACCAGATTTAACGTTTGTTAAATAAAATTGACGTTAAAAAATGATGCGATGGCAGAACCGTAAATATGAGGTTCATTAAAATCACTTTTAACGTCTGTTGTTTAAACAACAGACGTTAAAAAGGTTGAGTGTCACTTTTAACGCCTGTTGTTTAAACAACAGACGTTAAAAGTGATACTCAATTTTTTTTAGAAAGTATAACATTATGTCCCGCATGCCTAACCCTTTCATCACTTTCACTCTACCCCTGTACGTACGTTCACCACCGCCTCTGCCCTAACCCTTTCTCTCCTCTCCACCACCACCACGAGGTTCTCTCCTCTCCACCACCACAACGTGGTTCTCTCTTCTCCACCACCAACGCGAGGTACTACCTCTTTCTCTCCCTCTATCCTCTTGTAGGGTTTGGATTAGAAAAAAAACTTTTTACTAACACTACTCTTTTCTGAGACCAGCGACGCACGAGTTAGAGGCAACCTTCTTCTGGTGAGATTAGCGGCGCACCACCAGGCGGAACACCAGTCTCCGCCTCACACGACGTGACCAGAACTCTATTGGTCATCTCTTCTTTCTTCTTCCAAGTATGTTTTTTCCCTAAGCTCTCTTCTTTACTTGAATGATATTTGATACTGATTTTTTAATTACTTAGTTGTTATCAGCTATCTTATAATTTTATTGTCATCAATCATTCATCAGTTTAAGATTTTTGAAATTTTAATCTTGTAAGTAATCTATTCAATCTGTTAGATACCTATTATCTATTTTGTGTTGCCAAGTTCTTTTAATTATCAACTGTCTGCCTTTTATTACTCGTTGTCTTCTTGGAAGTTTGTTTTTGAAAAAAGATGGTTTAAGAAACCCTTTGTTACTTTTAGTTTAGTTTTATGTTCTTTGTGTTGCCTACCTTTTGCATCTTGTGGTGTTGAACTTTGAATCGTTGATTTCCCAAGGGTTAAACATGGGTTGTTTATGTGGAAAAATAAAAACAAATTTTCAGTTTCATGTTACTTTCTTTGTGTAGAAAGGGTTAAATTGGGTTTTGTTTTGTTTTGTTTGAGTTGATAAGTTTCTTCAAATTTTCTCTTTATTTTTATTTTTAAAATTTTCCATGATCAATGACCTAAAGATTAGTTTTACAGAAAATAGTTTCCCAAAAGGCCAAGATTTTTCTTCCTTTTCTTAGTGCTTCAGGAAATCTCATTGGGGTTTTTGGGGTTCAATCAAGGTTTAATGTCTTCTTTGAATATGAAACGTTGATTTAGATAGTGGTGTGTATATATGGTTGTTAGGTTTTCAAATAAGGAGAGAGTGTAGTGTTGTATATATACGGTTGTTAGTTTTCAAATACTAGTGCTTTTCCAATCTCCCATATTGTGCTTATATTGGATATATCTGTGTATATCTATAGAACCTATCTAGCTATGGATCGTAGTTGGATGGTTTGTAAACGCACAAGTGATGAGTATCTAAAGGGAGGGAAGAGTTTATAGAATTTGCTCAAAAAATTGCTCCTAATAGTAATGGAATGTTCTGTTGACCTTGTGTCAAATGTTTGAATACAAGGAAATGTGTGGTCAAGGATATACGTACTCATCTTATTTGTTTTGGGATTTGCTTGAATTTTATAAGATTGATATGGCATGGTGATGTGTTGTTAAATAACAAGCCAAGTGTCTCCCAAAGTGAGGAAGTTGACATAGATATGGAGGATGATCGAGTAGAAGACATGATCTATGATATTGGACAAGAATCTTTTCAGCGAGCACATGTGTATGAAAGATTGTGCAGTGATGCAGATAAGCCTTTGTATCCGGGGTGTACTACTCATACATGATTACCGGCGGTGTTAATATTGGTCAGTGTGAAGGCAAGAAATGGTTGTTAAGAAGATATTGTGTCCGATGGGTTTGGAGTATAAGAAGATATGTGACACCCTTAACCCGAGCATCGCATTAATTATTTTGTTTTGCGGAGAATAAAAACGTTTAGTAAGTTGTCGATTTACTTTTGGAAATATATGATTATTATAATTAATTACATAAGGCCTTCTTGGAGACAAGCCACTTGACAGAAATTTACACGAGTGAAAAAGTTGATACGATACACTACATGCTTACAAGTTAAAGATAAGGATTAAAGAGTCATAGATAAAAACATCAGCTTTTAGAGACAAAACACCATCCATACCACACTACCCCAAAAATGAAAGTTCGTAAAAGCTGGTCAGGCCTAAAGATACCCATTAGGATGACCCTGATAGTCATACCCGCCTCTGGGAGGTGAAGCTGGTGCAGCCACCTCCATCTCTACTCCCTCACCGGGAGCGTCATCACCTCCAAGAGGATGATACTGGGGCTCCTCCTCCTCCATCTCGATTGGCTCCTCCTCTACTAACTCCTCCGGGTCCTCCTCTATCGGCAAAGCGGGAGCTACCTTCGACTGAAATTGAACCTGGGAGGATCAAGAACAAGAAGTCCCTGGTCTACCAGATGCTGCAAGTAAATCTCCATAGGTGGTAGTCTGATGTGGATAGTCTCAAAAGTATGAAAACGTCTCATGGTTGCTGCCTCGGAACCCTCTACAGTGCAAACGAGTCTCGTGTAAGTCACCGCGCGGGATCCTGGGCCAAAAGTCCACGCAGCGGGGTCGTTCCCATTCTCAAACAATAGAACCCGTGATCGGGAAGGCGCCAACTGAATCTTTGCTGGGTCCATCTATTCTGAAGTATTGAATATATATATATATATATATATATATATATATATATATATATATATATATATATATATATATATATATTTACACACATACATACACCAAGAAAAGGAAAATAACAAAATGCAAGGGTGAGATACCAATATATGGATAAATTATGACAACTACATGTATTACACACATAAAACAACAAAAACAAATAAATATAAATGTTCAACACAACATTTTCAAATAGAAGCATAACATCAAGTAAATCATCGTCGTTTTTGAAACACATGACACTTCTATATTTCAGTAATCTATCCTAATCTCCGGAGGTCCCAACTTCAATTTTTTTTAAAAGTAAGCTGATTAGGCTCAAATAGCCAACATATGACACAACTTAATTCCCACAGCATTGTCCAACTCAAGACACAGTAATCAACACATGTGGGTTCCAGAGCACACTGTCCTACACAAGGCACAGTGAACAAGGCTCATGGAAATCATGGTCCATCAAGGCACCATTGATACAAGGTCACATGAGATACCTTCCCCTTAAAGGCATTCACACAAAACAATTTGGGCACATCTACCAAATGCATATAAAACATTTTGTTTTTCGTAGTTTTTGTGTTTCATTCTTTCCTTCGTCGAGGCTCAAGGCTCACGACCATCCAAATTTTTTCAACACTTAAAACTTTTATTATTAACATAGGACATTCATGTCCGAGTGTCCAATCACAACAGTCCTAAACCGATACACCAGCCTTGGACTTTGTGGCCATAGAAAACAACTTTCACCATTTTACCTCATTCATCACGTTTTAACACAACGTACACACAGTCCACAACAACATATATAGGACACACAGTCCACAGCAACGTGGCATGGATCATAGATCAACATGCTTAAAAACTCTAGTATCCCGACTTCTCGGTTACTAGGTTCACTTTTCAACGTTATTTTTCGTTCAGTGAAAAACAAATACAAAACAAAATTTTCCGTAACTTATCCAAGTTATCGGATATTTTCTTTTGAATAAAGGCTTTTAAAAAAAACTCTTTGTCTGAAATTCATTTTAAAAACAATTTCTAAGTTATAATAAATAATCCCTTTTTTTAAAAAAATTATTTTATTTTGAAAATTTGATTTTTCTAAAAACATTTGAAGTTTTCAAATAAAATCTTTTTGAAACTAAGAATCAATTTGTTTTCTCTTCATGGTTTCTTTCATAAAATATTTTCATAAATTGATTATTCTTAGTGTAAAATCATTTAAATTTTTCAAATGAATTTATTTTTACCTAAACGTTACTTCAAATGAATTTTTATTTCCAATACTCTTCATATATTTTTATTAAGGCTTTTATCTTGAAAATTTAATTGAGCTCTAACATTAGTTAGGCTTCCCATGCAACAACCAAAGCATTTTCATAATAAACATAACATGCATCAACTAATTTAAAATCTAACAACTTCAAACTCATATTCATGAATATTCACCCAATCATAAAACATATATCAATCAACAAATCAACACATCCAATCCACTTAAGAATTAAACAATCAACACATTAAAATTCGAACAACATATAAACACACACAAATGCACATAGTTATCACAATTAATTATCCATCGGGCTGTCTCCCCTTACCTTCATTTGATGAGTAAAAAGTAGAAGTTTTTCCTCGTTTTAAAGGAACAAACTTTGGTATCCTGTTACGCTTGAAAATCTAAACAAATTATGTATAAAATATAAGTTAAAAATTCACAAAATCACCCCATTTCCTCATGCATGCATTCGTCCCTACCATGAATTTGATGATAAAAATTTTAGACTTTCACAAGCTTTTGGATCAATGATCCTTAAGCATCATAGAGACAAAATTTAAGACTTCAGACTTAAAATAAAATTTTTATCACACTACTTAATGCAAAGTAGGTTTCTGCCAACACACATAGTTAGGCAAAAATTTTGATTTTCAATTTCATAAATACATGCATGCATATAAAATAGTGATTTCAACCAAATGTTCTTCTTAAAAAAAATAAATCAAAATCTCTTCAAATCTCTCAATTTGGGTTTGATCATAGTAAGTCAAATAGAAATAAAAACTCATTTTTTATTCATGATCTCAAAATGCATATATATTAAAGAACTTCAAGTCATGCATGTATGTTTTGAACCAAAAACACCAACTTGGCATCACTTAGGGTTTCGGCTATATTTTTTTGATGAATAGGGTTTCGGCTATATCAACACAAGTAGGAAAGAAAACTTAATTTTCTCAGTGAAGCTTAGAAGCTTAAAAATACATGCATCAAGTTTTTTAAGCCATGCATGTGAAAATAAGATGAAAACACTAATTTTCCCATATATAGGGTTTCGGCCACCCTTAGGAAAAGGCTTTGAAAATTTTTATTGTAACATGCAAATGCATAAGATGATGGTAGAGATGAATATGAGTTAATAGAAAATGGTTTCATGCTAAAAAGATTTTTCTAGACATTTTTTTTTTGAAATTTCTAAGTTAAAATCATAAACATGCAACATGAAAAAGACATGCATGTTAAAAAATTGAAGACTTGAGATGATGAAGTGATATAACTTTGATGAGCGAGGAGAATGAGCAAGTTTAGACCCTCTTAAGACTAATATTGAAGAACTTAAGTGAGTTTTGTGAGTAGAAAGCAAATGGTAGAAGAAGTAGAGTTTGGAAGCAAAAATGGAGGAAAATGAAGCTTGGAGTTGAAGAGAGGTATTTATAGGAGAATTAGAGGGGGGGGGGAGGACGCTACTGAGTGGAGGGATTTTGGAAAGATTTTTAATTTTCTTTATAAATAAAACTTGAATTTTCCATTAAAAAAATGCATTACTTGTAAAAATGGTTAAAATGATGAAATGTAATAAATGTAAGTACTATTCACATCAAATCTTTCAAGGGGTTTTCACATCAAGTCATTTCAAATCTGCACCAATGAAATTTGAATAAAACACATTTCGCTCCGGTTCCATTAATTTCCCGACTGTGAAAACCGATCGTATTTTCTAAGCAAAACTTTACCCGAAAATTTAATTTTTGTAATATTTCGAAATAAAAAAATTAAAATCATGGGAATAGTTGTAAATATTTTAGGAAATCTACGGTATTATTTTTTGAGTCGAAATTCATTTTCTGGATTAGTAAAGTCTTGCTGACAGCGAAAACGTAGACCGTTTTCGTCTGAAATTTCAACCGAAAATTCAATTGCAGTTTTCTAAAATAAAATAAGACATCCAAATAATTTTCTCTAAATTAAATTAATAATTATCCATACACATACATAAGCACAGATTATTAAGAAACAGAAAAATCGGGGTGTTACAAGATATACGTATGCCCCAATGATTGCATATTGTACACGGGTGATTATGAAAAGATGCACGACTGCCCCAAGTGTGGGTTATCATGCTACAAAGTGAAGGATGGTGATGACTGTGATGATTCTAGTTGTGATGTGAAAAAAAAGGGTCCTTATGAGAAGGTGTTGTGGTATCTTCCATTAATTTGATGGTTCAAGCGATTGTTCGCTAATGTAAAAGACGCAAAGAACCTTAGATGGCATGATGATGAGAGGAAACGTGATGGACAGGTTCGTCATCCGGCTGAATCTGTGCAATGGAAGAAAATTGATATTTTGTTTCCGGATTTCACCAATGAGCCAAGAAACCTTAGGTTTGGACTTGCTACGGATGGAATGAATCCATATGGTATATTCATAGTTCATGGCCTGTTGTCCTGATAATTTACAATCTACCTCCTTGGTTGTGCATGAAGTGCAAATACATGATGTTATCTATGATGATTTCGGGCCCAAAACAACTGAGAAATGACTTAAATGTTTATCTAAGTCCCTTGATTGAAGACTTGAAAAAGTTGTGGGTGGAAGGTGTTGATGTAGTTTATGGGTATTCTCACGAGACTTTCAAGATGCGTGCCATGTTATTTTCAACCATCAATGACTTTCTAGCATACCGGAACTTGTCCGGGTACAGTGTTAAGGGATATAAAGCATGCCCTATATGTGAAGAAGGCACATGCTTCACTCAGTTGCATCATGAAAGGAAGACGGTTTACCTTGGGTATCAGAGAATTCTTAGACGTGATCACCCATATCGTAAATTGAAAAAAGCTTTTAAAGGATGCCAAGAGAGTGAACATGCTCCGACGACCTTAAATGGAGACCAAGTTTATCAACGGATGAAGCATATCAATGTTACCTTCGGAAAGGCCAAAAGGAAGGCTAAGGCTACTGAGAAAAACATATGGAAGAAGAGGTCTATATTCTTTGATCTTCCTCACTGGTGCAAGCATGATGTCAGACATTGTGTTGATATGATGCATGTGGAGAAAAATGTGTGTGATAGTGTAATCAGAACGCTTCTCAATATTCAGGGCAAGATAAAGGACAACGTGAGTGCTCGTCTCGATCTCATTGCGATGGGTATACGTGAGAAGTTAGCTCCAGTTATTGAGGATGGTAAGCGGGCATATTTTCCTCCAGCATATCATACTTTGTCAAAAAAAGAGAGACAAAGTTTTTGTGAGTGTCTTCAGGGCATCAAAGTTCCACATGGTTACTCTTCAAATGTCAAGAAACATGTCTCAAGTGATCTCAAATTAGTTGGCTTAAAGTCTCATGATTGTCACGTCTTGATGCAACAACTACTGCCCCTGGCTATTCGTGGTATTGCTCCTAAAAATGTTAGGCATGCCATAACTAGGTTGTGCTCATTCTTCAATGCTATATGTAGCAAAGTCATTGACCCCCATAAGTTGGATGAGTTGGAAATTGAGGCTACTATAATCTTGTGCCAATTGGAGATGTATTTTCCTCCTTCATTTTTCAACATCATGGTTCACTTAATTGTTCATTTAGTGAGGGATATTGGATTATGTGCCCCCCTTTTTTTTGAGGTGGATGTACCCAGTTAAGCGATACATGAAGATCTTGAAAGGGTATGTGTAGAATCCACACTGTCCCGAAGCACCTATTGTTCAAAGGTACGTTGCAGAATAAGCTATTGAGTTTTGTTTAGAATACCTTCCTAAAACGGATCCTATAAGGGTTCCTAAGCCTTGTCATGATGAGAAAAGATGTGAAGGTAAGGGTACACATGCTGTAATGGTTAAGAGAAAGGGTCGGGAGGAAGTGCTTCAAGCATATTTATATATATTGAATAACATTGATGAAGTTCAACCTTACTTTTGTGATCAGAAAAGAAAAGTCAAGGAAGAAAACCCTCGAATGAACGAAAAGTGGTTGTTGAACAAGCATAACAAGACTTTCTTACAATGATTTAAAGAAGAAATTCTGAAGGATGGTAGTACTGCTTCTGATACATTAAAATGGCTAGCACGTGAGCCTAGCTTTAATGTCATATGTTGGAGTGGATACGACATCAATAACTTTTCCTTTTATACAAAGGAACAAGATAACAAGAGTACCATGTAAAATAGTGGGGTTATGATCGTGGCCGAATCCATGCACTTCTCAAGTTCAAAAGATACAAACCCCGTTATGGCACCGACACCTTACTTTGGAGTCATTGAAGAGATTTGGGTGGTCGATTACACTAAGCTTACGGTACCAATTTTAAATGTAAGTGGGTTGACAGTAAAAGTGGTGTACAAACCGACGAATGGGGATTTACATTGGTAGACCTTGGCAAGGTTGGTCATACGGAAGAGCCTTTCATCATGGCTTCCCAAGCAAAACAAGTGTTTTACATCAGTGATCCTTCTAACAAAAGGTTGTTTGTGGTTCTCCAAGGAAAAAACATGCATAATGGTAATGATGAAAATCAAGAATCAACTCTTGATATTCCTGAGACTCCTTCTTTCTCAACACACACGTCTACTATCATTGAGGAAAATGAGGTGGAAGATGTACATGCCACTCGTGATGATCATCACGAAGGGATATTGATCTAGCTAAATTAAATTGACCATAGTGTAAGTTATGTTTATCCATAGTGTGAGTTATGTTTATCCATAGTGTGAGTTTTGTTCTTTTAGGGCAAGTGTTTTATTTATCTATGTTAGTTTAGATTTATTTTTATTTATCCATGTTAAACTAACCTAATTTATTAATATTTTTTATCTAAACATGCATACACATGTCTAATTCAATAGACATCCCTCATGCACGGGACGGGTTGGTGGCGGCTACGCCAGCTGATAGTGTAAGTTTTATTTATACATATAATGTTAATTAAGTAGGCTTATATTCTTCAAAAAAAAAATCAGGCTTATATTTTTATTTATCCATGTTATACCTAACCGAATTTATTATTTTTTTGTCCAAACAGACATCACGGAGAGCTGATTCAGCAGGGTCGGCTAGTATTTCATCCAAAAAAGGAGTAGAATGACCACTACTTTGAAAAGTTTGTCCAGGTCTAGGCTCAATGGTTAGAGGCATGAGGTCTGGTTTGATAGTAAATTGACTCCCCAGAGACCTCTTGCTAAGAAATTCACCAGTTTTATGGCTGTGGAAGCTAAACAGCATACTAGCATTCTATATGATGAATGGGAAGACGTACCGCAGAATGTGAAGGATCAGATTTGGGAGTCAATCACGGTATTTTACTTTTACACTCTTTTTATGTACATTATTAAGGAAAATTGTGATTGAGTTCTAATTCCTCCTTTTTATTATGTAATTAATGTAGATCGCGTGGACCGTGCCGAATACTGACGAACATAAGAACAAATGGCTCTTACTAGCAGCTAAGCATTGGACGGGGTTTAAGCATGATCTGACTAATTATAATTACATATTTGGAAAGAAGAGGAACAATTATTGCAAATCACTTTTAACGTCAGTTCATTACACAACTGACGCAACTAGTGATTTAATATTTACAAAACTGCCACCGCCTCCTTTTTAACATCAAACGTATGGTCAACTGACGTAAAACTTTCCCGTATATTACATTATTTCCACCAGTGTAAGAATTACATATTTGGAAAGAAGAGGAACAAATCTCCTCTTGAGTGCTACACATTCCTTGATAAGGATATGTGGGTTTGCTTTGTTAGGAGCCGAGGCACACCTCAGTTTCTGGTTAGTTGAAGTTAATTTACTTATCCATGTTAAAGTACATTGAAGTAAAAAAATATTATTTAACTAAATTTAGTACGTGTTATTTGTAACAGGCTAAAAGGGAAAGGGATAAGCAGAATCAAGCAAAGAATGTCCACCACCACACCATGTCTCAAGGTGGGTATATGACTTTTGAGAAGGATTTGATGAAGAAGAAGTTGAAGGAGAGGCAGGAAAAGTTAAAAGAGATGATATAAGTAGGAGAGGCAGGACACAGTTGTTGATCCTCCGCCTCCACCCCCACGCGAGGAATGTTGGGTGGAGGGCCGAAAGACAAAGAAAGGAGATTTTAAGGTTAAAGCCACACACATTGTGGCAGAAAAGATTATAAGTAACAAACTAACTGCCTTTCTACTTGATATTTGTAACACATTGTCTTACACGTTTTTAATTTCATCTTTGTAGGAGGAGCTGAAGGAAAAAAGCTCGCAAGGATCATTCATTCCACATGGACGTCAGGATATCTTAGTCGTTGCCCTATACAAAGACGACCACCCTAGTCATGTCCGTGGTGTTCCAGGGATGGTGGGCATTATGAAATTCTATGGATCATGCGTGTCATATAGGCGGTTCAAGCAGGCGATTGATAAAGAGGAGCTTACAGAAGAGGTTAAACAGGAGTTCATTACCGACCCGACTTTTATAGATTAGCTGATGATAGGGTTTCTAATGAACCCAGCCTTCACGCAAATGCTTATGAAGTAGTTTTCATCCATGGCTTCCCAAGAAACAGTGGGAGTTACCCAACCTTGACATGTGAGCACAAAAGAGAGTTGTCAAAAGACACATGTGGAGGTGGATGAGTTGTCAAAGAGGGAGCAGGAGTTGAAACAGCGGGAGCTGGAGTTATCGCAGTGGGAGTTCCAGTTGTCCCAGGTATATTCATAATGATCATATTTCTCAATTCCTTATGTTTTCTTTATTCTCAATTGCTTATGCTTTCTTTATTTACAATTGAAGGCAAAGCCGAAGTCGATGTCACTTCGCCAGTCTCCCTTTGCTCGTTTGTTAGCATTTGGTGTGGATTTTGCGTTGGACGATTTTGTATTTCCGCTGGAACACGATGGATTTTTGGCACACCCAGAACCAGCTCCTT
This sequence comes from Sophora flavescens, assembly GCA_030762895.1. Lineage (NCBI taxonomy): Eukaryota > Viridiplantae > Streptophyta > Magnoliopsida > Fabales > Fabaceae > Sophora > Sophora flavescens. The sequence continues at coordinate 144,190,794 of CM061068.1, read as the reverse complement.
TTCACTTCACCGGTGAGGATATCGGTCAGTTTTGCACAGATGGTCAGTGGATAGCCAACACGGTTCCAAGTATTTGGTACATGTAAGTACATTTTAATTTTATAATTTATTTCAATTTTATATTTTATTTCAATATATTACGTAATTAACATCCACTTATTTCATATCTTAGGTATCTACATCGCCTTCAAATTGACAGGGGCTGCAATGTTTACGGATTCTTAGACCCTACCGTCATGCTACGTGATTTCTTGACCGATCCCAATAAACTCAATCCATACTTCCAGAACTTAATGGGAGGAAGTGATCGGAAATAGATATAGATAGCACCCTATGTATGGCAAGGGCATTGACAGTTGGTCCTACTTCATCCTACTAGGCATACTATCAGCTTCTTATGCTCGCTGCACCAGGACCCGTCGAAGGAGGTGGTGGCCTCATTCAATACGTACGTAAACTTCTATTTAATTTAATTTATAACATTTACTTTTATTTTTTTACACATGAACATATAATTGCCATGAATATTTTGTTTATGATAGCACTATGAAGGCATATAGCATATCTTGTGCCAATGGGAAAAGAAGGACTTCAAAGTCATTTCATATGTTGAACATTGTCTCTGCATCTATTACCGAGGGATGGAAGAAGGTAATTAATTAAACAAGTTATTTAATTATATTTTATTTTTGGTGATGACTTAATTTAATTTTGATTTTATTTGAACTTGTGCGAGCTTTCAGCGATCAATCCCCTCTTGAGAAAGAAGATTTTAAAGACTTGAGGATGCGACTTGCAAACTTCTTTTTTAAGTATGCTGCAGAAAAAGGAGTAGAAAAGATATCTCCTGTATACTTAGAAGATAATGTGTAGTCGTATGAATTTACATGTACATATTTATATATTGGACTTGTGTTAGCTAGTATAGAATATATTATGAATTTTTCATGTATAGTGGTCTAGCTAGTATAGAATATAATCTGAATTATGTTAAGGAAAATTATGTATAATTGTGACTAGCTAGTTCTGAATATATTGGAGTGCAAATGCATGAGTTAATTTATGTGCAAACTCCATGGACTTGTTAGTGAGTGTGTGCAAATTCTGTAATCTGTACAAATTCTGTTGAATTCTATATTCTGGACTGTTAGTGTATGTAGGGAGTTGGGAAAGGGATAATGCATAACTAGTATTTTAAAAAAAAAATACTTTTAACGTCTGTCAACAGACGTTAAAAGTAATCTTTTAAAACAAACGTTAAAAGTAATCTTTTAAAACAGACGTTAAAAGTAATCTTTTAAAACAGACGTTAAAAGATTACTTTTAATGTCTGTTAAATAAACAACGGACGTTAAAAGTAAACTTTTACGTCAGTTTACAACAGATGTTAAAAGTGTGACTTTTAACGTCGGTTGTATTAACGTCTGGTATTTTTTTTGACGTTAAAAGTCACTTTTAACAGATGTTAAAAGTGTTTGCTGCACTCACCAACTCATTATACCTCTTTAAGTCTATTCTCGAACAGGATTACTTGTCAAACAAGAAACGTTAAAATACTCTTTGTCACTAAGTATTATGGATGTGTGGATCTTGAATTATCCACACTTTATGGCAAATGGTCTTGCTTCATTATTAAGTTTGTATTTTCACTAAGTCATTTATGACTTAGGTTTTGCATTTTACTATAAATACTAGTCTTTGAAGACTAAAATCCTTTTTGACTTAAAACCAAAACCTTTAGATAAAACAAAATCATTTTGAAGGAAAATTTAACCAGAAGTACATAAGTACCAAATTCCTCAAACCGGTTTCTCAAAAACATCTAAATACTTAAAACACAGTTTTGCCGTTTTTTACTGTATTTCAACTTAACTTCCGTATTTTCAAAAATATGTTCGTTTTTCTCAAATCCTTCACTTTATTAGATTCAGATACTTATGTTAAAGTATTAAAATGTTAATTTCTAGTTTCACTCTATAGTTTGTATAAAAGCCCTAAAACTTGACAGAACGTCGCTAAATTCGAAGATTGCATAAGTCTTTTTTTTCCCAACAATTCTTAAACCTAATGGTCAAAAACTTATTTTGGAGTCTTCGGACACTTAAATAAACTTCAAAAACAGTTTTAAACTGTCTAAATCAGTTTTGGACGAAATTAAAATCTTGGTTCATTTTACGTGTCCGATTTCGTGAAAATTTTGTTTTTAAGTCCGCTAAAACATGATTTTTGTTCTCTTAAGTCCTAAACTCAAATTAAAACCATGTTGTGGTCATCAAAACACCAAAGTCAGATTTAAATACTACGAAAATAGTTTTACAAAACATTATTTCCTCCTTGCTTTTATTACTTCTTAAAAGTTCTAACTATGCATAAAGTTGCCTAGTTTACCAAAAACAAGTTGTTCATCACATTATCATCATTCTTGGCCGAAACCAAGTCACAACAGAGTGAAGATTTTCACTTCACTAAACAGCCCAAAACCATTTGTATGCATATCCTTGTACTCATACACAACTATCATGGCATATACTTAACATTTTAGGCTACTTTCATGTCAATACTCAAGTAAGATATTCATGACTTTCTTTTGAAACCAAGCACACATCAACTAAGCAATTTCTTTAATAATTACTACCACACAACCATCACCACACAATCACATAAACAATTCCTCCAAGAGGATCACATATACACAAAGTCATACCCTAACATTTAGGGTTTTAAGATAACACAAAAACAATATAAACCACATATGCACACCCCCACAATATGGTATGATGGCGGTTAGCCTCCCCCATACCTCTTGTAGATCACTTTAAAATAAGCTAGATGGAGGTGAATCCTCCAAGTGTGCTCACGATTTTTGGGCAAGAAAACCTAGCAAGAACAAACAATAAATCAAAAGTATTACACACATGAACTTGGACATAACCAAGGAAGTAAAATCAAGACTTGAATCACTTAACTCTAGCCAAAAGGTTGATGGTCAAGTGATTGGTGTTCTTGACCAAGAAATACTCATTTTCAACTAGTGCTCTAAATGGATTTTCTTGTGAGATAGCTTAGGCTAAGAATGATTAGAGGATGCTAGATATGTGCTTGAAGTTTCAAACAAATGAATGGATTATGGTTTCCTAGGGTATGGCCGAATATGCTTAAGGAAGAAAATGGAAGGATTTTGTCTTCTGAATAAAGGATGATAAGTTAGAAAATGAAGTGAAGATAGGTGGATGAGAAGAGGTGGTTGTTTATGACTTAAATGAGGAAGGGAAGGTATTTTCATGTTGGAATCATGGTTGGTTAACACTACAAAAAAAGTTCATTTAGCGACCGAATATTTACGACCGATATTATCGGTCGCTAATTGCGACCGCAATGGCGACGAAAATGGATTTTTGCAGATTCAGTTTACAACATCAGTTTTGCGACCGAAATGGTGACCAAATTGGTGGTTGCAAACTAGGCGGTCTCTAATTCGGTCGCCAAAGTGTTGACTTCTAATTAATTTTTGTGTTGACCGTATAGCGATCGAATTAGCGGCCGGGTAAATTGCAACGATCAAATTGGGTCCAACCAGCGACCGAAGTGAGTTCGGTCGCTAAGCCATTTGCGACCGACCCTGCGACCGAAATGTTTTTTAGGTAAACAGCGACCGGTTTTGCGACCGAAATATTCGTTCGCTAAATACTAAATCCCTAAATTTCGAAATTCTCCTCTTCTTCCTCATTCCGAACCTTTTCTCTCCCCCACTACTTCGTTTCTTTCTCTCCCTCACACTTTGGTTCTCCGTTTAGCCGCGCCCCCACCGCACGCTACACCACCACCGCACGCCGCACCACCACCCCACGACGTCGTCATCCTCCCCCACTGTTAGGTAAGTTCTCTCTTCTCTCTATCCCTTTCTCTCTTATCTTCTTCTCTGTCTCTCTTTCTCGGTCTCTCTCCTCTTCTCCTCTCTTCTCTTCTCTCCCTCTCTGTCTCTCTTCTCTCCTCTCTTCTCTCAAGAAACTCAGCCTTTTTGGAATACCCTTTGAAGATTTGTACTAGGCTGAATGGATAGTTGAATCATTAGAAATTAGGAACTAAGGTTAATTCTTGTCATTTTTGTTGCTCTTAGTCTTCTCTCAAGGTTTATGTTGGTACATATTGGTTGAATAATATGTTGAGCATTTTTGGTGACTTAGATAGTTATATGTCATCTTCTCATTTTACTGACATGATATCCAGTTTTGAGCCTCTTTAATTTTGATCATTCTTTGGCTTTATCACTATGGCTCTGTACGTGCAGCAAGTGCATGATGAATATGTAGTAATGGTTCTAATTGTTTTTTAAACCTTTGAATTAGACTGAATCTTATGCTTGTGTTCTTTATAAAAGCTGGCCGAATGCTTTTTAATTTTACCTTAACCATTAGTTATTCTACAACTTAGTTTATTTTATATCGAATCATTAATCTTATTATTATTCTAATTGTTAAGTCTTCTAACCTAAATAGCTTACAACAAAAAAAAGAAGAAAAAGAGAAAGTCTTCTAATCTACAATCTTCTTCTCTTTGGGTTGGTAAAAGAAGGTATCTTTAAATCAATCAAGTTTTTTTTGGAATTATGGTCTAAGCATATATGTTACTGCACATCAGTGTGTTTTATAAAGAATAGAATTAAAAGTCCACACCATTGATCAGTGTATGAGTGAACTGTTGCAAAGTCAATGCTAGGGATTTGATTGTTTGCAATGAAATATGTTCCTACATGGAACCATAGGTTAGACTCTTGCTTTGAGAGCCCATAGAAACCCTCCAAGATTCTTCATTTTCAATAAGGTCATGGTTTTGATGATGAGTTTCCATGAATAATGGTGTAATTAAGCTTAAGCTTCCTTAATGCTCTAATTTACACATTACTAAATATGACAGCCTTAGAGGGAAGGAGCATAATGCAGGTTTGGTTCACTGTAAACTACAAAGTGTGAAGTTTGGATATTGATATCAGCATGAATTAATGTGGATGTGGTTGTTTTTTTATCAATGTGTGCTTGAAGACTACTTAATTAACTTACATGTAATGGAATTTGTATATATAGAAAAGTGATTTGATTTGAGAGGACTAATTTCATTTATGCACAATAGGTCCTTGCTGTGATATTCTTCTGCTCTTTGTTGTCTTCGGCTCCTCCCCTTATCCTTACTCGGGTCTGTGTTTTCTCTCACAGGTAAGTTGTCCAACACTCTATTAATTTGCTTATGCATTGTCTAATAGCTTGTGTTGTAATTGTAATGTGTTGTATGAATTGTGTTGTTGTTTGTTAGTGGAGAGCTGAACTCAATAAGATGTGATCCTGCCTGAAAGGCAGGATGCTGGTTGTGTGCTGATAATTTAATTTTTATGCATGTGTTTGCTAATATGTGTTGTTTGTTAGTGGAGAGCGGAGCTCAATAGGATGTGTCCTGTCCGAAAGGCGGGATGCTGGTTGTGTGCTGATAATTTAGAAGTTATGCATGTGTTTGACAATTATGTGTTACTTGTTAGTGGAGAGTGGAGCTCAATAGGATGTTTGGTACAATATTTTATCTAAGCTTGAATTGAATTACGCTTCAATATATATTTGCTCAACTATGCTGCAATTAATATTTATAGGTTAATGGTCAGGGACATATTTGAGCATAAAGGCTCGCTGGTCATGAAGAATCTGACGAATAAGCTGAGGAAGGGTAAGAATAAGGGGAAGTGGGTGGATCTTGAGATCAGGAGGCAGCTGGACCAGTACTGGACTACTGAGAAGTTCCAGGAGAACCAGGCCACAACTCGGCGTAATTGAGCTTCTGATGGTGGCGCATGTGCTTGGACCGGCGGCTCTAAATCAGCCGCCGCCCACTTCGACGAGCTGGTAATACTTAAAATTTTAATAACATAGTGTTTCTATTTCATGAGTTTTCATTTTTAAATATTGTTATGAATTTAATATTATATTTTTGTGTAGAAAGCACAGAAACAACGAGCCCCCACTGCTATGGAGTTGATGGAGAGGACGAAGAAGTTGAAGTCGAGGGAATGGGTCAACGACAATGCCCGTAACTATTCTGTATGTAAAAGACATATACTTCAAATTTATTATTATTGATTTGTTAATATTTATAATAATTGTAACTAAATCTGTTCATCTATACTTTGCAGACGGGCTTCAATGAGAAGAAGGATGATGCCATATCATGTGCCTCACAGTCACAAGATGAGGCCTTGACTGGTGAGGGGCCCCGCTCTCCTATCTCCGTCGACGATAATGCCATTTATTTAGAGGTCGTCGGGGGCAGGAACAAGAAGGGGCACGTGTATGGCCTCAGACACTTGGGCAGCAAGTTTATCGCTTCATCGTCCGGCACGCCTACTTCTTCTTATGCAGATACCGTCCCTCCGAATCAGTTCAGCCAGATGCGGGACACCATCACACAGCTGAACGTGGAGCTTTGGGAGAAGAGGGAGAGTGAGCGGCGGATGCCGGATCAGATTGCACAGTTGACTCAGGCACACCAGCAGCTGATGCATAGGTCCCTCGAGCAGGACCAGACACTACAGCTGGTGCTGCAGCAGATGAGGATCCAGCCTCCAGTTGTTGATGGTCGTTCTTCGGCAGTTGTGCCGCCCGCTGTCGCTCCTCCAGTTTCGTCGCCTCCTGGTACTGATGATGCTGTTGCAGAGGATGATCAGATGGCAGACGTCGGCGACATAGACGCTGAGGATGATTGGGTTCCGCCACCACCTCCGCATCATGATTGATTTTTTTTTTCATTTTTTAGATTTCTAAATGATTGTTGTACGACGCTTTGGATTATTATTTTTTATATATATTCAATATTTTTTATAATTGTCTATTTCATTAGTAATTTGGTGGGTTTCATTAGTAATTTTGCTAATCTTTAAAGAAAAAAAATAAATAAATACTATTTTAGAAATTAAATTTTTTTTTTAAAAAATTTGCGATGGAATTAGCATCCCACAATTCAGTCGCTAAATTTTAGATACAGGGAAATAAAATAAAATAAGAATTGTGGTCTAGTGACCGATGTGTCGGTCGCTAAATTGGTTAATGGTAACCAGAATTAGCGACCGAATTAGCTACTGAACGTGGTCACTAAACGTGGTTACCACAATCATGTGACCAACTAATTAGCGACCGTAGTTATAACTTAGCGACCGAAATATCGGTCGCTATTTGGCGACTGAAATTATAATTCGGTCGCTAAAACCTTAGCGACCATGATTTCAACCACCACCATGAATCGGCCGCTATTTCAGTCGCTAAAACGAATAGCGACCGAATTATCATGTGTAGCGACCGAATTTGTCGGTCGCTAAACAGGTTTTTTTTGTAGTGTAAGTGTGACCAAGGATAGGTTAGAAAATAAATATAATAACTTAGATATTTTAATAACCATCATGTTAAATGGGAATGAAGTAAAAGGATGGTCATCCAAAAGGGCTCAGCCGAAATTATATATGGTAGAAGAGATGGCAAATTTGTCAAAACACTTGTTGGACATGAAAGGATTTAAGAAAGAAGTCCAAGGGTATTTTAGTTATTTCGCATGGATATTAAGATATTTTTGCCAAAAATCATAATGGTAGTGGTGAGTCATCGTGGTGAATCACTAGGTGAGTTGTCCTAACTGACTCATCACACCCATCTTCTGGCATACCTCTGCAGTTCCGTCTCCGGCTCCATCGTTTACTCGATTAGGGTTTTCGATTGTTTTTCGCCAAAATTCGCCCGAATAAAATATTGTATTATATTTTTATGCGAAAATTTTGAAATAGACTTTATCAATGAAATTACGATAAAAACTATAAATTTTCAGTTTTGAGTCTGTGACACACTCTACCCCACATGTATTCATAACAAGTAAGAGCGATAAAAATATAAGAAAGATAACACATGCATATTATATCATAATAATAAAACCACGGTAGAGGTTACCACATTGCAACAAAATCTCAAACGCGGAAAATAAAACATGTTTTAAAAAAAGAAACATATAACAAACATAACGAAACCCAAACCCGATGTCACATTACAGAGATGGTATAACCATAGTCCGAAACATCTCTGATAAACGACATAAACTAAGAAATCCTAGACTACGAGTAGCGGCTCCTCAGAGTCACTCCACAGCAAGCTGCTCACCGTCCTCTGCATAACCAAAAAGATACATGCAAAGCAAACAACAAAGACGGGGAGTAAGAAACATGTATAAAACATAATGGCATGGAAGCAGTTAGCAAGACGATGCATCACATATACACATATACATAGCATATCAAAACATAATAACATCTAAAATATCAACGTCATTCGCATCATCTCAAACAAAGTATGCTATGCGATGCAGCACTACTCCCCTACTCCGTTATGCACTTGGATCCAATCTTCCTCAGAATGTCAACTTCGGAGTTACATATCCCCATTGTTCATTAAGCACCAACGCTGGCAATCAACCAAACCATGGTAAACCCCTTGGATAGCCGACACACCTTACTCTCGAAAGCGCCGCCGCGGGGTCCCAGATTCACCTTACTCTCTGATGAATCACTGCGAATGGCCAGATCGCCTTACTCTCGGACGACCTCCCCTATACTGAACATCCCCCACTAACATCTTCGACGCGTGAATGCATAAGCAACACAGCACACAATAAAAAATTCACCACCTCCACTTGGGCCACTAGGCTACCCAAGTTTTTTCACCATCAACACCTCGACCACTTGGCATCGAGGCCCCCTTTGCCACTAGGCTACCAAGGTTCATCATTATCTTTTAATCTTTAATCTTTTAATTTAATTTAAGACTTTGGCCAAAAAGCACCAGATCAACACCTCGACAACTTGGCATCGAGGCCCCCTTGGCCACTAGGCTACCAAGATACAACATCAACAACACCCTGACCGTTAAGCATCAAGGTCCCCTTGACCACTAGGCTACCAAGGTACAACAACGTGCGGTAACACATTGTTACCGTCTTAACATCTTATCGCTTGTTATCTATTTATCTTCATTGAGTCTTCACCGAGTTATATATCTTGTCTTTACCTCATTTGGTGTCTTATTACATCATTGAAGACATTTAGGATGAAACAACCTTGTTTCTGTTTCTGCGTTCTGTTCTGTCTAGGGGAGCATGGGCGTGCTGACTGTTGAGCACGATCGTGCTTACTGGAGCATAGTCGTATTGTTTCTGGGTAGAAGGGTTGAAGAACCCTTGCTAAGCTTCCTAGGGTATTCGAAGATCAATCCTATTGACTTTTACTGATCATCCACATTAGTTTCATTACTCTTAGTTAATCTCCATTTCTTGTACTAATTGGGGAATTAATCCTTTAATTCCAGCTTCATTAGTAATGTCCCCAAAACGCTCAAGAATCAATCCTAGGGTCTTCGGCTAAACCTTGACCAACAATCTCACATCTCTTTACTACGGTTCATCTCTTATGAACATTGGGAAAATATCCCTTACTTTAAATAATCATTGTTAACATCTTTTAATGTCTTAACATCATTAATAAGCCCTATTATTTAACAAGAGTCTTAATAACATCAGCATTGGCATAAAAGCCTTAACAACCAAACACTCATCCACAGTATAACAACATCATCATTCATTCATGGCAATAACATCATCATAATAGTTTTCAATTAAAGCATGACAACAAGTAGAAAACATTGACAATTGTCATATAACAAACAAATATCATATAGGCAAATAGCAAACAAATAGGGTCATGGTTTATCCCTTCATCTTACGCTACCCCTAATGCCTACATGTTCATACTATCCCTTCTCCTCATACCTGGTATGAAGATCTAAGCCTCTTGACAAACGTAAGTGTAACTACTCTCGTTCCTTGGAACGGCTCAATGAGTTCCTCAAGCCTTGGCCTTCACAAAAAAAGGGCAAACATTAATCTCAGATTCAAGAAACAATGGATAAGAGATTAATTGAGGGATGAACATGTAACCTTAATGGCACTAGCGCGTGTGGGTTTTCTCCCAAATGGACTTACGAACACCAAGAACTTCAAAGGGTTCAAGGGAAAGGAAATGGGAGAGGTTTCTTTCACAGTAGGATTTCCCAAAGTGCCAATTTGAGGGTTTGACTAGCAACCCCCATGAAACTCTTCTATTTATAAACTCTTTGACCCAAGCAATACCGTGCTCCCTCTAAGCACGACCGTGCTTAAAATGAGCACTGGATCGTGCTCACTCAACCACAGGTGGTCATGCTGATAATGAGCACGGTCGTACTCATGTACCAGAAAGGGATTTTAAGCCTCAACGTCCCACTTAGCCCTACATAACACTGCTAAGGTCAAACTTAATATATATAGCACACACATAAGCACTAAAATGCTTAACATGAAAAACGGGGTGTTTCAATTCCACCCCCTTATAAAAATTTCGTCCTCGAAATTTCTATCACCTTGATTGAAAAGGTGCGGGTATGCTTCCACCAATTAGGCGCATAACTTGGATCAAGCCCTCGGACTCGGAGGCTCCAGCTCCACTCTGGGTAAAGACTCTCCCAGTGGTCTTAAGTCGATTGACTTGGGGTTTCTGATTCTTGCTAGCACTCTGCGATTCCGACTTTCCTCCTCCACACTCCCGGCTGATGTGGCCAGACTTGCCACACTTGAAGCAGATGACATCTGTCTCCTTGCACTGTTTGGTATAGTGATCCTTTCCACACTTGCCACACTTGATAGGCCTAGGAACAGAAGAATCCCTGTCTCTGGGCTTTCCTGCTGAAAACTGTGGCTCCTTGCCACTCTGCTTGAAGTCCCGAACAACCGGAGCTAGACGTTGCCTTCCCTCGTCCTTCTGATCATTCTTCCTATTGCCTTGAACATCTGAAATCTTGTAGCTTGCCACTCTAGATTTGTAGGCATCCTCGAAGATCTTGCACTTGTTCACCAGGACAAAAAAGACTCGAATCTCATGATAACTGATGGCTTGCTTGTTCTCTGGACGCAGACTATCCTCGAACTTCACGCAGTTGAAGCTGTCGTCAGTTACATACTGATATAGTGTGTAATAACAAGCAAGCTCCTCAAACTTTACCGCATTCTCTCCCACGGACATACTCCCTTGTTTCAGAGCCAAGAACTCCATTTCCTTCTTGTCGCGGATGTCAGTTGGAAAGTACTTCTCAAAGAATCTTTCCTTGAAGACATTCCAAGTGACCACTATACCCTCGGCTTCCATACGCTGGCTACAATTCTCCCACCAATGCTCAGCTTCCTCTGTCAGCATGAAAGTCCCAAAGATGACTTTCTCAATTTCATTGCGTCCCATATCCCAAAAGATCTTCTCAATATCCTGCATCAACAAAAGAGCACCTTCCGGGTCATAAGCTCCAATGAACGAGGGCGGGTTGTTCCGCTGGAACTTATCCAGACCCTGAAACTCAGTTGGTCCTTCATTGTTGTTGTTCTGGTTCTGTCATATAGCATTGGCAAGCAGTTCCAAAGCATCAGTGATAGCTTGGTCATTCATACCTCTTCCTGCCATTGGTTCTTGCACTTGTCCAAGACAACTTTTAAATACAGAGAACCAAGCAGGAAGAACTAAAGGTTCTTAATACTAAGCATCATTATCTATAATAAATATAGATAATTCAAACAAGAGAACGCAGAAGACTCGTAACAGACTCATACCATGGCCTCATAGCACAGACCTGCTCTGATACCACTAAATGTGGCACCCTTTACCCCGCATATTTTCATAACATGTAAGAGCGATAAAAATAAAGGAAAGATAATACATGTATATTATAACATAATAATAAAACCACGATAGAGGTTACCACATTTTAACAAAATCTCAAACACGGAAAATAAAACATGTTTAAAAAAAAGAAACACATAACAAACATAACGAAACCCAAACCCGATGTCACATTACAGAGCTGGTATAACCATAGTCTGAAACATCTCGGATAAAAAACATAAACTAAGAAATCCTAGACTGCGAGTAGCGGCTCCTCAGAGTCACTCCTCAGCAAGATGATCACCGTCCTCTGTATAACCAAAAAGATACATGCAAAGCAAACAACAAAGACGGGGAGTAAGAAACATGTATAAAACATAATGGCATGGAAGCAGTTAGGAAGATGAGCATGCATCACATATACACATATACATAGCATATCAAAACATAATAACATCTAAAATATCAACGTCATTCGCATTATCTCAAACAAAGTATGCTATGCGATGCAGCACTACTCCCCTATTTCGTTATGCACTTGGATCAGAATGTGATCTTCGGAGTTACATATCCGCATTGGCCATTAAGCACCAACGCCGACAATCCACCAAACCATGGTGAACCCCTTGGATAGCCGACACACCTTACTCTCAGATGCGCCACCACGGGGTCCCATATTTACCTAACTCTTTGATGAATCACAATGGACGTCCAGATCGCCTTACTCTCAAACGACCTCCCCTATGCTGAACATCCCCCACAACCATCTTCGATGCGTGAATGCATAAGCAATACAACACACAATCAAACAATCACCACCTCCACTTGGGCCACTAGGCTACCCAAGTTTTTTCACCATCAACACCTGGACCACTTGGCATCGAGCCCCCTTTGGCCACTAGGATATCAAGGTTCATCATTATCTTTTAATTTTTAATCTTTTAATTTGATTTAAGACTCTGGCCAAAAAGCACCAAATCAACACCTCAACCACTTGGCATCGAGGCCCCCTTGGCCACTAGGCTACCAAGGTACAACATCAACAACACCTTGACCGTTAAGCATCAAGGTCCCATTGGCCACTAGGCTACCAAGGTACAACAACGTGCGGTAACACATCGTTACCGTCTTAACATCTTATCACTTGTTATTTATTTATCTTCATTGAGTCTTCACCGAGTTATATATCTTGTCTTTACCTCATTTGGTGTCTTATTACATCATTGAAGATATTTAGGATGAAACAACCTTGTTTCTGTTTCTGCGTTCTGTTCTGTCTAGGGGACCACGGACTGTGCTCCCCCCAATTCGGGCATGCTGACTGTTGACCACGACCGTGCTTACTGGAGCTTGGTAGTATTGTTTGAGCACAACGGTAGAAGAACCCTTGCTAAGCTTCCTAGGGCATTCGAAGATCAATCCTATTAGCTTTTACGAACCATCCACATCAGTTTCATTACTCTTAATTAATCTCCATGTCTTGTACTTATGGGGGAATTAATCTTTTAATTCCAGCTTCATTATTAATGTCCCTAAAACGCTCAAGAATCAATCCTAGGGTCTTTGGCTTAACCTTGACCGACAATCTCACTTCTGTTTACTACGGTTCATGTCTTATGAACATTGGGAAAACATCCCTTACTTTCATTCATCATTGTGAACATATTTTAATGTCTTAACATCATAAATAAGCCATATTATTTAACTAGAGTCTTGTTAACATCAACGTTGGCGTAACGGCCTGAACAACCAAACGCTCATCCACAACATAACAACATTATCATTCATTCATGACAATAACATCATCATAACAGTTTGCAATTAAAGCATCCAAACAAGTAGAGAACATTGACAATAGTCATATAACAAACAAATATCATATATGCAAATAGCAAACAAATAGGGTCATGGGTTAACCCTTCATCTTATGCTACCCCTAATAGCTACATGTTCATAATATCCCTTCTCTGGATACTTGGTATGAAGATCTAAGCCTCTTGACAAACGTAAGCGTAATTACTCTCGTTCGCTCGAGTGGCTCGATGAGTTCCACAAGCCTTGGTCAACACAAAAAGGGGCAACCATTATTCTCATATTCAAGAAGCAATGGATAAGAGATTAATAGAGGGATGAACACATTACCTTAATGGCACTAGCGCGCATGATTTTCTCCCAAACGGACTTACGAACACCAAGAACTTCAAAGGGTTCAAGGGAAAGGAAAAGGGATAGGCTTTTGTCACACCAGGATTGGCCAAAGTGCCAATTTGAGGGTTTGTCTCCCAACCCTCACGAAACTCTTCTATTTATAAACTCTCTGACCCGAGCACGACTTTTCTCCCTCTAAGCACGACCATGCTTAACATGGGCACGGGGTCGTGCTCACTAAAGAAAGGGCTTGCAACATTCATGTAAAGCTCGTATTTCCGACACGGCCGTGCTCCCCCTGAGCACATCCGTGCTTGTGGCTCAGGCAGGCACAAGACACGTGCTTAAGCACGAGCGTGCGGATACATAAGCATGGTCGTGCTCATGTACTAGAAAAGGATTTTAAGCCTCAACATCCCACTTAGCCCTTCATAACACTCGTAAGGTCAAACTTAACATATATAGCACACACATAAGCACATAAAGGCTTATCACGAAAAACTAGGTGTTACAGGGTCAAATTAGGGTTTCTGTCGATATAAAACTATACTGTCAGTAAAAACGCAGACCGATTTCTGTCTGAGTTTTAAACCCAAAATTTAACCATAACTTCCTTCGATATAGAAGGTCTCTAATATGATTTTATTTTCCTCAAAATCATTTTCTGGATGCCTAGTAAAAATATAGAAAATAATTACCGTTTAAGATGCGAGAAAATGGGATGTTACAATAACATGTGACACCCGAGGCTGACGAGGGTGGGGAGTGTTCATCGGGACAATAAGGCACGGACAAGGAGCGGCTCCTGGAAGGCTTCTAGGCGGAGGGACACATGAATGAACCGATTACACATCGGAATGAGAGGGATCCTAAGACTGTGTAGGTATGAGACTATACAGTTGAGGATGACTTATTTGAATTGATTGGTACTGCCTATAGTAACAAGATGCGTCTTCTTCTGAGAAGCCTATCACTTAAGAACTCCAAAGTTGAGCGTGCTTAACTTGGAGCAATTATGGGATGGCTGACCTCCTGGGAAGTTTTCCTAGGAAGTGTGTGAGTGATGACAAAACACGCTGAAAAGACCTGTGTTGGTTTGTGGGGACGGTCATCAATCCATAAAGCAGACAGGGATGTTACATACGACATCTCAATCAACACAAATCATGTTAAGATGCTTTCTAATAAAGATAAATCTGTCCTCGGCTAGATGTTTATATTTGTATTCGATGACCTAGAAAATGATTTTGAATAAAACAAAATCATATCTAGAACCTATTTTATAGTAGGAGAATATGATTAAATTTTGGGTTTAAAATTTAGAGGGAAACCGATCTGCGTTTTCACTGACAATACATTTGTATCGGTCAGAAAACCCTATTTTAAACTGAAATCGAAGAATTTTAGATTTTTATAACTTTTCCAATGATATGATCTGCTTCAAAATTTTCGCTCAAAAATAAAATATTATATTTTATTCAGGCGAATTTTTGAAGAAAACACGCGAGAAAACCTAAATCGGGTAAACGACGGAACCAGATACAGAACTGTAAAGATACGTCGGGAGCCAGGACGACGAGTCATCCATGATGACTCACTTGGGGTGAGATGGTGAGTGATCACCATGACTCACCACATTAATCATGACAAACTTAAATTAATGTATAAAGATTCCTTATGAAATTACCATTAAGTCCTAATCTTGCTCACCAAGTATTCTTTTATTTTTTTCCCCTCTTGCCCTTGAAGTGGTCGACCAGCCCTCCCCCTAATTAACCCACACTCATTTCATTTTTCATTCTCACCAAAATACACCAAGTGTTTTCTTAAGAAACTCAACAGAAAACTCCCAAGTTCTTACCCTTTTTCAAGAAGTTCTTCATTGTTCTTCATCATTCTTCTTCACTTCCTTCATCTCCTAGAGGTATTAACTCATGATCTATGATCATCACTTCTTCCTCTTCATTATTTCCCCCATTCAATGACAAGTTGGTCATGATTTATTTTCTTAATTTAAATTCAAGAAAATCATAGAAGTTGAGTTTATGAATTGTGATAAGTTTTCCTAACTATCTATCACTCTAGGATCATGTATCCAAGAGCTTAAAAAATTGGAAAACCCTAGCCCTATTTTCCTTTCTTGGCGGAACCCTAGCTTAAATGGGTTACAATTTTTTTTTTTTAACTTATTTTATGTGTTGTTTGAATGAAGGTTGAATCCTTGGGTTGTTGTTGTAACCTTGTGTGAGTAGAAGGAGATCCATTTCAAGAATTCAATCAAGAGGAAATCTAACTGCAAGAGGTAAGGGGAGTTTACCTGAGGGGTTTTGGTAGTTATATACTTTATTGTGTAGTATGTGCAATTGTTTGTAATTATTGTGTGATGTTTTGAGTTGATGATTTCAAATTGTGAAATTATTAAGTTGATAAGTGATTCTATGCTTTAAAGTCTTATTCTGATATTTGTATTGATGAGATTGCATATTGATAGTACTAGTTGAGAGCGTGGTGATCGGCCACAACTTGATAATCTTCAAGCCGTAAAAGACGTGAATCAATGAAAATAAATGTTTTGATTTTATTTCAGTGAAAGATAGTTTAATAAATTTATTATAGATAACTGTAGTATAAAAAAAGAAATCGACAAATTTTAAGATCGTTTTGCTTAAAAACTCACTAACAGAGAGGTTGTAAGGACGAACAGTGAAAAGTCACTTTATCTTTATTTTCCTTAAAAAATTTCAAAAATGAAAAGGGAAGTTTCTAAAATGTTTTAAATTCATCAAGGAAAAATTGTATTTGAAATAAAAAGTCTTTTATTTTACTAAAAAGTTTGATTTAGACAAAAAGTTTAGAAAATTTGCAGTTCTGGTAGAAACTCTGTAAAGTCATTTCTTTAAGTCAAAAGATTTGAGAAAAATAAATTTCTTAGCGATTTAACATTTTCTAAGTGAATTTCAGCGGAAAAGATTTTCTGCAAAAGGATTTTAAATCAGCGAAAATATTTTCGATAAACTTGGATAAGTTTCAGAGTTTTGTTTTGGTATTTGTTTTCACGGAACGAAAGCTGTGTTGAAAATAAAAGTTAAAGAACCTAGTGGATGAGATGTCAGGATTCTAGTGTTCTGTGAGAAAAGCACGTAGATCTTTGATCTGTGTTGTTCATGGGGAACTTTGTATCCTATAAGTGATGTTGTGGACTTTGTGTCCCATATCTACAAACCTAGGACTAGTTCATCTGTCTAGGGTTTCATGATTGAGCATTCGGACTGTGTGTCCTGTGTTGAGAATGATGGGCTTTGTGCTTTTAGTCGTGTGCTTTGAGCCTCAGCAAGAAAGAACGAACGAAAAAGAAAACAACAAACCAAATTGTTTTACATTGATGAACCGACAGACGTGCCATTGTGTTAACGAGCATACAATCCATGAGTGGATTGATAAATTGGATAGTTACGGACCAAGGAAACGGGTCTTTAGGGACATCCGGGTTCGAACTCCACGGAAGGCCGAGGCATTGCAACCTCGAGTCGTGGAACTCGACTACCATGCATGGATGTGCTCAACAGGGAACTATTTAATGTTATTTAGGTTTGACGTGATGCTCATGAACAACCGGGGATCAGACCTAAATTGAGAGGCCAATCTCACGCCAAACAATTGTGTTAGGGGGAGTATTGCGGCCTATCCTGCTCGACGAAGGGAAGTTAGGATCTTCGGAGATTACAAAATAGATAGTGGATATTGGAAGTGTCATGCATTTTTACAACTTACAATGATTGTCAGGTATGAATCCCCTTATTTTAAAGATTATTATTATTGTTGATGATCTATGTATATTTTAGTGATATATGTTTTTGTTTGTGTGCCTCGTATGTGACAATCACAATAAAACTTACATGTCGGTATCTCACCCTTGCAATATTTTTATGTTCTTGGTTTGGCAATTGTACCTTGGTACATGGATATAGACATTGATGAGGAGTCCCCTACTACATTCGAGGATATTGAACCTGATCTTTGAAGAGGACTTGTGTAGATGAGATGACCCTATAGGTAATTCTCGGTGGATGTTTTATAAAGGGACCAGCTTAGGCTCTTGAGGTGTTTTTGTTTTGATGATAGTATGTATATATGGCTCGGAGAGCCTTTCTTTTGAATGGTAAACTAAGACTTTTCCTTTTGGTCATGTATATTTTGTTCATGTAAATATTTTCAGAAAAACTCGTACACCACAGTGACTTATAATATTTAATATTACTATGAAGGATGAATGTATGTATAGTACTTTGTTCTACGTTATTGTTTACAGATTAATGTTTGGTGATATCGAAAAATAAAAATTTTTACACCCGTTTTTGAACATAGCTAATACGTAAACTATTTTCCAAAAGTAACCAGTGTTCAGTTTCTTTTTATGTTTTCCGCATCAAGTTAACCATGTAGCACCAAGGGGGTGTTACAATGAACATTGGAAAATTGGAATCAACATTTAAAAAATATATTAGAAACTTTAATGAGAAGAGAGAGTATATGCAATTCAGTATTGGAAAACTGAAAGACTATTAAATCTTCATTGAAAAACATAAGAATTTATTATTTAACATATTATATATATTTAAAATATATATTTAATTAAAATCGGTTGGACCACGGTTGGACCATTGAACCTTGAACCGGTTTTCAAAACCTTGATTAAAACTACAAAGAAAAGGATATCTCTTTCTCTTAGAGACACACCAAGAATAAGGATACAATTTTTCCTTAGGGTGCGCAGAGATTTGGGAGTGAGATTTTGAATAAAGGGTTTCAGGATAGGTGGTGAGGGAGGAGATATTAGGTGAGAAGGGTAATTTAGGGATAACAAATAAAAAAAATCCAAGGTGTATCAAGAAAAAAACTATGGTGCATATAATTGAGCCCCAAACATTTCTACTATTCTATTCTACTATCTATATAAAGATTCTAAAACCTAGAAAAATCACTAAAATGCCCTACTTAGAATTACGACATGTGTCCCTACTGAGGGCAAATTTGTCACTTGAATCTATATTACATTTTAAATTTGAAATACATTTTCTCTACTACAGTCAAACCACTCAAATCAACCTCCTCCTCCTCCTCCTCCTCCTCCTCCTCCTCCTCCTCCTCCTCCTCCTCCTCCTCCTCCTCCTCCTCCTCCTCCTCCTCCTCTTCTTCTTCTTCTTCTTCTTCTTCTTCTTCTTCTTCTTCTTTCTTCTTCGGTTTTTCTTCTTCTCTCCCTTTCTTTCTTCTTCTTCCCCATCCTCCTCTCCTCCTCCTTCTTCTTCACACAACATCTCCCCACTCCTCTTTCTTTCTTCTTCTTCCCCGACTTGTCGTCTTGCAAACTTACCTTTTGTTATTTTCTCTTCATTACACAAGACATCGCCTCTCTCTCTCACGCTTCTCCTCTTTCTTCAACATTTACTCCTACAATTCGTTGTCTGTTGAAAAATGGAGGATAAACTTATATCAAATAATGCGGTGGAGAGTGAAGATAAGGTTGACAGAGGAGGTTAAGGGGGTGGGTTTCTAAGTGAGGGAGGAGGCTGACCTGCTGAGGACGATGGGTGAGGGATGTGGCTGAGCAACCGAGCGGCCCAGTACAATGGGTGTGGGAGGCGGCAGAAGAGAGGGTAGGGGTGATGGGTTTGTAAAGAACAAAAGAGATGAAGAGAGGGTTGTGGGTTTGCGAAGAACAAAAGAGATGAAGAGAGGGTGGGGTTGATGGGTTTGTGAAGAACAAAGAGATGAAGAGAGGGTTGTGGGTTGGCGAAGAATAGAAAAGATGAAGAGATGGTGGGGTGATAGGTTTGTAAATGACGGGATGGAAAAAAACGGCCGTTGGAATATTATGGGTAATTGTTTATTTGTACTTTAGTGCATTTTCTTTGTTATTTACAATTGTTATATCCATTTCTTTATGTTTCATTTATATTACTTTAATTGATTCTGAAAATGCGATTTTATTTTAGATTGTTTGTGTAAATTGGATTGATTCTAAAATTGCGCATAAGGTGTTTCAGAAATTTCTTCTTTGTCGGTATGAAGCTTTTAAAGCTTTCACACTAAATTTCTTAAGTTTATCTTCATAAATATATTTTGTTCAATATTTCAATATAATTTGATTTTTGGAACTGAAATATCTTTTATGACTGGTGATGTTTGCACATAAGGTGTTTTAGGCTAAGGTTTTAATTTTTTTTTTTAACTTTGGGGGTTGTACTATCTTTTGTGACTGTTGTATGTTCGAGTGGAATTCTTCTTATATGAATAATTTTTTGTTGGGTGTGGACTGCTTATGATAAATTTCAATACTTTTTCCCTCTTTGATTACAGGGCCACAGTGTAGTGTAGGAAAGTGGTCAATACACAGGTATTTTTTCTGATAAATTGTTCTTGCTCCTTCACTTTGTTGTTGATTCTTTTAATTTGTACCTTTTTTGGATTATTTGATTGCTTATAGTTTTATGGCTTCCATTTAAATCTGTGTGCTTTATATATATGTACCTTCTAAAAAAGTTTTGTTATTCGATTTTGGTTGTCATACGTTGGAGCTCTGAGTTACATTATTTATCACAGAATATGGACGACCTGATTTCTTTCCTCTCCTTGAGTTGGGTATGACTGGCGGTAGCTCACGGGCCCTGACTTTTCCTTCGGAATGGAAAAGGGGCTTAGCTTGAGAAAGCTACACCTGTAGTGGCTACAGGAGTATCATCTATGACCATGTCTGTAATGACCTCAAATAGAGTTTTCACTAGACCTCGTCGGTTGGTTTATCCTTCTCTCACTGAGCGAGGAAGGATAGCTTTTCTTCTTATGTTTTAGTTTGGCCAGCTTGGTTTGTCTGGGAGTTGTATTATCGTTTATGGAGCTGTGACTCCAAGTATTTGATATTTTAGGAGCTGCGTCTCCATATCTTTATACGGGATCTGTATGTTCTATGTTTTTTGTTTATGAGTCGGGTTGGGTTTTATGTAAATGATTTTCGAACTTATAACCCTAATTATGATTATGGAATATTTTATTGTACATTTACTTGAATCAAGGCATTTATATTTATGTCTTGCGAAAAAGAAAAATGTCCCCACTATGTAAGAATGATATCTTAATTAACCCACTTTTCACCCTTAAAATGTCAAAAACAATGTAGTGCTCGAGAAGGGTGTTACATTATTTGGTATTAGAGTTGGCCGAGTCTTTTGGGCTCGGGGTTTAGGTTTGTTGTCGTTTTTGTTGTGTTTTCTCTGGTTGTGTCTTGTGTTGTTTTGTGTTCTTGGTTCTATGAAGAACCAATGTTTGGAAGGATAATGACTTTGGTCTATCCCTAGTCGAGTTCATGTTCTTCATGACGTTGTTCCGAAACGATACAACATTGTTTGTGGATCTTTTCATTATTGTTCCTAAGGAGAAATAATATTGGACATATTTTGATATATTGTTTTCTCCCTAGTTCTGACTATCGTGCTTTTATAGAAAATCATGGTTAGTTCGGGAACGAGTAGATCTGGTTCTGCAATCAAGGATCCTGAAAATATAGTTGTATTTGTACAAGCCTTGAGGAAGCTAATAGCAACTGTGGCATTCCAGGATGAGGAAATTGCTGAGAGGCGAGGATTAGGTGAGTTCTGCTGTAGTAATCCACCTCAATTTGATGGCGAGCTTAATCCGAAGAAAGCTGAGCTTTGGGTTACGGAAATAGAAAGGAACTTTCAAACTATAGAGTACCCTGATCATTGGAAGGTAGCTTATGCGACATTTCTGTTGATAGGAGATGCTGGATTTTGATGGAGAGAAACTTGCCAGCTATTAGTGGCAAGACAGGAAGCGATCACCTGGATTGTGTTTTGGAGCAGATTTCTGGAGAGGTATGCTTCCATTGAAGTGAGTCGTGTAGAGGAGATTGAGTTCCTGTAGCACGAACAAGAGGACATGACTATCAGCGAGTATGCCGCTGAGTTGGCAGAGTTGATTAAGTTCAAGGAGTTATATTTAAAGAATTCCAATTAAGTGCGAAAGTGTAAGAAATTAGAGGAAAATCTAAAGGTTGAAATGAAGAAGACAATCTTGTCATTGAAACTACTGCAGTTTCCGACCTTGATGGATAAGTGTTGAGTTCCTCGAGATCTGGAAGTGAGTAAAGGCAGAAAGAGAAACTTTAGATCTTTGAAGTTTAGAGACAACAAACTATTGCGGGAGAAACCGTACGCAAGGTCAATGTGGACACCACAAAAAGGGAAGTTGTTTGGTGGTAGCAGTAGAGGTTATGGATCATTTAGGAATTCTCCACAGAAGTGCATGGAGTGTGGCATGGGTCATGCTACGAGGGACTGCAAGATTAAGGGCATTATTTGTTTTAAATGTGGAGAGCCTGGACATGTCGCTAGGGTGTGCGGAAAGTCTAAGGATGTACCTTCGGTAGATAACATGTAGGCCGTGAGGCAACATACGAGGATCCAATTAAAGAACAATGTGCAAGAGAAGGTAGTTCACCAATGTTTAAAGTGTGAATCCGCGGCTAGTTGTTAATGAGTGGAACCTTCACAATAAGTAGGACTGAAGCATGTTGCATCTCTTATCGTCTAAGTTTTATGCGGAACAATCAGAATTGTATTCCTCTGTTAGTCTTAATGCAATTATCTTTACAGTTTCTTGATAACTCATACTGGTTGGGAAAAAGCTGTTCGAATACTCCCTTGTTGAGAATTGAGTTTTGTAAATTTGACCATTTGCTTTTTCCGCAAATGAGTACAATTGAGAAATTGTGTGATCTCTAACAAATCATATCTTGTTAGCCTTCGTAGGAAAAAAGTGGTAAATTCCTCGGCAGATGAAAATTTTGACACATCACATCAATTTTTTTTAGGCCAAGTGAGTCAGAGTTACTCCAAGTGAGGAAACTCGTAAAATTTTTACTGTAATCATTTAGAAGACCAAGATTAAGTTTAACTTGAATCCTAGACTCTTGGAAAGAAATAAAATCACCGTCTTCGAAGATTTTTCTTTCAAAGGAAATTTTCACCGGCCGGGCACTTTACATTCAGGAATCTACTAAGGAGTATTTTGCATGTAGAATATCCTCTATATTTCTATTCAATCTACTTTATTCTTTCTTGTGAGAGTAAAGTCTAGAGATTTATATTTTCTCTCTTCAAAAATTTCTTGTTTGAATTCTGAGTTCTTATTTACCGTTGGTGTGTTAGAATCGCCACCGGAAATGGAAGTCAAAGTTTGGTATCATTCAAATTTCCAAATCTATCGGAAGTTCGTATATTTCATTCTAATGACATTCGAATTATTCGAGTGTGCCTCGAGTCTTGAGAGTTTAAAAAGGGATGTGGCTGATTTTTTTTTATCAGGTGGTTTAGCGAATACAATATTAGGCAAAGCGACAGTCTAATCTATGAAGTAATTCACGTTGCGTTTCAAAAAACGAGAATAATATGCTTCTAGAGAGCGAAATAAAAGGACATTATTCATGTTCATTTCCTTTAGAAAAGTGAATTTCGGGGACGAAATTCTTTTTAGAGGGGTAGTGTTGTAACACCCCGTTTTCTCAAGTCTTAACCGGTAATTATATTCTATATTTTTACCGGTGATCCAGAGAATGATTTTGAGGAAAACAAAATCATATTTGAAACCTTCTATATCGAAGGAAGTTACGACAAAATTTTGGGTTTAAAACCCAGACGGAAATTGGTTTGCGTTTTTATACCAGCAAAAACCCTAATTTGACCCGAAACTGAAAGATTCTAGATTTTATCATAATTTCAGTGATAAAGTCTATTTTTAAAGTTTTCGCACAAAAATAAAATATTGTATTTTATTCGGGAGAATTTTTAAGAAAAACAGACGAAAACCTAAATCGGGTAAACGACGGAGCCGGATACGGAACTGCAGGGATACGCCGGAAGCTAGGACGGCGAGTCATCCATGATGACTCACTTGGGGTGAGTCACCATGGTGAGTCATGACCAAGTCATGATTACTTTGAAAACAAATATCTAGATATTTGTTATGGAAAAGTCCAAAATGCCCTTAACCTTCTTTGTTAATTCTAATTGGATCCAACAATTTTTGGACAGTTTTGCCCTTCCCACACTCAATGAATTTCGGCCACAGTCCAGCATACACACATTTTCCTTTCATATTACACTTAGCTTCATTTCATGAAAACCAAAGTTCTTTCATCTCCTAACTATCCACGGTTTCATTAAACCACCATGATCCAAGTATGAAAATATTTTCTCTCTCTCACCAAGTGAACCACACGGCTATCTCACTCACTCACACCTATTCTAACTTATCATCTTTGTTCTTGAAGACAAAATTCCTTCCATTTCCTTTCTATGTTCAAGTTTCGGCCACCACCCTCCAACCACCATCCAAGAGCTTGTGTGACAAACCAATACTAGATTCTTGATCCTCTCAACATTCTAGACATAATCTATCTCACCAAACTTTCCTTTTTGAGGCTTCATTAGAAATGGGTTTTTCTAACCTATGATCATCCATTTTTGATTCATCAATTTATCACTTCAAAGTAAGTGATTTTCACCATGAACTATCTTCTATGATCATAGCTAAGCCTAGATGTCTAGCCCTTTTGTTTTGTTGATTATTTTTGGCTAGGTTTTGGTGGACAAAACCATGAGGCCCCTTGGTGTTTTACCATATTTGTGCTTGCTTTAAAGTGATCTACAAGAGGTATGGGGGAGATTACCACCATCCTACCTTAATGTAGATATGTGTGTGGTTTAAAGTATTTGTATGTTGTCTTACAAATCCTAAGTGTGAGGGTTATGTATTTATGAGTATATGTGTGTGATCGTCTTGGAGGAATTGATTTGGTGCTTGGTTTTGGTATGGTAAGCCACATGGTTGTTTTGCTTCCAACGATCTCAAGTTGGAACCTTGATTGTTGTTTATTTGATTTGATATAATTTCTTTTTTGCCTAAAAAGCTTATTTTTGGGCCATTCGACCATAATTGGTTGAGGGGGTTCCATGTTGATTTAATCTATTTAAATAATTTTTATAGGGATTGAGTGAGTATATAAGAGTATAGAAATTTGTTTGGAGTGATTTTGATATGTATGTGAAAAGATATGAATTTATGAGTCTTTAGGGACTTTTATGCAATTTATGGAAAATTAAGGGGATGAATTATAAATATGAAAATATGCGATATAGTTGAATTGAATGATGATATAAGTATATAGAAATTGGTTTGAATTAAATTGGTTGATTAAATTGAAAGTTATGAATTTTTGATTCTAGGGCTGTTCCGAAAAGCATATTCTTATGTGTTGTGATTGTAACCATTGATGATATAAGACCATAGAAATTGGTTTGATTTTATTTGGACTAATACATAAAAAGATATAAGCTTTTTGCTAAACAAGGACCTTTTTGTAAATATTGTAAAATAAAGGGGCAGAAAAGTAATTTCTGGAATTTTTATGGTGACTCAAAAATATTTTGTGATATGAAACTATAGAAGTTGTTTTGGTGCGGTTTGAAGTTACAGATAAAAGGTTATAAGGTTTCAAGTGATTTTAAGTAAATAAGGATCTTTTGCAAATAATGAAAGTTTAGGGGTTAAAATGTAATTTTGGAAAATATATGATGGTTGGACAGTTAGAGACTGTTTTTAATACCTAACTAAGTGTCTTAAGACTCCAAAATGAGTTTTGGACCAGTAGGGTTGAAAAATGACTTACACGATTTTCAAATTAGCGACGTTCGGTCAAGTTTTAGGATTTTTGTACAAACTGTAGAATGAGGCTTGAAATTGGAATTTAAATACTTCAATATAGGTATTTGAAGTTAAGAAAGTGAAGGATTAGAGAAAAATGATTATATTTTCGAAAATACGGAATTTAAGTTGAAATACAGTAAAAAACGGTAAAACTGTATTTTAAGAGTTTCGACGTTTTTCAAGAAACTGTTTTTGAGGAATTTTGTACTTATGTACTTTTGGTGGAATTTGGTTTCAAGATTGATTGGTTTTAACCAAAGGTTTTGGTTTCAAGACAAAAAGAATTTTAGTCCGTGAGGACGAGCATTTACGGTAAAATGCAAAAACCTAAGTCATGATCGACTTAGTTGTAAGACTCAATGACTTAGAGATTTTGATATATGACAAATACAATTTAATGTGTGTGCAAGTGTTTTAGTGTCAAATTGCAAAGACATGTATCAAGAAGTGATCAACAAGTTCATTAAGCAAATTCAAGGAAAATATTCAAGAAAGAACTTGAAGAAATCAAGGAGCTGCATGTAGAAATCAAAAGAGCAAAGTCAAAGATCAAAGGATCATCAAGACCAATCTTAAAGGAGAATTTTAGATTTAAGTCTTAGATGATTTGTAAGAGAAAGAAATCTCTTAGTCACAAGATAGCTCAACTAAAAAGATGCATGAAGAAAACCAATTTTCATAACCTGCATTAAAATGAATAAGTTTTTTTTTTAATGAAAATGATTTTTGGAAATAAGAAAATTATTTGTCAGGTACAACCATGTAATCATTGGATGTATGCCTGCTACTGTAACTGACAAATGAATTTAAGGTTCTTGATTTAGTAACACCTATGCACAATATGAAATTAGATCGGTTATAAATGGTTAATTGAATACAGCCTTGTACATATGCTATGTACGCGTGTATTGAAGTATCAGGAAAATCTGATGTTCATTAATACATAGATGTACTGAATGGATGTACTGATGGATTAACCAAGTTCAAGACTATCAGTATGAAATTGGTTAATACAGCCCTATACTCAACCCCTGTTCAAGAACCAGAATCAAGAAAACAAATTCTGTTATCAGACCACCCCCCCTAAGTCTTTGAAGCCAAAACAACAATTGGCATCAGAGCTAAACTCTTAAGTTTGGCTTAACAGCTATAAAAGTATGGGTTCCAATGACTGTTTGAATAAAGGGGCTTCCCTTGCACGCCCTCCTGCCTTCAATGGATCTGAGTATATCTATTGGAAGGAAATAATGCTAATCTTTCTTGAGGCAGCAGGTGTTGAAATATGGGATGCAGTAGAAAATGGACCATTTGTCCCCTCTACTATAGATGCTAATGGTGCTCCAAGAAATAAGCCTTAAACTTAATGGAATGAGGATGATATGAAAAGAGTTTAATATAATGCACGTGCTAAGAATATTATAACATCTGCTTTAAGCCGTGATGAGTTTTTCAGGGTTTCAACTTGCAAATCAGCAAAGGAGATATGGGATACATTGCAAGTAACACATGAAGGAACCACATATGTCAAAAGAGCAAGAATGAACACCCTCACACATGAGTATGAGCTGTTCAGAATGAAGCAAGGAGAACCTATGACTGAAATGCAAACGAGATTCACTTACATTGTCAACCAACTTGTTGGTCTTGGAAAAGCTATATCAAATGAGGATCAAATTAACAAAGTAATGAGATGCTTGAGCAAGGAGTGGCAGCCTAAAGTCATTGCAATCTCAGAATCTAGAGACCTCTCATCAATGACCATTGCCACATTGTTTGGAAAACTGCAAGAGCATGAATTGGAGTTGAACAGACTAAATGAGAATGAAGAAACTGACAAAAAGAAAAAGGGATTGGCTCTAAAATCACAAGTCGGAGAAGTAGAAGACAGTCATGATAATGATTCAGCACAAGAGGCAGAATCTGAAGAAGAGATGAGAATGCTAGTTAGAAAATTCAAGAAGTTCTAAAGAAGAAAGGCAACTTCAAAAGAAAGCCATCCACTTTTCAAAGGAGAAATTTCAGCAAAGGTGACAACTCTTTCCAACAACATCATATGCAATGAATGTGGAAAGATTGGCCACATGAAGCTTGACTGTCCAAAACTGCAAAAGAATGACAAAACAGAAAAGTTTGACTCAAAGGACAAGAAGTGGAGAAAGCCAAGAAAGGCCTACATTGCTTGGGACGATAATGATGTAGAATCCACTGAAGAATCTGAGTCTGAGGAGGCAAACTTGTGCTTGATGGCCAGCAATAACACTGATTCATAGAGTGAGGTAAATTCCGATTCACAACCTACTTTTGATGAATTGCAAGATGCATTTGATGAGTTACATGTTGAATATCTTAAGATTGCTAAACAACTTGTCTCATCTAGAAAAATAATTGCTAAACAATGTGATGATTATGCATGCTTGAAAATGAAATAAAGCGAACTAGAAGCTAGGAATAAGGTCTTGATTGCATCTAGCTCTAATTGTTCTAAGTGCTGTACATTGATTAAAGAAGTTGAAAAACTGAAAAATGACTTAGCCAAGTTCACAAATGGTAGAGATAACTTGAATGCTTTATTAGGACAGCAAAAGTGTGTTTATGATAAGGCTGGAATAGGCTATGAACCTAAGATACATGAGAAATATTTCAAGAAATTTTTTGCTGCACCTAAGACATCAAACACACCATTTGTTAAATGCAATTTTTGTACTAGAAAAGGTCACACAGCTTCTACATGTCAATATAGAAAATCAACATACAATAAATCTAAGTATATATGGGTTCCTAAAGGAACTATTGCTGCAACTAACTCAAAATGACCCAAACAGACTTGGGTACGTATAGCACAAACATGAAATTTTTTTTTGTAGGTGTGGTGGAAGGTCAAGAGCAAAAATTGGAATCATGACATAGAGCCTTCACCAAATACAAAATGGGTAACAATAAAGAAATAATATTGATTGAATATGTTTTCTAATTATCATTATTAATGTGTGATTGTGAATCTTTGTGTTGACTTATATATCATTGTATAGTATGTCTACATTGTTCTATTAAAGTTATTTGATCTATCTTGGAATAATCACATGGCTTTTGTTTCACAAATTGAATCTAAGAAAATTGATGAAGCCTTGAATGATTTGTTTTGCTTGATATACAACAATTAACTTTGAACATGATCTCTATCATAAGAACTTTATTCAAAGTAGAGAAATTGAGATTGAATATGTTGATACAACTAAACAACTTGATGATATTTTTACCAAGCCCTTGAACAAGGAAAGCTTCTTTTTCATTAGAAGAGAATTGGGCATAATTGATCAATCCTATATCTAATCTCTAAAGAAACTGTTTATATGACCGTATCTTTGTGTAAATATGCTCTGATTCTTGTATGATTTGATTTGGAATATCTATGAATGATGAGAAGAGTTTCAGAAGAAATAGATTTGATCAGGAACACCTATGTACCTAGCCCATGTACATGTGTAAAAACTGGAAATTTGTTTTAAACATGGATGTGATCGATAGCTGTATAGAGGTTCAGGAATGGATCCCCTGTGTTTTTAGTCTGACACATCCCTGTGATAAACAGATGTATTAAAAGTCTGAGACACAATTCCTGAATGTCATAAGTATACACTGGTGTACTACATGCATGTATACAAAGTCTGATAAACTCAATACACAAGATTCTAATTCTGCTCGTCCACTGAAGTGGTAGAAGCGCTCGTCCACTAAAGTGACAGAAGCTCTCGTCCATACAAGTGATAAGCGCTCGTCCACACAAGTGGCAGAAGCGCTCGTCCACACAAGTCTTTGGACTTGCTAAGTCCTTAATGAGAAGCTCCGTCCAATGACGTGGCATATGGAGCTCGTCTACTAGGTTACGTTCAACCAGTTAAAGGAGTACCTAGTTGCCTTATTAACCGATTGCTTATTTCCCAACCGGTTGGCAACAAAATGATCTGCACCGTTAACTTAAACAATTATTAAATCTATGGCTATGACTACAAAAGGATCGATCCTCAACTACGAGCCCTGAGGATTGAAGGCGATGCTGATGTAGAATCTTATTTCAAAACTTCAAATCTTCTGAAACCCACTCTTTCTTCACCTAATTCCGCAACCCCAGCAGAGCTAACCTTAATCATTCTTATACCCAAACCAACCCTAATATGGCAAGAACCAAAAATACTGGATCTTCACCCTCAAAAGCTGTTGTGAAGGAAGTTGAGCACACCCTTGCTGAACCATCGCCTAAAGGCCGAAACAAAAGAAAATCAAAAAGGAAGAACTAGTTCTAGGAATTCAGAGGAATTAGAACTTAGTTTTTGAAAGGTAAAATGCCTTAGTTTGTAATTTTGGCTGATGGTTTCTGTTCTTTTTGATTTGTCCCTGCAAGTATCCCTCTATCATGAACAATTTTATATGCTATGTTTGAATGTTTAAATGCATGCCTTCTCTATTCCTTTGACTATTTCTTTTCTTTACCTTTTTTATAATGCCAAAAGGTGGAGGAAAAAGTATGATATAGAGAAAGGGGATAATAACAAATTATACATGCATATGTTGAGGGGGATCTTATAAGCTTACATGATTAATGGGGAGTAAATCAAATTCGGCTCTGATAATATATATATTTTTTGCTATGATATACTTCTTCTCTATACCATGATATAAATCTGTCAAAAACACTTAACTTCTGCTACACTTATACTTTGATCTTATAATTTGTTAAAAGATTTGTCATAATCAAAAAGGGGGAGTTTGTAAGACTCAATGACTTAGAGATTTTGATATATGACAAATACAATTTAATGTGTGTGCAAGTGTTTTAGTGTCAAATTGCAAAGACGGGTATCAGGCAGTGATCAACAAGTTCATTAAGCAAATTCAAGGAAAATATTCACGAAAGAACTTGAAGAAATCAAGGAGCTGCATGTAGAAATCAAAAGAGCAAAGTCAAAGATCAAAGGATCATCAAGACCAAGCTTAAAGGAGAATTTTAGATTTAAGTCTTAGATGATTTGTAAGAGAAAGAAATCTCTTATTCACAAGATAGCTCAACTAAAAAGATGCATGAAGAAAACCAATTTTCATAACCTGCATTAAAAGGAATAAGGTTTTTTTAATGAAAATGATTTTTGAAAATAAGAAAATTATTTGTCAGGTACAACCATGTAATCATTGGATGTATGTCTGCTACTGTAACAGACAAATGAATTTAAGGTTCTTGATTCAGTAACACCTATGCACAATATGAAATCAGATTAGTTATAAATGGTTAAATGAATGCAGCCCTGTACATATGCTATGTACGCGTGTATTGAAGTATCAGGAAAATATGATGTTCATTAATACATAGATGTACTGAATGGATGTACTGATGGATTAACCAAGTTCAAGACTATCAGTATGAAATTGGTTAATACATCCCTGTACTCAACCCCTGTTCAAAAACCAGAATCAAGAAAACATATTCTGTTATCAGACCCAAATCTATTTTAATTGATCCCAATGACTATAACTTGTTTCCTATAAAAAAAATCAGAAGTTTACAAAATCAATTAGAGAGATCAATTGTGAAAATCATTCATCTTCTTGCTTGAGCTTCATTGTGAAAAAGAGTGTTTCAATTCTAATAAGAACTTCAACTTGTATATCTGACTTCTGAGAGTTAGGAATCAATCTTTATGTACTTTTCGACTGTAAAGAGAGAGGGAGTCTCTTTGTGTGATTAGGGTGAGGTATCCCTCAGGAAGAACATTGAGGCTCTTCACAAGAGTGTGGTATCTCGAGGTGAAGGAATGCTCTGTGGTGTAAAGGTTTTTCAAGCTACCCGGCTAAAGCTTGTTGTGTTAGTGTGTGAAAACCCACAGGTGGAGTGGGGACTGGATGTAGGTCACTGTGGTGGTGACTGAACCAGGATAAATCTGGTTGTGTGGTATCTCTAAACTCACTCTTTAATTTTTGTCTTGCGCATATAACAATGATCTTGATGTTCTAAGTTTTCAATTGATATCAGTTCTTGATCTGTTTAATATGAATTAAAACTAGAGTATTACCGCAATCAATCTTGAGTTATTAATTGTTCAAAACTGAGTTGAATAAGATTGTTCTTGATCATTGAAACTGAAATTGAAACTGATATATTGTAACTTCAGTTCTTGACTGATTAAGGCCTGTATCTAATACCTGTATGACCCTGAGCTGGACTTCTTCCTGTTTGATTCAATCACTGTTTAATTGATAGCTGTGAGCTGTGAACTTGAATCTTATTACTGATTAATCTTTCTTTCCTCACCACCTTCTATTCAAGATTTCATAAAAAGTCCTTCACTGTTTTTTGTAAAAGATCCTGAGGCAACTTTGATTTGAAAAGTAAAGTTTTTGAAAAGCTTTTTGAAAGCTCAATTGACCCCCCTCCCCCTCTTGAGTCTTTGAAGGCAAAACAACATTAGTGAAAATATAAACTTAATAATTTATTATGTAGAGTGGAATAAGACCTTATGTCATAAATTATGGATAATTCATTGTGCATACCTCCATAAGAT
This sequence comes from Sophora flavescens, assembly GCA_030762895.1. NCBI lineage: Eukaryota > Viridiplantae > Streptophyta > Magnoliopsida > Fabales > Fabaceae > Sophora > Sophora flavescens. The sequence continues at coordinate 144,158,562 of CM061068.1, read as the reverse complement.
TTAATAAACTAAGAGTTATTTGTTTTCCTTGGAAGCCAAGAGAAAGGCTCAACTAGAAAAGTACAGAGAAATAAATAATTGGACTTGTAATCCAATTTCATAATGAGTTAGGATTTGTAATCAAGAGCTTTAAGATATATTTGCACAAAGATGAAAGGTTACTTGAGAACTTTAGCTCGATGTTAAGTACCGATGATTAGGACTTAAGAACATCTAGCATATGAGAAAGCATGTTGAAAGGATTCCGATGGAATTAAAAGGTCATCTGGTGGATGGACAA